>CM021110.1:345422854-345548460 GCA_007115665.2 Sequoiadendron giganteum
ATTCATTGGAGGTTTCCTTTGCCTTGATCACAGGTCAAAGGGATTCCTTGTTGGTTGGGGACAGACTCTCGAGAGAATGATGGTACATGGTACCAGATATGCATGGGGGATGTGTATGCTAGCACATCTTTATCATGATCTACACTTGATTGTGTACCTAGGTGCACGTAGTTTATCAGCAGGGATGACCCTGCTACAGGTGTGGGCTTGGGAGCATTTCGCTATTTGTTGGTTGTTTCCAGTTGTAGACAGACCAGCCGACAGACCGTATGTTTTTAGATATAGTGGTCAGTTCACACAAGCTCGTATGGGAAAGTTAGAGCACTGAAGACGAGTGTTTGATGATACTGAGATAGTCATTTGGCGTCCATACCTTGACTGCGAGGAGTGGGATGAGGATGGTGTAGTATTGGGATATCTTTGTGATTCTATGTACCTCATCGGTCATACACCATTTGTACTTGAGAGATTCTTGCTTCGTTAGGTATACAAACAGTATGGCATTGTTCAGTGCATACCACAAGTAGCCCATTATGCATGATGGTGGATGGATATTCTGGATTGGGGTCCCACACTGTCCGATGATGTTATCGTAGAGGGATATAGGACATTATAGCCATCTCCTTGGGACATGCAGAGATACATCTCAGAGGCAGCCGTGATAGAGGATTACGTAGCATTCCTATCTTTGGTCCCCCATCCTTGCATTACTATCCCTGATGAGCCAACACCTTTACCTGTAGAGGACGATGTGGGAGAGGGTTCTATAGATAGTAGGGGTGGAGATGATTCTTCATCCAGCAGTGGCTTAGAGAGTAGTGGGAGCTCTGATAGTAGCAGTGACGATAGTGATAGTGGAGGTCGAGGAGGCAGAGTGGCAGGGCTAGGCATCAGTAGTGCTCCTTCTTCTAGTAGGCCTCGTAAGAGGCAGGCAGTGATAGTGCCAGCAATTGGGAAACAGAGATAGATAGTTGGACTCTAGGCATAGGTCCAGACTTTGTAGGGGCAGTTGGTACAGGCTCAAGGTATGCTTGTACAGACTTAGACCCAAATGCAGACACATGCACAGGCTCACGTACAACCCTTAGTATAGGTACAGGGGCAGTTAGCCAACATGCAGACACAGGTTGATAACCTGACAGTGGAGCGAGACAGTGCTCGACAAATTTTTGAGAGGGCATAGGAGACAGCTGAGACTCTCCAGAGATTGGCCGATAGCACCTCCATAGGTGATTATATGAGAGAGGTTTTGCGAGTTGGTCGAGAGGCCGATATCATGATGCAGTGCCTACTGAGCACTGAGTCAGTTATGCTCCGTCGAGATCTGGGCGGACTCACACATGGACAGTCAGTGAGGGGGTGACATAGCCTCCACGCAGAGATTCTAGAGATCCGGGTCCTTTTGGGGGTGGTGGTGGTATAGGTCCTGTTAGGCCTACTCACTCTGGCAGTAGCAGGTTGTAGATGCCATTGTGATCCTCTATGATGTATTTTATGATTTAGCTCATTGTATGATGTATTTTGTAGACCAGACTTCATTGTATACTTGACATTTGTGATATATATATGAGATACAGTTTGATGTGATATGACGATGGCTTTATGATTTCTATGTGATGGATGCTTTCATTATATGATTTTGTGATGATTTAATTCTAAATGTGATGATGTATATGAATGATTATTTATTTTAATGCAATGATGTAATGATAAATGCATGTGTAGAATATATGATATATGGATGGATGGATGGATAAATGCTTTTTATTTTATGGAATGATCTTATGATGGATGATCTTTGATGGGTGTAATGATGTGATTTTATTTATTAAATGTATGGATACATGATTGTATCAATAACATAATAATAATGATGATATAATGATGTTTTATGATATAGATGATAAAAGATGTAATGAAAGTGATGATCTAAATGCACGATGTATTTGATAAATGTATGTCTATTTATGATGCAAAAATATGTATGGATGATGAAATGATGAAAATTGAGATGATGATTTGTAACTATATAGTAAATGATGATGATTTTGGATTTTATGTCAAGTATACTCAGTCTTATTTGTAGATTAGATAATCATTGATTGGAATCCTTTATGCAACAAATACTCTGTAGATGAATGATGATGAATGCAATCTAATTTAATCATGCAATGATATGCAAAACAAATGTTATTTTAACAGTCTTTTCATGCTTGGTATCATCATATAGCTTTATTGAATGTTGAAAGTGAATACAAGCGTCGATGGTTGTGTTAATCCAATGATGACCTGAGTACTACTTTCATGATTTTTGATATTGCAATCGAACACAAGCATCGAGGTATAATTGAACCGAGATGACCTGAGAATTCATTGCGTAAACAAGCAGTGATTAATCATTTCAATTTGTGAATTTTGAATGTCATCGATGATACATTTGCATAGCACATCCCTCGACAATTCACACATTTATATGATTAACGTATAGACAGCAGACAATAAAAGTATCATTCTTTTTCCTTGTTCCTCTAGTTCAATACATCATTGAGTTACTCCAAAGAAATGATAATCGAAAAGTACAATTTATCCATTGTTTACTCATATTGTTCCATTCATTATTCAGATTTTAGATCATCCATCCTGATTTTGACATGTTTTTGGATTTTCGAGATTTTGACTAAAGACCTAACCTAGTAACCTACCTTAGGGGTCTCGGGGGCTGATCAAAGATTAGTCTTGCCTACATTACACATGCAGAGACCATGTAGTTTGACTAACATAGACCTATGTTTTTGGATGTTGCTTTTTCAGACTTACCTTTTTGACATGTTTTTGGATTTTTGATATAATATGGATGGTTGATGCATTCTGACGATGATTTATATTGCTTTTTGATCTTTGTTTTCTATTTTCTACCATACTATTGTGTTGCCCTTTGGTGAAATCAATATGTTTGTATTGCCCCTAATGGTATCCAGATGTTGCCCCCAAGCTATGGAGTGATATGTTGACCATGTGACATGATTTTGATAATGGATGTAATGATGGCCAGACGAATGATATGATATGAATTGATACTGACTTTCAAACGAATGATCCTGACATACATCCAAATAGATGGGAAAGCTGATCTTAGAATCACATACAACGCCTGTTTCCAGGTTTTCACCATATGCTTTGATTACACCTTTTGTGCTTTTGTATTTTTCTCATTTTTCTGTTTTTCTTTCTTTTTTTGTATTTTGTATTTTTTTTTTTTTTGTTTTTGCATTTGCCAGGTTTTCACCAAGGAAACAATTTTCAAAAGTTTGCCCTGTGCTCTAGGAGGTTCAAGCATAGAATTTTCTGAGATGAATATTGTTCATAAGTTCATCGTATAGATCCCCTTCTGACATTGATAACTGATATGCTCCTAATCCATACACTGATATGACGTCAAAGGGACCAAGCCAGTTAGGCTCAAATTTTCCTTTCTTCTCCCTATCCTATTGATTCCTAGGGTTCTCCTTTAGTACCAAGTCATCAACCTGAAAGACCCGCGGTTTTACCCTGTGATTGTAACTCCTTGACATCCTCTATTGATAAGCTGTTAGATGATTAACAACTTGTTGATGACGCTCGTCTAGAAATTCCAGTTCCTGCAATCTAGATACCCTATAGTCTTCATCTAAAATGATACCTCTGAGTGATACACGAAGGGATGGAATTTCAACTTCAATGTGTAATATGGCTTCTGATCCATATACCAAAGTAAATGGTGTAGCTCTCATTGGTGTTCTGATGCTTGTTCTGTAGGCCCATAGTGCAGGGTTGAGTTGAACATGCCAATCACGTCCAACATCATTAACCGTTTATTTGAGAATTTTGAGTATGGTTTTGTTTGAGGCCTCTGCTTGGCCATTCCCTTGAGGATAGTATGGTGTTGAAAAATGATGTTGGATGTGGAACTTATCACATAGCTCCTGGATATCTTGATTCTTGAAAGGTCATCCATTATCAATGATAATGGATTGAGGGATTCCATACCAACATATTATGTAATTCAAGATGAAAGAGGAAATCTGCTTCCCAGTGATGGTAGTAAGAGGTATTGCCTCTATCCATTTCGTGAAATACTATGTAGCTGTAATAATGAACTTGTGTCCATTAGATGAAGATGGATTTATTTTTCCTACCAGATCTAGGCCCCATTGACAAAAAGGCCATGTTGATGTGAAGGGATACAGTTCTTTTGCTGGTGCATGAACTAGATTGTTGTGAACCTGACATTTTTGACATTTCTTGACAAATTGATATGATTCTTTCTCCATGCACAGCCAATAATATCCCAAACGGAGGAGTTTCTTAGCTAGAATTATTCCACGCGAGTGAGTACCACAAATACCCTTGTGAACCTCTCGTAGGGCCTTTTAGATTCATTGTGTTCTAGACATCGGAGTAGGGTACCATCAAGACCTCGACGATAAAGGAAATTTGTGATTAAAGTGTGTCAAGCGGATTGACGAATAAAGTTTCATTTTTGGTTCCTTGAAAGATTGGGAGGAAGAATATTATCTTTCAGGTAAGCATAAGTTTTTTCATATATGGAGGTTTCGGTGGTTTCTAGATGGCATAAGGTAGCGCATTCTGATTGATAATGGGAAGGACATGATACTTTTTCTACCATAAACTCATAACAAACACGCTTCTCAGGCAATTGTAGTAATGCAGTAATTGTAGCCATAGCATCTGCAGCTTTGTTCTCCACCCTTGGAATCTGATCAAACTTGATACTGACAAAGGACTCTTTCAGATAATCTATTTGCTACTTGTAGAGCATCAATTTTTCATCCTTTCTGATACTCATTATTGACTTGATAAATAACCAGTTGAGAGTCCCCATATACCTGTAAATCCATGATTTTCCATTGAATTGCTATCTTGACCCCAATAATCAATGCTTCATATTCTGCCACATTGTTTGTACATTGAAACATGAGTCTATATGATTTTAGAATTGTGTGTCCTTGGGGAGAGATGAATAAGATCCCTGCTCCTAATCCTCATTGTGTATACGATCCATCAAAATATAGTACCCATTGTTGGGGCATTGTTGTCATAATATCTACATCTGGAAATTCCATTGTCATTGGGCGATCATCTAGTAGAGGAGATTCAGCTAGCTGTTCAACAATTGCTTGTCCCTTGATTGCCTTTCTCTTGACATATTGAATGTCAAATTCACTTAGGAGCATAACCCATTTTGCCAGTCTACCTGTTAAGGCAACTTTACTTAGTAGATACTTCAAAGGGTCGATCTTTGCAATTAATCTGATTGTATGAGTCAGCATGTAGTGTCTTAGCTGTTGAGTAGCAAACACCACTGCTAAGCAGGACTTTTCTATGAATGTATAGTTTATTTCATAGCCATTTAAAGTTTTAATGATGTAGTAGATGGTGCGCTCTTTCCCTTCATAGTCCTCTTGTGCTAATAGTGCCCCCAAAGAGATATCTGTCATGGTAATGTACAAAATGATAGGCCTTCCTTCTATTGGTGGCATTAGAATGGGTGGTGATATCAAATATTGCTTGATTTGATTGAATGTTGTTTCACACCCTTCATCCCACCTGAAAACTATATTTTTATGCAATAGATGGTTAAAAGGATGACTTTTCTCTGCCAGTTGGGAGATGAATCTTTTGATTGATTGAAGCCATCCTTGTAGTGATCTGAGCTGACTGCTATTCTTAGGAGGTGGCATTTCCATAATTGCTTTGAATTTTTCCGGATCCACCTCAATGCCCTTTTCCGAAACAATGTATCCTAGTAGTTTTGCTGATGTAACCCCGAAGACACACTTCTTAGGGTTTAACCTAACATTGAATTTCTCCATCCATGTGAAGATTTTGTCTAGGATATGTAGATGTCCTTCCATTGTAGTAGATTTTTCCAAGATGTCATCCACATAATCCTCCATGAAAGTGTGCATCATATCATGGAAGATTGTTGTCATTGCTCTTTGAGAAGTGGCTCCTGCATTCTTTAGACCAAATGGCATGACATTCTAGCAGAAGGTTCCCCATGGACATGTAAAAGCCATATTTTCTTGATCTTCTGGTACTATTCTTATTTGATTGTACCCAGAGAAGCCGTACATGATTGATAACATGGCATGCCCTACCGTCAAGTCCACAATGATGTCTATGTTTGGCAGTGGAAAATCATCCTTCGGGCATGCTTTATTGAGGTCCCTAAAATCTGTGTAGATTCTAATGCTGTTGTCTGGCTTTGAAATAGCTACTATGTTTGATATCCACTCAGCATAGTCTATAGACCTTATGAATTTGACATCCAATAATTTCTTTAATTCTGACTTTACCATCAATGCGATGTGAGGATGCATTTTTCTTAATTTTTGCTTAATAGGCTTGATTGCTTTTGGCAAAGACAAATGATGCATAAGCAGATTTGGATCTAAGCCTGGCATATGAGAATATGACCAAGCGAAGTTGATGCTTCTTGCTTTAAATAAATTGATAAAATCTGGTCTTTCTTGATTAGTCATTGATTTTGCTAGATGTAGAACTTTTGCCATCTCTTTTGTGCCAATGTCCATCGATTGTGTAGGTTCGACTAGAACTGATGATCCCTCATGATAGTGTTCTGGGAAAGTGTCAAATCTTCCATCCTTCAGTGCCTTGGAAAGGTTTTCACAATTGGATGCATTCTTTATTTTTACTTTTTCCAGATCTAATGCTGCCATAGAATGGTTTTCACCATTAGATCTATTTTCCCTGTTGTCAATTTTGCAACTGGAAGATTTGACACCTTCTTGCCGAGTCGTATTGTTATGAGTATTATAGATAGCATTTGTATCAGGTTCGGTATGACATAGGAAATGCATGATGGCATCATCATTTGCAAATTTCGGTACAGTTAAAGGTTTGATAGGCTCCCAATTAATAAGTTCCAGATGGATTAATGTCATGGTATCATCAAATTGATTTAAGTCAATGGAGGTAAGGGTGAGGACAGCAATATCATCATAATTGTCATTTGGGATATCGAGATCCATGATGGTACTCTCTTTGAAATCATCTAGTTCACTCAAATTTTGTTCGTCCTCACTAGAGTCATCGATATATAGTGATCCCACAACGAATGGTCTAGACCCAGAGCCTTGGCCCTCCTCATGTGTAGGTGTATATTTTTGAATCACATCGACTGGAATATCAATGAAATGTAGATCACAAGGTAATGCCCACTCATATTCATTTGAGTCTATTTTAGAACCATCTCTAAAGTGAAGGATATTTTCCATAGCTGTTGTTAGCTCTTGCTTCTCTTCTTCAGAATATCCTAGTCCTGGTTTTTCTTTTGTGTGGAGAGTGAGAGGTGTGATAGGTTCTGAGATTCCCTCTCTTCTTAATCCCACAGGTCCTTGTCCTTCATAACCCATATTTTCAAGAATAGCCTTTCCTTTTCCATACTTGTCTGTGTTGATGCTAACATTTTTTATACCGATCTCTGATGTTGATGTTTCTTCATCCTTGTAAAGCCAATCTAGGATTGCTCTATTGTCTGTTTCTTCTGCTATGGTTCTGGATTTTACAAATGTTTCTTGAAGAACTGTGCTAGGTAAAGATTTTGGAGGTTTGATCATTGATGGTTGACCATACTGCTTAGGAGATGGCATTAACTGTGATAAGTTAAGTGATTGCTCCATTGAGTATTGTCCCATTCCTTTATCTATCAACTGAACTTGCTTTTGAAATTTGTCTGATAGAGAAGTTTGTGTATCCAGATTGTTTGTTTCAACATGACTTGTTTCCTTTTCTTTACCTTTCTTTTGTACCCACTTGGTAGTGATGCTTGGACTTTGTTCATTCTTGGATGATGATGAACTTGAAGCTTCCCTATTGTGAGGGACAAAGGTTTCTTGAGATATTCTTAAAGTATCACAATGTTGTGGATGATTATAATCAGCAGCTATAGTCACCTCTTGTCCATTTATTGGAAACTATAGGCATTGATGGTATGTAGAAGGTACGGCTTGCATTTCATGAATCCAGGGTCGTCCTAAGAGTATGTTGTATGTCAATTCTCTTTCTAATACTTGACATGCTATATGCTTCATCATGGGTCCCACTTGAATGGGTAATACAATTAAACCTTTGGATGATCTTTCCTCCTCATCATATGCTTTGATGGTCATTTTCCATCGAGCATCAATAGCATCTTCAGAATATCCTAGTGCACAGACTAATTTGAGGGTTCAAATGTTCAGACCAGCTCCCCCATCTATTAGAACTCTTTTAACACGATGATTATGGATACATACTTCGATATGCAATGGTGTGTTATGCGGATAGTTTAATGAGACATCATCCTGTTGAGAGAATGACAAACAATGTGGGGTAGTCATATGTCCCACCATAGCTTGGAATTGACAAACATCCAGATTATTTGGTACAATTGTGGTAATTAATGCTTGTTCAAGAACTTATTTAGGTGATGGTGACAACTTGAGTTCCAGTATCGATATTTGTGCGGGGATGTTTTGCAATTGATTGATAATATTATAATGAGATTGAGGTGTAACCGCACATTGAGATCCCACTCCTTTTAATACTACCTTGGCTTGCCCCCTAGTCATGACGTTTGCCTGTTGATGTTCTTGATTCTCTCAGGGGGTGTTTTGCATTTGATTGATAACATCATAATTCGATGGAGGTGGAACTGCATGTGTGGAGCCAGTTCCTTTTAACATTACCTGGGATTGTCCTCTAGTTAGTACATTGGAGGGTTGATATTCTTGATTTTCTCTAATTTTTAAGACATTTATTTGATTATCAGAGTTTTGCATGCTTGGGAGTAAATACAAAGAGGTAATGTTATTGGTTTCATTTTCATCAATGTTATCATTAACTGCATGATCATGTTTGACTTCAGATAGACACAGGATTGTTGTGTCATAGACATGATTGGCGTTCTTTCCTTTGTTGTTTGAGGATGATGCACCTTTGTCATAATTTGGCAAAGGATCTTTGAAGGCTGAATGATCATTGTTATTTTGAGGTCCTTCCACAAAATCTTGTACTACATGTTTCAATTCCATACAGTCATTTGTTCTATGACCCTTGTTATTATGATAGTTGCAATAATCAGAATCATTCCACCATGATGGTTTGACTTTTAGATCCCAGAATCTAGCTTCCCGTGTAGTGAGAAGACCTCTGGTAACTAGTTCTTTCATTGCTAATTCCATTGTTTGACCCAAAGGTGTGAACGTTCACCGATTTGACGGTTTTTGATAGGACTGTGGTTTTATGATTTTATTGCTTTGTATTGTATTTGACTTGACATTTTGTTCGTTGTTCTAATTCTTTGATGTGGACATGGTCAAATTGAAAACCAGTTTGACGTTTTGGGGATCATTTGTTGTCTCATTTGTATTTCGGTTCTTTTGCCAAAATTTTGGCTTCTCACTGCTTAAGTATTGATTTGAGGAGTTACTTGTGTTGTTTTTTTTGTCATTAAAATGCTTGATAACTCCTCTCTTGACTAATGCCTCTTTGATCTTAAGACCATTTTCTATCACTTTCTCAAATGGTGGAGGATATTGTAGTTCCAATCTATAACTCATTTCTTCTATCAAGTTTTCAATGAACAATTCCATCTTTTCCTCTTCAGGAATGGATCTAGGATATCTAGTGAACAAGCATCGACATCTTTGGAGAAAAGACAAGAATGTTTCTCCCTTGTTTTTTTTTAGATTGTAGAGATCTTTGATAGTAACATTGTGTTGGATGTTGAATGAGTATTGAGAGATAAATCTGTTGACGAGTTCCTCAAAAGTTTTGATACCTAGTTTTAACTTCAAAAACCATTCCATGCATGATCCTCCCAAACTCCTTGGAAATAATCTCATTAAATAAGTTTCCTCTTGGGAAAACTAAAGACTCATTGTTTTAAATTCTCTGATATGATCAATTGGATCTGTTCTTCCATTATACTTATTGTATTTTGGAATCTCACAATGTCTAGGGAAAGGTATCAAGCCGACCGTTGCATCGAAAGGATAAGGACAAATGTCCCATATCGCATATCGCTTGGTAGTCCCTTTTGTCATATCTTGTATTTGTTGCTGTAATATTTGCATCTGTGATGTTAAAGTAGCAACCGGATCTATTGTTTACGTAGGTTGTAGTATCTCAGTCTCATGCATTTCCGGTGTTTCCTTTAGACGGTTTACATCAAAATCTTTTGGAAGTTTTGCCCCTGATTCGGCTAACATTAAAAGATATTTTTCCATTTCTTATTCTAGAATTTTTTCCATAAATATGTGAAACTTGGGATCTTGTTGAGCTGCTTGGATATCTTCCGGAGTGATTTCGTTCTTCTCATTGCAGTTCAGATTGTTCCAAGGATTTTCTTCTGCCATTTTTGGTGAGTTTAAAATTTCTTGTTCTAAGAGTTTCTATTTTTGGTACCTAGTTAAGATTGGCATACAAGTTTTTGCCCTTCTGAAATGTTGATCTTATGTGCAGGATAGTGTCAATTGAACCTTTTTAAACAAAGTCAAATAAGATGACTGATCTTATTGATGAGACAATATTTAAAAAGTTAATTACTATACTTCATTTCATGATGAAGGATGATAGTATCTTGATAATGAAACTTTAGTGTAGTAATTGATTGTGTATTTGATTTTTGACACTCATGATTTGCAAGATCTTGTTTCAGTTGATAAGTTTGGAAATTTGTATAAACCTTTCTGACTTTGGTTCCTAGACAGTGATTCTGATAAGAAGTAATTTGATTCTGATAAAAATGTGAATAAAATGATAGATGGATGGACTGGTAAAAATTATGAACTCTCTGTTTTAAAAGCGCTAAAACAAAGACCAGAAGTGCTATTTCCCAGAAGCGCTAAAATAGGTGACCGAAGTGTTATTTGGGCAAAAGTGCTGAAACAGTGCCTGAAAGCGTTGGAGAAAATGATGGAAGCGCTACTTCCCAGAAGCACCGAAACAGAAACTAGAAGCGATGTAAAAAGTGACAGAAGCGCTATTTTGCCAGAAGCGCTAAAATAACGATTGTAAGCACTAAAATAACAACTGTAAGCGCTAAAATAGAACCTGAAAGTGTTGTTTCACGAAAGCGCTAGAACAGTGACCCAAAGCACTGAAACAAGTTTTCTAGAATGCTAAAAATAGGACCTTTTAAGACTTTCTATTGTAAAATTTGATTGGGCCTTGTGGCGTACTGTATTAGAGATTGTGGAAGATATGAAGGATGAATCCTTTGACTATGGTTGTGGAATTGTGTGAGAGCTCTCCTCTGGAAGAAGGCTCGTGAGTAGATTGGCTCTACTGCGTAATCTAATGTGTGACCCCTAGCAAAATCATGGTATCGGTGGATGAAAGTTCTATGTTGCAAAAGGAGTTCCGATTTTGATATAGAAAACATTGTTTTCTCAATTTGTTTCTATAACCGAGAGGTCTTTGGGGTTTCATGACTTTTGATTTTTCTTTTGAGAAATGTGGTGGACTTCCACTTTCGTAGCATGGATTTTTCTGATTGTTTTGACTTGATGTTTTCAGGATGATCTTTAAATCTGATTTAAATGAATTTGTGAAAACACGACAAGTAATCTTGAATAAGTGTTTTTAAAATTGAAAAGATTGTGTATGTTCAAAAATCATGAATGATCTTTATTGATTTTGATGGGTTGTTTTAACATTTGTACACAAATCAAATAGACTCACACTTAAGGACAAGTAGGTCATCATTATACTCATATCCCACATCTTGAATTCGGTTGACTCAGACAGCAGTGTCACCCCCTAGAGGGTGCCCGTGTTTTTGTCGTTGTCAAGTACGTACTCAAAGTGACAGAAGTAGATATCGAGTCTCTTTAGCAAGCGGTCCTTGGTAATTATATGGTGAGTGTCTTGGGGGTAGATTCTTCCCTCCCCTTGCACCGTGAGTATGACAATGTATGGATACTGACTCGGTGAACAACTACTCTATGGTTCATAAATAGGGTTCCATTCAGTGTGGCAAATAGATAAACTCCCTCAAGAGACCTCCCAATCTTTAGAACAAAGATTTTGGGGATGGTTATCTTGCCTACTACTGTCAAGTTGGACTTTCATCAACAACTTGCATTTTTATTAAAGTGGGTTGGAAAACTTGGTTTTGGTTGTTCCCACTTAGGTCATTCCCGTAGGGTGAGTACTTTTTCCCACTATGGCAGGCCTGCTAAAGGATTTAATAAAGCGTAAATGACATGAAATAAAAGTGAATCTGGCACTTTGGTCACCCAGTTAAGGGGAGAGCATAAGCCTAATCACCACAAGCACAACATATAATTTTGTTCTATTTTAAAAGCCCAAAAAGAAGTTTTCTAATCTATGTGAAGATGTTGCTTCACAGAAATCATGATGTTCTTTTTAACTTCAACTGTAAAAATGCAGTGACTATCCTAGGATTGATAGATTTGCTTTTAAGAAAAACAAGAAAGCGACTATCCTAGGATTGATCAATTTTAGAAACTTTGAAGTGGCTATCCTAGATTGATCAATTTTAGATAACTTTGAAGTGACTATCCTAGATTGATACGTTTTAATCCAACTATGAAAAAATCAAAATCTAGCCATGGACGCATTAGATCCAGACTGATTTTACAAAAGCATTGGAATATTGCACCAAAGCACTAAAACAGTTACCTGATGCGCTAAAACCCGAAAGCACCGAAATAGGAACCCAAAGCACTGAAGTTTTCCATGTAAGCGCTAAATTACCCAATGCGCTAAAAAAAAGATAGTAAGCGCTAGCACAGTGACTGGAAGCGCTAAAAACTGAAAGCACTAAAACAGCAACCAGAAGCGCTAAAACTTTTAATGGAAGCACTAGAACTCAAACACGCTGAAAACCTGCATGACACTTTCCAGAAAATAGATATTTTTGATAAAATTGGGGTTAATGCCCCATGGTGGGCGCCAAATTATAAGTGTGAATAAGGTTAAAACACTTCTTAAAAAGACATTATATCAAAGATAACTCAAATTGAACTAAATCAAAGCAGTAATCAATTGAAAGCGTCATATTGTTCTCTATCCTCAAAGATTTATTAAATCTAAATTACTCTTAAATTATTTAAGCAAATAAGTCTGTTAAAATGACAATCTGAAGAACGAGATAATGATAATGCAATGGTAAATGATAAATCAATTAAACTAGAATGATATTGATGTAAAACAAATAATTGCAGCTATAGGAGGTAACCATGGTTGAAAACTTGATTGCTTGATGCTTGATGTGTGAATGCTTGATGCTTGAAGTCTAGATTCCTGCAGAGTAAGAGTGCAAAAGCTTGATTATCTGGATCCTTTTCTTGGTTCAATGAGGCTTTATTTATAGATTTCCTAGTTGTAGAAATGCACAAGGAAAGCTTTGAGAGGCTTGGATTCAATCTGGAGGATTGAATGGTGAGAGATGGAGGAGATTGAGAGAAAGATGGAGATTGTCTCTACCCATGAAAACACCAAGCAAGAGAAGAGGAAAGATTGATGGAAGAGGATTGAGAGATCAAATTCCAAATTTGTCTCCAATTTGTCTCCAAAACTTCCTGTGAAGTTTCAATCAATTAATTTTAACATATTTTAGACATGATTTAGACATAGGAAATCTAATTCATTTTTGAGGAAATGTAGATTGGAATATTCCTTATGCTCTAATTCAAATATTTTTGATTTATTTAAATTAGGAAAAGGGAGATAAATAATTTAATAAAAGGAACTATAGGATAGTTGTTTATTAAATTAATCAGAAGAAAGTGGCAATTAATAAATAAAGTGTTTTGATCTTTATTTAATTAATTTAAGATGCATGTGATAGATTGAAATAGGGATTTGATAATTAAATCAATCAAAGTATTTAATTTTGTTTATTTAATTAAGATGAGATATTAGAAGAATTTAAATGCGGTGTGAATGTGAACTATTTAAATAAATATTTCTATTTATTCAAACAGTAGAGAAAATTAGGATAATTAATCAAATAATTCGTATTTAATTAATCGGATGCTCCAGACCAATTTTAGGTGTATACAAATCTATTATTATGGATGTGCACACCCTTAATTGGGATTAATGTCACATCCTCCATCATTACCCCACTTGTCTTACTCCTTCTTTTATCA
Organism: Sequoiadendron giganteum; assembly: GCA_007115665.2. Lineage (NCBI taxonomy): Eukaryota > Viridiplantae > Streptophyta > Pinopsida > Cupressales > Cupressaceae > Sequoiadendron > Sequoiadendron giganteum. The sequence continues at coordinate 345,437,044 of CM021110.1, forward strand.
CCTAATCCCTATTCTACTTATGGCATTTTAAAAGTCAACCCTCTCATTAAATGCTTCCCTTTTTGGAGAAGGCAACCCCTTCCCAAGGTGAATTTTAAATTCACTTTTATTCCTCCAAGGACTTTAAGGAATTTTTAATTCCTCAAAGGTCACATCATCCACTTGGGGACAAGGACCTCGTTTATGAGGAGATATTGTCTAATCCCTAGGTACTAGAAAGTACCTCCACCTCATGTCCTCTTAGCCACATCACCCGTCACATGTCAAGATGTGAGGGATTGTGAGTTATCAACTCACCCAAGCCCTTGATCTTGTCCAAGGTGGCTGCATCTTGACCATTGATTCCCTTAGGGATTGTTCCCCTAGAATTAGAATATTTTTCCGCATTTTGCAAGAATTCACCAAGTTCATCCAACATTCAAGCATTCAAGCAATCACACTTGCATTCTCAAGAATCCACCATTGCTGCAACTTTTGAGCTCATTTTGCATCCACACTGTGCATCTATCCACATACCCACATTCACCATTGCACTCCTCATCTCATCCACATCGTTTTGAATCAAGTTTTATGCTATTTTCCAATGAAGGGGCACAAACAATTGAACAATCAATAGGGCCAACCAAAAGATCAACTTGGGCAAGGTAATATTGTTCTTTTTTGCATTTGTTCAAGTTCAACTCAAGCCTAATCCGAGGTTTTGTTTGTGTTTTATTAGTTTTCATTTCTTTAAGTTTTGCATTTTACACTAGGTAAAAACACCTGCACACACAAGGGTATTGGTCCCGTCAACCTAGTTGACCCCCTTCTTTAAGACTAACTTTTTCTGCATGTGCAGATTCGCTGATAGTTGGATATGAGGATTTGATCTTAGTCATTCCCTCCTTCCCTGCATGAATAAAATAATGTTTTCCAAAAGGCAACGGGGCTAGTGGGTTGAAGACACATGAATAGTTACGGATGTGGGGCCCGATCTCCACTTACATATACATCACCATATGATTTGAACTAATGATCAAGATGTGTTGTGAGATTTTAATCTCAACCATTCCCTGCTAGCCCATGGGGGACCCATTGGAAAAGTTTATCAAGCAGCAAGGCTAGTGGGCGATCAATATGTGGATTCTTCCATCACTTGGAAAGAAGGCAGAACCCATAGAATGAACGAGTCAACACTCTAGATGGTAAATTATTATTGGCACAAGAAGAATTGGTGAAGGTGACAAAAATTCAAACTTTGTTCTCTCAATTTGATTCGTCCAACGTGCCATCTCACAAAGAAATTGACGATTGACATTTAAAATTAAAGATGTGGCTATGAGAGTCATTCTACTTGACGCGAATGAGCAGTAATGGAAGAAGAGGCATGCAGAGCTACCCAAATACGATCTTAAGGCACATAAAATATTTATTTTTCACATAATTGAAGATTGCAAACAAGTTTTAAAGCATCCAGGAGATTGAAGTGAGAGTTCTAGAGTTCAAGGTGATCAAAATTAGGGTTTTCTTCAAGCGTAAAAGTTGCAAGTGAAAACAAATTCCATTCTTTGTGTTTTCTTTAAATTGCCTTGGATTTAGGGTAGATTTTCATTATATCTTTTTGTTAAATGATTTTGCATACCATTGAATTATTTTATAGTAGTTTGAGCTTCTTCTAGGGTTTAAAGTTATATCAAACCGGTTGAAATTTTACTTTTAAGCCATGCTCTAGATTTTAAGAAAGCCTAGGTCTTGAACATCTCTCGTGTTGAAGGCCTAGAATTTACCTATTACCAATGGCTCCCAAGATTCAAGTTTCGAGTTCTAAGCCTGCATCAAGACTTGTTTCCCTATATATCATTGACTAATTGAAACCATCAACTAGCAAAAAGACCAAGGGAACAACTCTATTTCAAGGCCCTAAAATTAAAGAGGGGTTAGTTGAAAAACAATGTTATATCAAGGATGTCAGTGTGCCATACACTGGGTGGAAAATGTTCAAAAATTAGTTTGGAAACAGAAATTGTGGAGTTCCCATCTGCAACCCCTAGAGATTCGATCTGGGGAAGTTAGTGGTGCCAAACATATACATGGATGTGGATTTAGTGAAGGATATAGCTATGAGGTATGATCCTGTCTCCAGAGTGGTCAGGGCATATGATGGTGAAGATAACCAGAGAGGAGATTACAGAAATCTCCAAGCTACATGAATGGAGTCAAGATATGATTCCCATTGAACTCAAAGTTTTCAGAGAAGAATATGATAAAACAAAGGCTATGTTTAGGTTAACAATGTTGCCCATGTGCACTGCAAGTACAAGTGTTGGGAAATCAAGAAAATAAATAAAAATTGGCAAGGATGAAAAGGATCCCTTCACCACAAAGTACTTTGCAAATTACTTCAAGAAAACTATTCTCTCCTTGTGCCAAATTCATGGTTTTGATTCATCATCCACCATGCCAATAAGTTTCATGTATATGGCAGCACACCTTCAACACCTAGCCTATAATATAGTGTATGATTATGCCAAATATCTAGCAGAGAAAATTCATTAGGGTATGTCTGCACTTAAGGTAGGAAAGGATTGGGTGGGCTTTTGGCAGTATTCTCTCTTTATACATATTTTCTTATACAAAGGAGAGAATAATTTTTGCTAAAGACATGACACTGCAAAAGGTACAGGAGGGTATTGAAGTGTTAGTACAATGTTGGACTCAAATTTTAGATAAGGATGACTTGAACTACGATTATGTTGTCTTCCAAAATGTTTTTGCCCCCAAATTGAGAATATTCTTGATTTTCAATCCACCAAGGATTCCAAAGGAGATACATGATTTTTTAAGGCCCTTGGAAAGGAGGACTGATTTGAAATTAACTCATAATTGGGGGGACATAATTTCCTACCCCAATACAATAATCGCTAGGATCTATGGCACATATTTGAATCCACATGCATTACCAAGATATGTGCCACCTACGATTGGTTTCATTAAAGTTATGAGGCAATTGGGAGTAGCACAAATGGTAGACTTACCTAAGGAATAGAAGGCTCATTCTTTCTAGAGTCGACTATGTTTTCAGATTTTTTGATGGCTAAAGGAGGATGGAAAGGCTTGGAGTAGGTTCTTGCACCTTATAGGCTGAAAACTGTGCACCTAAGGAACCATGACCCAAAAGGTTTCATTGCTTCTTTGAAGCAAAGATCAGAGGTGGTCCCTTTGTCCATGATTTTTACTTTCTTGAAGATGTGATCAGGAACATTTTTTATTTTGAAATCCAAGATGAGAGGAAGCAATGTATATTTCCTTCAATTAAATGATGGATAAAATCACAAGGTCAGATCCCAAATATGACCCTCTGCCCAATATTAAGGGCGAGTTAAGTATGGTCATGTATATACTTGACCACTTTGAGAAAATACTAGGTGTATTGAGGGAGGAATACAAAATAACAGATAAGGGGAAAGCAAAGGTTGGTGAAGAAGGACCAATAATAACATTGGAGGAGAGACCCTCTTATCAACCATCTCACAAAATTAGAGTATACTCCAACAAGAAGCAAGTAATACAGAACAAACAGACACTTCCAACCCCTACTGCATCAGAGGTTTCAAGAGTATCTTCTCTTGTGAAGTTAGTACCATATCCTCCCAAACAAGCTCCCCCTACCATAATAGACCTTGATTCACCTCCTAGAGGTCCATCTCCATCTAAGAAACCACCACCCAAGAGGCAGAGGATTGAGATAGGGGCGATATTTGATTATCCTAGGTTAGATGAAAATGACATCCTTATCACTAATGAAAAGGTGCATCAAGAAATGCCTTCTCCCCTAAGGGAAGTTGCATCAAGCATGGGAAAGAGAAACCTCAGACTAGCAAAAGCAAATTTCAGTGGCTTAAAGAATGTTGATGATCTGAGGCATGAGGCTTGCACAACATTTTTGAATGATGTTTCTTTTGTGCAAACCAAAGCATTTAAAGATTTTGTATGGAGAGCTAAGGCTCAAGAATATCCTGAAAATGTCACTAAGGAGAGGAGCTTGCTCCCAGAATTTCTTGAGGAGGATTTTCAAGAAAATATGAGGAAAATGATGAAGAATGAATTCCAAGACATCACACCTAAAGAGGGTAGAGCATTAGTGCATAAAATTGGAGTGTTATTGTTCCCATAGTGGGATATTATAGATGCATTTTTGTTGGGAAAAATAAGGTAGCATGAAAAAACCTTATTTCAAATAGAGGAGGAAGCCAAATTGGAATTACAAGGGTCAAATTTTAGTGAAGAATGGGATTCCTTGGCCCTTTGGTAATTTTCTATAGGGTCCAAGAAACCAAAAGTTGCAGAGCTAGCTAACCTCAGTGGGAATTTAATCATTAAAAGAGTCTCTGACACTCCAACAATCAAAGAAGTAGAGATGATAATCAATGTTGCTAAACTCATTAAGGCAACAGTGGAGAATGTCAATGCAGAAAGAGACTCGTACAAAAGAAAGTACAATGATATCATTGATGAATATAATAAGAGTCATCAAAAGCTAGCTGAGATAGAAATAGAGTTGGGATTTTTCAAGCAATGGGTAGAAACACTAAAGACCCAGGGCCCATCAAGTTTGAGTTATGCTACACCTACTTTCCCAATGGCACATCCCCAATATCCTCCTCCTCCACCAAATAAATCATTAGCAATAGTGCCATATAATCTAGGTCATGAACCAATAGCAATTGAGGATCCAAGCACATCAAGTGCAGATTCATCAAATGAGCCCATAAAGGAACAATTGCTTTAGGAGATTGAAGAATATAAGAAAATGTTGTCACAAGTTCTGGACACTGTTTATGATAATAATTTGAAGACTTTTTATGTGGTTCTAGAGCATATAAATAAGAAGATTCAACGCAAGTTGAACAACATTCATTGAAACTATTCTTTAATGTTGCAAGAAATTAAGTTGTCTCAGGGAGACAAAGATTTGGCTACTCCAATCATGGACAGATGGATCCCTAGGGTTGACAATTTGAATCTTATAGCATTTGGGTTTGCACATCAAAAGGACAAATATCCAAAGATTGGACCAACATATAAATATTTTAATGAAATTAAGGAGAAAAGGTTTCAAGGGTATGTTGTTCCTTTGGAAGATAAAATAAAGGAGTTAAAGTCAAAATTTGATAATGTAGAATTGGGATTGTTGTCTAATATTCAAAATACACATGATGAGGTAAAACCTTTATAGGCATGGAAAGATCAAGTGGATACAACTATTGCTGCCAAAGTATCCCTCATATGTGAGAATGTTGATATTGATATTGATTTATTGAAAAATACTCTTGAGAATTTTTCTTTCACCATTAGCTTCCTGGAAGACTTTGACAAAGAAGCCAATTCTATAATGGAAAAGTATGTTCTATATAGCAAGAGGATGGATGAACTCTCGAGTTTTAATTGGCCTTTTGAAATATAGTATGAATTATGGAAGAAGACATTCATTGATGAGCTAGAGTTGTAGACAAAATCATGGAGAACATATATACATGGTCAAGTATAATATGTGTTTGGCCTTGGAAATTTTAATGTATAAAAGCTATATTTCTCCTAAAATCAAGATGTGACAGATAAATGCTAATTGTTGGTTACTTGGACAAGTGTTGGAGGCTGACCTAGATATTGATCCACATTAGTCTTTCCTTTTCCATGCCTTTCTATCTTTTAGATGATGAGGAATAAATATGTTTCAACGGTTTGAATACCACTCTCTTCTACAAACTGCCTTTTGGAAGGCGCATGAATATCCACCGATTGAAAAGTGACCTTTGTCTCATGGGAGAATATTCTCTTAGTTTGTTGTAACCATTCCTCTTGGAATGATTGGTTTGAGTTGTCAAATTAAAATGTGACAGGTGTACCTTTGGCTCGAGGCTTGTTTTTCTCCCTTGTTTCTTATAAAAAGGAATTCAGGGTTATTGGCACAGGTCTCTTTTTGAATTTTGCATCTAAAAATGCAAATGTATAACATAAAGAAAATATTTTTTGAGTTTGTATATTAGGTTTTGAGTCTATTGTCTCTCCATCTGTAATATTTCATATGAATTATTAATGGAAACCTGATCAATGATCTTTCATTAATTTTCATTGTGCTTTCCAGTGAAATATGTTTTAATTTTGGCTCTGATTTAATGAATCAGTTAAAATACCTTGATTAAAGCATGAGTTCATATGAATGTTTAGTGGGTTTGATAAGTATTCATAGAATCTAAGTATTTAATATGTGTATTGTAATGCAATTACACAAAGATCATGGTTGTCTGAAATTAAACTTACCTTATAGTTCAATTTATTGTGATTTGACTCCTTGACCTAAGATAAGACACTGATCTAACAAGTGTTAAAGCATTTCCTATGGTTCTGATGTTTCAATCTAAGAACAAAATTCCTAAAAAGGCATATAATCGGTTTATTTTATTTGAAGTTGGTATTATGTTGTATTCTTAGTTTTAGGTGTTTAATCTTTTTAAAGGAATTTCTAGTTTCTTGGAGGATTTCATCTAATCAGCATTTCGGTGAGAATAGATCTATTTATTATACAATGTGTGATATAATTGTCTAGAAAATTGTAGGATACACATTATGGAATCACTCTCCCAAGTTTTGCAGAGCCCAAAGTGCAGGAGGGAAGCATTACAACTTCCTCTCATTCATTGGCCAATCACCTCCCGAGTATTCAAGGATTGAATCTGGAAAATTCATAGATGCTCAATGATATTTGCTTTGTTCTTTAAAAACAACCAACAGATTGGTGACTCTATAGGGGATCATGTCTGATAAAATATTTGTACTCTAGTGTGCCTTTTCTTGGATCACTATGATTTATAGTGATGTTTATCCTTAGATTCAGTCTATTTAAAGTTTTTCTTAACCATTGCTTAGATTAATTCTATGTTTAGAATTCATTGCCCAAAGTTCAACCCAAATTGCCTCATATTTGCAAAATCCTGCTTGAGTCTATAAAGGTCAATGTTCAATCTCCTATATAAATGTGAAGGCTCTTGTAAAAAATTTCATAAAATTGTAGCATGATTTCTATAAATCCATCCCAATCAATTTGGGTGGTGACTCTGAAGTCTTTGCACCAGTACGTTCCAATACCTAAAGTTATCAAGGAAATTAAGCTTAAAACTAAAAGAAAATTGAAAAGGTTTATAGGAGAAGAAAATATAGACACAAATGCGGGGAACTCGAGCCAATATGAAGAAACATCTAGAGAAAATCTTGGAGGGAGAATTGCCAAAGAACCCTCATGAAAAATGGAAAGGAAAGGATACAGGAACAAGTAGTTCTACTCGTCATCCAACTCTTGAGCATGAAATCCATTCTAATTCTAGTTTTGAACGTGATTTTTTTTTGTTAGAGTTAAGTGATAATGCTTCTCCTAAAAGAGGGCAAGTTACAATGAAATCTATTGAGAGTGAGCAATGTTCAAATCAAGGCTTCCGACTAAACAAAGAAGAGAGAGGGAAAGGATACAACAAGATAATGTAAATGCTAGTCATGCTAGGACTGCGGGGCATTTGGCCACAACTTCTAACACAAATACTCCTCTTCCTCATGACTTGTTGACTAGGTTTGATGAATATGCCTATAACTATGGTGGAATTGTAGAGACATCAGATTCTGATACCACCTTACTAGGAGAGGATGAAATCTTCAATGATGTTCAAAAAATCAGAAGAGAAGCATTAATATTAGATGAGTTGAGGAGGAGGGCTAAGGAAAAAGAAGAAAGGATAAAGAAATCTATGGTTGAGAGGGATATGCTATGAAAAAAAGGTTGAGAAAATGACAAAAATAGAACAATTAGCAACTCAATCTACCCATACAACTAATCCTATAGTTAGAGAGGTTTTAGGTAGTGAGCCTATAACTACCTTAGTCAACAATTCTTGTGTAAATACATGGACCAATCCTACTATGTCAGCTTCTATTGTAGTTAATCCTGTCCCTAGTTTTACAAATGAATTTTCCCAGGTTGTTGATAAGGGAAAGAAACTTATCAGGGGTGTGAAGATAAATGAGGGAGGTTCCTCTCATAGGGACATAACACATAATAATATTGATTCATTGGTCGATAGGTTAATAAAGGAAAATGTGGAGTTATAAAAAAGATTGAAGGAGATGGAATTGTTAGTTGCAAGCACAAATATTAAGAAGAAACTAGGTTTCTTAGAATCTACCATAAAGGATTTTGTTCCTGAAACCCAAATCCCTCATCCTCGTGTATCATCTTCAAATTCCCATTCGAATGATAACCCTTTGTCCAATACAAACCATTCCACTTTGTGTTCACAACTAGAAAATAAGGCTAGGACTATTCAACAACATGATCAACATGATTCCCAACCAAGAGTAGCTGACATTGGAAGGCCTCAAAGAAATTGTGATAGGAGAAGGAACCATGACAACCAAAATTAATAGGAGGGACCCTTTACAAGAATACAAACTCCTATTGATAGATATAGAAAATTATTCTTTGATAGAATCCCAAGGTATCCAAATCTTATTCCTGATAATGCAAGGAAAAATTTACCTAAGTTCACCAGTAACAATGCCTTCAGTGGTGAATATCATCTAAAAGATTGTCAAAGTTTTGTTGAAGATTTTAACCTTTGGGATGATGACGTTGCAATGAAGTATTTTATGCAATCATTGACTATGGATGTTAGAGATTGGTACAAAAGCTTTCCTAATGCAAGAATTGATTCAAAAGATATTTTCTACAAAGTTTTTAGAGAGCAAGATGGGGACAAAACCAATCCTAGGTTTATGCTAAATGAATTCAATAATATCACAAAATGACAAAATGAAATGGTGACTGAATTCAATGCAAGGTTTCAAAAAGCCATGAATAGAGTTCCAGCTTATTTAAGGTGGAATGAGAATGCATGATTAGTAGTGTATTGTAATGCATTTGATTCAAAGATGTGTTACTTACTTAGAGATAAAGATCCACATAATCTGAGAGATGCTTATAAAATGGAATTCCACATAGAAAACAATAGAAGAGCATCGGGTAAGGTAGGGAGAAGAGATGACCCTAAAACTTTGAAGAATCCTAGAACTCAAAATGAAAGAGTTGGTAAAGTTACAACTCCTGATGAAAAATTGGATCAGATTGTTAGTGCTCTAAATGTGTTGAAGTAGAAGGTGGAAAAGAATGAGAAACCTCAGTTCCACAGAAATGATAGGCCACCTAGGCTGCAATATTATCCCTATCACACTAATTTGCACAATGGAAAGCCAATTCACAATAATTAGACAAATGCTCAAGCTCAAGGCACACTTGACCCACTGCAAAAGCATTCTATGAATGTCACTAAAGATTTTCCATGGTGCATAGTATGTCAATTACCTCATTCATCACAACAATGTGCTATTGCAATATTTTTAGAGGATTCACCAGATGATCAAGGAGGTTTTGATTCCCTCCATGATCAAGATGAAATAGTAAATGTGCTCAAGACTGAGTCATAATTCTCCTACAATGATTATTATTCTGATGATGAGCCTTGCAGGGGTGATGTGGATGTGCAAAGGAAATAAGTGAGTGTATAACATTAACAAGTGTTCTCAAATGAAGAGAGAGATAGTGATTGTAACATTTACAATCTTGAATCATATGGAATTTGTCTAAGAAGACCATCAAATGAAGAAATCCAAAATATGACAATTGCATTGGCTACTCAAGCAAGGAATACTCATAATCAGAGAAATAGAATTGTGAATGGTGATTAGGGTAAGCCTCGCAACATGTTCATTAAAGAAAATAATGTAGATGAAAAAGGGACCAAGATAGAAACCAAGAAAGACGAGGCAAAACCCAAAGAAAGTAAAGGAGCTAGATTTTTTTCTAAAAAGGCTGATAATGTCAAGATAGATGGGGAAGTTATTTCCCTAGCTATAAGGGCTAAAGATCAGAAGCATGATGTTGAAAAGTGTGAAAAAAAATGATAAGATAATGGAAAAGAATATAATACCTTCTAAATTACCAAAGTATTATATTGTGGACATGTTTCAAATGTTGTCTCAAGTTAAGGTTATAGTCCCATTGTTGTAGAAGATGAGGATTGATGAACATAAAAGCAAGGCAGTTGCCCTCATTAACAGTGCAACTATGGCGTGTAGTGACAAGATGGTGATGGCTCTACCCAAGGAGAGAAAAATTCAAGTAAAGAGTGAAGAAGTGGAAGGAGTAACTAGTGAGAACCCTCAAATATACCAGGGAACTACAATCACTACATGCCCAAGTCAGGTCAACCCATTTTCTATGAGTTTGATTATTGATGGGAAGTTGCTCAATAATTGCATGATTGATTCAAGATCCTATTCTAATGTTATGATAATGGAATTATGAAGGAAATGGGTCTGAGAGTTGATAACACTTATGGAAAGTGTTATTCTATGGATTCAAGAGAAGTACCCGTCATAGGAGTAATTAATAAGGTCATGTACAAGCTTGCAACATTCCATGAGAAGGAAGTATACATGACTTTCATAGTAGTGGACATCTCGCCAAACTATGGGATGTTACTGTCAAGATAATGGAGTGCGGTCATGGGTGGGAGAATGGAATGTGATTTATCATATGCTACCTTTTCCATTGATGAAAATGATGTCAAGATTGTTAGAGAATCAAGAGCTCACCATAATGTTGAGTATGCAGAGGAACCAAAGAGAATTCATTTTATGGATACTAGTTTGGATTGGTTTGGATACTTTTAGAGTTGAAGAATTACAACAAGAAGCAGAAGTTTGGCTTGCACTACTTGATAGAGAAGTCATAGATGCACCACAAGAAGATTCTCTCTAGACCATGTATTTTGATGGAGCTTGTTGCAAGGAGGGCTCAAGTGTAGGATTTATCCTGATCTCCCCACAAGGTAAGATAATCAAATACTCTTTCTTAGTTAGATTCACCTGCACAAACAATGTGGCCAAGTATGAAGCTTTGCTACTTGGTTTAAGGTTAGCTTCAAAGCATGGCATTAAAATGCTGAAAGTATTGGGGGATTCTGAATTAGTGGTATCCCAAGTTAGGTCTAGATTTATTTCCAGAAATAAAAGACTTAAATAGTATAGGAATGTAGTTTGGGATACCATTGAAGCTTTTGATGCATTTAATATTGATTAGCTAGAGAGGGGAAGGAATGTGATGGAATATTTGCTAGCAAACATTGCTATTAAAATAGATGATATCAATTTTACTAGTATTTCAAAAGCAGAGGTGCAAAATTGACCTATAGTACCTGGTAATATTTGCAATTGGCAAGTATTTGAAGATGATAAAGATATTTTGAAATTCTCACAATGTATTGATCAATATGAAATTCAAGAAATAGACTTCGAGGCATTCGTGGGGGAGGTTGATGGTAAAGAGACATTGTTTGGCAATGAAGTTATCCAATTGAAAAAAAACAAGATTCCTAAGGGGTTGGTTGCATTGGAAAGGGATTTTGATGGCCCTAATAAGACAAATGCTAAGAAGACATCTAATCACAAGGAAGATTCGGAAGAGATTAATCTTGGAACTCAGAATGCTCCTAAGAATGTATATATAGGGAAGAAAATTGAACCACATTTCAAAACCATACTGATTTCTTTGCTAAGAAAATATAGACATGTGTTTGCTTGGTCATATGATGACCTGAAATGTTATAGGGAAGATCGCTTTCAGCACGAGATACCTTTGAACCTAGATGCCAAACCTTTTAGGTAGAAGCAAAGACGAATAAATCCAACATTGGAGCCTAAAATGCAGGAAGAACTCATGAAATTAAGGGATGCTGGTATTATCAAGCCTATAAGACATTGTTCATGGGTTTCTAATTTGGTTCTAGTTAGGAAGAAGAATGGTGACCTAAGACTCTGTGTGGATTTTAGGAATTTGAATGTATCATCCTTGAAAGATAACTACCCACTACCTAATATGGAGGCTATGTCATAGAAAGTGACAAGGTGTGAGTTTTTATCGATGATGGATGGATTCTTAGGCTATAACCATGTGCATGTAAGAATTAAATTTGGTTTAATCAATGTTGGTGCTACATTTCAAAGAGGAATGGATGTGGCACTTGCTGGTTTTATTGATTTATTTATGGTCATATACCAAGATGACCTGACTGCACATAGAAAAAGAAAGAGGATCATTGTATGCATTTGGAGAAGATATTTATTAGATAATTGTAATATGGAATTTCCTTGAATCCTAAGAAATGCATTTTTGGGGTTAAGGAATGTAAGCTTTTAGGGCACATTGTCTCTAAAAATGGGATCAGGATTGATCCTGAATATGTGGTAGCAATAGATACCATAGCCTAAAAATGTAAAGGGAATTCAATCATTCTTTTGGAAAATCAATTTTGTGAGAATATTTATCACCAACATTGTTGAGATTGTCAGACCTATCTCCAAAATGTTGAAAAAGGGAAAAAAGATAGCATGGACAGAAGATCCCACGAAAGATTTTCAAGCTATAAAGCATGCCATAAAGGAGACTTCTATGCTCAAGTCTCCATATTACTCAAAGCCATTTCAATTATTTACTTTTGCTTCATTTCATACTGTGGCAGGGGTACTACTATAGAAAAACAATGAAGGCTTTGAGCAACCTATTTCTTTCTTCAACAAATCTTTGTAGGTTGTTGAGCTTAAGTATGATGTGATAGAAAAGAAAGCCTATGCATTAGTTAAGGCTTTGAAATATTTTAGAACATATCTAATGGGAGCAACTGTGGTGGCATATGTTCCAAGTGTTGTAGTCAAGGATATTTTTACCTAGCAAGAAACCACAGGCCGAAGATGCAAATGGATCAATAGGATCCAAGAGTTTAATATTGATTTTCAGATTAAAAAATTGGTAAGAGATCAAGGTTTGGCTAAGTTGATGGATGAAACCAAATTAGAAGAAAACCAAATAAATCAAGTAGAGCATGTAAATGTTGCACCCATGTGTGACATGCAAACTTATGGGTGATATAGGAGAATTGTCTTATACTTGCAAACTATGCGGTGTCCTGAAGGCATGCCTAATAATGCGAAAAGAACCTTAAAGTTGCAAGCTATTAAATATATCATTATTGATAATGAACTCTGATGGAGAAGCCTAGAGGGTGTATCACTTAGGTGTGTGGATGGAGATCAAGCAAAAGAACTCCTAAATGAAATACACAATGGAGCATGTGGAGGTCATTACATGGTGAAGACCATTGATCATAAAATACTAAGAGTAGGATTTTGGTGGCCAACTGTGTTTAAGAATGCTCACATATTTGTCAATAAGTGTGATGCATGCCAAAGATTCACTACCAAGTTGAAGTTCTCAGGTAATTTGCCACTTAGACTGATTTTAGTTCAAGCTCCTTTTCAACAATGGGGCATTGACTTTATTAGTGAAATTTCAGAGAAGTCTAGTGGGGGGAAATCTTGGATACTTGTTGCAATAGACTATTTTACAAAGTGGGTAGAAGTAATCCACACAAGGAAGGAAACAAGTAAAGTAGTGATTGAATTTTTGATGAGCAACATATTGATTAGAATTGGAGTCCCAGAAAAGATTATTTCTGACAATTCCATGTGTTTTAGATTAGAGGAATTCACTGATTTTTGTAGTAATCATGGAATATATATCTCTTACTCATCCCCTTATCATCCTCGAGGAAATGGACAAGTGGAATCCAACAATAACAGTTTGATGAAGATCATCAAACAAGTGATTGGGAAGAATAAAAAGGCATGGATTCAAAGTTGCAGCTTGCATTATGGGTTGATAGGATTACTGTCAAGAAAGTTATTAGACAATCTCCATTTAACCTTGTGTATGGTGTAGAAGCGAGGATACCCCACAACAACTTGTTGAAAATTTACAAGCTTGTTAATGAATATGACACAGAATGGAGGATTTAGTTGAGCTTGATGAAACTGGAAGAGAAGCTCATAAAAGAAATGCTAAGCTATAGCTTCAAGTTAGGAATCTATATAATAAGAGAGCCATTGAGAGAAAGTTTGAAGTGGGAAGCATGGTCCTGATGTGGAATGTAAGGTTAGAAGATAAAGGAAAACATGGAAAATTTGACCCTCTTTGGTTGGGCCCATATATGATCTCAAATACACATGGGGAGGATTCATACTTCTTGCAATCATTAACAAGTGAACTTCTTGAGCTTCCAGTACATGGACAGTTCTTAAAGCCCTATTTATCTTGAAATAGGTTGTTTTCCATGTACACTATATAGTTTTGTAATTATTGCATATAGGTTTGGTGTGTTTGCTTACCTTGTCCTGGCAAGCTCCTTGGTTTTTGTTTCTTTGTGTTTGTTCTACATCAACCATGAAATCTCAATTATCACCATACTCGCTATGGGTATGCATCCCTGAGCTAGAGCCATTGGTGGAGCCTCTAAATTTTGAAAATTTTGTGTTGGTTCCTTTCCTTATCATTATTCGTTGCCTCTGTGGCCTAGGGATGGGTTTAGGGTTTTTGGTTCAAAATCCATCATTTCAAATTTCATGGTCTTCTACCCTAAGAATTATATTCCTTCATTGACTTGCTATACCCAATTGTAGGTCATTTAAGTCACGACTTAATTCATCAGATGCGTGTTGTCACCCGCCCCTTGGTCTAGGTTTTTCAGTCATCACATGTTATACAATTTCCTTAATATTTCCTAAGTCAATCAAAATAATTCCCATGAAAATGACTTAAGTCTTAAGTCCTTAATCACATGGGTCTTGATCTTGTCAACCTAGTCAGACCCCTTTTTTAAGACTAAATTTGCATGTGTATATTTACCGACGGTTGGATTTGAGGATTTGATCTTAGTGATTCCCCACTTCCCTACATGAATAAAATAATGTTTTCCAAAAGGCAACGAGGCTAGCAGGTTGAAGACACGTGGATTGTTACGGACGTGGGGCCTAATCTCCACTTACATATTTGACACCATATCATTTGAACCAATGGTTAAGATGCATTGTGAGATTTTAATCTCAATCGTTCCCCACTAGCCTGCAAGGGACCCATTGGTAAAGTTTATCAAGTAGTAGGGCTAGCGTGCGATCAACACATGGATTATTTTGTTGTTTGGAAAGAAGGTAGAGCTCATAGAATGAATGAGTTAGCACTCCAAGTGGAAAATTATTATTGGCATGGGAAGAATCGGCGAAGGTGAAAGAAACTCAAACTTTGTTGACTCAATCTGAGTCGTCCAACATGCCATCTCACAAAGCAATCGATGGTTGTCATTTAAAATTAAAGATGTGGATATTAGATTCGTTCTACTTTGCACAAGTGAGCAGTAATGGCATAAGAGGCATGCAGATCTACCCAAATCCAATCCTAAGGCACATAAAAGATTGCTTTTTTACATAATTGAAGATTGCAAACGAGTTTTAAAGCATCCTGGAGATCAAAGTGAGTGTTCTGGAGTTCAAGGCAATCAAAATTAGGGTTTTCTTCAAGTGTAAAATCGGTAAGTGAAAACAAATGCCATTCTCTGTATTTCCTTAAATTGCCTTGGATTTAGGGTAGCTATTCATTATATCTTTCTGTCAAATGATTTTGTATACCGTTGAATTTTTATAGTAGTTTGAGTTCTTCTAGGATTTAAAGCTCTATCAAACTTGTTAAAATTTTACTTTCGATCCATGCTCTAGATTTCAAAAAAGGATAGGTCTTGAACCTCTCTCATGTCAAAACCCTAGAATTTACATGTTACTAATGGATCCCAAGACTCAAGTTTTGGGTTTTAAGCCTGCATCAAGAACTATTTCCCAAGATATCATTGATCAATTGAAGACCTCAACCAGAAAAAACATCGAGGGAACAACTCTATTTCAAGGCCCTAAAATTAAAGAGGGTTTAGTTGACAAACAATGATATATCAACGATGTTGATGTACCATAAACATAGTGGCAAATGTTCCAAAATTGTTTTGGAAACATAAATTGTGGAGTTACCATTTGCAACCCCTGGAGATTGGATTTGGGGAAGTTAGTGGTGCCAAATGTATACATGGATGTGGATTTTTTGAAGGATATAGCTATGAGGTATGATCCTTTCTCTAGAGTGGTCAAGGCATTTGATTGTGTTGAAATGGTGAAGATAACTAGAGAGGAGATTGCAGAAATCTTCAAGCTGCATGAATGGAGTCAGGATATGATTCCCATTGACCTCAAAGCTTTTAGAGCAGAATATGAGAAAATAAAGGCTATGTTCAAGTTAACAATTTTTCCCATGCACACTACAAGTACAAGTGTTGGGAAATAAAGGAAACAAATAAAAATTGGCAAGGATGAAAAGGAGCCCTTCCCACAAAGTACTTTAAAAATTACTTCAAGAAAACTAATTTCTCCTTGTGCCAAATTCTTGGTTTTGATTCGTTATCCACCATGCCAATATGTTTCATGTATATGGCAACACACCTTCAACACCTAGCCTATAATATAGTGTATGATTATGCCACATATCTGGTAGAGAAAAATCATTAGGGTCTCTTTGTATTTAAGGCAAGAAAGGATTGGGTGGGCTTCTGGTGGTATTCTCTCCTTATACATATGTTTTTATACAAAGGAGAGCAGAATTTTGTTAAAGACATGACACTGTAGAAGGTACAAAAGGGTATTGAAGTGCCAGTCTAGTGTTGGACTCAGATTTTGGATAAGGATGACTTGAAGTATGATTATGTTGTCTTCCAAAAAAAATTTTCCTCCAAATTGAGAATATTTTTTTATTTTCAATCCACCAAGGATTCCAAAGGAGATACATGATTTTTTAAGGCCCTTGGAAAGGAGGACTGGTTTGAAATTAAATCATAATTGGAGGGACATAATTTTATACCCTAGTACAACAATCTTAAGGATCTATGGCACAAATGTGAAGCCACATGCATTACCAAGAGATGTGCCACTAAGGATTGGTTTCATTGAAGTTATGAGGCAATTGGGGGCAACACAAATGGTACACTTACCTGAGCAACAAAAGAAAGGCTCATTATTTCCTGAGTGGACTATGTTTTCAGATTTTGTGATGGCTAAGGGAGGATGGAAATGCTTGGAGTAGGTTCTTTTACCTTACAAGCTAAAAATGTGTGCCCAGGGAACCATGACCTAGAAGGTTTCATTGATTCGTTGAAAGAAAAGACTAGAGGTGGTCCCTTTGTACATAATTTTTACTTTTTTGAATATGTGATCAGGGTCATTTTTTATTTTGAAATCCAAGATGAGAGGAAGGAAATTTATCTCACCTTCAATAAAATGGTGGATAAAATCACAAGGCTAGATCCAAACTATGACCCTTTTCCCAATATTAAGGGTGAGTTAAGTAGGGTGATGTATGTACTTGACCATTTTGAGAACATACTTGGTGTATTGAGGGAGGAATGGACAATAACATATAAGAGGAAAGAAAAATTTGTTGAAGAAGGACCCATAAGAACATTGGAGGAGAGACCCTCTTATCAACCATCTCACAAAGTTAGAGTATACTCCAGGAAGAAGGAAGTAATAAAGAAGCAGTAGACACTTCCAACCCCTACTACATCAGAGGGTTAAAGAGTATCTTCTCTTGTGAGGTCAGTGCCATCTCCTCCTAGACAAGCTCCCCCTACCATAATAGACCTTGATTCACCTCTTAGAGGTCCATCTCCATTTGAGAAACCACCACCTAAGAGGTAGAGGATTGAGATAGGAGGGATAGTTGATTATCCTAGGTTAGATGAAGATGACATCCTTTTCACTGATGAATAGGTGCAACAAGCAATTCCTTCTCCCCTAAGGGAATTTGCATCAAGCACGAGAGAGAGTAGCCTCAGACTAGGAAAAGAAGATTTTAGTGGCTTAAACAATGTTGACGATCTAAGGCATGAAGCTTGCACAACATTTTTGAATGATGATTCTTTTATGCAAACCAAAGCATTTAAATATTTTGTATGGAGAGCTAAGGCTCGGGAGTATGCTGAAAATGTTGCTAAGGAGAGGAGATTTCACCTAGAACTTCCTAAGGAGGTTGTTCAAACAAATGTGAGGAAAATGATGAAGATTGAATTCCAAGACATCACACCTGAAGAGGGCAGGGCATTAGTGCATAAAAGTGGAGTGTTATTTTTGCAAGATTGGGATATTGTAGATGCACTTGTGTTGGGCACAATAAGGTGGCATGAAAAACCCTTATTTCAAATAGAGGAAGAAGCCAAATTGGAATTACAAAGGTCAACTTTCAATGAAGAATGGAATTCCTTGGCCCTTTGGTCATTATCTCTAAGGTCTAGGAAACCTAAAGTTGTAGATCCAACTGACCTTAGTGGGTAGTTAATCATTAAAAGAGTCTCTGACAATCCAACAATCAAAGCAATAGAGATGACAATCAATGTTGCTAAATCCACTAAGGCAACAGTGGAGAATGTCACTGTAGAAAGAGACTCATACAAAAGCAAGTACAATGATATCATTGATGAATATAATAAGAGTCAACAAAAGGTGGTTGAGCTGGAAATAGTGTTGGAATTTTTCAAGTAGTAGGTAGAAACACTAAAGACCCAAGGCCCAACAGATTTGAGTTATGCTGCACCTACTTCCCCAATGCCACATCCCCAATCTCTTCCTCCTCCACCAGAGCAGTCATTAGAAATAGTGCCATATAATTTGGGTCAGGAACCAATTGCAATTGAGAATCCAAGCACATCAGGTGCGACTCCATCAGATGAGCCTATAAAGGTACAATTTCTTCAACAGATTGAAGAATATAAGAAACTGTTGGCACAAGTTCAAGACATAGTTTATGATAATAATTTGAAGATTATTTATGTGGTTCTGGAGCATATTAATAACAATATTCAATGCAAGTTGCACAACATTCATTTAAACTATTCTTTAATGTTGCAATAAATTAAGTTTTCTTAGAGAGACATAGATTTGGCTACTCCAATCATGGACATATGGATCCCTAGGGTTGACAATTTGATGCATATAGCATCTGGTTCTACACATCAAAAGGAGAAATATCCAAAGATTGGCCCAACATATAAATTTTTTAATGAAATTAATGAGCAAAGGTTTCCAAGGTATGCTACTCCTTTGGAAGATAAAATAGAGTTAAATTTTGATAATGCAGAATTGGGATTGTTGTCTGATATTCAACATACACATGATGAGGTAAAACCTCTATAGGCATGGAAAGATCAAGTGGATACAACTATTGCTACCCAAGCATCCCTTATATGTGAGAATATTGATATTGATATTGATTTATTGAAAAATACTCTTGAGAATTTTTCTTTCACCATTAGCTTCCTAGAAGACTTTGACAATGAAGACAATTTAGTAATGGAAAAGTATGTTTCCTATATAAAGAGGGTGGATAAACTCCTGGGTTTTAATTGGCCTTATGAAACAAAGTATGAATTATGGAAGAATACATTCATTATTGAGCTGAAGTTGTATACACAATCATGGAGAACACATATACATGGTCAAGTATAATATAGGTCTGGCCTTTGAAATTGTACTGTATAAAAGTTATGTTTCTCCTAAAATCAAGATGTGACAGATAAATGCTTACTTTTGGTAACTTGGACAAGTGTTGGAGGCTAACCTAGATACCGATCCATGTTGTTTTTGCCTTTTGCATGCCATTCTGTCTTTTAGATGATGAGGAATAAATATGTTTCAATGTTTTGAAGACCACTCTCTTCAACAAACTACCTTTTGGAAGGTACAAGAATCTCCATCGATAAAAAAGTAACCTTTGTCTCATGGGAGAATATTCTCTCAATTTTTTGTAACCATTCCTCTTGGAATGATTGGTTTGAGTTGTCAAATGAAAATGTGGCATGTGTACCTTTGGCCTAAGGCTTTTTTTTCTCCCTTGTTTCTTTTAAAAGGGAACTCAGGGCCATTGGCCTAAGTCTCTTTTTGAATTCTGGATTTAAAAATGTAAATGTGTAACACAGAGAAAATACATTTTGAGACTGTATGTTAGGTTTTGAGTCAAGTGAATAAGTTTTATAATTGTATGGTTTTCAAGAATGTCTGGATGAACAATGAAAATCTTTGAGTTTATTCTCTCTCCATTTGTAATATTTCATATGAATTATTAATGGAAACCCGATAAATGATCTTTCATTAATTTTCATTGTGCTTTGTAATGAAATATGTTTTAATTTTGGCTATGATTTAATGAATCAATTAAAATAACTTGATTAAAGCATGAGTTCATATGAATGTTTAGTGGATTTGATAAGTATTCATAGAATCTGAGCATTTAATATTTGTATTGTAATACAATTACACAAAGATCGTGGTTGTCTTAAATTAAACTTGCCTTATAGTTCAATTTATTGTGATTTGACTCCTTGCCCTAAGATAAGACACTGATCTAACAAGTGTTAAAGCATTTCTTGTGGTTTTGATGTTTCAATCTAAGAAAAAAATTCCTAAACAAGTGTATAATCAATTTATTTTTATTTGAATTTGGTATTATGTTGTATTCTTAGCTTTTGGTGTTTAATCCTTTTAAAGGAATTGTCAATTTCTTGGAGGATTTCGTCTAATCATCATTTCGGTGAGAATAGATATTTTTATTATACAATGTGTGATATAATTGTATAGAAATTTGCAAGATACACATTGTGGGATCACCCTTCTAGATTTTGCAAAGCCCAAAGCAGAGGAGGGAAGCATTACAGCTTCCTCTCATTCGTTGGCCAATCACCTCTCGAGATTCAAGGATTGAATTTGGAAAATTCATAGATGCTCAGTGAGATTTACTTGGTTCTTTAAAAATAAACAACATATATAATAGCACCTATAAGATAAATATTCAATCTTCCTAAAGTCCAAACCTTATTTAATTCAACCCATTATTTGTTGAACATAAATTTTCATTGATGTCAAAGGTGTAATGTCTATTGGTTTAATTAATTATTTTATTACACTTTATTAAGTTTACTTAGGTAATAATTAGTTTACTTAATTAATAAGTAAGCTTTTTCTAGTTGAGCTAATTTTAGGTCAACATTAGATTTTACCTTTAGGGTTTTGCATACTTTGATTTTATAAAGAAACTCATCTTTTGTAATTTCTTAATTCCTGAATATTATTCATTTGCACATCTTCATGCAAATTGCTCTTCCTTTTTTTGTTTTTCTCTTGTGGAAGGTATTTTCTAGTTTGCATGTCTAATCTTGGTTTCTAACAATTTCCTTGATGACAAATAAGTGCTCACTAGTGAGCTAAATGTAATCGTACTTGAAGTATCATTATCAATAAATTTTGAGTATAGTGTGGAAGTTTGACTATTGTATGCTTGCAATATCATGCTTGCATCTATTCATTTTGAAAAAAGTAATCTAGAAGTTTGATCTTGAATGTTGGAGGTCAATTACTTAGGGTAGAGAGATTTCTCTAGCAATACAATCATGTTATATATTCCCTTCTGCATAAGAGTTTGGTTCTACAATTTGAATGAAGATTATGTCTACACATTCTATCATATTCCAGAGTTTTCAGATGTTATGTTTAGTATGAAAAAAACAAAGTGACAGAAGGGTCACTATGCTTATAAGTTAACCAGTTGGTGTTTCGAACCTATGTAGAAATGGCTAGTAGCATGTGGCATCGAGAGTTAGTGTGGGGAGTTAAAATAGGTCCAAGTTAAGGACCCTATGTAAGCACATGACATCATGTTGTTTTGGCAACAAATTATTGTAGGACCTACCCACTACAAGTTTCATGTAGTTTTAATTTAGATCCATCCTATGTCATCCTCATTAATTGTGGATCCATGAACGACATGAAATGATGATAAAGAAATTTATTGTATATAATTTAGATCTCAATTCACATTTTAGTGAGATATTAGTTGTGTGAACAAGTGTTATTCAATGTGAGTTGCATCTCAATTATTGTGTGCCATCATCAAAATATCATAAGGAGTGTGGGAGAGTGTTTGAAGCAACATTAGATTTTGTGTAATTTGTGTAATCAACATTAAAGTTTCAAAAGATTTATCTTTGTAATCAAGTAGGACTAGTTTTTTAGTCATTGAGTTGTTGCTCAGATCTTTGTATTGGGGATTGGTGTCTTTGGTAGTTTGGTGCCTATAGTTACAATAGGGGATTAGTGTCTCTGGTAGGTTGGTTCCTACTTCATGATTGTAACTTATTCATTATTCTATGAGGATGGATTTGAATAGTAGCTACAAGCAAATCTTCTCACCATGGTTTCTCCCATTCCAAGTTTCCACGTATATCTGGTGTTCATTGTGTGGATGTGTGACTATGTGATTGCTTGAGTGATATGATTTGTTTTGATTCATATTGAAGAAAATATTTTTAAATAGATTTAATCTACTGATTCACCCCCATCTCAGTAGATTATGTGCACTTCAATTGGTGTCAAATCTAAGTTCCTTTGAATAAGATTAACAACTTGAGGTAGATTCCGGAAGGCACACTAAGTGTCTCAAGAAGGATTATCTATAATAAGGCACCACTCTTTGATGGATCCAACTATTCTTTTTTGAAAGTAAGAATGGAAGCATACCTAATGGTCCTAGGGTTTGAGGTTTTTAATTCAGAAGTGAATGGATATAAGATCCATGAAAGTCCCCAAGAGATCAGGTTGAGAAAAGGCTTGTGAGAATAATGCTAAGGCAAGGAATTCTATTTTATGTGGTTTTTCTAACTCTAAGTTTGTAAAGATCATGCATTACAAGACAACAAAGGAAGTGTGGAATAAGTTGCATAACATCTATGAAGGTGATGACAAAGTGAAGCAACAAAGGTTCAAACTCATCGAGAACATTTTTAAAGTCTAAAACTGAGGGAAGAGAAAAATATTGTTGCATTCCTACTTTGAGTTGATGAGATTTTCACCTCTATCAAAGGTCTTGGTCAGGAACTGAAAGAAAGTATGGTTGTGAAAAAGGTACTTAGATCCCTTCCTAAAAGTTTTTATGCAAAAAAAATTGTTGTTGAAGAAGCTAAAGATTTGAATTCACTAACTATGGATGAGTTACATCGAATCTTGACTTCGTATGAGATGAGAATGGATAGTGACAACTCTACAAGGGAGGAGGTAGAATTCAAAGCATCTAAGAATCAAGTTGGTCTAGATTCTGATGTTGGATCAGATATAGAGGAAGAAAACTTTGTCAAAAAGTTACAGAGAGGTTCCAAAAATTATAAAAGTAAGTTTCCTTTCAAATTTTTTAATTGTGGAAAAGTAGGACATTTTATGGCTAAGTGTCCATACAAGGACTCTAACAATGTTGAGCAAAAGCATGGAAAGAATTTATTCTTAAAAGGGAATAGATTTCAGAAGAAACAAAATTTTCCTTATCAATGAAGCCCTATATTCAATTGATGAGGAGGATCAAGATATCTCCAAAGATGAAGGAGAGAAGGTAGTATTCATGGATATGGAAACTACTAAAGATGATGTAGAAATAAATTCCAGAAATGATGAAGATGATGTAGATCTTGTAATAGCGTTTATATGTGTCGACAAAGATATTAAGAGACTAAAAAAAATAATTGTAGAGGAATTAAAGGCTAAAGACAATTTATCCTAGAATCTCGAGAAGGTGGAGAAGATGATCATTGACTTGAATATTCAAGAAAAAGAACCAAAGAGGATTGAAGAAGTTTTAATTGAAAGATTACTATCAAGAGACAAGGATTGTGAAAAACTTAAAGTAGAGATTGTGTCACTTAAAAAAGACCTTGAAAAGGAAAATCATCAACTAAAATGAAAGTTTGAGAAGAGCACAAAAACCTTGGATTAGATATTGGAAATTCAGAGATCACCACACATTACAACTAGCCTTGAATTTTTTGATACACATAAGAATAAGGTGGTTGAGTAGCCTGTCAAGTCCATTGTTAAGAATCTGAAAAGGAATAGATCTAAAAGTTCAAAATCTGAGAAGGTTGTGACAAGAAATGAAAGAAAGGAACATAATGATGGTTTCATCCATGTGCAGAGACAAAAGAGAATATTTGGAAGACAAGACTCAAGAGGACAAGGATATAATACTAGGTTCAATCATTCTTTTTTGGTTATTGTTTTAATTGCAATAACTTTAGTCATAAGGCGGTGGACTGTAGAAAGGCTCCAATAAGAAGAAATAACTTTTTTAGCAGCAATTCATTTGCACCTTTGTACAATTTTAATATTGTTTGTCACAAGTACAACAACTTTGGACATATTTCTATAAATTGCAAAAGCAATCTTTTGAGTCATCCTCTATCAGAAACAAAAAGTTTAGATTGTTAGAATAATGAATCAGATAAGGCTTAGAAGAAGAAATTAAAGGAGAAAAGATTAGAGAAATTCATGGTGGCTCAAATTGCATTACATGCTTAAAAGGAGAAGAATATATACATCATTGATAATATATGCTCAAGTCGCATGACCAAAGAAAAAAGTAAGTTCATGCATTTCAAGAAATTTGATGGAGGATTTCATAACTCTTGGAAATAATTATATTGCTAAGATTACTAGTAAGGGTACTTTAAGTCTTGATGGTGGTAAGACAAAAAATCATGATATTTTATATGCTCAAGGATTGAAACATAATCTTATAAGTGTAAGTCAAATGTGTGATAAAGGTTACAAGCTTTCATTTAGTGCTAAAGGTTGTGAAATAAGAAAAATCTATATCAAAGAGTTGATTGCAGAAGCAAGCGGGACAAACAATGATGTATACCATCTAAGTGAGATGAATGGACAAAAGTGATTTGTTATATAGAGAGAAAAGAGTTGGATTTGGTATAGAAGGCTAAGACACATCAATTTTGATGATATTGTGAGGATTAGTTGAAAAGGAATGGTCAGAGAAATTCCAAAGATCAAGAAGCCTTAGTCTACTAGTTGCAAACCATTTCATGAGGGAAAATTAACAAAGACCAAATTTCCTACTAATGAATATTCTACAATAAGGCCATTGTATTTGATTCATACGGATCTATGCACACCAATGAGGAAAAAGAGCCTACAAGGTGATAGGTATTTCCTGATGCTTATTGATGACTTTTATAGAATGAGTTGGATTACTTTTCTGAAAGAAAAATTAGATTCTTTTGAGAAGTTTAAATCATTTAAGGAAATAGTTGAGAATGAAACCAGAAGAACAATCAAGTGTTTGAGATTATAAAGGTGGAGAATTCAATTTTGATAGGTATGGTGAATTATGTGAGTTCCATGAGATCCAAAGAGAGTTTTTTGCTCCTAAGACTCTATAGCAGAATGGAGTAGCTGAAAGAGAACAAGATTGTTAAAGAGATGGCTAGAATAATGTTAAGTCATGCAAGTTTACCAGATATGTATTGGAGAGAAGAAGTTCAAACTATAGTGTATATTTCGAACAGAGCTCAAATTAGACCAAGGACTGATAAAATACCATATGAATTATGGAGAGGGAGACCAGCTTCAGTTAGATATCTATAGATATTTAGAAGCAAGTGTTACATCAAAAAGGATGAATAAAACTTAGTTAAGTTTGATTCTAGATCTAATGAAGGCATTTTTCTTGGTTATTCTATGAAAAGAAAGGCATATAGATGTTAGAAAAAAAGTTTGAAAAGAATTATGGAAAGTATCAATGTATAATTTGATGAGACAATGTAGTCTATTAATATTTCGAATGAAGAAGATAATGAAGGTCCAATCTATAGCAATGATGAATCTTTAGAAGTTGAATATGAGAATACTCTTAGAAAGCCTCTGGCTAGGTATGTTCAACAAAATAATTTTCTACTATCAAAGATTGAACCAAGTTCTTATGCAGAGGAAATAAAGAGAAAGGTTAGATAGATGCAATGGAAGAAGAGTTATCTCAGATAAAGAAAAAATAAAAATTGGGAGTTAGTTCCAAGACCTAAAGACAAGAATGTTATTGGTACAAAATGGGTCTTTAGAAACAAGTTGAATGAAGATAGAAAAATTATCTAAAACAAAGATAAACTTGTGTTTAAATGTTATTCTTAGTATTAAGGAATCGATTTTGAAGAAATATTTTCTCGAGTAGCAAGATTGGAAGCTATCAAAATGTTTCTAGCTTTATCAACATTCAATAATTTCAAATTATATCAAATGGATGTGAAGTCTACAATTTTGAATGGTCATTTAGAAGAAGAAGTCTACATAATTGAGCAATCAGAAGGAGACCAATATTCAGTGAATTTGGATTTTGTGTATAGGTTGAAGAAAGAACTCTATGGACTCAAGAAAGCTCCCAGAGCTTGGTATTCTAGATTGGACAAGTATCTACAACAACAGGGCTTTGGGAGAGGTAGTGTAGATAGTAATTTATATATAAAAATAGAAGGTGATCAATTATTGATTGGTGTTGTGTATGTTGATGACATTATCTTTAGTGGAAGTAGTGATGCTATGTGCATAGAGTTGTGAAATGAAATGTAGAGTGAATTTGAAATGTTAATGCTTGGTGAATCATCTTTCTTTCTTGTCTTATAGATCTCTCAATCAGACAAATGCATATTTATTTCTCATAAAAAATACATAAAATAAATGTTAAGCATGTTTAAGATGGAAGAATGCAAACCAATGTGTACACCTATGGTTACAAGACGTAAATTGGGTGAGGATGATGAATCTACTCAGACAAACCAGACTATGTATAGATCTATGATTGGTAGCTTAGTGTATGTGATTGCATCTAGATTGAATATAATGCAAGTAGTTGGGATGGTAGCTAGATTTCAGGAAACACCTAAGGAAACTCATGTCAAAGTAGTAAAGAGGATATTAATATATTTGAAGGCTAAAATGGATCTTGGTTTGTGGTATCCTAATTGTGAAATTTTCACTCTAACTACATATACAGATGTATATTGGGCAGGAAGTATAGATGACTAGAAGAGTACAAGTGGTGGAGCTTTCTTTCTTGGTGACAGTATTATATCCTGGTTAAGCAAGAAGTAGGATTTAGTCTCTTTATCCACAATAGAATTGATATACATTACATCAACTTTATGTTGCACTCATGTATTATGGATGAAGCAAAACTTGAAGGAGATGAAAATTGAGTTTGATGAACCTATTTCAATTATGTGTGACAATGTCAGTGCTATAAACATTTCAAAGAATCCAATAATGCACTCAAGGATAGAACATATTGAAATTATGTATCATTTTCTGAGAGAAAAGGTTATAGAAAAAGAGGTGAAGTTGTAGTATGTTGAAACCAAGGAGGAAATTGCTAATATTTTCAAAAAACTTCCTAAGAATACTTTTGAGTATCTACAAAAGAAGTTGGGAGTTGTTTCTCCCTCCTCTTGAATCAAGAGGAAACACATGTTAAGGGGGAGCATTGTCTCCTTGCCACAAAAAGACTTTGTGGTCTTGTGAGTGTTTTCAAAATTAGTGTGGTATGGAATCAGGGAGATTCTATCCATAAAACAATATTTTAGATTGTGCGACAAGCAGTTGATATTTTCCATTGATGTCAAAGGGGGAGAAATAGAACTCAAAATTCTAAATACTTTATAGGGGAGAAATAGAACAAAGGAGGAAATTGAAATCAATATGAGGTGGTTTCTTGATCTAGACACATTAGGTTTTTCTTCTTGTGTGGCCAATATTTTGTTGTTTTCCATCAATGACAAAGGGGGAGATTGTTGAACATAAGTTGTCATTGATGTCAAAGGAGTAATGTCAAAAATTAATGTCGTTGATGACAGATAAGCTCTCATTGATGAGCTAAATGTAATCATACTTGAATTATCATTATCAATGAATTTTGAGTACAATGTAGAAGTTTGACTATTGTATGTTGCAATATCATGCTTGCATCTATTCATGTTGATAGAAGTAATCCAAAAGCTTGATCTGAAATGTTGGAGGTCAGTTACTCAGGGTAGAGATATTTCTCAGGAAATACAATCATGTTCTATATTCCCTTTTAGATTCATGTTTGGCTTTGTGGTTTGAATGGAGAGTATGTCTATAGATGTTCTATCATATTCCAGATTTTTTAGAAGTTATGTTTAGTAAAAAAAAATGAAGTGGAAAAAGGGTCACTGTGCTTATCAATTAACCAATTGGTGTTTTGGACCTATGTGGCAATGGCTAGTAGCATGTGACATTTAGAATTAGTGTGTGGAGTTAAAATAGGTCTAGGTTAAGGACCTTGTGGAAGCACACAACATCATAATTTTTGGTGGCAATACATTTGTTTTAGGACCCGATCGCTACACGTTTCATGTAATTTGAATTTGGGTCCATCCTATGTCATCTTGGTTAATTATGAACCCCTGACCAACATGAAATCATGATAATGTAATATCTTTTATATAATTTAGATCTCACTTCACATGTTAGTGATAGAGAGAGGTAAGAGAGTGAGCGAGTTTGAGAGCAGTTGTGTGAACAAGTGTTATTCAATGTGAGTTGCATCTCAATTATTATGTGTCATCATCAGAAGATCATAATGAGTGTGGGAGAGTCTAAAGAAAGATCAAATCTTGTGTAAGTTGTGTAATTAGCTTTGAAGTTTTGCTAGCTTTATCTTTGTAATCTGATGGGATTGGTGTTCAACTCATTGAGTTTTTGCTCAGATATTTGTATTAGGGATTGGTGACTCTAGGAAGTTGGTGCCTACAATTACAGTAGGGGATTGGGGTCTTCGGTAGGTTGGTGCCTACTTCATTATTGTAGCTTATTCATTATTTTGTGAGGCTAGATTTGGATAGTAGCTCCAAGTAGTTCTTCTCACCGTGGTTTTTCCCATTTAGTGTTTCCACATATCTGGTGTTCATTGTGTGGATGTGTGTTTATGGGATTACTTGAGTGATATTAGTTGTTTTGATTTATGTTGAAGTAAAGAGTTTTAAATAGACTTGATCTATTGATTCACCCCCCACCCCTCTCAGTAGATTGTGTTCCCTTCATTATCATCATCAAGAAATATAATTCCCTATCCTTACATTGTTCTCAAGATATATCATTCCCACATCAACACTATCATCATCATAAAATCTTAAGATTCATTGAATTTTATAATTTTTATTTAAGGGAAAAATCCTATTTGTCTTTTATTTTTATCATTTGTGCATTCTTTCTTAATTGTTGGTGTGTGTTTATTTTGTTGTTTGCATTTAAAAGTTGATCCTTGGGGCACATCATGACCAAAATCATCATGATCCTTCATATCATGTGGTATATTAGGTCATATGCCTACTTTGATATTATTTTTTCATGCAATTGACACATCACCACCTTGGTCCTTATGCCTTGGTCCAAAATTGGTTTCTCACTATAAATTTAACATATGATTGCATTCAATTTTCATCACAATGATTCTTCATAAAGTCCATCATCCTTATTACCCATTATATTATCCAACTTATCCTCATCCTCATCATATTATTTAATAACATCATCTCTTCCTTTTCTCACATCATAATATTAATACATCT
Source organism: Sequoiadendron giganteum (assembly GCA_007115665.2). Taxonomy (NCBI): domain Eukaryota; kingdom Viridiplantae; phylum Streptophyta; class Pinopsida; order Cupressales; family Cupressaceae; genus Sequoiadendron; species Sequoiadendron giganteum. Next base: position 345,466,512 of record CM021110.1, read on the forward strand.
AACCATCTACCCTTCTTCCTATCTCTTCAAACTCCATCCATATTTCATCCCTTTGGACCTAGTTCTCCTTTTGAGAGACCACAAAGTTACTATCAACCTACATGCTCTTGCAAGGGGGCATCCCTAACCCATGACCTAACTTAATTTCCTCTAAATGATTAAGAAATCATACTATTAGTTCTATTTCACCAAACATCTATACTTATTTTGTTTGAAATGACATTAATTTTTCTAGTAATAAAACCATCTCAAAGAGAGATAATATGTAGACACATAATATTGTCATAAAATTATTCTATAGTAAAATTTCATCACCACTAATTGATCCAGGTGGATCTAGGAAACCTGAAAATTTCACAGTCTCGTAATCTCACGAAACCAACATCATCACATAGGCTCACCGACACTATCCTGACGCAACTTGAATAGGCTCAAAAGGAGTTTGTATGTAGAGTTTATGCATAGTCAAAGGTCTGATCAAATGGGCAAATCAGGGGGTCAAGAAAAAGGCAAAAAATTCATCATCTCCAAATTGGTCAAAGTTAGTGTCATGACGAAGGGGTCATCACCACGAGTCCAACGCCATTTGTTTCATCGAAAATAGAGTCTGAACGAGCAAGATACAACTAGTCAAAGTTTTGGTCAAAATGATGACATGGCATCACCAAAAATTGACACTTGGTGGGACACGTGGCATGTGACATGCCGGGAGTAGTGAGTTGGCATAAATAAGGATTAAATCATAATTATTAAAAGAAAAAAAATGTATGGTTTAAAAATAAATAAATAAAATAATAATAAGGAGAATTTAGTGGGATTTGATCCCATAACCCATGCCTTAAAATCCTCTTTCCTTCCCATTCTTCATGAAAAGGAAAATCCCTTCATCTACATAAATCTTTAAATAAAATTTAATTCTCATAAATATAATGTCAACCTTAAAATTATATTTAAAGGGGTTTTAAAACAATAACCCTATAAATAAGGGATTAACCCCTCAAAAGTGGAGGAGCCCCAATTAAAAAGGAGATGGGTTATATAAAACCTTTTTAAAAAACAAATAATATAATAATCCCTATAAATGAGGAAAATATTAAAGAGATTATTATGGAGATTTTATTGTAAAGGGGGGAATTTGCAAATATTTTTACTTTGCAAAGGAGATATGGGTATATTTGGAAAATAACATGGTTTTAGCTCATATTAGCAAATAAATTGGTATATAAAGGGGGTGTTTTGGCTTGGGAATTAATCAAGTTTACTTGTAGAAATAATTCCAGTGTGAGAATTTTGGGAGGAGAAGAATTACAAGGTGTTATTATACACCAAAATTATAAAAGTGAGAGAGTTTTGTGCTGGTTTTTAAAGTTTGAATATTGTAAGAAGGCATTTACAGGTGCTTGGCGATATTAATGAAAGCGGTCCAACATTAAGAAGCAGACCTAGAGATGTAGTCCTTTAAAGGACGAACTTTGTTATCAACCTGTGTGTAATCTTTCTATCTTCCATCTCATTCTTCTTCTATCTCCTATCTTACATTCTCTCTAATTTCTTTTCAGTATTTTCAATTCGGAATTTAAGTTCTAATTACAACATTATAGTAATTAGTTAAATTTCTTAAGTTCTGTAAAGGTTAATTAACCTAGTTTACATTTTCAACGGTTAAAAAACAGTCACGCAATACTGTCTAGATCAGGAATAATTGTAATTAAGTTTAAATATATTTGAATTGTATACCTTTAATTATAGATCAAATTGGTATCAGAGCTCATTTGCAGGAAATTGCAAAAGTGAATGTTAACCAGGTTGAAATTAAAGCAAGGAGAAGGTCCACTTACAGAGTTCAATCCTGAGATCAAAAAATGAAGGTGTTTTCCACGAGCAGAAATGGCAACTGAACAAAGTCCTACGAAGCTTGATGAGAAAGATTTCCAAAAAGCATTTCTCGAAATGAAGGCTATGATGGAAGTTATTTTCCAAGAGAGGCAAGAATGAAAGAAGAGAAAGGAAGGCAAGGCTAGAAAGCAGGAGGAAGTTGAATCCTCGTTGAAAGAAGACAAAGGTAAAGGAGTAGGTGGTGGTTGTGACCCTCCTGAACCTCCATCCTCGTCCTCTTCATCTTCTTCATCCTCTTCTTCTTTGTCTAACTCTTCTAAAAAGAAAGAACCTATGCAAACTAATTCACCTTTGTTAAAACTAGATGTTAAATTTGATTTTCCAATCTATAATGGAGAACTAGGTGCAAAAAAACTTGATAATTGGATTAAAAAAAATTGAAGTTTATTGTAGAATTCAGAAGTTTACTGAGGATTCTCAAAAAATCCAATTAGCCACTCTTCTCTTGGGAGGCTCAATCTTAATCTAGTGAGAGAGCAGAACTCGGGAAGATCTAAGCCAATATGGTAAAATTATTTCTTCTTGGTTTGAGTTTATAGCTGCACTTAAGAAACAGTTATATCCATTAGGGCATATGCAAAAAATAGTAATGAACTGGCAATCATTAAGACAAGAGAAAGGACAAAGTGTGCAATAATATACACAAGAGTTTAGGAAGAGGGATTTGATTTTTGGCATTCCATTGTACACATAAGAAACTTTGTTAAATTACATAGGTGGATTATATGAGAGTTTGAAACATACCATACTGATGTTTAATCCAACTAACATTGATGAAGTTAGTGTGCAAGGTATCCATTTGGAAACAAGCTCAAGGAATAGCCATGATAGTCTATTGATGAACAAAGGAAGCAAGAAAGGGAAAGAGAAATCACAATGAACAACTACTGTAAAGAAAGAGGATGAGAAGCATTATTGCTCACATTGCAAGAAGAAAGGGCATGAAGATCCAAGATGTTGGAAACTACATCCCATTCAGAAGCCAAAGTGGTTCAAGGATAGAAAGGGTAAGTAGAAGACCGCAACTATTGTGCAGGATCTCGGATCAGGTTCTGATGATGAGACCAAGATTTCAGTTTTGGGTATCAAAGGTAATACTCCTATTGTCGGTACTAGTTCTCATGCTTCTTCTCTAAGCTGTAATGAAGTACCTATTGAAAGTAAAAGGAATGACTTGTTTCATCTAAGGGCTATTGCTAAACAAACTAAGATTGATACACTAATAGACAGTGGTTCACAATTTAATCTTATCTCAAATCAAGTTGTTAAGCAATTGGGATTAAAAACAACTCCTCATCCTAGACCTTATCCATTGGGTTGGGTGCATGGTAATGCTTGGCTACATGTGTCAAAGCAGTGTAAACTCCGATTTGCAATCACATCCAAGTTTTTTGATGAGGTAGAGTTAGATGTAATTTTGCTTGACGTTTATGGGATGGTTCTAGGTAGTCCTTATTTGTATGACAGAAAATCCATTTTCTACAGGGAACATAATAAGTATCATTTTTTTAAGGATGGAATTGAATATATTTTAAAATCTCATCACATGAAGAATGATAGATCTATTGTAAACACAAGGAATATGAAGATGATTGTAAATTCAATCAATGCTTTAATTATCATGTCTGTAATAGCTAGTGATACTAAGCATGAATATTCAAATCATGATAAGGTTTCACAGACAGCGCAGTGTGAAGGTTAGTTGCAAGCAGAGTCAGGCCTTTAGCTAGAGGTGGTAAAAGAGGGTTTGAATGTTTCATTTTATAATAATGTTCCTATTTAGGAGATTCAGACTGTTGATACTATTTCCTTCACAATAGTGTATTCAGTACTATTGCTTGTTATTCTGCTAGTTATTTCTATGTGGATGATGAATGTGATAGTGAATATTGATGAACATGCAGTTGATTATATCAACAAAGTTATCTCATTTCTTTGTTTTGTGATGGGTGAAATGTTCAAAATTTTAGCATGAAGGGCAAATGATATAGGGCAATTGGGGCAACATTTCCCTAGCTCAAATTATACATAAAATTGACCTTTTGGAGGTCCAAAAGCTTCTCAATGGGGAGCAATGATCCAGGTGGATCTAGGAAACTTGAAAATTTCACGGTCTCATAATCTCATGAAACCGACATCATCGTATAGAGCTTGCCGAAATGGTCCTGGCACAACTTGAACAGGCTCAAAAGGAGTCTATATGCAGAAGTTATGTCTAGTGAAAGGTCTGGTCAAATAGGTGAATCAGAGGGCCAGGAAAAAGGCAAGAAATTCATCATCTCCAAATTGGTTAAAGTTGGTGTCATGATGAAGGGCTCATCACCACAAGTCCAACGCCTTTTTTTTCATTGAAAATAGAGTCCGAATGAGAAAGATGCGGCTAGTCAAAGTTTTGGTCAAAATGATGGTGTGGCATCGCCAAAACTTGACACTTGGCGGGACACATGGGATGTGACATGGCAGGAGTAGTGAGTTGGCATAAATAATGATTAAACCATAATTATTAAAAGAAAGAAAATGTATGGTTTAAAAATAAAAATAAAAATAATAATGAGGATTTAGTGGGATTTGATCCCATAACCCATGCCTTAAAATCCTCTTTCCTTCCTAGTCTTCATGAAAAGGAAAATCCATCCATATACATAAATCTTTAAATAAGATTGAATTCTCCTAAATATAATATCAACCTTAAAATAATATTTAAAGAGGTTTTAAGACAATAACCCTATAAATAAGGGATTAACCCCTCAAAAGTGGAGGAGCCCCAATTAAAAAGGGGATGGGTTATATAAAACCTTTTTAAAAGGAAAATAAAATAATAATCCCTATAAATGAGGATTTTAATCCTTTTAAAATTTTAGAAGCTCATTACATGATAGTTAAGGAGGCTTAAAATAAATTAATGGCTTATATGACTTAAGGGAGTTTTTAGGCTTTGGGAAATTATTTTTGTAAGCCCAAATTATAAGGGCCATCCAAGGAAAATATTAAAGAGATTATTATGGAGATTTTATTGTAAAGGGGGGAGTTTGCAAATATTTTTACTTTGTAAAAGAGATATGGCTATATTTGCAAAATAATATGGTTTTAGCCCATATTAGCAAATAAATTGGTATATAAAGGGGATGTTTTGGCTTGGGAATTAATCAAGTTTACTTGGAGAAATAATTCCAGTGTGAGAATTTTGGGAGGAGAAGAATTACAAGGTGTTATTATACACCAAAATTTTAAAAGTGAGAGATTGTGAGGAATTTTGTGTAGGTTTTTGAAGCTTAAATATTTTAAGAAGAAATTTACAGGTGCTTGGTGATATTAATGAAAGCAATCCAACATTCAAAAGTGGACCCGGAGACGTAGTCCTTTGAAGGATGAACTATGTTATCAACCTATGTCTGATATTTCTATCTTCCATCTCATTCTTCTTCTATCTCTTGTCTTACATTCTCTCTAATTTCTTTTCAGTATTTTCAATTCGACATTTAAGTTCTAATTACAATATTATAGTAATTAGTTAACTTTCTTAAGTTCTGTAAAGGTTAATGAACCTAGTTTACATTTTCAACGGTTAAAAAACATAGTCACGCAATACTGTCTAGATCAGGAATAATTGTAATTAAGGTTAAATACATTTGAATTGTAAACCTATAATTACAAATCACTAATTAATTAAATAGTTATATTAATTAAATAATCTAGTTCATCATCAACTAATTTAAATAAATAGCCCCCTATTAAACATCTGTAATACTGAGAGGGGGGATAAATCAATATTCCATAAAATCATTCACATAAAATCCATCTAAGCATTATCACAAATCTAATTGAATTACCAAAAGAAGACATGAAATGAAGACAAAGCATTAACCCACATGAACACCATTATTTTTACCAAAATGGGAAAAACCACACTGAGGATTAGCTCACAATATAATATATCTGGATATAGAATATTATAGGGATCACTGCTAGGATTCACTGTCCTCGAAAGGATCACAACCTAAATACAAAAAGAGATGGCTATGCCAAGATACAAAAGTGTATGGCTCACTGCCAATAGTGTGAACTAATAAAGAATGCACCTTCCTTGTGCTGGAGTTTAGTTCCAATGAAGCACAATGCTTGAGTAACTCACTTAGTTTCTCATCAATACTATTCGCAAATATACATTTTCAACTTATTTCTTCAAGTGTCTTTCACATGCGCACTTCCTTCTCTTTCCCTTCTTCCACCACTATCTCATACTTTTTACACAAAATAATTTCTTACACACACACACACACACACATATATATATATATACATGTGCATCCATGTTTCTTAATTAGGTCAGCCTAATTAGAGAAACCTTGATTCAAAAACTTTGTCGGCATGCACCTAAGATAGACCCCTTTAGTATTAATATATGATTGGGTCATCCGGAGTTAAACCAAAATCTAAACATATGCACACTCCAACAAATGTGAAAGAAAAATATTGTTAACACATTGAATTCTCCCTTGGATGACATCAAACTACTTATCTTCGACACCGCACAATATGATAATGAATCACAAGAAAATGTGGAATCTCCCACAACATGTAGGAGGAAAACTCACTGTGGTATGTAGAACATAATATTGTCATTCATATCTTCCAACTTCCTTCACATAAAATCATGAAACTACAAAGTAGAATACATCTTGTAGGCTCAAACCTATGTGCAAAGTCTTGTAATGATATCTTTTACTAAGATGGGATCCATACCAAAAAAATGACATACAAAGCCAGTGTGTAATCATAGCACAGTCTTCAATCAGCTAGTAGCAGTACCTCACAACCCATACACCCTAGTCAGTTGAAACCATGTTAGAGGATGTAACTGATGTCAGGGTAAATCATGTTATCATCTTCTAAGTAGATCATACAAAAATAGGATAGTTTGGATCAAAATTCTAGATCAACAGCCATTCATAACCGAAGCAACAAAATACTAGCAATCAACAAAATTCCATTATCTATTGACATCAATGACAACCTACCAATTTCCAACAATCTCCCCCTTTGTCATTTATGGCAACACACGATGTAAAAAACCATCAAAAGTACCTCATCCCAAGTTATACACAAAACCTTTCAATTTCCTTTATGTTTTCACATGATGCTTCTCTCTGAGCCCCTTTGACATCAATGGTAAAGGAAAAAAATGAGTACATTAACAGTCCCTTTGCATACCTCAATACTCCACCTGAGGAGTACATCCCAAAAACAATGATGATGAGTGACTAACCAAAGGTATTAGATGATTGAAGCTAACTGAGAATCCCTATCCATGAGGATCTCCCTTCATTCCAAAGACTTGTTGCCTCTGTCAGAGCACTTCATAGATAATTGAGAATAATTAAAGTATCTTTTCCTTCAACCACGGTTCTGGGAGAAGCATAAGAGTTCAAAATCCTATCAACAATCAAAAGAACATAGTAGATAGAAGCACACTCAATCTTGATTAGATCTCTAAGCTTCCTGTACAACTCAATCAACTCTCCTATTTCTTTGGGTGATGCAAGGTATTCCTCATGAAATCTTGTTAAACCATACCAAGTCTGATCATCCAAACTAAGAGCGGGATCAAATGTACTAGATGCAAACTTAATTTGGATTTCAATTGTGCTCTCAACATCTTTGAGTCTTTGAAGATCATCAAGCCAAGACCAAAAAAATGTGAATAAAATCTTAATCTCTTCCTCACAATCTTGAATATCCTTGAGTTTTTCAAGTGCCAAGCTATGAGTAGACTTACACTTATCTACAATTTCCAAAAATGTTTTGTCTTCACCCCAAGAGTCCATGTCACTTATTGCATTTCTCTTTAATTCATTTAATCTTTCAGCTAATACATTTGAGCTTTCTTTAAAGGAATTTGAAGAGCTTGATGGAGCTTTTAAATTTTCCCCATGAGTTTGCTTATTTACTATGTCCTTGGTGCTTGGCTCTATTGGTTCCCCTTTGGGTTTTGGGGTTTTGCCATAAATTCTGGTCATGGTTGTTTTATTTATGTGTTGACTTGTTATTGTAGGTCACCGGTTACACAAGTTGTGGTATGAACCTTTTTAGTCGTTGCATTACGGGCCCCTTTTTACTTGCCCTTTCGGTCTTTTTGCATTCTGACTATATTTTAATTCTTCCCTTAGTGTCGGGTTGATAAATGATTAAAGTTTTAGACTAATCTCTTAAATTTTTTGCCTCGAGGGTCAATTTCCTCGTCCACCTAGTCAATCCCCTTTTTATGAATAACTTTTTCGCATGTGCACGTTTCATAACCGTCAGATGGAATGATTCACATCCTGACCAGTCCCCGCTGGCCTCACAAGGTTTTTGATGACATCACATTAATAATGCAAGGCATGTGAGATGCTGCCATTTTTCACCCATGATCATGGGGCCCAGTCCTGTTCACTGATCGATGAAGGACACTGATGTTGACGGTTGTCTTTTACCAATGCAATGTGGTCGTTTCTCGCTGACCTCACACAATTAAAACACAAGTTTTAATAATGATGCAAGGTATGCGAATTGTTGGTGTGTGGACGCCGATTCTGTATGAGAGATGATCGAGGTGGGACCCGTTCATGCTTGTCCTATAGGTGGATTTCTATTCGCCTGAGGTTTGGTGAACAAACGTGGCATTTTCAAGCCATATTGACTCAATTCGAGTCATTCTTTCTGGCTTACATAGATTCAGATTAGCAACTGGTATTTGAAATAAGCTGGTGTTGTACTATAGTCATTTTATCTTATGCGAGTGAATAGTAATGGTTGAGTTCAGACTGTGCTCCCAAAATTAAATGCTAAAAGATCATTGAATTGCTATTTTTGTGTGAATTTTCATGCCAAAGAAGAGTTTCCTAGTACCAAGTGAAGTGAGCCATTTTCATGAAAATTCAACATCACTGCCATTGACATATTTTGTAGGTGAAAACGTAAGTAACATATATATGATATCCTGTGTTTTCAAAATATCTTATGGTTGTTTGAGAACAAATATCGACTGCATTTTGTTTTGTTCCTAGAATATTGTATGGGTTAATCTGGTTTAAAAAAATTTAAAGCTTGTCCTGATAATTGTTGTAGCTTCTTGAATTGTGTAGTATTTTGTTTGAGGCTATAGGATGTAAGGCTATAATTATCTGATATTTCAAAACCCTAGCTTGGACTATTTTTTGTCATGTGTAAATGGCACCCAAGGCCCGAATCTCCAGCTCTAAAACCTCTACTAGGTCCCTTTCCCAGGATGTTATAGACTTGTTAAAACCCTCTACCAACAAAAATCTCAAGGCAAAGGCTTTGTTTTGTGGGCCCTTACTCCTAGAAGGTTTAACTTATAAGCAATGTGCAATTCGGGATGTTGAGCTACCATTTATTGGATGGCAGTTGTTCTCAAATTGGTTTGGGAAAAGGAATTTGTGTGCTCCTCTGTGTAACCCTTAGAGGTTGGATCTTGGTAATCTGGTGGTCCCAAATGTCTATTTGGATGTATATTTGTTAAAATATGTTGCTACAAGGTATGACCCTATAACCAGAGTCGTCAGAACATATTCTAGTGAAGAAATCGTAAAGATAACCAAGGAGGAGATTACAGAGATCTTTGGTCTGCATGAATGAAGTCAGCATATGGTTACTATTGATCTTGACGTTTACAAAGAAGAATACATAAATACTAAAGGTTTGTTTAGAACATCTGTGTTGATACCTCATTTGGCAACCTATGGAAGAGGAAAGAATAAGAATCAGGTAGTAATTGGTAAAAATGAGCTAGAGCCTTTTCCTATGAATTACTTTTCTAATTATTTCTAGAAGACAGTTTGTGCCTTATGTTAGGTTCTTGGAATTAGTTTGAAGACTACTCTACCTACTGACATCATGTACATGGTCATAAATCTCTAACATCCAGGTTTTAATGTAGTATATGATTTTGCCACTTATTTGGCAGAAAAAATGCATAGGTGTCTAGTGGCCCTTAAGGAAGGAAAGACTCTGGTTGGTTTCAGATGGTTTTCCCTATTGATGCACATGTTTTTGTATAGGGGCCGAACATTTTTTGGGCAGGATATGGAGTTTAAAAAAAGAGAAGGTGATGTTGACATGCTTGTCCAATATTGTACCAGGATCCTTGATAGGCATGATCATAAATTTGATTGTGTGGTATTCCAAAATGTTTTTGGGTCCAACTTGACAAGTGCTTTGATTCATAATCCACCCAAGATTCCTAAGGAGATTCATGACTTCTTAAGGCCAATGGAAACAAGACCTGAATTAAATTTGACACATAATTGGGAGATATTATCCCTTATCATAATACAATATTTTTCAGAGTGTATGGCACTAATATCAACCTATATTTTTTACCGAGGGATGTGCCTCTGAGAATTGGGTTTTTAGAAATCATGAGACAGTTGGGGTGTGCTCAGGATATACATTTGTTAGTAGAACAAAAGAAGGGACCTTTCTTTCCTGAGTATACGACATTTGTTGACTTTGTTATGGCAAAGGGAGGATGGAAGGATTTGTACACTTTGCTAAGACCTTATGGATTAAAGAATTTATGCCCTAGGAATCATGACCCTAAGGGTTTCATTTCTCAAATGAAGGCCAAGCACCGGACGATAATTTTCATCCACAATTTCTATTTCCCTAAGGATATTATCAAGAAAATTTTTTATTTAGAGATACAAGAAGAGAGAAAAGAAAAGTATATGGTCTTTACCAATATGGTGAAGAAGAAGAAGCAAGAAAAGATACCTTCTTTTAATCACATACCAAATATTAGCAGTGAGTTGAATAGAGCTATGTGTATTATTGAAAATTTTGAAAGTTTGGTGGGGATTTTGAAGGACGAACAGGTTGTGGAAGATAGGGGAAAGTCACAAAATATTGAGGAATACCCTGAGGTAAGGTTGGAGGAAAGACCTAACTATCATCCCCCAAAAAATATTAGGATATTTTTAGGAAAATGGTAAGTATGGCTGAGGAAATTGCTAAGAGTGTTGTACCATCATCTTCAGGGCAGTCATTGCCTAATATTGTTGATCTGGATTCCCCTCTAAGGCCTTCTGATCAAGAATGTCTATCATCGCCAAAAGATGGAAAATTGAAAGAAAAAGATGGTTGAATATGATGATGATGATGAAGAGATCCTGGTTACTCCTGATGATATGCATCAAGGAATGCCATCTTTTCCACAAGACATTTCATCAAGTTCTGGAGCAGTTGCTTAAAGTCTAGGAAAATATGAGATAAAGGGGATAACCAACAATGATGACCTGAGGATGGAGGCTTGCAGAGAATTCATGATGGATGATTCTTTTGTCAAGATGAATGTTTTTAGGGATTTTGTATGGAGGGCACATGTTTCACTATATGATGAGAAGGTGGCTCAAGAAAGAAGTTTGCACCCTAAGCTCCTAGAAAAATTAATTCAGTCCAATGTCAGGTTGCGGATGAAGGAGAGATTCAAAGAGATAACACCAGAGAAAGGCCGAGCATTGGTGTAGAAGAGTGGATTGTTATTACTTCCTGAGTGAGATATTATTGATGTTGTGGTGTTCGATACAATAATAAGGGCCAATAGGCCACTTCTTGCAACTGAGGAAGAATTTTCATTGGCTCTTAAAGGGCCAGCCTTTAGTGAGGAGTGGGATGCCTTGGAAATTTGGTCTTTGTCCACTGGATCTAGGAATCCAATAGTTGCAGAACCATCTAATTTTAGTGGTTGCCTAGTTGTAAGAAGATTTGCTAACACTCCAGCATTGGAGGCTGCAGATATGGTAGTAAATGTTGCCAAGTTCACTAGGGAAAATATTGAGGATTTGACTAAAGATCGGGATACTTTGAGAGGCCAGTACAATGACCTTATTATTGAATATAATTGGAGTCAAGAAAAGTTGGCATAGGTAGAAACTAAGTTGGCATTATTAAAGCAGTAAATGGAGACATTGAAGTCTCAAGGGCGGGCTAGCTCTAGTCGCACTATTTTTGACCCACTAGTGGAGCAACCTCAACCCTCTTCACAAAAAACAATCCTTAGTTATTGTTCCATATAATATGGGATAGGTTCCTATTACAATTGAAAGGGCTAATAGCCCAGGAGGAGGACTTTCTAGGGAAAAATTAATTTCTCAGGTTGAGGAGTATAAAGAGATGGTGCAACAAATCCGAGAGTCAGTAGGGAAAAGCAATTTGGTGATTGTGGACACTGTGTTGAGACACTTAAACAGGAGAGTCTAAGAAAAATTAAATAGTGTTCATGCAAGTTATGCTCTGATGCTGCAAGAACTCAAGATGTTCCCGAGAGATAAAGACTTGGCTACCCCATTGCTAGATAGATGGAGCCCCATAATTGAGAAACTGGAATTTATGGCAGTGGGAGAAAATAAACATGGGGATAGGTATCCTATGGTTATGTCAACTTATCATTTTGTCAAAGGAATTGTGGAGAAAATTTTTTAGGGGTATGTTGCCCCTATGGAATTAAAGATCAAAGAGTTGAAGGCCAAGTATGATGGAATGGACTTAACTCCATTACCACAAATTATGCATAGTCATGATGAGGTGAAACCTTTGCAGGTTTGGAAAGGTCAAATGACTAATATAATGATAGCTCAGACACATGAAATATGCATAAATGTTGAGATTGGTATGTTGGAGAATACACTTGAGAAACTAACGTTTTTCATTAGTTTCTTAGAAGACTTTGATAAGGAGGCCACTTCAGTAATTGTAAAATATGCACTATATAGAGATAAGATTAATCAAGTTATTTCTTTTAAGTGGTTATCTAAGGAAGATTTTGAATTATGGAAAAAGGTGTTCATAGATGAGTTTGAAATATGAGTACTAAGGTTGAAAAGTGTGACTTGGTCATGTATAATATAGGTCTGGCCTCAAAAGTTACATTTGAAAATATACATTCTTCTTTCTACTTCAGGTACAATCTGTTGAGGTGGAATAAAGTGTTATAATGGTTAGAGATGCCTTTGGTATGAACGAGTTGCCTTTGAAAGGTAGTTTTCTTCCACCATAGCAATTGATGATTATTTTGTCTTATGCCTTTTCCCTCCATTTGCAGGATGCAAATATAACTAAATTGGAAATTTGTGGTCGAATGAGAAATGAACATTTGTACCCTCCAACCTAAAGCTTGTTTTTCTCCCTTTTTTTATAATAGGGAATTCTAGGCCGTGGTACAGGGTCTTCTGTTGAAACTGAGATTTGAGATAGTAGAATTTGGTAACACAGAGAGTATGAATTATGAGTCTTGTCTTAAAGTTTTGAGTTAGATAAGGAAACTTGGTTAATTATGGGGTTCTTAGGCATGTTTTTATTAAATATGAAAATCTCTTGAGTCTATTTTCTCTCCTGTTGTGATATTTTGTGTGAATTATTAATGAAATATTAGTCCAAGACTATTTTCATTGATCTTCATTGTTTTTTACTATGAATTACATTTTAATGGTGGCTCTGGTTCAAAGGATCAGTTAAATTCTTCAGTTAATGTGTAAGTTCATGCAAATTAGCAGCTGGATTCATAAAGTAGTAATAGATTTTAGTGCAGATATGTGGATTGTAATGCAATTCATATAGATCATAATTGTTTAAGATGAAATTTTCCCTATAGTTCAATTTTTCTCATTTGACTTCATGCTTTAGGATATGGCACTGGTATTCGAATTATGGTTATGTTTCTCATGTCTTGAGTTTTTCTTTTAGAACATTTTATCAAATATTTCTTATCAGCCTATTTTTAGTTGTGTTTGTGATTCTCTCCTAGTAGGACTTGAGTCTTTCAAGGAATAGCTAATTTATTGAAGGATTTCATCCTTTAAGTGTCGATGGAGAATCTATCTGTTGTTCAGGAATGTTCATTTGAGATTGTTTAAGTTTTATTTGAGAAGCACATTGTAGGGAGTACCCCCCCTGGGTCTTACAGAGCCCGAAGTGTAGGAGAATTAGCATTATTGCTTCTTCTCATCGAGTTGGCCAGTCGCTTCTGAAACTTTTATCATTGAACATGGAAATTTCATAGAAGTTTTCAAGAATTCCGCTTAGGTTGTAATAAAAAACACCAACGAAACTAAAAACCACACTAGGAGCTACTTGAAGGTGTGTCCTACTTCTAGCCAATTGCTTGAGTCTCCCAAGACCAGGGTCCACTTGAGCAACCAGGGCATGAACCACAACTGCTTTCCTCTTTTCTCTAGTGTTAGGCTTTGATTTATTAGAGAAAAACTCACTCTTCAAGATATTTAGCTACTTTAGTGAATTTTCCAAACCTAGGTTTGTTGGGATCTTGGGGGTTGTTAACCAACAATTCAATGCAACCAATAGCATAATCATTCTCTATTTAATATCCAAACTTAGGTAACCATGAATTCACTGGTTCAACTACATTGATGATGCAACTATCAGTCTTTACCAAAAATATTATATCATTCTTATATTTTGAATCCAATTCTCTTGGAGTTCTTCATTTTCTGTTCATTTTCCTTTGAAAAATTCCAAAGGATGCACCAAGGACATCCTCTTGAGCATCTAAGTCCCCAATGTTTCTCATGAGCACCTCAATCTGACGAGAAACCAGTCTGGTATTCTCCCAAATAACTTCTCCTAATCTAGGCACCTCCTTCATAAAGTAGAAAATGAAGCATAAAACCAGTGTACCATATCTTAATGTACCTTTCTACTTCTTGAAATCTCTCTGATTCTCCAATAGCTATTATTGGAGCAACTCACAAAGATCAGATTTAGTTCTATTCTCAATCATATCCAATGCAAGATCAATTGTAATAGTGGAGACATCACTATCACCAAGAATCATCTATGAAATAACTAGGCTTGTATATTGAACTATCAGGTTGGAGATTCCAACATGTATGTTCCTTATTTAACCCTTTTCTCTATCAGTGTTACAAATAGGAGTTGGTCTGAAGGATGATAAGCTAGTAACTTCCCTGATTATATCTTTGGATGTTATATATGCTTCATTAAGCCACACAAAATCACTATAAAATATGCTAAGACCCATTTTGATACACCTTCCTTCACTACTAAAGTCTGGAAAATTGTTCCATACATCCAATTTCATTTCCGAAAGCACATTGTATTATGGTTTTAGAGGAAAAAAATTTCCAATTGATTCTTCACTCCACAATATGTGAGCTTTTCCATGACTAGATTCTTCCAATTCTCCATTAATGTATACTCCAACATCTTCAATTGGTATGATGCCAAGAGGAATATCTGAAAAAAGCACCCAAAAGATAGTGTTCCAAGGATTTAACATGATGCATTTTGTACACTAGTTCTAGTTTTTCCAAATTGTTTATAAGTCGAAGCGTATCCATTGCATAAATAATTCAGAAGAATTAGTGGTATCAAATTACCTTTTCTTTTTCTACCAAAGCCAAATTCAAATTTTTCATAGGATAAAATTGCTCTGGTTTCTTCAAGCCTCCTCTTCACGATTCTTCTTGCACAAATGATTTTCATTGAATGCATTTTCTTAAACATGACTGTATTTATTCTTTTCATCCCAATTTCTTCTACAATTGATGCTTCGAATCACAAATAGATCACCTCAAAATTTATGTAAACTTTCATCCTTTCAAAATTCTCTGAAATACATTCTTCACACATGTGTGACTAAAAATTCCTTTTGCATGAATTTTTGAGTTCATAACCTTAATAAATGTACTTCTGTCATGATATGACATCTTACATCAAAAGAAGGGTTGATAAATTTTTTGATTATTGCTCCAACTTAGCCAAGTTCTGAATTAATTTTTTAGTGATGTATCTGCACTGGAGGATGACACATAAACAAATGCTTCTAGTTTTGCTTGCTTTCCAAATTCTCCTTCTTTTCTTAGGATTCTCTTTATCTCTTTCTTAACTTATGTCGGGTCAACCTTGATGATTGGTTCATATCCCTTTGTTGGGTTGCTACTGTAGACATGGAAAATATACAGATTTATCCTATACACTTAATCTTGATTTTGTTAACACCAGTTCATCCTAAATCATCTCCTTTGTTGGTTATTTAATTAAATAATCTTTACTTAATTAAATTCATCATATTTCATCTCTTAATTAAATAAATCAAATTTATTTGATTAATTCATCGTCTTCTATTAATTAAATAAACCATTTTATTTAGTTAATCCTATAGTCCCTCTTTTAATTAAATAATTCATTTTATTTAATTAATCTCTAAAGTCATCTCATTTAAATTAAATAAATTTATATTTATTTGATTTAAAACTAACACCATTCTCTTTAATTAAATAAATTAAACTTTATTTAATTAAGTCTAAATTCATATTCCTCTCAAATTTGATTTAAATCAATCAAAAAATGTAAATCAAATTGTCACATCAGCTAATCCCCTTTTAAATTAATCAAATCATGATCAATCTTAATCTTAATCCCTCAAATTCTCTAGCTTTTGCAACTTGCACAAGTAAATCATTTTATTTGATTTATTAAATCTCCTATTTTCTCTCAACATGACATCAAAGAGGGAATATTCTTCAAATAGAAAAATCCCTCCAAAAGGGTGTGTACATCCAACAAGGCATTAAAAGGCTTCTTGCATGTCCTTTGCCTTGAGCCAAGTGGCATTAACTCCATTTCTTTCTCCTTCCAACTTGCCATTTCATCAATTTCAAATATCCACCTAATTACATTTATTTGCACATTCATCAAAATGTGCTCATTCCTCCTCCACTAGCATGTTGACAAGTGGCACCTTGCCATTGGCTCATTTTTAGTCCCACATTCATCCCTTTTGCCTCGTTATCCATCATTCTCTTCTATAAATAGAAGGCTCTCATTTGAATTTTGGATCCACAATCTTAGGCATTTGATCCACAACTTCATGCAACATTACCATCTTCAAGTTTTGAGCAATCTCCATCCATATTTATCCATTTTCATCCATTT
Source organism: Sequoiadendron giganteum (assembly GCA_007115665.2). Lineage (NCBI taxonomy): Eukaryota > Viridiplantae > Streptophyta > Pinopsida > Cupressales > Cupressaceae > Sequoiadendron > Sequoiadendron giganteum. The sequence goes on from CM021110.1 coordinate 345,483,381, forward strand.
TTCATATTTTCATAGCTAGGTTATGGAGAAATTTCATCAAGGAGCATCAAATCTTCACCATTGATCATCAAGCTTGCAAGGAATTGGGAAAGGGCCATTTTCCACATCAAAATGACACCAATTCCCCCATGGGATTGATATTTTGTTCTTTTAAATAGGATTTAATAGCTTTATTTATTGTGTTCTTCACATTATTTTTTGTTTTCATGTTTCAAATGGATTTTATGGGGAATGTTGTTTCTAACTTGCATATTGGACTAATTTTGTGTTTTTTCTTTGTGTTTGTGTAGGTCTAGGATCCAACATTCAAATTTTGGTGCTAGAAGGAGGGCAAATCTAAAGAATCTAACATATTTTTTTGAGAAATTCCATCATTTTTTTTGAAGTTTTTGTGTCTACAGGAAAATTGCACTGTTGACGGTCAAACTCTATCGCTATCAGTCCAACGATGTCATATAGCAATGCTAATAAACTTCATATTGTGACGCTCTGCCATTTTCCCATCGACCAGTCATCCAAACTCCAAACTCCATTGTTGGTCAAAATAGCGTCGCATTTGCGCTCATTGGTTTCTACATAGTCCACCGCTATCAGTCCCAATGGCGCTATATAGCAATGTTGACTTCCTTAAACTGCACCGTCATCACAAACTATGTCATTGGAGTTGGGTAAAAGATAGTTTTCAAATTAATTTCAACATGTGTTTCTTCATTTTGATTGCTTTTAACTCCTAACTAGTTTTTGGCCTTTGTTTCTATAGTATTAACCAGTTTTTTTAGGTTGGCTTGATCAAAAGTGAAGGGAGGAAACAAAGACAAGGAATTTTCCATGGCATCATTATTTCATTGTATCAAGTGTTTTTAAACACTTTGCAGAGAAATTATAATCCCTTTTCTAAGGACTTATTCATCTTCATGCTTTTTACGGTTCAATAATTTTTGTTTGCGCTTAAAAAGAACAAAACAAAGGGATTAAAAAGAACCATAGGAAATTTACTAGATTTTGTTTTGGGCTTAACAATTGAACAAACAAATCTCACACTTAAAAGTTGGTGCTTAAAAAGAACTCATATTCTTGCTTTTGAAGGATTAAAATGAACATGTTCCTTTTATGTTTTGTAATCCCTTATCCAAAGTAATATTTAAAAAAGACGTATGCACTTCTCTCGCCCCTCATGGCGATCTTGAAAATCAAAAGGATTTTTTTTTGTAATATTAAGTTGTATAGGTGATTACTTCCACACTTCAATTTGGATTCTTAAAATTGAACAAAATCTTGCTAGTGTGAGTGGAGTATATCACGAGTGTTCTCTCTTTGTTTCTCAACAAAGATCGGTCGAACTACGGATGTGCTTGCTTGCTTTTGTTTATCCTTAGAGGGCCTACCTGGTGAGAAAAAGTAATTATCCTATGGAACGACCCAACCGAGAACATAATAAAGCCAAGCGACTTCTAACCAGTATATAAGTGTGGGCACTTGAAGAAAGTTGAAGTATCATGAGGATTGTTCTGACAAGAAGGGCAGAAATGGTCTCTTTCCATATGGATGATCCCCCATGAATGAAATGCCTATACTAGAACCTTTTGTTTAGAAGGCCCAAACCCTTAAATCGAATTTTAGGTGCAAGAACAATCGTTCTGAAGCCATCCCACATTTTTATAGCTCTTAGTAGAGATGAGAAGTATGCCATGGGAGTTTCATGGGTATTGATGCTTGGCTGACCCAAGAAGTGTGTGTCGTGGAGGGGAGCTAGTGTGGTCAAGCATCTAATCATCTTCTAAGAGTAGGTGCAGCTGGATTTATCCAAGTGGGAACTCAACAAATATTGTCTGATTCTATCCTAGGATTGTGCATCACTTTGGAATCAAAACACTTTGCTTGGACCTAAAACACTTGAAAACATTCACCAAATCTTCAAAATTTCAAACCATTTAGGAGGAAAAAATACCTTTGACAAATCCAAGTGCTCTTGCTTGCCCTAGGGATTTCATCCTTAGAGGCTTCTAAGTATTTGGATTTATATCACAATTTGTTCTTACTAAAGTCGATATTAGGAAACTATTGCCTTGATTTCCTTGATTTCCACATAATCAAGAAAGTGTTTGTGGTAAAAAGAATCAATCTAAGCAAGATAACAGACAATTGAACCTCACATGTGCTTCGTCCCATGATTTCCCAAAAATTCAAAGTTCCCAAACCAGGTCGTCACAAGTTCCTTAGTCTAAAAGCTCATGAGGAATGCCTTTCAAGACTTCACGAAGTTAGAGAAAGGTTGGTCTATAATTTTTACAAGAAAGCTTCAAAGAATAATCCTAATTTGTACAAATTTTATTACAGTCAAAACCCAAGTCTCTTTCAAAAAAATTCATTTCTCACATAGGAAGTACAAGCATGTTCTTCAATACTAAGGTCTTGTAGAAAGGAGTTTTATCTAGGTCTAATCTAGGATCAAAATCAACATTCTCATCCATCCCTTCAAACATCAATCAAATCTCATCCCACCAAACAACTCTTCGAATCTTGGAAAAATAAAATCATGCTAGACTTTTGGAAAATCCTTTAAATCAAATCAAAAATCATCTTGTTTGACTAAGTATGTGTAGATGAATCATTCTTCATATGCTTAGTTGAATTATCAATCCTTGTGAAAAAAATCATTTCAAGATAAACATCCAACCTCTTGGGATTTATGAGTTCATTATCCAAATCCAAATCCAAAATAAATCAAATCAAGAATCAAAAATCCAAAAGTCCCAAATTCTAGTGTCCCTTCAAGATTCCTAAGAGTTTAATCATTCACACCATCCACTCTTCACTATCTCATCACCATCCTTTGATCCTTGAAGAAACTTATTTTTTCTTTGTTGTACCTAAAATTTGATCCTTCTTTTATGGTTCAAACTCAATCTCAATACAAGAGAAACATGGAAAACAATAAGGAAACATCTACTTCAAGTGACCTAAGTCTAACCACACCCGAAATAAATCCTATGGGATCTAGCAATCCCCCACCCAATCTTCCTCTATTACCACAAGAACCTCAAGAGGAAGGCCAAGTGGAAGACATCACCAATAATTTCTTGGGAATGACTCAAGATGAAATCATAGAAATGGTCCAAAATCTTGAGAAACACAAAATTGTCAATTGCATGATGAGACGCAATCCTTCACAATATATGCTAGAATTGGAAAAGAAAGGGGCTAAACTCCCTTTGAATTTTGATGTAAACACTATTGTGGAGAAACCTCTTGGGATTATGCCCCCAGTCTCATTCACACGATCTTTTCAAAGCATCGTTCAACCCATTCTCCAACCCAAATCATCTCTTGCTCTAACTCAACCAATTGTCAACAAGGGAAGTTCATTACTTCAGGCTCTTCAAACACATCCCCTTTTGAACAATCAAGACTTGGATGCAAACACAATATTGGGTTAATCTGTCCCCCAAGATCTGAAACACCCCTACATTCCACTCATCTTTCATGACACCAATAATTCATCAAACTTCTCCGTGACACTAGCATATTCTCTTGGGGCACAAGTTTCTTTCCCCATGGTATCACAGGGGCAAGAAGGTTTGTTTGGACAAGGGGGAATCTTTGATCCATCATCATCTCTTTTACAAGGATGCATACCACCTATCCCACCACCACTTCCCCTGCTAATATCAACACCCACACCAATCCTTGGTTTAGCGCAACCCCCTTTACTTATCCAAAATGAGTCAAATCAAATCAATTTGTCAAGCATACCAAATCCTTTAGGCATACCACAACAATAGTTGGCTCCAATCCAAACATATCAATCCACCCTTACACCATCCACAACATCTCAAAACATGGTCTCCCAAGGACCTGGCTTATCCACTATACCCCCCACCACACAACCCATCGTCATCACTCGAACACCTCAACAATCACCCCAACACAATCTCATCACACCATATCATACCATTCCAAATCCTCCACCCTTACCACCAAATCTAAGCATAGCCAGCCAATACATCACTTTTCAAGCAGCTCAACAAGCTTACCAAAGGGTGCTCCAACAATTCCAAGCCCAACAAGTTGCGCAAGCCGCACAACAAGCTCAATAGGTTTCCCAATCAAAAGCCCGTACGTTGCTACAAAAACAACAAGCCCAAGCACAAGCACAAGCTTTATTAAAACAACAACAAGCTATTTAAGTCGCTCAAGCTACTCAAACCGCCCAATCCACCCAAGCTTCCCAGGCTACATGAGCACAAGCTCAAGTGTAGGCACAAGCCCAACATCAAGAACATCAAGCCTTGTTACAACAATAGGAATACAAACAAGCCTTACAGAAATACCAAGCACAACACCAAGAAACACAACAATAGGTGGGTCAACAACAAGCCCAACAACCAGCATTGTTGGCACAATAGCAGTAACAATCCCAACAACAACAACAAGACCGACAAAAAGCTGTGTTGATACTAAAATAAATACAAGCATATCAATGAGCATTGGCTACACAACAAACTCCCACAAATGCATTGCCTAGTTCACAAGTCACCACACTCGTCATCCAAATAAATACTCTAGACCATAACACATTCATTCCACCACCCGACTTGCAAAGTGATTTATCCGTCCAAATCAAGAGGCTCTCACAACAGGTGTTGAACATCTAATCAGGGAAGACCCCTAAATGACAAGGGAATCTCTGCCCTTATCCATTCGACAGGAGCATTGTGATGAAACCATTTCCACAAGACTTCGAGATCCCAAAATTTGACAAGTACCATGGACTCAAAAACCCTGAAGATCACATCAAGGAATTCCACGTGCATTGCATGGAAGGCCTATGATGACTCTTATTTAATGAGACTCTTCCCATGAAGTCTAGCTAGCCTGACCATGGAATGGTTCTCCCGACTTCCTCCAGGGATAAAGAAATTCCAAGAAATTGTAGATGCGTGCATGCAAAATTCTGCATTCAACATGGGCATGGACGTAAGCTTGGAAGAACTATCCAACCTCAAGAAAAACAAAGAAGAATCATTTGCATATTTCTTACAACAATGGTGATCCAAAGCCAATAGAAGCAAGTGGGCCATGCCAAAAGAACAGCAAGTCAAAACTATCATTGCAAATCTTGAAGGAACTCTGGCCTTCCATCTCAAAGTCCAATGCATCACCTCCTATGATCAACTCATCCCTAAAGCTCTCAACATCGAAAGAGCTCTCATCGCACAAGGGGGAACACCTGCTTATCAAGATAATCACCCATTGACAAGCTATACTGAAAAACCACGAACATGGGTGAAAAACAAGAATGTTACCAACAACAGTGTTGTTGACGTTGAGGTTGTGATCAATGCTCTGAAGCCAAACACACAAAAACAAATGTATCAACAACCTCAGAATAGCCAAAACACCCACCAATCCAACGCATCTCATCAGCAAAACAACTAGTAGACAATCAATAATGTCAATTACCAAAATGGACCATCCACAAGAAACTGGTATACCCCAAAGTGAAAGTACACACCTCTTGGAGAATCAGTTGAATCTGTCATGAAGTGGCTTAACGACGCCGACATCATCACGCTCCCAGTCATTGAGAATTACCAAGAGCCTCAAGTTAAGCCACCATAGTATAACAAGAAGCACCTATGTGACTTTCATAAAATCAAGGGACATACAACAACCAGTTGCATGAGGCTCAAAAACCTAATCCAAGACCTCATTGAAAATAAGACCATCAAAGTTGAACAACTGGCTAGAAATCAAGACCTTAAGATATACACGAATCCAATGCCGGATCATGACAGGTCCAACAACAACGGCAAAGGCAAGAAGTATGGTAGCATCAATCACATTTATGACCATGTTGTTACATCCTTAGATGAATGGGTAGGTGTTGTCCATATCCCAAGGTCCAAAGCTGACTGTGGAGTCACCACATGAAGTAGAAAAATCATCCCTAGACCATCCATGCAAGCTAGAGCAGCCTCGGAAAATTCAAAATCAGTCACCAATGGTTATAATGTCTTAGAACAACTAAAGAAGACCCCTACCTAGATCTCCATCATGGAGTTGCTGAAAATTTTGCCTACACATAGGGAGATTTTAGAAAAATCCCTCGATGAATCTTTTGTACCCATAGACCTTGATGTAGATCAATTTCAAGCTATGGTCAGAAACATCACCACGCCACATCTCCTCTCATTCTCTGAAAAAGATCTCCTTGCCCAACCATCTCACAATCGTGCACTTCATCTTGAAGTCTTCATCCATAAGAATAAAGTCAAACGGGTCTTGGTGGATGGAGGTGCAGGGTTGAATATTTGTTCCCTCAAGTTAATAAAGAATATGGGGTTCTTTGAAGAAATGGTTGAAAAGGGAAAAGGTATCACCATCTGAGCTTATGAGGATCAAGAGAGAGTTTCTCAAGGCACTATTCAACTCCCATTCAAGTGGGACCCGCCATCATGGAAACCACTTGCCAAGTTCTTGATCTCGACCTCCCTTATAACATTCTTTTGGGGTGTCCATTGATCCATGGGATGAAAGCGATTGCATCCACATTTCATCAATGTGTTAAATTCCCCTATGAGAACCAAGAGGTCACAATTCATGGTGATCTCGAGCCCTTTGCCTATTGCAGAAACTTGGAATCCAAATATTACAAAATACCACAAGTGCCCAAAAATGATGAAGGCCCTTCAACTTTGTATATAGATCCATCCACTATAGCCTCCACTTCTGGGACAAATACACCCACCATTCCTAAAATCTCTGATATCAAAGTCATTATCCAAGACAACGGGTGTGGAGATTACAAAAGGAAGAAAGAAGCCTTTGTGGTAGGGGAGTTACCTCAATCCCCTAGATCGCATGGATAGCTGCAACCTGCCAATACAACATCTCAAACCTTTAGAGTTGATCCCTCCCAATTCAGAAGTTGGGGGGATCTAGGTAGAGAAGTGGTGGACGAAAGAGATATATCCAATCTCCTCTATCAAGACGAAAGACCTATACAGCCCTTCCTAAGGATGATGGTAACAGAGGACTTTAACTAATGCTGGGCATGGGCTATAATAAGAATGAAATCCTTGGAAAAAATAACAACTACCAACTAGAACCCATCATTGTTGAGAAGCGTGTAAAAAATCTTGGCTTTGGATGTACCCCTCTGAGTATAACCGTAAGTGGCATAATTCCCCCCGTTAAAGCAGTCAAAACCCCCCTTCGTTTACCAGTATCTACAAGTCTACCCTTAGACAATTTTACCTTTGACATAACTAAGGTATGTGGAGTGATAGTGATGAGGAAACCCTTGCTGACCTACCTATGTTGTTTGAAGACTCCTTATTCATGATTTCTACTATATCCTTTGAGTCGAACAACCAAACCCATGAGTTAAAACTACTGTATCCCCAACTCATAGACTATGACAAATGAGGACCGCCAATTTTAGACACGTTCAAAAATGATGAGGTGCTCTCAAAATTCATGGGATTGCGAGATAATATACCTTGTGGAGATCACAAAGTTGGATTTTACATTGAACTAGACACACATTCTTATTACATGGAGACGATCAAATCCCTCAGTTGCAAAAGTGAAAATTTGAGAATAATCTCTAGGTCTTTAAGTGAAAACCACACTATGGTGCTTTCAAACCCGAAAATAGTAAAAAAAATTGATGCATCCAATGGTGAAAACCTCTTCGAGGCACTAGAGGATGGGGGATTCAATCTTCCTCTGAGTGCTATTCATTAGGAAAAGTCAACAGTCTTAGCAGAGAAGTACAATCCAGTCAACTTGGGGACAGAAGAAACACCACATAACCTTTTATGCAGAATCACTTTTGATAGAAGAAAAAGTACTTCTAGCTACGTTTCTAAGGGAAAGGAAGGTAAAATTTGCATGGACCTATGGCGACATGCCTAGTCTTGATCCAGAAGTTGTGGTGCATCATCTAGTTGTATACCTAGAGGTGAAGCTAGTAAAAAAAAAGCTAAGGAAAATGCACCCATAGATCACACTGTTGGTCAAAATGGAATTACAAAAGCTCATAGATGTTGGTTTCATACGGCCAATTGACTATCCAAAGTGGGTTTCAAATATTTTACCTATTTCAAAGCCCAATGGGAGCATCCACATTTGCACTGACTTTAGGGATCTAAATAAAGCATGTCCAAAGGATGACTTCCCTCTCCCAAACATAGATATGATTGTGGATATGATGGTAGGACATGAAATGCTATCACTAATGGATGAATTCTCAAGATACAATCAGATCATGATAGCCAAAGAAGATCAACACAAGACAACTTTCACTTGTCCATGGGGAACTTATTGCTAGAATATGATGCCATTTGGGTTGAAGAATACAGGAGCTACCTATCAAAGAGCTATGATGCTAATCTTCAATGATATGATTCATAAAACTATGGAAGATTATGTGGATGAAATATTGGCCAAGTCAAGAAAATGACAAGATCATGTATCAGCACTGAGCTCCATCTTTGATAGGCTAGAAGAATACAAACTCAAGCTCAATCCAAAGACATGCGTCTTCGGGGTACAATCAGGAAATCTCCTAGGGTACATTGTGTCCATGAGAGGGATCGAGATAGATCCTTCCAAGGTTAAGGCGATCCTCGAGATGGAAGCACTGTTGTTTGGTGTTTCTACACAACAACAACTCAGACAGAATAAAAGTTATCCTATCTCTCTTCAAAGGTTGATCTCAATGAACAAAGAGATAACCCCAAGGTCTCACGAGTGTTAGGTCATGATGATGTAGTAGAAAAAACTTAGTGATAAAATGTGAAAATGCTGGTAATCACAAGGGGTCTTACGTACAAATGCTGGAAGCTCTAAACTCATCATATTTTAGGATATGGTGATGCTTTAATTTCTAGTTCTAACCATATAATAAACTAAACAGCAAAATATGAGGGTTTCAGAAGTCCTAATGTTAACACTACTTCTAAGATTAATCATGCAAATGATGAAATACTTGGAATGGACCAATCCCTTAAACTAATTTATGTTTGAACCAGGCTATACCTACAATCTTCTAAGGTGTTAAAGATTTTCAGGTTGTAGAAATTCATTCAATAAGATTGAATGAATATCTACAGTTGAACTAAGCACATGAATCTAAAGCACAGGTTGACCTTGCACAACATTCCCACAATCAAGAAGCTGCCCAAAGTATGAACCAGGGATTGCTACAACACTCCAAGCATTAAATCACAAACATTACTAACTAAACTTAAGATGTATTCAAACATTTCCAAGCAATTTGAAAGATAGAACAAGAAACATGCAAGAGAAGGCACCAGTCATAACAAAATGTCTGCACTTTGCATTAAATCATCATGTTTGCAACAATTCTAGTCTGTTACAACACTTGTTTGAAATGTAAAAACTAACTTCTAATATTCTAACATGCTAATCTATTGCTAAATCTACTGATTACAAGTCTTTTGACTTAGTCATCCAATGGAGGAACTCTAGCCTAACCTATTGATCTCAAAGCTCCACCAAACCTTAAAAAAGAGGCCAAAGGCCATACTTATTGAAATCGGCCTACGTGAAACAGAGCTAGGGTTACAAAGAAGCTCGGCCACCAATCAAATCAGCCCCGACAACCAGCCATAACTTGTTGTCCAGCATTGAATGCATCAAGGAACCCCATCAGATTGATCTAGTATCACACAACATTAGGGGAATAGATCCTCGAGCCACACCCACCATCAAGACTTCACCCACGCAAATAGCAACGCGTGCAAAAATAGGAGGAACACAATCCATCAATCGGACCCAAGCTGGGAAAATGAATGGCTCAGATCAAACAAAACCAGGTTTAATCCACCAACCAAATATGCCCACCATCAATGAACACCAAACACATCGACCTTGCGTGTAGGGATGGGTTTCATGATAGCAGTAGCAAAGTACACTTGATTGCACCCAAAAATCATGCCAAATCTTCAAAGTACACCCAACAATCCCAGCTCGATCCAACTTGCATTCAAATGGGCCACCATTAATGTTCAATACATCATCAAAATCCAAGTCAATCCATAGAGTTCCTAAGGTAAGAGAATTAAGCATAAACCCAGGTGGAGGCGAAACCAAAGACAGGCAGAGGTGGAGCCACGAGCAGAACAGGAACAGAGACACAAGACAGGTGCAAATGGAGGTGGAGACAGAACGGGAATGGGAAAGGAAGGGAAAAAGGCAGAAGCAGAGGTGGAAAAGGGACCAAAATGGAAATGGAAGGAAGAAAAGTGGAGGCGGATACAAAACCAACCCCGATGGAGGCGGAACAAAACCAGCCCTGACAGAGGCAAAGGAAGAACGGGAACCAAAGGAAAATAAGCAAAAGCGGAGCCAGAATGGGAATGGAAACCAAACCGTGAACTTAGCCGAAGTTCAGAGCTATGTTCCATCCCAGTTCTGTCTCTGAAAAAATGATAGAAAAGCAAGCCAAGGAAAACCCAAGGGCAAAAACCAACCCCAAGGCCAAAGACAAACAAAATAGCGGGAAAAACAAGAACGTGGGAGGTGGAGCTGCAACGGGAACTGAAAATGAACCATGAACTTCACAAAAGTTCAAAGTTCAAATCCATCCTGGTTCTTCCTTTGATAGAATGAAAGGGGAAGTGAAGCAAATAAAAGACAAAGGGAGGAAACCAACCCTTAGGATGATAACGAACAAAATGAAGAAGAAAGCAATGGAGCGGGAAGCAGAGCCTGAATGGGAACGGGAACAGAACCGAGAACTTAGCCAAAGTTCAAAGTTAAGTCCCATCCCGGTTCTACCTCCGGTAGAACAAAAGGAACAAGCAAAACAAAGAAAACCCAAGGGAAAAAACCAACCCTTAGGACCCAAACAAAACACAAAGGGGAAAAATAGAAGGAAAAAGAAGACCACCCCAGAGAGGACATCCACAAGACCCAAAACCACTAGGAACTCAATACAAAGGCACTCACAACCACGGAAAGCACCAAAGACCAAAGCCCCAAGGTTTTCAAAGATAACCACAAAAGAGGGGACAAGCCACAGAAACAGGCCCAAAAGGTAGGCCTAGAGAGGGTCCCTACTTTCAGTGGGCCGTGTGTGCAAAACTACACAACAAATGGCGACTCCGCTGGGGAGTGCTCCAGAGCATTTCAATGACAAACTAGCATCAAGAACTAAGAATCTTTGTTTTCACTCCAAGCATCAATTTACAAATAGACAAGTTTTCAAAAATCACTAACAAGCCAACCTTTCCTATACCAGGGTCAAAGTATGTGCATACACATTCATTTCCCTTTCCTAAGTTGCAACAAGGACCAAACTCAGTCTAAAAGGGATACCTAAGGATTCTAACTCCAAAAGCAACCTGGATAGAGCCTCACTGCCAGTCAGGTATCCATAGCCCCAGTGAGGTTATCACTGTGACCCTCCCTAGCATAGCTCTACTACCAGCCAAGCATCCATAGCCCCTGCAGAGATACTAGGATACCCTTGAAAAGGTGAACATTTTTTATTTTCAATATTTTATTTTCTTTTGATATTCTCTTTTGAGATTTAAATTTTCATCTTGCAAGCAATGAAGCCCACACTCAAGAATGAGAACCACAGTGACACTGGAGCAGAATTTAAGATTTTTCACCCGGTCAGACCTCCTAAAGACCATATGCAACCTCGGAATTCTTAAGATTTGTGTGAAGATATAAGATCCAAATACATTCCAAAATTCAGCTTAGTCAAGTGACACTAACTCCCATCCCATGCAACATCAGATGAAGGAAATCTATTAGTTTGAATGACTTCAAAAAAATGATAAGAGTTTGTAAAATAAATCCTAGAGCAGCCCCAGACAAATAGCCAGTTGTACAGATGCAACAAGCCCAAAGGAAAGTAGGACAACCCCAAAGCAACCAGCAGAACAGCAGGAAAAACCAACCCAAGCAAACCAAAGTAAACCAAAACTAGAGCAACAGACAAGCAGAGTAGAACCAGAGAAACCCAAACAAAGCAACAAGAAAAATAGTAGAAAGGAAACCTAATCTACTTATGTACAAGGACAAAGCTGAGAACAGCTCAAGATTGAAAATAATGCTTCAAATATTGTCCATTGACAGGCAGTGGGATATCTCCTCCAGTGAGGGTTTTCAAACGGAAGGCATTATCTCCCAGAATCTCTGCAATCTGATAAGGGTCGAGCCAAAGTTTGTCAAATTTTCTATGCTCCCCCTTTTTGTCATGGGATTTATCCCAGTAGAGAACCAAGTCAAATATTCTAAAGTTTTTCACCTTGGCTCTCCTATCAAACCATCTTTTCACTATACCTTGATGTTTGGAAAAGTTTTCTAGGGTTTCATCTCTTCTCACTTCAAGGTGTAACAATTCAATTAAGTGGATTTCACGCTTATCCTTACCATCATAATATTCATTGATGAATTGCAGGGTAGGGATCTTCAACTGGATAGGAAAGATAGGTTCCAAGCCATACACTAAGTGATAAGGAGAGGTTCCTAAGGATGTTTTATGTCTAGTGTGGTCTGCCCAAAGAGAAAACTGAGTTGGGTATGCCAATCCTTGAGGTTCTTTTCTAGTAGTTTCCGAATGATTGTCAACAAGTTTTTATTGGAAGACTCAGCCAACCCATTCCCCTGTGGATAGTAATTGAATGCAAATTTTATGGAAATTCCATGATCATAAGCCCAATTAAAAAACTTTAAAGATGCAAATGCAGAACCGTTATCACACACTATAGCTAATGGACAACCAAAGTGATTGATAATACCTGACTCCATGAAATTGATTACTACTTCAGAAGTGCATTGTTTGCAAGCAAGAGCTTCAGTCCACCTAGTAAAATAATCAGTTATGGTAAGAATATACCTATGGCTTGCAGATGAAGATGGGATGATTGGACCTATGAAGTCCATTCCCCACTGTGCAAACTGTTTTACCTCTATGACAGGCCAAAGTGGAAGAGTTGCACACCCCTCCCTGCTTGCTGTAGTTTGACACACATGGAAAGTTCTCATGTGGTGATGTGTGTCCTTGAACAAGGTAGGCCAATAATAGCCTATCCTCAGAATCTGATTGGAAGTGGAAGGTGTTGAACCATGGCTTGTGCCATATTTATCATGAAATTCAGTCATTACTCTCCCAGCCTCTTCCTGCCCTAGGCATCTCAGGTAGACACCTTCATGATTTCTCTTCTATAATACAGCTCCCTTCATCATAAAACTACCACTCTTCAAATGTAGAGCTCTCCTTTGTACTGAATTAAGGTGTTTGGGACACTGCTGGTTCAAAAGATAGTAGATAATTTTATCATACTAGTCCTCTGGAGAAACATCTTCAAAATTAGAATGCTGGGCCACAAGGTCAAGACCCATTTTTGTCATTTTTCGTGTCAGTTCCTTCCCTCTTACCAACTTCACGGGTTGAATTTCAATATCATATTCTTGTAACATAGTCACCCACTTGGCTCTACGTTCATCCATCTCATTTTGAATCAACAATAGCTTGACTATAGGATTAGGGACTATAGCAAAGACCTTGTTTCTCAATATATAGTGTCTGAATTTCTTCACAGTTTGGATTAAGGCATAAGCCTGCTTTTCAATAGTAGGATACCTTAGTTCGGCATCTTTCAAAGGTGCACTCCTGAAGGCTATGGGATGTGCATTCCCTTGGTTATACTTTTGTGTCAACAAGCCTGCATGGGAGTGATCGAAAGCAAATGAATAGATGTAGAATGGCTTAGCATAATCAAGACTTACCAAAATAGGGGCCTCAACAATAGCTCTCTTGATTTCTATAAATTCTTCTGTAGCCTTTGTATTCCATTCAACCTTTGCTTCTTGCTTCAACATGGCATTTAATGGCTTGATTATTTCTGCAAATCCAATGATAAATTTTTTGACAAAGTTAATCTTTCCAAAGAATGACTTCATTTCTTTCTTGCTTGCAGGGGGTTGAATTTTCAGTATAGCCTCTACTCATTCAGGATCAATGAAAATACCTTGTTCTGAAATAACATGTCCTAACAGCTTCCCCTCAGTGACTCCAAAGATGCACTTCTTTGGATTAAGTGAAATACCTAATTCCCTACACTTCTATAATACTTTGCATAAATTTGCAACATGATCACTTCTCTTCTTGGAAAATATTGTCAAATCATCCATGTAGATGATTATGCACTTTCCAATGATGTCCTTGAAGGAGATATCCATATCTCTTTGGAATGTAGCTCCAGCATTGATTAAACCAAAGGGAATTCTTTGGTAAGAAAATGTTCCCCATTTTGTAATGAAGGCAGTCTTGTGCCTTTCTTCATATTGGACCATGACCTGATTGTATCCAGAGTACCCATCCAAAAATAACATCATATGAGATCCATTGACAACCTGAAGCACCTCATCCAGTGAAGGGACTAGATAATTATCCTTTTCTGATGCTTTGTGCAGGTTCCTGAAATCAACACACAATCTGATATCTCCATTTTTCTTCCTAACCAGTACCAAGTTTGCAACCCATGTTGAGTTTCTTACTGGAAATATGATTTTTGTTGAGAGTAGCTTCTGCACTTCCTTCTGAATAATAGGCTCCATCAAAGCATTAATTGGTCTTTGTCTTTGCCTAAATGGCTTAACATTTGACTTGAAAGGGATAATATGTGTAATGATCAAAGTTTCATATGTCCTCAAGTCATCATAGCTCCAGGATATCACATCCTAATATGTGTTCAAGGCATCAATAATTCCTTTCCTCTCCTCTAGCATGCACACCTTACCAATAAAGACATTATTGACTCACCTTGGGTCCCCATGTATGTTTCACACTGACAGTTGAGGGACTCTCTTTTCGTTTCCTGCTCTTGATCCCTTATCCTATCCAGATCAAAGATCCTTTCCAATTGCACCATGCCTCTTGGGATGGTATAATTTTTCATATTGAGGTCCCCTTCTAGGTCAATTTCAGCCTCCTGAGGCTCAACCTCATCAATTAATTGAGAAGCAAACACATCACAGCTAGTGATAAAATCAAGAATATGGTTATGATCCTCAAATACCTGAAAATTGGTGACATTGTCAGGCACCGAGGGTACTAGAACAAGTTCCACAGTGAACTTCTTTAAGCCTGAAAGTGATAAAGGTTGCAATGTACCTGATGCTTGTGCCAAAGAATCAATAGTCTGATTCTTACTTTGAGGTATCAGCTGAATGTTAAAGGCATCAAATCCTTCAATAAGATCCCAAATTTTCTGTATGTAATTGGTCATCCTTCTTTCATGACATGAGTATTGTTTCCTTACTTGCCTGACCACTAGCTCAAAATCCCCAAACACTTGCAAAATTTTAACTTTATTTCTCAATGCCATTAATAGCCCATGAACTAGACTTTCATACTCAGCTACATTGTTAGTGGACTGGAATTGGAGTCTATGAGTAGCAAAGTAGGTTTTACCTTTAGGACTAATCAGCTCCAGCACCTTGCTTGGATTTGGATCCATCAAACCTTAATGTCTAGCAGTCATTAGCTCCTACTTTTCTTGGGATACCTTTGTCCTTACTACCACCCAGAGGCTCTTTTGGAGGTTTTGGATCCTTCCCCTTTTGACTATTTTGAATTCTTTGTATGTTTGACCCAGTAGTTGGGGTTGTGTTAATGTACCTTTGTATCTATTCTACTACAGTTTGACACAAGAAAAATTCCAATTCGGAATGAGGAGGATTGTGGACTCTACACCAATTAGGAAGAAGCAATTCTTCGAAGTTCATATTTCTACCCAGCTGAATCTGATCCTCTACACATTTCTAGATAAACTCCTGGAAGTTATACAATAGACTAAGTTGTCTATTTGCCTAATCATTAAGTTCCTATGTTTGTTCAAATTGCACTTCGGAGCTGCTAGCTTCAAAGGTGGACCCACCAGAAAAGCTTTGCAACACCAAGATTTCCTCTGTGTCTGAAATAAGGGAGGCTAGGACATAGTTCCCCATACTCACTTCTGATATTAGTAACTCATTTGAAGTATTATGATATTCAGTAATGGCATACTTCATTCTAGGTTCTCTCTCAATCCTAATCTGATTTGGGGCTCCTTTCCAGGGGAGCCACATGTGAGAATGATCTGTGGATGTGTATTTGTTTAGTGCCTTGGTGAAATCTCTACCCAAGATCAGACCATAAGTGTCAGGAATATCAGCTACCTGAATATTAAGTACGTGTTGCACTCTAGGATCTGAGGCAATTTGCATGGGAATCATGTTTAGTTCTCCTACTATATTCACCTCTATTTTTTCCAATTAGGTGAGCTTTTTTTGAGAGGCTGCAGAGGTAATACCAAGGGCCCTACAGACAGAAAATGGCATAACATTGGTGGATGCCCCTGAATCCAGTAGGCAATTGTGCAGATTTTTACCAAATATACAAACAGAAATCAGAAAAGGAGGGATTTCCATTTTTCCTTCGAATAAATTCAACTGTGAATCAACTTCTGCACCTTGACCCTTATCTTTTTCTTTACCCCTATCCCTGGGTTGTGATTGACTAGGACCTTTGGGTGTTTGTGAACTAGGAGGCCTTGCAATTGCCTCATTGGTTGCTACTCCTTGTGTTGCTATACTTGAATTAAAGGACCCTAGGACTACATTTCTAATTTCAAGAACTCTTAATAACTCAGAAGCAAAAAGACTCACCTTCACTTTTCTGAGTTCCTCAGTGACATATTCTCTCAGCTGTTCCACATTCATGTCAGTGTGGAACTCCTTGGAATGACCAGTCTTCCTATCCTTTGCTACATCAGCATTGCTTCCTTTGGAAACATCTGGTTGTCCTTCTTTTGTGAGGTATTGTGTTGGCACCTGAGGGTAGGATGGATTATTATTGGCATGTGGATCTGGTGGAGTAGTAAAATTGTGTGGAGGGGCAGATGTAGTAAATAGTCCTCCAACTTTGGGATTCATGTGGGGCTTGCTCTTCAGATCATACTTTCTGACAGGTTGCTGAAACATCTGCACTTCTTCAACATCAGCCTCTTCTTCATCCAATGGGCCATTGTCATTCTTAGTTTGTTCATCAAATAGCTGTGAGATTTAATCTTCATTGAGCACTTGTTTAGCCTCTCCATTTTGGCCACTTGTTTCCTCTTCTAGTTCATTCTCATCATCCCTTGGGAAAGGAGCATGGTTCAACACCAAAACTTGTGAATCATAGGGATTTGAAGGCACCAATTCTTGGCTAGTGGAGTTGTTTTCAACTTCATATTGAAAAATAGAAGCAGCATTTTGAAATTCAGGGCATTCAAGCTCGGAGTGTTGACTTGTCTTGTGAAGCCTACACCATCCAGACAAAGTGGCCTCTGCTAAGTACACAACACCTAGAGGTTTCTCTAGATTGGAAGGTTGATCTAGTGGAGTGGAGACTCCTCCATTGTTAGACCTAGTGTTCCATGGCCTATTCTACCTAGGTGGTTGCCTTCTTTCAAATCCTTTTCCACCTTGTTGATTTCTATCAAAGCTCTGACTAGAACCTTGTCCTCTTTCAAAGTTCTGATTTTTGTCATAGTGTTTCCCTTTGTTATAACTTGATTGCATGTTCTTCTGATTAGCCTGGAGTAGGTTAGTTTGGTTCCTTAAGTAGGTTACCTCCATGTTCATCTTCTTCACTTGTTCAGTTAGCTCATCTAACCTTTCTTTATCAGGATTGTTGTAAGGGACTGGATTCACAGTGTTTGGGGGGGATCCTAACACTCCTCCAGAACTAGTAGATTGATTCAAAACTTCTGAGTTTTGCAAATATGTAGGGAAACTAGCTTGTGACTGTGAATGGATGGGATGGTTAGTATTTTTTTGGGGTTAACTGAGTATTGTTTGGACTTGGTTTATTGGGTGACCCGGGTGAGGGACCAGAGGAAACTGTGGAATGGGATTCATGATAGGCGTGTGGTTGGTCAAAGCCTGGTTGAGAAATTAAACTTGGCTTGGGTGAGCAGTCGGTCCCAAAGGTGGTAGAGGTCCAGACAAGTGTTGTCTCAGGTCTGTACTGACCTTAACAACCTTTGTATATGCATTGAGAAAGGTAGTCAAGGGATTAGTTCTCCACTTAAGGAAGGTGGAAGTAAGGCTGTCAAGAGCTTCGAAGTAGACCTCTAGGGCAGTGTCCTCATTTCCAGCATAAGGTGCTTGAAGTCTAGTGTATGCTCGGTGGAACCTATTGTTGAATGATCCTATAGGCTCATTAACCTCTCTTTTTACTCTAGTAAACTGCATATATAGCTCATTAGCACTAGTGGGAATCTTAAATTTAAGTAGGAATGCAGCCTCAAGCTTAGCCCAGTTAGAGATGGATGCAGCAGGTAAATAGTTATACCAATAAAAGGCATCCTCTCCCAGAGAATAGGGGAAAAGACTACATGCAACATCCTCATGATTAATCCCCCTATCTCTCAGACAAGTTTGAAAGATCCTAATGTGCTCTTTTGTTGTTCTATTTGGGTCATTTGTGTGAAACTTAGAGAAAACATTCTCAGGGTTCTTGGGCATAACATTGTAGTTGTTGAATGTCAGAGGTGATGGGTTATTCACTAAGAAAGCCATTGGTGGAGGTGGTAATGGTCGATGGATGACTGGTTAGGGTTGTGGAATGGAACGAGTCTCAGAATCAGAATTAGATGAAGTCGGTGGAGGTGATGATGTTGGAAATGATGGACTGGATGATGGTTCCTCCCTTCTTCTAGTCCTTCTTGACCTAGTTGAAGGTGGCAATTCTTGAAACTCTTCTTCCTCTCCTGGTATAGATCTGGTTCTCCTTCTAAGCCTCTCAAGAGAAATGGCATTTATAAAATTCTCCAGCTTGCTTGTTCACGCCCTCCTTCTAGCGCCAATCCTATTATTTGGTGTTTTTGCATAGCAACAACTCGGACAAAATAAAAGTTATCCTATCTCTCTTGAAAGGTTGATCTCTATGAACAAAAAGATAACCCCAAGGTCTCACGGGTGTCAGGTCATGACAATGCAGTAGAAAAAAATCAGTGATAAAATATGAAAATGCTGGTAATCACAAGGGGTCTTACGTACAAATGCTGGAAGCTCTAAAGTCATCAGATTTTAGGATATGGTGATGCTTTAATTTTTGGTTCTAACTATATAATAAATAAACAGCAAAAGATGAAGGTTTTAGAAGTCCTAATGTTAACACTACTTCTAAGGTTAATCATGCAAATGATGAAATACTTGGAATGGACCAATCCCTTAACCTAATTTTTGTTCAACCCAAGCTATACCTACAATCTTGCAGAAAATAGGGCAATCTTCTAAGGTGTTAAAGATTTTCAGAATGTAGGCATTCATTCAATAAGAGTGAATGAATATCTACAGTTGAACTAAGCACATGAATATGAGTCACAAGTTGACCTTGCACAGCATTCCCACAATCAAAAATCTTCCCAAAGTATGAACTAAGGATCACTACAACACTCCATGCATTAAATCACAAACATTACTAACTAAACCTAAGATGTATTCAAAAATTTCCAAGCAATTTGAAAGATAGAACAAGAACCATGCAAGACTCTTCAATGCAAGAGAAGGCACTAGTCATAACACAATCTCTACATTTTGTATTAAATCATCACGTTTGCAATGACTCCAGTCTGTTACAACACTTTCTTGAAATGTAAAAACTAAATTCTAATCTTCTAACATGCTACTCTATTGCTAAATCTACTGATTACAAGTCTTCAGACTTAGTCAACAAATGGAAGAACTCTAACCTAACCTACTGATCTCAAAGCTCCACCAAACCTTACAAATGAGGCCAAAGGGCATACTTATAGAAACTGGCCCGCGTGAAATAGAGCTAGGGTTACCAAGAAGCATGGCCACCAATTCAAATCGGCCCCGACAACCAACCATAACTTGTCATCTAGCATTGAATGCAGCAAGGAACCCCATCAAATCGATCTAGGATCACACAACATCAGGGGAATAGATCCTCGAGCCATGCCCACCATCAAGACTTCACCCGCACGAACAACAATGCACGCAAAAATAGGAGGAACACGAGCCACTGATCGGACCCGAGCTGGGAAAATGAATGAATCAGATAAAAAAAACCAGGTTGAATCCACCAACAAAATATTCCAACCATCAATGAACACCAAATGCATTGACCTTGCATGCAGGGATGGGTTTCGTGATAGCATCCGCAAAGTACACTTTACTGCACCTGCAAATCACACCAAATCTTCAAAGTACACCCAACAATCCTAGCTCAATCCAACCTGCATTCAAATGGGCCACTATTAATGCTTAATAAATCATCAAAATCCAAGTCGATCCATAGAGTTCGTAAGGTAAGAGAATCAAGCATAAACCCAGGTGGAGGCGGAACCAAAGATAGGCGGAGGCAGAGCCACGAGCAGAACAGGGTCAAAGACACAAGACAGGCGGAGGCGGAGGCAGAGATGGAATGGGAATGGGAAAGGAAGGGAAATAGGTGGAAGGAAAGGTAGAAAAGGGACAAAAATGAAAATGGAATGAAGATAGGAGGAGGCAAAAACAAAACCAACCCTAGTAGAGGCGGAGGCGGAATAGGGACCAAAATGAGAACCAAAGGAAAACAGGCGGAAGCGGAGCCGGAACGGGAACAGAAACCGAACCGTGAACTTAGCCGAAGTTTAGAGTTAGGTTCCATTCTGGTTCCACCTCCGAAAAAATGACAAAAAAGCGCAAAGGAAAAACCAAGGGTGGAAACCAACCCCAAGGCCGAAGACAAACAAAACAGCGAGAAAAACAAGAACGCGGAAGGCAGAGCAAGAACGAGAATGAAAACCGAACCATGAACTTCGTGAAAGTTCAAAGTTCAGATCCATCCCGGTTCTGCCTCCGGAAAAATGAAAGGGGAAGCGAAGAAAATAAAATACTAAGGAAACCAACCCTTAGGACGAAAACGAACAAAATGAGGAAGAAAGCAAGGGAGTGGGAAGTGGAGTCGGAACGGGAATGGGAATAGAACCGAGAACTTAGCCAAAGTTCAAATTTAAGTCCCATCTTGGTTCCACCTCTGGAAAAACAAAAGGAACAAGGAAAACAAGAAAAACCCAAGGGAAATAACCAACCATTAGGACCCAAACAAAACACCAAGGGGAAAAAATAGAAGGCAAAAGAGGACCACCCTAGAGAAGACATCCGCAAGACACAAAACCACTAGGAATTCAACACAAAGGAACTCACAACCAAGGTAAGCACCAAAGACCAAAACCCCAAGATTTTCAAAGATAAGCACAAAAGAGGGGGCAAGCCATAGAAACAGGCCCAGAAGGCAGGCCAAGAGAGGGTCCCTACTTATAGTGGGGCATGTGTGCAAAACTGTACAACAGGCACCAAGGACATTGAAGCAGCTAAGGGGCTTACAAGGAAGACTCCATTCCATCCATCGATTCATAGCACAATTAGCAGATAAGGCAATCCCATATTCTCATCTACTCCACAACCTTAGGGTATCATACAAATGGGATGAGAAACGTGACCAGGCATTCAACAACATCAAGGAGTACTTGCTCACACCACCAATTCTTATGCCACCAATTCCTGACAAAACCTTGATCCTCTATATATGAGCAACAACAGTAGCCCTTGGTGATCTCTTAGCACAACATGACAAATATGGGAAGGAGAGAGTTATTTACTACATCAGTAGAACCATGGTGGGAGATGGGCTGAATTACACACCCATTGAAAAATCTTTCTTGGCAGTCGTGTTCATAGCTCAAAAATTCAAACATTACATGCTAGCACATCAGATCAAGCTCATTGCAAAGATAGACCCACTCAAGTACTTTCTTTTCAAAGTAACTCTCACAGGAAAAAAAAAAAATGGGTTATGATTTTGATAGAGCACGACATTGAGTATGTGGAACAAAAGGCTGTTAAAGGATAAGCAATTGTAGATCAATTGGTAGAAGCACCAATATATGCAAAGAATTCACTGGTATCAGAGTTCCCCGATGAATCAATCTTCAACCTTAGTATAGTGGATCACTGGAAAATGTACTTTGATGGATCCTACACATAGCATGGGTTGGGAGTCAAAGTCTTCTTCATTACACCACAAGGAGATTGCATACCTAAATCATACAAGTTGTCTTTTCCTTGCACAAACAACATTGCAGAATATGAGGGTCTTGTCATAAGGTTGAGAATTGTGGCACAATGGCAGATCATGGCACTCCAGGTCTATGGATATTTGTAGCTTATCATCAACCAAGTCAATGATGAATACCAAATGAAGGACGATAAGTTGACTCCATATAAGAAACTGGTGGAAAGCCTCAAAGAGTCCTTCATCAATATCACCTTCGAGCAGATACCAAGAAAAAATAACAAAGCAGCAGACACTATGGCAACAAATGGATCACTACTAGATGTCCCACACAATGTCCCAAAGCAATAATTCCTTGTAGAGAAACTTCTCATACCAGCTTTCAAGGTACCAGAGTCTGAATTTGTGTGTGAAATCGTTGGTCCTGGTAACCTGTGGTATCATGATATATACACTTATCTAAGAATAGGAGTCCTCCCTGCCAATATCACTCCCAACCTTAAGAAAACCTTTGTCAAGAAGTCGACCCATTTTGTTATTCTATGTGACACCCTATACCGTAGGAGTATTGAGGGAACCCTATTACAATTCTTAAACTTTGAGGAAGCTTTGACTGCTTTAACGGAGGTACATAATGGCATATGCGGTTCACATTCGAGTGGTATGACCTTGGCCAAGAAGTTGTTGAGAATGGGGTACTATTGGCCGACGATGGAAAGGGAAGCTCATGAATATGTAAAGTGCTTACAATGTCAATAGCATGGGGACCTCATCCATGCACCAGCTCAAGAGCTCCACCCGATTGTAACACCTTGGCCCTTTTCATAGTGGGGGCTCGATCTCATTGGGAAAATTACCCCCACCTCATCCAGTGGACATAAGTTCCTCATTACCACCATAGAATACTTCACAAAGTGGGTAGAGGACATCCCAATGACCTATATTATAGGAAAGCAAATTTCCAAGTTCATCTTGAATTACCTCATTTTTCGCTACGGTTTTCCTCAAGCCATTATCTCAGATAACAAGACACCTTTTAAAAACTAGGATGTTCGAGACCTATGCCAAAAATTCAATATCCAACATTGTTTTTCCACTCCATACTACCCCTAGGGTAACGGCAAGGCTGAGGCTACAAATAAAACCATCTTAAGAATCCTCAAAAATACAGTCAATGAAGTTGGTCATGACTGGCACTTGCAGCTGAACCCCACCCTATGGGCCTACCGAACGATATCCACACACCAATAAGTGCCACCCCATTCTCTCTAGTCTATGGATCAGAAGCCATCCTCCCCATTGAGATCAAGCTCCCATCCCTAAGAATATCACTGCAAAATCTCATATCGGTCCAAGTCAGAGAGCTGGTATTGAAGGAAAATTAGAAAAATGTGTCAAATCCAGATAGCAAGGTCAAGTTTGAACCCAATTAGTTGGGACCCTTCATCTTCACCGCAAGCTACAAGTCAGGGGAATATCAACTATCAACACCCGAGGGGGAGCCTCTACAAGATCCCATCAGCAACTCTCATCTCAAAAAGTTTTATGCCTGATCTTTTAAGGGTAAAACCAAAAATACAAACAATATAAAAATATATATAAAAGTCCAAAAAACTCAAAAAAATGATTGAAAACAGTAAAGATAAAAATTATCCTCTAGTGAAAACCACTTTGGTGGTGCTTTGGGCAAGTACCTTAGTGAAAACTTGGCAAACAGGAACCTTGTTCAAGTAAGGCATTCTCCATCCACCAAGATCTCTACGATTGGTTCCACATCACCCATTGCATTTCATTGATCCTTCCATCACTCACTCGCATCTGCATCATAGCTTAATCTTGTGTTCATATCATGTTCCACCTTAGTACTACTTGGCATATTCCTAAGGTCAGTTTGTCCTGCATATATAAAATTATTCTGTCACACCACACTAGGGGCATGTTCTTTTACCTGTATCGAATCAGATTCATGTATATCCTTGAAGTCTTCCTCAAAATCAAAAATCAAAAATAAGTCAAAAAATCCTTCAAAAAACCCAAAACATTCGTAAAATCAAAAAATCCAAAAACATCAAAAAACCAAAAATCCAAAACATGTCAAAAGTCCAAAAAAGTTAAAAACAACAAAGTTGTCTTGTCGAACTACATCATCTCTAAGCTTGAAAGTAGGCAAGGTTGATCTTTGATCAACCTCCGAGACACATTAGGTTAGTCCTTTAGGAGTTCGTCATAATATGTTGGAAATCCATTTGTTCATATCTCATCAATAATTGATTTTGTGTAAGTCGAACTATGTGGTCTCTACGTGTATAACGTAGGCAAGGCTAATCTTTGATCAGCCCCTGAGACCCCTAGGATAGGTCTTTAGGTTAGTCTCTTGGTCAAAATCTCAAAAACCCAAAAACATTGGAAATTTTAAAAATCAAAAGATTTGTAAAACATCTCAAAAATCCCAAAAGCAGCCTCATAACATTTCAAAAACATCAAAAACATCCAAATATTTGAAAAAATCCATCTGTCTCATCTCGCTTTCACCCGAAATAAGCATCACTCATAATAAGTCATTTTCAACCTCACCCATTGGCAAAACAGTCAAAAACAAGTCTTAGTAGGCAAAAGTGTGTACTCCAACATCAAGGTTTTAAGTCTAGATCAGTAGGTAAGCAAGTTAGTCAACTCAAAGTATTAATAGCCTATCATCTAGTCAATCCCAAAATCATCTGATAACATCATTTCCTAGGATGCATCCTTCCTACAATGGACATCAACATCAGGCATCACCATAGTTTAGTCTTGGCTAGCAGTATGAAGAACATTAACTTGTTTGTTTACTTTATCTTTGTCTTTTTGTGCTCATTTTGATGACCTCTCGATGATGTCCAAACAAAAGGATTTAGAGAGAAAGAAATGGAGCAATGATCATTACTTTTTGTTTGTTGTGCTTTTTGGATATTCTTCTAATATAACTTGGTCATACGCACTTTGTTTGGGTGTAGGGAGGATGTTTTAGGTGTCTTGTTGACCACATAGGAAGGCTTTCCTTTCTATGTTTTGGTCTGAGATGTTTGGAATATCTGAACTACATTCTAGAAAAGGTTTTGTATGCCAAGTGTGAATGGGAGTACTTCTATCTAGTTGTCAAGTCAAATTCCATCACACTAGGTACAATACCATCCTAATTCTTTATACCTTGATGCATCGTACCTATGTGTATTATCAAACATAAGGTAAATGGCCCTTTTAAAATCCTAATTCTTGATAAGAAAATCATCATCATCATCATCACTAATAATTTAGGCTTGTTGGATCCTCTTTTCATTATCCTATTTCTTCTATCTTCTCTCTATACTAACATGGTACCATGACAATTAATCAAAAAAATTGCTAATGCATCCACCCTGCATCCACAAACCATCAACATAATGCATATCATATCATATCATATACAAAACACCCATTGCATAATCACATATACACCATCATATCATTTGCATCATCGAATAGCACCTCATAATCATTACACATCATAAATCATTACGTACCAACAGGTATTAGGCATATCACATCATAATAATATCATTACATACATAATTATTTAAATTTCATTAATCATGTCATAATCATTTCACATTATCATATCATTACAAATCATTGCATGTCATGGTACATTATTTCATATCATAACATTGCATCCACAAAGCATGAATCATCGCATAGACATATCGCATCACCATCATTTCATGAGCATTTACATGCCATAATCAAATTACATTTCATATCACATCATCTTAAGTTATGAAGACTAATCTAAATTTATCATTCTAAGTATCTTGAGAAATAATTGTATTCATAATAATTGCATAACATAAACATCGCATGTCGTAAACCATAAATATCATAGGTCATCTCATATCATAATATCATCATAATCATTTCGCATCATTTACATTTGCATTCACATATCATGATTACATTGGTATCCATCATATAATCATATAAACAACATCATAACATCCATATATCACCACCATAAATGCATAAGGAAAAATACAAAAAGCATTGCCTTTACATATCATTGCATATATCGCATAATCAAGCCCTGAACCATTATCATTTAGGATGTCATATAGGTTTTTTTAAGCATCTCATAAACCATACATCTGCATCATCATATCATCCATATATGTATCATCACATCATATGTGAAAAGGATATAAAAAACATTTACATCCACATATCATACATTTTCATCATAAAGTGCATAAAAATATACAAAAAGAGAGGAATTCATAACCATGTGCATCCATAAACATTTGCATATCATAAATCATACATAACACATCCATCCATCATGCTTAAATAAGAATATGACACATCTCATATATTGAACCATATCATATATATCATCAAAAAAAAATATAACTGTCATGGTACAAAGATTAGGATCAAATGTATGTGTATCAATCAATTATATAATGCCCACGAGGCTATAAAAAATGGAGCTCGTGGATCTCAAAGAATGGTTCCAATCAAAGGATGCCATGGTGGCTAGCTCTGCTAGCTACTCCCCTCACCTTCCTGTCTCATTCCAGTCTATTGAGAGTACTCTGGCACCCGAACCCCTACAGGTACGGCCTATCGATAGTGTAACCTATAATACTCTGCCTCTCAGATGGCCTCGTGATACATCTGCATTTAGACTATCCTACCCTATGATGCAGTATCCATGCTCTCTAACTATTGTCTC
This sequence comes from Sequoiadendron giganteum, assembly GCA_007115665.2. NCBI lineage: Eukaryota > Viridiplantae > Streptophyta > Pinopsida > Cupressales > Cupressaceae > Sequoiadendron > Sequoiadendron giganteum. Next base: position 345,510,230 of record CM021110.1, read on the forward strand.
CTGCCCACCTCCTAATCTCACTCTGATCTAACCTGATCTCTCTTTGTGGTGAGGGCTTGGACCTATTGTCTAGTATAGTCCCTCTCAGTAGTAAGTACCTAAACCTATGCCTATTGCTTTTGGATCAATGTGTCCCTTTGGTCTAGCTGGGGTGGTGGTGGTGGTGGAGGTTGTTGTTGATGGTCCCTCGGAGCATCTCTCTGCTACCTATCACCATTTCTAGGATGCCTATCACCATCTCTAGGTTTCTTGTCCCCATCTCTCTATTGGTCTCCAAGCACATGGTCTATGTGTCCCCTTTGATCTGGAGGTGGTCCACCTCCTCCTCTACCTCCATCTCCATCCCTATCTCCTCTACCTCTTTTCCCCCACCCTGTTGATCGGCCTCTGGCTCTCCGTCGTGGTAAGGCTGCCCCGAGCATTGTCAATTTGATCAGTGGTCTTAACCAAGCAATGTATGTATGTGTGAAACCTGCATCTGCCTACCCCTAATCATATGGCCATGGTCTGGCCACCAGTTGTCTAAATGAGGTAATTGCATCCTCAATTGGAATCGATCAACCCCATGTGGTCTCCCTTGTAGTACATGCAAATATGGCCATGTACTGCTCATCGGGTTTGTCTTGTGTGTCTCCAAACTGCCTGGCCACCTGGTCTGGCAGGTAATTCTCTATCATCGTATGCTCTCTGCCCTACATTATTTTGTCATGTCTAGCAAAGAAGAGTTGTTGAACGTCATTGTCCCAAGTGGGCATACCAAGCCAGGGCCTCCAAGTAAAGACAACCATCTCGTCAATCACCCTCCTCCAGTGAGGGATGCCAACCTCTCGAGTATGAGTAAATTTCAAGGCCCCTTTGTACCACTAAACTATGGGATCATCTGGCTCAATGACAACTGGTGTAACTCATGGATGAAACACTGCAATGTGCTCCCAGGCCTAGATATGCAAAAGTGTCACCCCAACCCCAATGGCATTGTTGTCTAGGTAGGGAAAATCATGTAGATCATGGTAAAGTGAGGCCAGCATCACTGGCGCCCACACAAAGCACTCTCTTTGGTGGAGTATCCACTCCCAAGTGAGACCCCATCCCAAACAAAAGTATCAACTACGTCGATCTGGTGCCACAAGGCTTGAATTGATCACAGGGACAATCAATCAAAAGGTGGGCACTATACCCCTGTACTGCTCAGCTCGATATGTCCCTCAACAAAAATGATCTCATCAAGGCCCATAACCTCAAAATAGACGTCTCTCCCAGCGTCCACATCATATATGACTCGCTCTTTATGGATCGACAATCAAAGAATGTGTCAGACATCCTCTAGAGTCATTATCGCCTCGCCTGTGGGCAAGTGAAATGATGACGTCTCATTGTGCCATCGCTTTGCCATTGCTGTCATCATGCCCAAGTGTGTCTAGATGGGAGGTTCGTATGTGGCATACCATATCCCTATCACCCCAAGGTGCTCCTAGAGTACCTCATGCAATCCGACCAATCTGCTAAGTACCGAGGAATTTTTCTCTCGTGAATGTAAAATCTCTGCGTCCTGCACCAATAAAGTCACAGCGTCAAGTTTCATAAAAAATCAAGATCTCGTTTGATGTTTTTGCAACTAAAAAAACAAATGTGTCACTATTTGCAAGTGCATCACTATTTGAAAGTTCCAAACTGCACTCCTAGAACCCTCTAAAGTCCAAACTGCGTTGCCACGTCGTAGTTTGAGCGTGGACCATTTTGACCCCTAAACCTAAATTCCTAATTGCACCACCATGGTGCAATTTATAAGTGCGGCGGACTTTGAAGCCTAAACCCTAATTTCTAAACTAGATCGTCATAACGCAAGACTCAATAGCAATGCTCTTTAAGGTCACGCGGTACCAATTTGGCACTTTTAGCGATGCCAAACAGTGCTGCTTGACTTAGTTTGACTTTTGACCCTAATTAATGTGCACGAATTAATGTGCACGAAAGATGAAATGATGAGTCCGGTAAGGGTCACATATTGGTAGCCTTGCACTTGGTAGCCACTGGTACACTTGCACTCACTCCAAAATATGACATGGAAGCACTTGTCGTGCCATCTTGAACGGTGGTCAGAGCTCAAAAATGTTAAATCTCTGAAGTGTTGAATGTGCAAATGAATTGAAAGTGACCCCTTGAGGCTTATTTAAGCTTGAAAGTTAGGGTTTTTTGACCCTATTTAGCTATCCAACTAGGGTTTTGGACCCCCGTTCCTATTTTCACCCAACCGAGGGTTGTTTTGCATTTCTTTCTTTTGTGTTTTGGCATGTTTTCGGCATCCTGGACCCGTCGGGCAGCTTGTTCTTTTTTTTCGCGAGATCACCCAAAAATCCATTTTTTTATTCGATCTCTCAAGGGGGCAGTATACCAACATAATCCTTCTCATTGGAGCAGCGGTGGGGCATTAGAAAAAATCATATTTTTTTTTAATTTTGATCTTGGCAGTTTATTCTTTGAACCAAAGCAACGGGTACATTGCTTCAAAGAGGGGCAAAATGTAGACATGAAAAATATACATATTGATCCTATACACTTAATCTTGATTTTAATAATACCAGTTCATCCTAAATCATCTCCTTTGTTGATCATTTAATTAAATAATCTTTATTTAATTAAATTCATCATTTTTCATCTCTTAATTAAATAAATCAAATTAATTTGATTAAGTCGCCATCTTCTATTAATTAAATAAACCATTTTGTTTAGTTAATCCTATAGTCCCTTTTTTAATTAAATAATTCATTTTATTTAATTAATCTCTAAAGTTGTCTCATTTAAATTAAATAAATTTATATTTATTTGATTTAAAACTAACACCATTCTCTTTAATTAAATAGATTAAACTTTATTTAATTAAGTTTAAATTCATATTCCTCTCAACTTTGGTTTAAATCAATCCAAAAAATCTAAATCAAATTGTCACATCAGCTAATCCCCTTTTAAATTAATCAAATCTTGATTAATCTTAATCTTAATCCCTCAAATCCTCTAGCTTTTGCAACTTGCACAAGTAAATCATTTTATTTCATTTATTAAATCTCCTATTTTCTCTCAACATGGCATCAAAAGGGGAATATTCTTCAAATTCAAAAATCCCTCCAAAAGGGTGTGTACATCCAACAAGGCATTAAAAGGATTCTTACATGTCCTTTGCCTTAAGCCAAGTGGCATTAACTCCATTTATTTCTCCCTCCAACTTTTTATTTCATCAATTTCAAATATCCACCTAACTACATTTATTTGCACATTCATCAAAATGTGCTCATTCATCCTCCACTAGCATTTTGACAAGTGGCACCTTTTCATTGCATCATTTTTAGTCCCACATTCATCCCTTTTGCCTCTTTCTCCATCATTCTCTTCTATAAATAGAAGGCTTTCATTTGAATTTTGAATCCACAATCTTAGGCATTTGATCCACAACTTCATGCAACATTACCATCTTCAAGTTATGAGCAATCTCCATCCATCTTTATCCATTTTCATCCATTTTTCATATTTTCATAGCTAGGTTATGGAGAAATTTCACCAAGGAGCATCAAATATTCACCATTGATCATCAAGCTTGCAAGGAAATGGGAAAGTTCCATTTCCCACATCAAAATGGCACCAATTCCCCATGGGATTGAGAGTTTGTTCATTTAAATAGGATTTAATAGCTTTCTTTATTGTGTTCTTCATATTATTTCTTGTTTTCATGTTTCAAATGGATTTCATGGGGAATGTTGTTTCTAACTTGCATATTGGACTAATTGTGTGTTTTTTCTTTGTGTTTGTTCTTTGTGTTTGTGTAGGTCTAGGATCACCATTCACAGTTACCTCTCAATTTTCTTCTTCTAACATGTTTTGGATTGCTGCAATTAAACCAAACAACATTATTCCATCCAAATTTTCTCTTATCCAATCCATAATTACACTGATTAGCCTTATGCCCAATTGAATTATAGTGACCTTTAAATGAATAAAACATCTTGTCTGAATTTAGATTTCTCTTGATTTCAAAATATTGATCAGAGAGATAACGAAAATTTATTCATTCCATAATTTTGCTTCGCTTTATTTTTACAATCTTTTGCCCTATGTCCAAACTTATTGCAACACCATTAAAAGATAAATACCTTTGAGCATTAGGTTTTCTGATAAGGAATATTTTTGGTATATCCACCACTGCTTTGAGTCTTCATGTCAAGAGATTGATTTGACTTCAAATTTTGACCTCCCTCAAATCTTAGGCTGCTTTTATCCATAAAGGATCTTTGTCCTACAATAAATTTGTCCAACTTTACAAAGCTTGCTACAAATTTACCTACATAACTTTTTTCTTTCTCCATATGTAACTTCCACACAACCACATCTTGCTCAATCCTTGCACATCCATCCATTTTACTTTATATTTCAATTCTCTAACAATCTTCAATTTTCTCATTTTCTTCTAGTTGGCTTTCAGTCAGGTGAATACCTCATCTACTTTCTTTAACTAATTATTGGCTTCTTCATATCTATCCTTCAACTTCTTAATACACACATTTTCTTCCTTTAGTCTGTCCTTCATATCTTCATCTTCCTCTATATGATTAGTAGAGATTATTTTCAAAGGAAAAATAAATTTTTTGTCTTCCATAAAGTCGAATGTCAAGACCTTTCCCAAGTTGTTAGGCTTCTTAAGAGGAACTGAGCTCTGATACCAATTGTTGAACATTTAGAATACTGAGAGGGGGTGAATTATTATTCCATTAAACCATTCACATAAAATCCATCTAAGCATTATCACAAATTAGACTGAATTACCAAAAGAAGACATGAAATCAAGATAGGATCAACACACATGAACACTAGTATTTTTACATGGAAAACCAAAAATGAGAAAAACCACGGCGAGGATAAGCTCACGATATAATATATCTGGATATAGAATTACAGGGCTCATTTTTAGGACTCACTATCCTTGAAAGGCTCACAACTTGAATACAAAAAGATATGGCTAACCATCAAGATACAAAAGTGTATGGCTCATTGTCAAAAGTGTGAACTGATAAAGAATGCACCTTCCTTGTGCTAGAGTTCAGTTTTGGTGAAGTACAATGCTTAAGTAACTCACTCAACTTCTCATCTATACCATTCACAAATATACATTTTCAACTTTTTTCTTCAAGTATCTTTCACAAGTGCACTTCCTTCTCTTTCCCTTCTTCCACCACTGTCTCACACTTTTTACATAAAAAAATGTATTACATATATATACATTTGCATCCATGTTTCTTAATTAGGTCAGCCTAATTAGAGAAACCTTGATTCAAAAACTAACTTTGTTGGCATTGACCCAAGATAGATCCCTTTAGTATTCATATATAATTGGGTTGGCCAAAGTTAAACCAAACTCCAAACATATGCACACTCCAACCAATGTGCAACAAAAATATTGTTAACACATTGAATTCTCCCTTGGATGACATCAAACTACTTATCTTCGACACCACATGGTATTATAATCAATCATAAGAAAATGCAGAATCTCCCACAATAGCGTGCATGAGGAAAACTCACTGAGGTTTGTAAAACATAATATTGTCATTCATATCTTCCAACTTACTTCACATAACATCATGAAACTCCAAATTAGAATACATCTTGTAGGTTCAAACCTATGTACAAATTCATGTAATGATATCTTTTGTTGAGATGGGATCTAGATCAAAAATCTGAAGTATAGAGATAGTTTATAAGCATAGCATAGTCTTCAATCAATTGGTAGCAGTACCTCACAACCCATACACCCTAGTCAGTTGAAACCATGTTAGAGGATGCAACTAATGTCATGGTAAATCATGTTATCATCTTCTAAGAAAATCATACAAAAATAGGATAGTTTAGATCGAAATACCAAATCAACAGTCATTCATAATCGGAGCAAAAAAATACTGGAAATCAACATAATTCCATAATCTGTTGACATTTCCAGAATCTGTTGACATCAATGAAAACCTATCAATTTCCAACACCCCTAAGCCCAGATGGCTTAAGCTCAATTTTGATGACTCGGCCAAAGGTAACCCAAGTCGGTGAGTGTGGGTAGTGTCATTAGAGACCATACTGGGAAAATGATGTTGGCATATGTGGTGAATTTGGGATTTTAGACTTCAAGTTTTATTGAGGTGGCGGTTGCCTACCATGGTATCCGTATAGCCAACAATGTGGGTATATCCATCCTGGCAATCAAAGGCGATTCTAAAAATACTATAATGATGCTGAGTGGGATGGTGAATCCTTGTTGGTCTCTTTGGGACCCCATCCTATTGGCTCATAATATCATGATGAATTTTGATAATTGCAAATCTAATCGTCTATTTTTTCTGGGGAATAACGTGGAAAATTCCTTCACCAACTTGGGAGCCTTCACTCCTGAACTAACTATGTGGGATAATATTTCTCATGTCCCTTGATGTGTGTGATTTACTTTCTAATGATGAAAATGTACTACAACCTTGAGCTTGAGTTGGACTCCTTGTCAACTCCTTTGGACAGCTGGCACATATTGCATTTATGGCATTTCATCTATCCTGACCAGTCTTTTCATAAGCCTTCTTATCCTGGCTTACACATTATTTTGGGTGTTTCTATAGAGTTTTGAGACTTGCTTTGTTTGGTGTGAATTATACTATGGGAGGCGATCTTGTTCAGGATGAACCCACCTCTTGCAAGGTGTGGAAAAATGACAAGGGTTTTTGGACCATCCTCCAGTGAGGCAAGATGGCCTCGTATGTGGAGGGTATGATGGGGCATGACCCCAATCTTTCAATGGAGTTTGCTAACTCCTAGAACAAGAGTAATTCCACTATCGGTAGGCACTCCTTCCACATCAATGTTGGGCTCATTTTTGAAGTCACTGGAATTTCCTTGGATGGGGCATGCATTCCTCAGAATTCAAAGGATCACTATTAGAAGGATTTGGAGAGCTTCTTGAAGGAGGGTGAAAAAGTCAATTGTTTGTAAAATGGGTTTTGTAGAGAAGATCTTCTCAGGGTGTGGAGTAGGTTAGAAGATCTCTTACTGAGGTATGATACTTTAGAGGGTCAGTTTAGATGTTTCCATGCCCATATCTTCCCTATGTTGAACCGTTTTTGATATAATGTTAAGATGAATTTTTCTTTCCAGATTTTGTCCTCATTGGATCAATCTATTAAGGTTGTGCAGGTTAAAAGCAAAACCATTCCTATTCATTGGGGGTTAATCTTTTGTTTATTCCCCTTCCAGGTTGCTCTAACCCCTTCCCTAACCTTTGTAAAAAAAAATTCCCTTGTCATTAGTGACCTTTCCAAACATTTGGAGGATCCCCTTTCCATTTTTGGATATGTATTAACTTCGTCCTCTACTCGTCATATTACCAAAGTGAGATGTAAAACCCCTACCACCGAGGACCCCTCTCCTGACCCTAAAATATGTGTTTCATTCTCGTACGAAGAACTCTAATGATGAGTCCTTGAAATGCAACCCTGTTAAAATTCCCCTATTGGTTCCCCTAGCCATGATGATGTTTTTGAGGTTTCCCTTATTAATCCCCCTAGTCAAGTCAGAGATCCCCCAACCTTTGTGTTAATCTGGTGGGTGCCTCTATTGAGCCCAAGTTGTACAAAGAGGTATGTGATCAATGTGTTCCTTTGAAGAATAAATTGAATGATTTCTCAATGACCGTTAATGTCCAAAATGATATCCTCAAATGGTTGTTGGACCAAATCATCATACCTAAGGAAAAAATTTAGGTGTTGGAGGAGAAAGTGTTAAAGAAAAAATTGAACTAATTAGGTGAGGGTAAGGATGAAGGGCATTGGATTCTTTTATCTACACTCACCAAGTCCTTTAACAAATGGGTGAATTGGGAGAGGGAGGTTGAAGGGCTCAAAGTGTTGGTGGGTATGGAGGATGATAAGTTGAAGCTCCAAGAGGAAATTTCCACCATGCACCATAACTAGGATAAGACCTTGAAGTGCCTCTAGGATATTATGGATTTTAGCAAGGAGATCATTAAAACACCACAATTACTATCCAAGTTTTTCAACAAGAACTTAGGAATAGTCATGGTACAAGGGCTATTGAGGATAGTCATGATGTTGGTCACTCTAAGAAAAAAGGTAAGAAAGGAGGAAACTCTACCTCCCCCAATACTGAGGAGACCCAACCCACTCACAAGGGGTCTTTGACCTTTGAAGAGAAACTTCAACTCATAGCTAAAGAGTGGCAAGAAATCAATGGCATTAAGCTACTAGGTGACCAGTAGTTTGTTTGGTCTTGTGCTAGTTCTATCATGTGCTCTCGCTTGTTTTTTTTGTTGGTCGGTTTGTAGCTGCTTCTCTTTTTATTTTTGGGTGTCTAACTTCTCGTGAGCCCCCTCATTGATCCTATATGGCTATTTTGTATATGGGTACTAGCCCTTCCAAACTTTAATCTAATCAAACTAATTTAAATAAATATTATTTCATTAGTCTAATCCAATGTCAAATATAATTAAATAATATTAGCTTAGCTTCCATCTCACATCTAATTAAATAATATTATCTATATTTCCACCTCACATGAATAATGAAATTATATTTTATTATTTAATTTACATATATTCCCAAGGTCTATGGATGACACTCTTGACTTTTAATTTCTCTAGGAGAAACCTAGCCACTTTTGATTTGAAAAATTAAAATATGTGAGCTCATGCTATTGCATGGTCTACAATTGATATGATAGGCTATGAAAATTATGTCCCAAAGTCATTCGCTTCAATTTCAAATAATCCTTACTTTTTCCATGATATTTTATGTGGTAAGGTGTCCTCCATGCACTAACAAGTCCAATCTATGTCTCAATGGTTTCCAAGTTCCAAGCCTGGGAGAACTTTGACCCTTATCTTATACCAAATATTCCTTAATTTTGGACTTTGGTATTAAGGTGACATAAGGTGAAAAATTATTTATTTCTTATGGTGTAATTAGTCATTTCAATCATAATTTTTGAGCAGGTTCTAGAACTTAATAAATTGATATCTAATAATGGGTTCCCTCCCATGATTGTCAGCCTAGAAATCTACCCTTATGCTTAGGGGTTTTTCATTGTAACTTTTGACTTAGTCAAATATTGTAAGTCAATTCTCTATGATCATTTCTATATTTGGGGAAAAAATTCCTTAATGTTGAAATCATGGAATCCTGATTTCAACCCCTCCATAGAATCCTTCAAGGTCATTTTGATCTGGTTCTATCTTCTAAATCTATCACTCCAATTTTTGATCAAGTAATTCTTGGAAGCCATTAGTAATTCTTTAGATAATTTTATGGCTACTAGTAAGGTTACTACAACATTCATCCATACTAATTTCACTTGCATTTTGGTCGATTTGGATATTATCATAGGATATTCCTATAGAAATTACTTTCATGGTTATATATTTCTCTTGGATTGAAATTTTGTACTACAAAGGGATTCCTTTTTTGTGTCATAAATGTTGTGACACAAGCCATGTTGTTTTAGCTTATCTTAACGAAAACCATAATTCATTTGGTCATGCCTTATGGTAGAAAGATGTTCTTCCCCACCATTTTCTCTATTTTTGTCACAAAAATAGCTCCTACCTCTCTTTCAAACACTCATAAAGTAGAGGTGTCTCTCACAAATTAAAGTGACTCAACTTCTTCCTTGGTCAATTGTCCCAAGTAGTGTGAGGGTTAAGGATTTCAACCACGTCAAACTAGTGGTGTTACTCAACTATTAATGAATGAGTATGGTAATTAAAATGATAGTTGGACTACTATGTAGAGGTGAGAGACAATTCCATTTAGAAATGATTTAGGTTAGCATTAAATGTACCTCCACTCCCATGTGAAAATTGGGAGGGACAATTCAAAATTAATGTAGTTTCTGGCACATCTTTCCATCATGTTTTTAGGATTTACCATTAGACTTATCAATCTTAGGACCATGAATGCATCATGTCTTGTCTTTTTCTCATCTCATTTTGCATTTGCATCTTTTGTAAAATAAAATAATTGTTAATAAAAGGGAGAGGGTCCATATCCCTCACTTGATCTAATAATTTTTTTATTTTCCTACATTCATTCCCTCCACAATCCAAAAATAAATGCACTTCCCCCTTGTTTTGAAATAGAATTTTATGATTGTAACAAATTACTATTTTTAGTAAATTAAATCTTAACCATTCATCTTAAACAAATTAAATTTAAACCCTTCATTTTTCCTTGATCTTAAGAAAGTGCTCTTCTTGAATCTCCATCATAAATCTCATCCTCAAATCCTCACCATCCATCTTCCCTACCAAAAATTATAAATCAAAACACCATCTTTTATAAAATCAATAAATCATCCACTTGAGCACATACATGTATCTTATTAATAGAATTCATTTGATAAAATTTTATTTTATTTTATTTATTGAATTTTATTTTTGTTTGATCATAAGGTTTGCATGTATTTTAAAATATAAATTTGAATATTTCAATTTTGATCAAAATTTATTTAAACCTATAAAGCTCCTCAACATATCACTTGAATCACCAACTTAAATTACACCCTTTGCTGATAACATTTATCACAACCATTCAACCTCCTTCAACCATGAATTTTTTTAATGTCACCACCACTCTGAACTGTAGATTTAAAGCCTTCCATTCAAATTTATTATTAGTGCACATTCCTAGAAATAAGGACCCTTCGTATATCAACATACCATCATTTGAATCTTTGATCACAAAGCTCCCATATACACTACTTGGATTACCTTTAATTGCTTCATCAAAGTCCAGTTTTGATATGTGTTCTAGGAGAGGAAGTCATTCCTCCTCATATGGATCTCCTAAATTTAACTTCCTTTGACTTCCTATTATTATTTCCTCCAAATGGTAGGTAATCATTTCATCATTGTGGAGATCGAGTAGATTATTTTTCTTGCATGAACGAATTGAAGGGTATTGTCTTTTGTGCATCAACTTTCTCAATTTGTATTCATTTGCATTATTTTGTTTGCACAAATGGATTGAAGGGCGTCGCCTTTTGTGCATCAACTTCTGCCAAGTATATCTAGTTTTATTTATCTATATTATATATATGATTTTGAATTAGCTCAATGTTTTTATATTTTTATAGAATGGAGCTATCTTTTTTATTCTTTAGTTACTTCTACTATAAGTATGTGTTATAAAACTAATCTTACAAGAACTATCAAAATAAATCTAATATTCTAAGCTCAGAGAGTGGTCATTAGAATTGAATGTTGATTAGTCTAGGCTGAGAGATACATATTTAATTTGTCTCCTTAAATGTTACCACCCTCGAGTGTATTATGAATCTTGAATTTGAAGGATTCTTTCATAGAGTTGATACAAGTAGAGGAAACAAAGAAGACATTATTTTCTAATATTCTATAGTGAAGTCCTTTTTTTCTTATAGCATAGTAAAAATTCACCCTTGACAATTTCACATTTTTTTGGCTCCCCCTAAAATTATTGAGCCTTATTTGATCCCCTAATTTCCTAAATTATGCATTCCAAGGCCTATTTTTACCATTTTTCAACAAATTGCAAGCATTGAACAAATACATTCATCTAATTCTTTTCCCCCAAAACCTAAAAATTCAAAAAATAGGTTGACTTATATGCCCAATGGGGGTAGTGTCCTACTACTATGTTTCCCTCCAAATTTGGACATGTCGGTGTTGGCATTGTAACATTTGAATTTCCACTTGCAAAGGTCAGCTATTGAGATCTTTTTTTTGAGAAATTTAATAAATGTCTATAAATACCTAATCTTTTCAACATTTGAAACTAGAGAAAGAAGAGAAGGAGAATTTATGATCAAATATTATCACCAAGAGCAAGTCAAGAGAAACATTTTAGTGTCTTATTGCAACAATTCAAGATCCAAGCATCATGTTAAAGTGTATGTGAGTTCACGTTGTCATATTATTATTGTTTTATGAAGGATAACCCTTGTTGTAGGTCTCCAAAGCATTCAACCAATCAAACAAGAAAGATCCAAGACCTTGAGGTGATGTGTATGATTTCATTCCTTTAAGGAATCCATTGAAGGGTGGTGAGTTGCAACACCTTGTGATTTCATCATTCCTTCCTTTTAATTATCCATTTGTTGTTGACATTGCCATTGTGGAAGTGGAAACACTTACATGGGATTTGATTGAGGCAAGCCCCTAATTCCCCAATATTTTCTCTCTTTGAATGTGGTAGGTTCTATTCTTGAAGAGGATTGAAGGAATATTGAAGACAAGTTATCCATTGTTGCATTCAAAGCCCTAAATCTTGTTAAACCACATAAAACCACCTAAAAAATTATCTTACAACATTCTGACAACTTTATAGATGGAAATTAGAATCTTAGAATTTTCATCAAAGGACCCCAAAAGTAGAGTAGGACATCCTATTAGACACCCATGCCCCTAGGTGTCCGAGTCATCCTATTTAGCTCAAAACCAACTTGCTAGGACATGTACATAGTCTCCTACACTTTCCAAATCTGCCTGCAAATTACTATTTCAATCTATGTTTTTCAAAATATTGCATTTTTTATATTAGGTCATATAGTTTAATTAGGTCAATCCTCAAAAATCATTTCCAGTCCATTCCTAAGGCTCAAAAGTATCAATATAGGTCTGATTGACTCACCTTTATGGTTAAAAGTCAATCAAAACACCTTGTTGATTTGCATCCTAATGTACCTTTGAAAAATGAGGTAATTAATCCTACGTCTTATGCATTAAACGTAGGGTCCCCATTTTCATATAACATATTTTGGTGAACCTGACATTTTGACATCATACACCTTATAAAAATTGCACTCACTCACCCTAGATTTAAGTTTTGCATTGCATTCCTTTGCATTTCTCATTTAGGGTTTCATTTTTATAACATAAAACATCATAAAAATTCAAAAATATTGCATTCATATTGCATCATAGCTTGCATTAGGGAGTATTTCAGTCATTTAGGTTAGATTTGCATTCAAAATTACATTCAAAAGTGTGATTTATTCAAACATTGTCATACACTTGCATTTCACTTACATTAAGAAATTCTAGAAAAATAGTTACTGTCAAACTTGTTTGCAAATAGAAATAACAACCTTAAACAACTAAAACCTTCAATTTTTCAGTTTTTAAACCCCCTATCAAGGAATTAGATGCCCTTGGATACCTCTATCCTTGAACAGTTGAAACAACAAACCTTTTCACAATTACCTATCTTTGTTTGCTTGGTTTGTATGTACTTGAAGATCTATGTTTTCTAATCCATAATTGCATGTTTTTAGGTATTTTTCATATATAGTTCATATAGGTGAAAGAAAATGGATTGTTTGGTTTCAAATTCACATTTAAAAAACATCATTTTTAGGTCTTTGCATCTTAGAATTAGTCAATCACTGCATCTTAGATCTAAAAATTTGCATTCAAAATTGTTCAAACATCTTCAACATTATTATATACTACATTTTTCATTAAATTGGCATCAGATAAGAAAAATCTAGAAAATTATTTACTGTTACAACTATTTTTAAGTAGAATTAGAATCCTTAAGAAATTTAATAGATTTTGATTTTTTAGAACCCTTGTCCAAGACGCAGATGCCCATAGGCACCTCTGTCATGTTTGTTCATAGTCCAACTTCTTGTTAAAGAATACTCTCAGCACCCTCTATCAAGATTTGTTGTCTAATTCCTAGTCACCTGTTGAATAATAGTCTGATTCAACACATTGCAAAATCTCATACCATCATAGCTTGTTCTTTTGGTAAAGTGTGGATGTCCTTTAAATCATTGGTTGACGTTTCAAGTTGTGTGTTTGGTAATGACACTAATTATGATAATGACATGTATGAGACTTCATCTCTTAATACAAGTCTTATTGATATCCTCATTCAAGATGAAGAGAGCATACATGAATTCATAAAAAAATCCTTGTGCAACCTTGTATCCCTCAATGAAATGGCCTATTCCCCCATACCAACAATCTCCTGCCATACCATCACTTGAAAAATTCACTTTGTTACATCTAGAAACTGAATCACAAGGTATACCTCAACCAACATGCATGTAAGAACCTATTGATAACAACCATAAGGAATACCTACCACCTAATGCTCCTCCATCATATGAGTAAAATTTTAAGCAAGGAGGTGACAGAGAATGAACATGAGATCCACTCCCTTTTGGAATAAGTACCATCTGAAGACACTAAAGGAGTAGGGTACCAAGAGCCTTCGTCTTTGAGTCAAACATTTGTTCCATGAACCAAGAAATCAAAAGTCCATGGTCCTATAATGGAGACTAAACAGGCCTTAGACACATTTCTCAAACAAGGATACATTACATTTCCGCCCATCCGTGATAGAGAACATAGGAAAGGAAAGAGTACAAATATGTCTTACTATGCATATCATAGAACACTTGGACATATTATTGATGAATCTCGTGCTTTAAAGAAGAAATTAAGATAATTTGATCCTTATGAGGATCAAATTGAATGCATAGTACATTTACATTTATTTTCTTTACTCCTTGCCATGTGGTATTTGTAGTATTATAATAGGCTCGCTACCATACATGGGGATATAAACGTAGCTTTATGAAATCATCCTTTTCATATGCAAGGAGCAACATCGCATAATCCATTTGGCTCACCTTTTTCCTCACACTTGGAGGGTAAGGGGTTAGATATCCTTGTACTGGGTGCATTCCTTCTTGGGATCCCTTTATTACTCCTTAAAACGTTAGTGTAGCAAGTAAGCTAGCATTTTAGGGGGTCAGATAGTCACTCGATTATTGTTTGTATATGAAATGGTCCTTTCTTAATGATGATGGCATGCATCTCCTAGTAAGTGTGATCTTGTTAATCAAAGTGTGGCCTTCTTGATCTATGTGAGTGTCTCTTTGGTGGTGATATTGGGCTTGATATATCTCAAGAGTGTGACCTTTCTTGGCATATGATTCTCCCCTTGGTGGTAATGCTATGGCTAGTATTCCCTAAGGTTTGGTATTTTATTCCATGACTAGTCCTCTCTTGGTTGTGATGTCATGTGTAATATTCCCTAGGGTGTGACCTTCCATGTATTGAGCAAAGCCCCTTTTTTATTTCTATGAATCATCTCTTTGGCGTGGTGTTGTTATAACACCCTAGAGTTTTTGGCCTTATTATAAATTTCCATTCGTGCAACCCCTAAGG
Source organism: Sequoiadendron giganteum (assembly GCA_007115665.2). Taxonomy (NCBI): domain Eukaryota; kingdom Viridiplantae; phylum Streptophyta; class Pinopsida; order Cupressales; family Cupressaceae; genus Sequoiadendron; species Sequoiadendron giganteum. The sequence goes on from CM021110.1 coordinate 345,525,480, forward strand.
TGAGTTATTTTTGTCCCCTAAGATGTTAAATTTAATACACCCTCTGAGGTGAGTTTGACCTTCTTTCTCCACTTTATTCATGAGAGTTGAACTTAGTGTAGCATTGACATAACATTTTGACCATTTTGTAGCACCTTATCAAGGTTATCAGGGAGTATAACTCTTGGTATGTTTATCATGGGTACACACCTAGTGAAAAATGGTCCTCATTAGACCTAATTTGTTTCTCAATTTTCTACCTTATCTTGAGGGCTCACCTAGTGAAAAGCAGTCCTCACTAGCTCATGTGCCTTCTAGTTTGTAATTCACCTAGTAAATATTATACTTTGATATCATGTGTCATGAACACCTTTTAACATGGCCACCTAGTATAACACACCTTGCTTACCAGTGGAGCCATGTGTTTCATGAGTGATGTGGCAAAACACAACTTCCTAGTCCTTGTGTGAGCTAACATTTATTCGATGGATGATGTTTGGTACTAGAGATGATTTAAGACTGAGGTCTCTTTGCCTTATCAACTCGAATCTTTTAGTACTAACCTTGTATTTTGTTGTGTGCCTTTTTATGTGTCTTCTTCATGTCTACATGGCATTTACATCATGTTTTCTCATCATCATATATATGTTATGTTATACCATGTGTTTTCATCATATATGCATCAACTTTGTTTTTCGACATGTATGTTTGTTGCATTTTTCCTTGCTACGTATCATACATGTGTGTGTTCCTTTGTGCTTATGTTGGTTTTCCATGGGATCTTGGATCCTAGGAGCTTGAGTGCTCCCCCTAGATATTTTGTCATCCTATCTTGTCACAGCCTCTCTTTTTATTTCAATTATTGCTACAATTTGAATTTTCTCTTATTCATGCATATCAAAATTTAAATTATAGTAAACTAATATCATCAATTTGAAAATCAAATCAAAAAAATAATTAACTCAACAATTGATTGAGCCATAATATAGAAAAATAAAAAATAAAAATATTTCACATCACCTAAACTACACATTATCTCAAAAAACAAAATTAGAGTAAATTAGAGTAGTGATATTCATCAATGTGCAGTCAAGTGCATGAATTTGATGCTATTAAAACTAAGACACTTTCTCCCATGTCTCCCAAGTCTTTTTCAATCAGATCATGAGTCATTTATCATTAAATTGAAACCTAACAAAACTTAAAGCTTGTAAGTTTTGAAGTCAGAGAGATTCACCAACTTTTATCCATCAAATCAGTACTACCAGGCATGAAGAAGAATGCAACATGTGCATACTACCAACCAAGTTTGGCACACCAACCCCAGCCGCCCAACACCGAATTCAATCACCTCACCTCATCCATATTATTCACATGGATTATACTTCAACTGCCCACAATAAATTGTAGATCTAACTCACATGCCACAGTTTACAAATAATTTAATGTATTTTATCTATAAATCAATGGATGAGCTTGTGTTTCAAATCACTCCAATTCTACCTTGAACGATTCAATGAGTTTTGTTGCAGATTCTGTAGGGAGGAGATGTGTTGATCTGAGCATCCCTTTATCTCATACTTCAACCAGGATTTAGTGTAGCGCGTAGGGTTCAAAGCATTTATCTTTCTGAAATGATCAATTCCTTCACAATGTTGTTTAGTGAATTCCAAGTTTGGAATGATGAATACCTTCAAACTACTTGAAGTTAGATAATGGGAAAATAGTTTATTGCTTCTATGTTCTTGAGCTGCAATCTATTAAAATAAGAAGCAAAATTATCTCATTTTGTGGAATAGTTGCCTTATGCTTATCGAATTGTGGTTCATTCCATTAGTCTTTGTATTTACAACTTTCATTCCATGAACAAAATCTGTAAGCTGCTATTTGTTTTTCATACACATTTGTAGGATGACCTCCTTTTGTTTCGAGTTGTTACATATATAGTTTCCTTGCATATGGTGATTATTCTAAATTCATACACAAAAGCGTCAAAACTTAATACTGGGATTCTTTAAATTATTTTCAGAATTATGGACAATTTCATGGATATGCAAAACCATCATAAAGTAACTGAAATTTTTTTTGAGGGGTCTATAATATGTGAAAGTTTTTGTGAGGGGTCTATAATATGTGTTGGTTTGATTAAGGCATTTAGTTTCAGCTCAAATCAGCATTTTGACAAACATATAAAATACATAGATAATCCCTACTTCTTGTTTACAGGATGAAAAGAAAAATCAGAGTAGTTCTTCACAACAAGTTGTTGTTTAAGATTGCAGCATTAGAAGACTTGGCACCCCTTCAATTTTTCATGGCATATCCTCTTTTCTACCCATTCCTAGCTTAATTAATTGTTGTTCAACTTTGGCACCTTAATTAGTAGGAGAGAGAGCATAAGATTGAAGGAGATAATCCTCTCAATGGTTTATGCAGTTATTAAAAATCTGAAAATCCTTTAACCATGGCGCCATTTACCTTGAATGTGTACTTTAAATCTGCAGCAAAATTCATTAAAGATTGATTGACCAAGCTATTAAAAAGAAAGTGTTAAGAGGTTGAGATCCTAGCAATGTTTATGACTCTAAGAACATCTTTTCCTCATAGAGATTAATGTTACTATTCACTACCTTTTCCTTTTCTTGTTCTTTCTGTAGCTTGTGACTTAGTAGGGTATGAAATTTTAACCTTCAAGTGTTTCTTAAACTTCAATTAAAGAATGATTATTTAGCCATAAACAAATGAGAATAGTTTTAATATCTAAAATACAACATTCTGGAGATTGACTCTTATGATAGGTATTTCATATATAGTCATAAAACTAATAACTTTTTGATTATCAAAATTAATCTAGGGAAAATAACATTAGGAGATCCTTAAAATTCCTCTAAACATAATTGATCAAGATCTAGTTCATTATATATTTTGTAGGACATTTCATTTAATTTGTATTAATCTTCTTTTTTTTTCAATGAATAAATAAGATAGTATTGTCTCTATTATAGCTTTTAAACCATGAGGTCCATTTGTTATAAGCATTTATGATATGTTAATCCTAAGACTTGGAAGAATATTAATGCAATATTTACATGTATAATGGAAATAGATTAAGATATATATAGTAATGTTAGGAATTTTTTTACAAAGATATAGTTTTGATTGAAACAATGATTACTCCAATGTGAATGAATACTTCAAACTTAAAACATGCATTTGGGAATTCCATTTGTACATTCCAATACTTGGGATGATTTTAAAGTTTTATATGAAGCCCCATTCCAACCTAGATTATTAGGCTTTCTCAAAATTTGTTCTAAAGAAGGATTACTTAAGTCATGCTCTTGAAAGAGAAATGTATGGTCATGGTCTCAAAACTTAGATGAAATAGTTTAGTAAATCTTGACAACTGTCAACGTAAAAAACCTTTTTCTTGCATTTCTAGATAAGTTAGCATATATATATGAGCTCAAAGAACCAAAATTGTAGATTTGTCTAGAATAACTCTCAAAAGAAAAAAAACCTCTTTCAATGATTTGGCAATAGTTATTGAAACCCCTTCATCCACTCATAAAATGGTTGAAAATGCATGTAGCTAATCATAAAAAATAATTTTATTGTGTTGAATAGTCATTTGCTTATTCAATGATTATGATGGAATGTTTCTTTTATATAGCAACGTATTGTAAATTATCAAACAATGCTTATTGATTTACTAAAATTATCTTGAGCATTGTTCTTTAATAGATGTTGAAATTGTAGTACTTATGAATCTTAGATTCTTACGAGCTCTTTTCTTATGAAAGCTTAATTATGTTAGATTTAGTTTTGAAACCCTAATTAAAGAAAGGAAAAAAAAACTAGCAGCTTTTAGTATTAATGGTGCATCTAGCTCACGTTTATGGGTAAAGTTGTTACGCTTGAGCTACTGCACCTATTGCCTAACACAAGTGCAATAACAGCGTTTGTGGCATCATCTGTATAAATCGCCAGGGAGAAATAAGGAACATTGGTTGCTTAAATCCAAAGGGAGGGAAATACCCTTTGGAATGATAATCTAAAAAGATAAAAAGGAAATGAATCAAATCTACTAGTGACAACCTAGAAAATCAAAGTAGGAATTTTCTATGGTGCAGTGCAATTGAAGTTATTCTTATGTTGAGGTATATTAATTATGGAATCATTTAAATGGGTCAAGGGTGAAATACATCAATAGGAAATAAGGTAGAAGAATTTCAATTAGGTAAACAAACAATGGTCAAGTCGACCATCTATTATTTATTCTCCCCTTCATGGGTGGCAACTGCGGAGGGACTTTTTGGGGAGCAAGAACCCTAGAAAGGGTTGCATACCAACCTTTTTATAATAGTCCACATAAAACATAGTCTATAGAATAGAACTACATATTTTACACCTTGATCCCGTTTGGAAGTAGAGTATGTAGGTAGTCTAGGAAACGAAGGATTGTCATCTAATGTTTTGCCCCCGACACCTAAAAATTCAAAAAATAGGTCAAGGACTTATACGACCAATGGGGGCACTATCCTCCTACTCTGTTTTGCTCCAAATTTGGACATGTCGGTGCTGGAATTGTAACATTTGAATTTCCACTTGCAAAGGTTGCCTATTGGGATCTAATTTTTAGGAAATTGAATAAATGTCTATAAATACCTAGTCTTTTCACCATTTGAAACTAGAGCAAGAAGAGAATGAGAATTTATGAGAAAAACCAAGGGGTGATCCCACAATACTGGTTTACAATTTTTGGCCAAACTAGACATTGAACTAATTTTTTCTAGCTAAATCTTCACTTTCGGGCACCTATAGCTGGTAAATCGTGAGGAACTTGAAGATGATGCAAACTAGTGATTTGTGACATTCTTTTTGAAGATTCTAAATATATTTTTTTTCAAAAAAATTGGAATCAAATTGCACATTTTTTCCATCTCCTTTGAAAACTAGTTTTTAACAATAAACATCATTTTTAAAGAGTGATGTTACTAGGTAACACATAACTTTTTTTCTATTACGGATAAAATTCTATTTTTTTCGAATTTAGATTTGTAACTACAATATCTAGTGCATGGAATTTGTTTCATAGCATTTCATTGAATTTATTTTTCTTAATTAAGTTTCATAGTCAAACTAGTTACAATTTATACATGATTTATTGTCTAAAACATAACTCTATTTGTATGTATCGAAATTCAATTTATTTTTGTTGGATCATGGACATCAATATCTAGTGCACTGATATTTTTCAAAAAAATAAATTGATAATTTTCTTTTTTTCCACATGTGCAAAACAAAGAGCCTGATTTTCGATGAAAAACCTATTTTAATCAAACTAAAAAAAACATAATAAAACCAAAACAGATTAAAATTATATTCAATGGATAGCTCATTCTCAGGATTACCATCATCAAGTTGGGTCTATGAAGTCTCCTATATTTTCACCTTGAGTTCGAGCTTCAAAAGGAAAAATTTTGCATAGATTTGGTAGAAGAGAGGAGAAGGGGGAAAAAGGGGGGTTCGAGCAAAAATTGGTTTGCTTGAACCACCCTTAACCCATTCACTCGAATGGGGGTTCGAGAAAATTGGGGTTTACTCGAACCCCTTTAAATAATGTTAAACAAAGATGATCGGGGTGGTTTGAATGAATCCTTGGCCGACGTCCACTCGAACCCTTGGTCAACCAACTTAATATTATGTTTTTTTATAATTACATATTCATATAAATGTGTTTATGTTTTCATTTTTTCAATATCAATAGTAGAATATTAATTCATATTTTTATCCTTCAAGGGAGTTTTTGGATATTTTGGATTTGTGAAGTCACCTTTTAGTCCAGAGGATTTGTGAAATCATCTCCCATTAACGGAGATTTTGGATTTGTGAAGTCATCTTCCATCAAGGGAGATTTTGGAGATTTTTGGAGATTTTGTATTTGTGAAGTCATCTTAAGGTAGAGGATTTGTGAAGTCATATTTTGGTCTAAAGGGTTTGTGAAGTCATCTTTTGATAGAGTAAGAAAATTAAAAATAAAAGAACAAGAATAAATAAGACCAAACAAAATTATTAAGAAGAACAACAAAAGAAGTGCGGACAAAATTTGGCAAGATATCATAAAAGAAACAAGGTATGCATATTTTCTTTCCTAACTTATCTATCTTATTTCATTTTCATACACTCATGGGGCTTAAAATTAACCTTTCATTTACATGTCATTGGGCTTAAAATTTACAACAACTTTCATTTCTTCACTCATTGGTTAAAAATAACTTGCATTTTCACTTATTTGGGACCTAAAATTGACAACAATCTTGCATTGAGTGTCTTTCTCACATTTGGATTTGGGCTTAAAAATAACTAGTGTCTTCATTGTCTTTTTGTTTGTAACTTGTTTTAAGGTGTGTATGCTCTTCTCTCGCACCGTTTGGTGATCTTGAGAATCAAAAACATCTTTTGGAGTTTACATAATCACCCACACAATTGGTTTTGGGATTTTTTTTTTTAAAATGATCATGCTAGTGTGAGGCAAACATATTGTGTGTTCTCTCTCCTTGCACCTTGTACAATCTTGGAGATCAAAAACATTGTGTTTGTCTTGATTTTGTTACCCTTGGAGGGCCTACCTCCCAACTTGTGAGAGGGAACGATGCAAGTGATACTTTTTTTTGGTCCTCTATGTAAATAATTGTGATTGTTGGGAAAGTCTTCAATCATCTGGTGCAGATGTCCTAAAACGATGAGTGTCACCCTCAGTATCCATGAGATACATCAAAATACTTTATAATGAAGGGACTGGGAGGCCTCTTAATTGAGTTAATCTCACCGCATGTATAGGCACTAGTATTACCTTGAAACATGGATTAAGAACCGCTTGTTTTAGAGGCAAAAAACCCTTTTACTTTCTAGTGTAGAAACGGTTGTTCTGAAGCCGCCCTACTTTCCACCATTCATTATGGAGATAGAAATTCCCTTGGTTCACAAGATCTTAGGATCTTCAAGGGTAAGAGGGAGCCAGTTTCACCAAAATCTCTAGTTTTCTACTTTGTTTAGGTGTTTGGAGAAATCCAAGTAGGGACTCAGCAAGTAGTATCTCTTGCGAGCCTAGGTTGTGCATTGTCTACAAGTGTCTTCTTACACATTTAAACATTTTCACATTCAGACCAGACCAAAAACAAGTGTTTTTAGATTGTTTGTTGTGTTTTCTAAAATCAAACTTCACAAAATCACCTCAAATTTGGTCAAAATTTAGTCAAAACCAAGCAATATACACTATGAACCACAACTGACTGTCATTTGATGCAACTATGACACAAAAAACTGCAATTAGAAATCCATTTTTTTATCAGTCCTGAGCATCATCATTTCCTTTGATCACAAACTTGCAAAATTCGAGACCTACCATTTCCAATCCATCCATCCATTCTTCCATCATTACATTACTTTCATTTTCCATAGGTCAAACATTAAGTCATTTGTTAGCTTGCATATGTGCCTTTTTGTAGGTTTTGGCTTTGGAAACTTATCAGACTTTAGAGCACCCTATAGTTTCAAAGTCAGATTAATCTTGAATTCACTTTTCCATTATCTTAGTCCTTTGTCATTTAGGTTGGCTCCTAAACTCACAAAGCTCTAGTTTGAAACCACCTTTGTCAACTAGTCATTTTAGTCCTTACCATCATTAAGGTTTTGATAAATCAAATTTTTAACCTTGGCTATATCTTAGTTTTATCAAGCAACCTTACCTTAGATTTGCAACAAGATGCTTAGTTGTCATACCCTTATTCATCCTCTTAGGTCGCATTACCATTCACACCCATCATCCTTTCACACTTGTATTTTCCATAGGTCAAAAATTAAGTCATTTTTTAGCTTCCATACACCTTGTTGTAGGTTTCTGCTTTGGAAATTTATCAAACTTTAGAGCACCCCATAGTTTCAAAATCAGATTTATCATGAATTAAATTTTCCATTAGCTTAGTTCTCTAGACTAGGTTGGATCCTCAACTCACAAAGATCTAGTTTGAGACCACCTTTTTCAACTAGTCATTTTAGTCCTTACCATCATTGAGGTCTTGATTTTAAATAAAAAATTTAACCTTCGCTATCTTAGTTTGATCAAGTAACCTTACCTTAGATTTTCCACAAGGTGCTTATTTTTAATACCCTTAGTCATCCTCTAAGGTCGCATTACCATTCACACCCATCATCCTTTCACTCTTGTATTTTCCATAGGTTAAACACTAAGTCATTTGTTAGCTTGCATACACCTTGTTGTGGGTTTTGGATTTGGAAACCTATCAAACTTTAGAGCGCTCCATAGTTTCAAAATCAGATTTATCTTGACTTCACTTTTCCATTATCTTAGTCCCTTTTCATTCAGGTTGGCTCCTCAACTCACAAGGCTCTATTTTGAGATCACCTTTGTCAACTATCATTTTAGTCCTTACTGATCAATGAGGTCTTGATAAATCATATTTTCAACCTTGGCTATCTTAGTCTGATCAAGCAACCTTACCTTATATTTTCCACATGGTGCTTAGTTGGCATACCCTTAGTCATCCTCTTAGGTCACATTACCATTCACACCCACCATCCTTTCGCACTTGCATTAAATTTGGTTCATACCTTATACATACTCAAGATATTGACCTCGTTGTGACACTATTGACATTTTGACTATTGTCTCTTTGATTCTTTGTCTTGGTATTATCCTTAGACATCATCTATACCTTGAAAAATCCAAAAAATAGTCATCTTGCATAGACATTACAATAACTTGGAACCTCATTTAAATGCCTAAATTCCTTATCATCTATTTCCAATTGCATTTGTTCCATGGAATTCTTAAAAGTGAACAATAATCTTTGATTTCATTTGATTCAAGTTCTACTCGACTTATAGCATCATCTCTCACTTTTTTGGCTTGCACATGTAAACTCATATGCAATACTTGTTCTTTACCTCTAAGTGAAGTTTTAAACTCATTTCAAGCCTAAATTTCTTGTCATCTATTTCCAATTATATTTGCTCCATGGAATTCTTAAGTTCAAGAATATTTGATTTCATTTGATTTCATATGCTCAACTCCACTTATATAGCATCATCTCTCACTTTATTTGTACAATATTTTGTGACATGTAGAAAGGGCTCAACAAGCAAGAATTTCTCAAGAAGAATTTGAGCCAAATCTAGATATTGGATCAAACGAGGTTGAAGAACACATGGTTGAAGATAGGGAAGAGGCCCAAGTGCAAACAATGCATGTTGGAGAGGGGTTAGGATCACTTCCTTCTATTGGTATGGATGATCATATCAATCTAGCTAAAAAGGTGAGGAAATAAATTTCTTATAGAAATTTAAATCATTTACCTGAAATAGATATAGAGAAACTGAAATGTTATGCCAGAAAACCTACAAATACTAGTAGGAGGTCAATGACTAAGTCTGTAAAGGAAATAATCAATGATCATTTCAATCATCTTGAAACACTTGAAAAAACCCTATTGTTATCACATTTACTTCTTCACAATGAGCTAAAAGAGTCATTACAATTGTTGGGTGTACATTCGACATCGAATAAGAGGAAACACATGAGACTAAAAAAAGATATTGCTGAAAATGTTAAAAAAGGTTTAGATTCCATCGGGAAAGGATCTCAATCAGTGGATAAGGCCATTACAAGAAGGGTGATGTTGACATCTATTTTAAATCAAGATATACCAAGAAAAAGAAAAATGCCTGCACTTTCGGCTGGAATTGGTTATAGTAGAACCACATTAATAAAATATGGGAAAAAGTGAAAGGTTTTGGATGATAGTTCAGAAAGAAATTGGGCAATTATGTGTAGAGATCCCCATTATGACAGGATTGAAAATTTTGTTAGGAACATGATCTCAAGTTTTTGGAATGATCAGACCCATCCATCATCAAGTACTAGGGATGTTATGAGACATAGGATTGGGCCCAATATTTATGAAAATCATATTAAACATTGGCTCGAGATAACACAACTTGAGATGTATATGAACTTTTATAATATGTATCCTCATATAAAGATTGGACAAACAATTTTTGAAAGGCTAAAGCCATATTATGTGAAGATAAACAAGTTTTTTGAAACTTGTTATCATTATCATATTGAATTTGATCTCTACTATCAAGTGTTTCAAAAGATGAGAGAAGAAAGTTATGGTTTTCAAAATGCACCTCCTAAATAGGTAAGTTTGTTCATAAAATCCATGTTATCGGACAGTTAAAATGGACTTCAAATAAACTACATAAAAGGATTTTGTGAAACATATGGAAATTTGGCTAAATTTGCTTAGAGAAACAAAGATACTGACCTAACAAAGATAGTAAATTGCAAGAGTTACAAGTATGTAAAGTTTCAAACAAATTTTGGGAAATAATCCACAAGATTAAACTATGTAGAAGAGGAGATCCCTATTGGGAAATTTATGGAAGATTTTCAGAAATTGATACAACCATACATACAACATGCCTTTTTTGCTAAGTGGCAAGCACAACAATTTCACACTATTAGTATAGTCTTAAGTTTTAACTTAGGAATAATAATGCATTTATTGATTCAAGTAGTTTTTCTCGTGCTGGGAAGTTTCTCACCCGACACCCACCTTTCATGCCTTTTTAAGGCACTTTGTACATTGTGTAAAATATCTCATTTTTATAAACTCCTTATTTGGTGAAATGACCTTGCGGTGCCTCTCTATCTTGTGAAGGAAATTTTTGTTGTAGTTGGTGATCTTGGGCTCACACCAACATGGTATTAGAGCCATCCAATCTGTGAATCATTCTTGAGAGATTTCATCAGAGTGCTTGAGATCGATTTGTTATTTTTGGCATTTAAAATTTCTTTAAATTTCAAAGTTGCCTGTCGATTTTCTTTGGTTTGCTAGTTGTGAATTTGTGAAGAAATTTGATTTGTTTCTTCATTGGAGGCAGCGATTTCAACCAATGGTTTGAGGTGCTATTTCTCTATTTGCTACATGAGGAATTTTGAGCAAGCACCCACATTTCAATCTGCAAGAAGTGTGATCTAGTTTTGGTCCCACAATTTTCTGTGGCAGAGGGCATGATTTTTAATTGAAGAGTAACATGTTTCATTCCTTCTGGAGCCGATAATTTTATTTGGAGGAATTCTTTGAAGGCTGATTATAAACTATGATGTCAACCTCCAGGCATGAATCTCACTAGTGCTATGCTGAGTAGAGGCTTTGAAACTTCTTTTTTGTAGACCGTTCCACACTGCTAGCCATTTCTTTTCCTTTTGGACATATTTGTTTCCCCTGTTGCATTTTATTTTGAAGAGGTTTTTTAGTTTTTCAAAGGGAGGTGTGACCAAATTTGCAACAGCTATTGTAGAGGGCCTTACCCATTTTGAAGGTTGACTGACCATTCTAGATGACTAGGAATAGATTCTTGTTGTGGGCGATTGGAGGGGTTATGAATATTTGTATTGTTGATGTGTATTTTGTACTCAAGTCTCCAGAGGAACGTTTATTCTTTGAAGGCCTTAAATCTCATTCAACGGGAATGATTTGCATTTTTTAGAGGCTCAATTTCCTCTGTTGCTATGTGGTATTTCCTCCTTTGTCATGGCTGCGAATTTTTGTGATTGTTGATTGCCATTCACATTTGAGAAGCCCGATTTCCATTGTTGGAGGCGTTTGTAGTGGAGGGTGCGATCTTTTACCTATTTGAGGGCAGCATTTTCATTCTTGTGGAGGACGATCCCTTTGGCAGACCACTCACTACTACTCAGAGATGATTTCTTTTTGATACTGTAAGTTTATTGAGTGCAGATCGATTGGAGGCCTGTTGGTTTTTTTGGCTCTATGAGGCTCGATTTTCTATTTGAGGTGTTACGGATATAATTTTTGGAACTTTATACTTTATAAAGTTTCAAATCAAAAATATTTGATTAGGGTTTACTTGGTGGGCTCTTTTGTGTTCGGTTGCTAAGAATTTCACTAGGACTTTAATCCCACATTGAGCCCAAAGATGTGTCGATTGATCTTTATATATCATGTGCTTGCAATGATCATGTGAGGTTCTTGTAAAGGCTCAAACTTTGGAGGTAGTTGATGGTCTTCTGCAAGGCTTAGTGCCTAGGTGGAGTTTGCTTGGTATTTGGCACCAAATGTTTTTCCTCTATCTCATGAAGGACATTTTTGTTGCAGTTGGTGATCTTGGGCTCACACCAAATTTTTTGCCTCTTTCCAAGGATGTGGTCACATGGGAAACCAAAATTGAGCCCTCAAGTGCTTTTTGTTGCTTCCAAAGTGCCTTTATAGGCCCCTTTTATTTTTTGCATATCTTTTACAAACGAAGGCCAATTTTCGTAAACCAAATATCAATGGAAAGGTATTTTCGTCACCTTTGCAATGGTTGAGGAATTTCTCTCATATTTTGTTGTTTGGTGATTCTTTTAATCCATTGAAGCTCAATATTAGTGTTGTTGTGCTCTTTGGAGTTACTTGATTCTCATCCTTTTTGCTTCTTGAAGTATTTTGGGAAGGTTTCATTTGTAGTATTTGGCAATTTCTAATAGTTGTTGAAGGTTAATATCTTTGCATTTTTGAAGATTTTTCATAGTATATTATGGGGTTTTCATTTCATCCTATTGTGATTATGTTGAAAAGGGGAAACTATAAACAATGGAGAGATGGTATCATAAAACATCTTAGATGGCTTCATTTGTTGCCATATTTGCTAGTTCCCCCTCCTGGTACTGATAGTAAGAAATTTGCATGGAATTGAAAAAGGGATCATGTCCTAGGAGTTATTGCAATGCATATTGATAATGCCACTTTGAATGCTATTGATCCTTTGAGTGTCCTCACATTCTTTGGACTAAAATTTGGGGGATACATAGAGATCCTGATACTCAGCTATTCCCAGATGATCATGTTTTAGATTGTCATGTGCCTCTTCATTTTTCAAACATGATACCCTATGATCACACTACTATGTAGGAGTTTGAATTTTTGGAATACTTTGAGTCTTCAAATGAGGATGATGAGGGTTTCTCAGATGCTACTTCTTCTCCATCAAGGATAGTTGACGTACCTTCATCTTCAATGATTCATTGTGTGAAGTCATTGATTGAGGCTCCTATCATTCACGTTCATCAAGACCATTAATATTTTGTTGGTTATTCATTGAGCATGTCCAGTGATTCATCACAACCAGTATCTCATTGTCTTCCTGATTGGGATTCTTATTTGTTAGAAATTGGTTCATTGTTTATGGAATATCATATTTCTGACTTGGAAGACACATTTGAGGGTATATCCCTCCTATTTGATGATAGTTGTGGTACAACTATTGTCACTCCATCTCAATCTCTAGAGAATGTTCAGATTCCATTTTCAGTGGTACCTTGTTTGTCACCTTCTGTTGTGATTGGGCATGTTTCTGATTGGTTCATGGCATCATCTTCCAAGGTCATGTCAACACGAGCAGATTTCAGAGATATTTTTCATCCTACATTTGGATTTCACTTGTTGATTCCTATCTAGAATGGGAAGCATACCTGCATTTGTATTTGGTTTATTTTCTTCTGAAAGGGAGACAAATTGTTTGTCGATATTGGATCATGTTTTGTCTTCAAGCACTTACCATTTTTCTAGGTGATTACACATTGTGGGGGGGCTATATAGTCTCTCTTTCCCTCTTATGGGGGGGCCATTAATTGTATATATGTGATGTATGTAGTCCTTGGGGGGAGTGATTGAGTCCTCCATCCATGCATCATTTTTGTTTTCTTTTCTCTCTTTTGGAGATGGGTTTTTTCCCACAAGGTTTTTCTCCTTTTCTCTGGTTGTGAGAGATTTTTGTTTTGTAGTTGTAAATGGGTACCTAACATGGTTGTGTAGCTAGGACCCATATTGAATTTTTCATTTTTTGCATCTTCATTCTCCCTAAGTTTTCACTTAAGTGGGGTGTTAGTATAGTCTCAAGTTTTAACTTAGGCATAATAATGCATTTATTAATTCAGGAATTTTTTCCCGTGTTGGGAAGTTTCTCACCCAACACCCACCTTTCATGCCTTTTTAACGCACTTTGAACATTGTGTAAAATATCTCATTTTTATTCACTCCTTATTTGGTGAAATGACCTTGTGTTTCTTCTCTCTATCTCGTGAAGGACATTTTTGTTGCAGTTGGTGATCTTGGGCTCACACCAACACACACATTAAGAGATACTTGTTAGAGTAATAAGTTATTTCACTTAATTAATTACATCATATTGGTTAATTAATTAAGTCACTTATCACTTTAGTTACTCAAGCTAAACTTAGGCACATTAATAATTAATTATTAAGCGTGCACACTAGGGTTTCCCTTTTAGGTTTCCTTTTAGGGTTTCTTGATCTCCTTCATAAGGATTGATCTCATTGTAATTATTTGATTCTCTTAATGCATTTTTCAGCTTGACGCTTACAGAGCATCTTTGTTGTTTTGGAACATATTTCTTTCTTCTAACAGATTATTGTTTGTAGGTGTTCACTGGGGTCTGTGAGGTTGGTTTATCAACTTCTACATGCGTTCAGAGCACCCAAAAACCCTAGAAATGCCTTTCATTTCATCGAAAAAGGCCTCCTTTTATCATATCTGCGAGGGTTTGAAGTTTTTGAGGGGTTCCTGATCCAGAGCGTACCTACATTTTTGGAGCATTTTTAGCCCAAACTGACCTCACCATCATGTTCAAAGCGCCCACAAACCCCTAAATCGACTATCAAATCGTCAAAATCGTACATAGTGACTTTAGGAGGCAAAAAAAAATCATTTCTAAGTCGTATGACCTGGTACGGAACACAATCCGAGAAAAAAAAATTTAAAAATAGTGTTTAATGGCCGCTGCCATTAGTTAATTGCTAGCAGTTAATGCGAGCGGCTAGCTTAACTAGCAGGCTTAACCCCCAAACCCTTTTAGAACAATTTTGGTATTTTGGCCATAACGTTTGTATACAAACTCGGATTTTCAAAAACAAAATATCGTCGGAAAGCTATTTCTAAGCCCAATCCAATGGTGCAGGATGTTTTTCTTGGTTTTTCTATTTTGATGCATTTTTTGATAGTCAAAGTCAGAAGATGGTTTTTTCCCTCCGGGTGGTGTAACTTTTATGCTTGGAATCCGTTTTGCGCAAACGAATAGGCATTGGAAATCTAGTTCAGTGTTCTACACAATGATCAGACTTATTTTCCCAGATTTTTCCCTAGGTATATTTTATTTTTCTTTTTGTGTTTTCACAATTTGCTTAATTACTTGGATGCTTTGGCACTTGGGAACCTCCTATTTGCGTCATTTGGCTCTATTTCATTTGATCTACATGCAATAAGGTCAATTTTCTCATATTGTTTAATTTGAAGAGTTATCATGGGTTTTTCTACTCACCCTTCAGTTGTAATCCTGGAACGGGCTAATTATGAGTCATGGGCAAAGGGCATACTTACACATTGTAGGTGGCTTAATATTTTTCCTTATTTGTATGGTATCATACCTAAATCAACCACTCTAGGGGGGAAATTAGCTTGGGATATCACTAGAGATCACATAGTAGGACTTATAGTGTCTAGTGTTGATACTGACACTGTGTGGGTTGTATCATACATTTAATGTCCCCACCCACTTTGGACACATCTTTGGGAGATCTATGGAGACCCCAATCTCTCTCCATTCCCAAATTATCCTACTTTAGATTGTATATTACCCATTACTTGGAGAGAGACTATACCCTTTGATCATGATACTTTAGAGGAGCTTGAGTATTTAGACATTCTTGCATGTTCCAATAGATCAGAGGTTTGTCTCATAGTTACGACTCTTCAAACTAAGACTACACATGTATCATCCATTGTTCTTGATGACATCAGTATCACCACATTGGCCCCTATGGATTCAGTTCTACATCATGACCATCTTGGTCATTCATTATCTGCTACATCATGAGATTCTTATCCTGCAGACACATTCTTGTTTGTTGAGTCTCACACTACAGATCTTGAGGATTATTTTGAGGACATACATCTCATCTACCTTGATAGTTAGGTTATCATTGTATGCCCACCATTATCCATGCATTGAGAGGTTGTATTTCAATATTCTCCACATCATTTTGGATTTGGCATCATATGTTTCAGTTCAGACAGAGAGATTCTTCAGCATCCTATCATGGCACACATCTTGAGATAGATTGGTTCATCACTCTTCATAGGGGTTCTTCGACATCGTCCTTTAGATCCATTTCTTCCCAAGGGGAGGAATATCATCTACCACTTCAAGATCTCCTTTTGGATTCTACATCAGGTATCTACCATTGCGATAGGAGTTTCTTCATTATGGGGGGGTGGGGCTTCTTGTCTCTTTCTATCTCTCTTATAGATACCATTGTACATGTACTTATATGATAGAAATTTTCTATGGGGAATATCATGTAATCCACCTTCTATCCTTCTTCTATTAGTGCATTACATTCTTTTTTTTGCATCCTATTTTGGGGAGGAGTTTTGTTCCCGCTATATTTTCTCCTTTACCCCATTTGGTTTAGTTTGCATTGCATTTGTACATGGGTACCTGATCAGGCCTATATTGTTGGGACCCATCTTTGCTTTCATGCATCTTTTCTTTAGTGTTTTAGCTACTTTCTAAGTTCATCTTAGTGGGGGGTGTTAGAGTAATAAGTTATTTCACTTAATTAATTACATCATATTGGTTAATTAATTAAGTCACTTATCATTTTAGTTACTTAAGCTAAACTTAGGCACATTAATAATTAATTATTTATTAATTATTAAGTGTGCACACTAGGGTTTCCCTTTTAGGGTTTCTTTGTGACAACTTATTGCTTGCAGGTGTTCACTGGGGTCTATGAGGTTGGTTTATCAACTTCTACAATACTTTCCCACTTGGAATGGTTCTATCAATAGTTGACTTTGTAGAAAATTACTCTTTTGTACATCAAAAAGAGATTCAATCAGAATATTACTTTCCAAAGCATATCACTATTATTGTTTATGTGTGTTATCGACATGCACAATCAGAATTGGATGGTGTTGAGAGTATATATATAAACAATGAGTCATTAATAAAGAATAACATTTTTATATTAGTGGTGATAAAGAGCATGACACACTTTTTGTACATTTCTTTATATTTTTTTGAGAATTTGAGAAGCAAGGGTGTAAAATTTGAAAAGAATTTTGTATGGTCAAGTGGATGTGTGGCATAATTCAACTCATCATGACCATTTTATGCACTATCTATATATCATAAAATTTATAAAATATCACATATTTAGAGTTTATTTGAGAGTGGGCATGGAAAGGGTGAGCATGATGGCGTAGGAGCTTACATCAAACGTGCTCTAAGAAATCCCCAAATGAGTACTCAGATCATATTAGCAATGCACATGATGTTTTTGAATGGTGTAAGAAACACTTTGCATCAAATGAGGTCGACACATCTTCAAGAACAAACCGAAACATTCCACATAGAGTGTTTTGGGAGATATCAGTATGTATATATTATATTTGAAAATTTAAAAATTTAAATTTAATTTATATATATATATACATGTTTGTTCACATAAGTTTGTTTTTGTTACACACTGTGAATGCTCTGCCTAGACCTGTTCAAACATGAACAAACAAACAATCATTAGTCAATAAAAAAGTGTAAACAAGCATTCCCTATGAAATTCTTTGAACATATGAATAAAAGGAAAGAAAGCAGGATATAACATAAATCACAAATTTAACACTATTCTAATGCTCAAACCAGCATCCCATAGGGGGATTGGTGCTCCTTTGATGTGGAAAGAAGCCCTTTCCCAATCCCTTGATAAGATTTGGATGAAATGTGTGATTCTTTATGCAAAATGTCAATAACCTAGCTATGGATGATGAATTCTATGCTTATGATAATCTAACTTGTGGATGATATTGTGGATAGTAATCTTGCATGAGATTGTGGATCCTCAATCAATAGAGAAGGCCTCTATTTATAAGGGAGAAGGTTTTAAGAGTGAAGAATGGGGAGAATGTGGTATTAAAAATTGGACCAATAGTATTATGCCACTTGTCAACATGCTAATGATCTTGGAGGAGATGTGCTCACACATGTGTGAGCATATCTTGGGAGATGGGATGTGTAAGAAGAATAAATGTCAAGGTGGCTTGTGTAAGAGGAGGTGTAAGACCGATTTAAAGCCAAGGTGGCTTGTGTAAGAGTTATTTAAAGCCAAGGTGGCGTGTGTGTAAGAGTTGTTTAATGCCAAGGTGGCTCAAGAAAGAGGACAAAAGTCCTTTGGGAGGGAAAAGTCAAATGGGTAGAATATTCTAAGAATATACCCTTTTGAACGAAAATGAGCTAATTAGTAAATCAAATAAATTGATTTACATGTGCAACTTGATTAGTTGACCAAGGTTGACTTTCCCTAGGGTGGAATTAAAAGCTAGAGGAATGGGGGATTAGTGTTAGGAGCTAATTAATTTAGGATTAATTAACTTAGATGAGATTAGTTGATTTGTGACATTTGATTTAAATGTTTGGGTTTATTTAAATCAAATGAGAGGATTATTTGAGCATAAGGATTTTTAATTAAATAAAATTAATTTATTCAATTAAAAGAAGAAAATTAGGATTTTAATTAAATAAAATTGATTTATTTAATTAAAAGAAGAATATTTGGATATGATGAAATAAATATGATAAAGTGTATTATCTGATTTAAGGAGGAAATTTAATGAATTCAATTAATTAAATAAACATTATTCAATTAATTGGTTAGTGTGGAAATAATTAAGGAAGAATCAGTGTTAGTTAATCAGGATCAAGTGCATGATATCTATCATGATATTTTGAGCGTCTATATTTTTTCCCTCTTTGAAGCAATGTCCCTGCTATGTTGGTTCAAAGAATAACACTGAACAAATCAAAAGTCAATTTTTTATTTTTTTTGGATGCCCCATTGTTGCCCCAGTGAGAATTATGTTGGTATACTGCCCCCTCGAGAGATTGGATGAAAACTTGAATTTTTGGAGGATTTCTCGAAAAAAGATGACAAGTTGCCTGAAGGGTCCAAAAAGACTCCAAGATGCCAAAATGTGAAAAAAGATGTGAAACGAGCCTCGATTGGGCAAAAACAGTGTTGGGGAAGTAAAACCCTAGTTTGATGGTTAAATTGGGGCAAAAAACCCTAATTTTCATGCTTAAATAGGTTTAGAAGGGTCTCTTTCCATTCATTTGTGCATTCACACTTTAGAAATTCTAGTCATTTGAGCTCTAACCCTTCTGTGAAATGGTGCAATGAGTGCTTCCCTGACACATTTCCGAGTGAGTTTGCGTATTCTAGAGACCTCTAGGTGCAGGACCATCGGTATGTGACCTAAACCCAACTTTGATTTTTTATTTTTCAGTGCATTTATTACACGTAAAATAGTCAAAGTCTCTAGCATTGCTATATGAAACAACCAGTCGACGGCATTGAAAGGTCAAACAACGTTGTTAGCGTAAATGGTGATGCAATTAACGATTTGACTTTAGGGTTTAAATTTCCAAATAGCGATGCAAGTGCAAATAGCGACGCTTTACCCGATTTGAGATTAGGGTTTGTCAGTGTCAATAGTTGAAAGGGCGACACTTATATAAATGGCAATGCTATGGTCGATTTAGCATTTTCAAAGAGTCCAGCGCCACTATTTGGAGTTTTACAAATGGTGACACTTTTGCAAACAGTGATGCATTCGTTGTTCTGGGGTCGAAAACTCCAAATGGGTTTAGATCTTTTTACGAATTTTGACGTCATGTGCTTCGTGGGTGCAGGAGGTGATCCAACTTATGTTTTCACATTAGCATCGGCCCTCAATTCTGAGTGAATTGGGCACTTTATCTGAGTTACAATAGGAGAATTTGGGGGAGATCAGTCTCTAGTACATAGCTTATGTGCCCATCATCCAGACTCACCTAGTGATGATGACCGCACTGTGTGAGATATGGCATAGTGAGACCTCGTCCTTTCACCTTTCGACTAGTGAGGCAACCATAACATCAAAGGACATATGGTGGATCCTGTGGTTGTTGATACATGGTGCTCATGTGATTTATGATATAGATGTCAGCATTGATGCATGTCACGATGTCATGGGGATGGAGGACCTTATACTAACTGAGGGTCAGATTGATTTAGAGTTTTACAGAGGTCAGGTGCCACTTTTTAGGCTAATTATTGTTGCCATTGTATCCAAGTTAGTGGCTCAAAATCGATGAGGCAAATTTTTCAGTCTAGGATGGAGTTTGGAATGAGAGAGGATGTTGAGGTAGATGACCCTATTTTCCTAGGGACCAGTGATGGTGGACTCATTAGACCATGATTTATATGATTTTCCATACTGTGATGGTCAGATGATTGGTACTGGGGTGACATTGTTACATATTTGCGAGTGGGATCATATTGTCATGCTCTGACTGATTGTTACTTTGATTGTTATAGAGCTCGATGATCCCGTGGTTTGGAGATATGGTGGTGGGATTACCTTGTGGCATACTAGACAACTTGGTCTTCCCTACTAGCATCGCATCTTAGATGACTTTTCAACATTTACCTAGCGGCCATGGTTATAGATACCATCTTGGTACGATGATGTACAACAACTATTTTATGCTTGACAAACTCGACTGATGCAGGGGAGGGAGCATACGATCATAGAGTGCTATCTTCCTGATAGGGTGGCCCATCAGTTTGGGGAGGTACAGGATTTTCTCGATGATCACTATACTGCTATTTTTTCTAGGTCAGCAGGAGAGACAACATGGGGGCGGATGATCCCATCATCTAATGCAGTTGATTCTTTTTGACAATTGGTTGCTAGGCCATGGGCCTATGGTTAGAGGCCAGTAGATCTAGGCATGACACATGCATATGATGAGTGGTTCAGACCGCCATTATGGTTGACAGATCCAGGAGTGGCACTTCCACAGGGGATACCTCAGGGGAGGAGTGCTCGAAGAGCACAGGCAGGACCAGGTGGACAGGATCCAGGAGCACCACCCAGAGATGGGAAACCTCCACAAAATCTAGATCAGCTGCCACATTAGCCACATCAGGTACATCAATCACAGCATCCACATCAGGCACAACAGCTCGGGGATCCATGGGATGCCCAGATACAAAAGCTGCAAGCACAAGTATAGGGATTATAGGCACAGTTACAAGTAGTTACAGGTGAGATATATTAGGCCAAGAAGCAGGTCTAGGCCTTCATTGTTGATAGAGACCATGAGTGCCAGCAGAGACATGCCACAAAGCTACAATTAGCTTAAGAGGTTGGCCACAAACAACAGTTGGAGAGTATGGCCACCTCATCCTAGGGGAGGACCATATTAGCATGGATGTACCATGAGGTTTTCTAAGAGGAAGAGTATTACAGATTCCATTATCATCAGGTTGTTCCCATGGCTCTTTGACAACCAGATTACTCTCAGCAAATAGGGGCCCGACGGGAAAACGATCAACCAAAGAGGAAAACGGGTGAGGGGAGTAGTCATCAGGGCTAGCAATTTTGATATACACTCATAGACTTTGTTTTTTATAGCCCTGTTGGCTTTGTATCGTGATTGATATATATACACTTGAGTTAGATTTTGTATCATGACAGTGATGATTTTTTTATATATATATGTATATATATGATATGGGTTCAATTGATTTATTATATGATGTGCTTACTTTGTGTATCCCTTATGTATGGATGCATTTGGTGTTTTATGTATATGCAATGTGATTCTATATGGATGTGATGTATAGCCTTTATTTCATGAGATACTATGTGATGGTTAATTATGATATGCTGGCATTTTATGGATGTAAATGTTATGGATGCTTTTCTTTTCTATATATTTTCTATGCACTTTTATAATGATGATGTATGCAGTATGGATGTAAATATTTATGATATGCAAATGATGCTGAGAATAACAAATCTATATTATGTCCTAAATGATAATGCAAAATGGATGATGTGATATGTTATCATTTATGAGATGTATGCAATGTTATGATATGCAAATTTCATGGATGGTTTTCCTTTTTGTAAATGATGTGGATGTAATGTTTTTATATCTTTTCCATGCATGTTTTATGATGATGATGTATGGATATATGGATGTGAATTCTTATGATATGCAATGATTTAAGATACTAAGAATAACAAATCTATATTATTCTTCATAACTTGAATGATACTGTAGAATGTATGATGTGATATGTAGTGGTTATGCAAATGGATTCTTTATGCTTTGAATATGAGATGTATGTATGCTAATAATTTGTGGATGTAGGATGAATGCATTGGTGATGTTTTGGTTCACTGTCATGATACCATGTTAGCACAGAGAGAAGAAAGCATAAATAAGATGATGAAAAGAGGATCCAACAAGTCTATGATCTGTCAAGACTTTATTAGAAACAATGATAGAGATGATGATGTTTCACTTATCAGAGATTGGGGATGTAAAGAGCTTACTTTACTTATATTTTATAGCACACATAGATATGGTGCATCAAGGTATAGACAACTAGGATGACATTGCATCTAGTGAGATGGAATTTAACTCATCAATCAGATAGGAATATTCTTGTTCACACCTGACATACAGAAACCTTACTAGGATGTACTTTAGACATTTCAAACATCTCAAACCAAAACATAGAGAGACAAAACCTAACAATGTAATAGTCAACAAGCTATCCAAAACACCCTCCATACACACCTAATAAAGCAAGTATTCGCCAAGGTTATATTACAAGAATATACAACAAGCACAACAGACAAAGGATAAAGATCAATGCCCCATTTCCTGTCTCTCTAAATTGTTTGATTAGATGTCATCGAGAGATCATTGGAATGAGTGCCCGAGATTATTTTACAAATGTTTTGATTTTCAAAATTTTCCAATGTTTTTTGTTTTT
>CM021110.1:345551367-345870688 GCA_007115665.2 Sequoiadendron giganteum
AATGAAGAATTCTTTGAGGTATTCCACCAGTTTATTGTATCGGGTCAGCTTTTCGTCCTTTTTTGGTACTCATTGCTGACTTGGTTGATGATTACCTGAGAGTCTCCATAAAATTTAAGAGCCATGATCTGCCCCTATACTACTATTCTAGAGTCCAATCACAAGGGCTTCATATTCATAAATGTTGTTAGTGCAAGGGAAAGATAACCTGTAGGATTTAGGAATACAATCCCCTTGTGGCATGATGAAGAAAACACCCACTCCTAATCCATGTTGTGTATATGACCCATAAAAATAAACCTTCCAATGATCTACGACACTGAGGTTGAGCACAAACTCATCTAGGAATTCTGATATAAGTGGGTTCTTTGAATAGATGGGTGCTTCTACTAATTGATCAGCAATCACTTGTCCCTTGATAGGTTTTCTCTCCACATATTCAATGTTGTATTCTGTGAGGATCATGACCCACTTAGCCATCTACCCCATAAGTATTGCCTTGGAAAGTAAATACTTGAGAGGGTCTATTTTGGTGATGAGTTTAATTTGATGGGCTAACATGTAGTGCCTGAATCTCTGTGAGAAAAACACTACTACTAAGCAAGCCTTTTCAATGAATGTATAATTTAACTCATGCCCTACCATGGTTCGGATGATATAGTATATGTCTCTTTCCTTCCCCATCTCATCATGTTGTACTAATAGAGATCCAAGTGTTGTTGTTTTCGATATGTACAAGATCAGTGGCTTATTTCAGATTGGTGGCATGAGTACTGATGGTGTCAGCAAGTACTCTTTGATTTTGTTAAATGCTTGATCGCACTTCTCATCCCACTTGTATGCTACCGCCTTATGGAGTAGATGAGAATAAGGGACAACTTTGTCTTTCAACTGCGCTATGAACCTACAAATGGATTGGAGTCTTCCTTGTAAACCCCTTAACTATTTCAATTTCTTTGACTTTGATCGAGTCTATCTTGATCCCTCTCATTGATACTATATACCTCAGAAGATTTCATGATTGTACATCGAAGACAAATTTCTTAGGGTTGAGCCTTACCTTGTATTCCTCCAATCTGTCAAAGATGGAGTTTAGTTTCGCTATGTAATCTCATTGCTTTCTTGACTTGGCCAGTATGTCATCCACATAGTCTTCTACAGACTTGTGGATCATGTCATGAAAAATGAGTCATGGCCCTTTGGTAGGTGGCTCCAGTGTTCTTCAACCCAAACGACATCATGTTCCAGCAGTATGTACCCCATGGAAAGGTCAAGGTTATCTTATGTTGATCATATTTCATTGTCATTATCTGATTGTACCCTGAGAACCCATCCATTAGTGACAATTTTTCATGCCCTGTTGTTTGATATACAATCATGCCAATGTTAGGAAGGGGAAAATCATCCTTAGGGCATGTTTTATTTAGGTCCCTAAAATTAGTGTAGATCTGTATGCCCCCAATGGGTTTAGTGATAGGTACCAAATTTTGAGACCCATTCAGGATAATCAATGGACCTTATGAAGCCAACATCTAGGAGTTTTTGCAACTCAAGTTTGACTAATAGAGTGATTTGTGGATGCATCTTCTTTAGTTTCTTCTTTACTAGCTTCACCCTTGGATATACTACAAGATGATGGACCACAACCTTTGGATCAAGTCCCCACATTTCAGCATAGGTCCATGCAAATTTTACCTTTCTTTCTCTCAAAAATGTACTAGAAGTTCTTGTTCTTCAGTCAAAAGTGATTATCCATAGAAGGTTATGTGTGGCATCTCTTTAGTTCCCAAGTTAATGAGGTTACACTTCTCTGCCAACACTGTTGACTTCTCCTAATGAGTAGAACTAAGGGGAATATTGAATTCCTTATCCTTGGGTTCCTCATATAGGTTTTCACCCTTGAATATATCCCTTTTTTTTACTATTTTTCGGGTATGAAAGTGCCACAGTGTGGTTTTCACTTAAAGACCTAGAGATTACTCTTAAATTTTCACTTTTGCAATTGAGGGATTCAATCATTTCCCCATAGTATGCATGGGTATCTAGCTCAATTTCAAATCTTTCTTTATGGTCTCCACATGGTATATTATCCCTGAGTCCCATTAATTCCGAGAGAGCCTAATCATTTTCGAATGTGTCCAAAACCAGTGGTCCTCATTGGTCATAGTCTATTAGTTGGGGATAAACTAGTTTTAATTCATGGGTTTTGTTGTTGGACTCAAAAGACACAGTGGAAATCATGAAGAGGGAAGAATCCTCAAATAACATGGGTAGGTCAGTGAGGGGATCCTTGTCACTCTCACATACATCAATTATATTGAAGGTATAGTTATCTAAGGGTAGACCTGTGGATACTAGTAACCGAGGAGGAGCTTTGACTATTTTAATAGGAGTACCTCTGCCACGTATGGCTATCTTTGGAGGAGTACATCTAAGGCCAATATTCTTCATG
Source organism: Sequoiadendron giganteum (assembly GCA_007115665.2). Classification (NCBI taxonomy): domain Eukaryota; kingdom Viridiplantae; phylum Streptophyta; class Pinopsida; order Cupressales; family Cupressaceae; genus Sequoiadendron; species Sequoiadendron giganteum. Next base: position 345,553,820 of record CM021110.1, read on the forward strand.
TGCTTCTCATCAACAATGGGTTCTAATAGGCCATTGTCATTTTGCTTGAGTTTCTTGTTCTTGTTATAGCCCATGTCAAGCATTAATTGTAGCCCTTTGTTATCATCTTCCATTAGAAGAGCCAATACAGGTCTTTCATCTTGATATGTGCTTTTCATCTACCACTTCTTGGCTTAGGTCCCCCCAGCTTCTGAATCTACAAGGGTTTTCTTTGAATGTTTGAGATACTACGTCGACTACTTGTGGCTATCAATGGGACCTACGAGATTGAGGTAACTCTCCTATTACAAAGGCACCTTTCTTCATCTTGTAGTCTCCACATCCCTTATCTTGGATAATGACTTTAATATCAGAAATTCAGGAATGGAGGGTGTCTTTGTCTTAGAAGTGGAGGCTAGGGTGGATGGGTTTACATATGGATTCGTAGGGCTTTCATCATTCTTGGGAACTTGTGGGATCTTATAATATTTGGATTTCAGGTTCCTGCAATAAGCAAAGGGCTCTGGGTCACCATGAACCGTGACCTCTTGGTTTTCATAGGAGAATTTAACACATTGGTTGAATGTGGATGCAACATCTTGCATCCCATGTATCCATGGGCACCCTAGGAGAATGTTATAACGGAGGTCAAGATCGAGGACTTGGCAAGTAGTCTCCATGATGGCTAGTCTCACTTGGATAGGAAGTTGAATGGTGCCTTGAGACACTCTTTCTTTATCATCATAAGCCCAGATTGTGATGCCTTTTCCTTCTTCAATCACATCTTTAGAGAATCCTACATTCTTTATTATCTTGAGAGAACAAATCTTCAAACCTACACCTCCATCCACTAAGACTCGTTTAACTTTATTTTTATGGACAAAGACTTCAAGATGAAGCACACGGTTATGAAATGGTTGGATTGGGAGATCTTGTTCAGAGAATGTAAGGAGATGAGGTGTGGTGATGTGCCCGACCATATCTTGGAATTGGTCTACGCCAAGATCTATGGGTACAAAAGATGCAGCTAGTTCCTTTTCTAGAATTTCCCTATGTGTAGGTGAGATTTTTAGCAACTCCATGATGGAGATCTGAGTGGGGGTCTTCTTTAGCTATTCTAAGAAATTGTAACCATTGGCCATTGACTTTGAGTTTGCAAGGAGTGCCCTAGCTTGCGTGGATGATCCATGGATGGTGATTGTGCCACTTCATGTGGTGACTCCACACTTAGATTTGGATCCTGTGATATTGATAACATCTACCCACTCATCTAAAGATGCGACAACATGGTCATAAACATGATTGATGTTATCGTACTTTTTTCTTTTTCCATTTTTTTTTTCTTTATTGTGATCCGACATCAGATTTGTGTATATTTTGAGGTCTTTATTTTTAGTTGGTTGCTCAACAGTGATAGTCTAGTCATCAATAAGATCTTGGATCAGCTTTTTGAGCCTCATGCAACTAGTGGTTGTGTGCTCCTTTATCTTATGAAAATCGCAAAGGTGCTTCTCATTATACCATGGTGGTTTAACTTGAGGCTCCTAGTAATTTTCAATGACTAGGAGTGTGATGATGTTGGCTTCAATGAGTTGTTGCATGACGGATTCGATTGATTCCCCAAGCAGTATGTACTTTCGCTTTGGGGGATATCTTTTTCTTGTGGATGGTCTGCATTGATCATTAATGTTGTTGACTATTTGTGGGTTGGTTTGTTGTTGAGATGTGTTGGGTCGAGGGGTGTTTTGGGTGTTATTTTGAGGTTGTTCCAGTATGTTTGTTGAGATGTGTTTCGCCTTGGAGAACTGATTACAACCTTGGCATCAACAACACCATTGTTGGTAACATTTTTGTTTTTCGACCATGTTCAAGGTTTGTCATTGTATCTTTTCCATGGACAATTGTCTTGATAAGTGGGTGTCACCCCTTGTGAAATGAGTTCTCTTTCAATGTTAAGATCTTTGGGGATGATTTGATTGTAGGTGGTGATGCACTACATTTTAAGATGGAAGGCTAATATCCCTTCAAGATTTGAGAGGATGGTTCTAACTTTTTTTTCTTCTGGCATATTCCACTTGCTCCTATTGGCCTTGGATCACCATCATTACAAAAAGGATGTGAATGCCTCTCCCTTGTTTTTTTTAAGGTTAGGCAACTCTTTCAAGCTTATGTCCATGCCCATGTTAAATGAATAATTTTATATGAATGTGTCTATAATTTCTTGGAACTTTTTGATTCTGAGGGGAAGATGGGAGAACCATTCCATGTCTGGGCTAGTTGAACTTCTGGAGAAGAGCCTCATTAGATAAGATTCATCATAGGCAACTTCCATGCAATGTACGTGGAATTCCCTGATGTGATCTTTAGGATTTTGGTACCACGGTACTTGTCAAATTTTGGTATCTCAAAACCTAGTGGGAACGGCTTCATCACAATGCTTTTGTCGAAGGGATAAGGGCATAAATTCCCTTGCGATTTTGTGGTTTTCCCAAATTGTATGTCCAACACTTGTTGCAAGAGATTTTTAATTTGAGCAGAAAAATCATTTTACAGATCAGGTGGTGGAATGAATGTGTCTTGGGTTGTTGTAGTGGCTTGAATAATGGGTGGTATGACTTGTGGACTTGGTGGTGCGTTTGCGGGAGGTTTTTGTGTAAATAATTCTTGTTGATATGCTCGTAGTTGTTGTTGTGCCAACAATGCTTGTTGTTCGTCTTGTTGTTGTTGTTGTGCCAATAATGCTTGTTGGGCTTGTTGTTGGGCTTCTTATTGTTGTGCTTAGTATTGTTTCAAATCTTGTTGGTAAGCCTGTTATTGTAGCAGGGCTTGTGCTTGATATTGAGCTTGGGCTTGTGCGTGTGCTTGTGTAACTTGAGTGTAGCTTGTAAGGCTTATGCAATTTTTGCAGATTGTTGGGCTTGTTGCTATTGTAGCAGTGCATGTGCTTGTGCTTGGGTAGCTTGTTGGACTTGGTGTGCGGCTTGTTGTGCCTATGCTTTTTGTGTGGATTGTGCAACTTGTGCAGTTTATTGGGCTTGGAATTGTTGGAGTGCCTTTTGATAGGCTTGTTGGGTTGCTTGCAACATGATGTTATATTGGTTTTCCATGTTTGGATTTGGTGGTGGAGGTGGAGCATTTGGGATGGTGTGAGATGGTGTGATGAGGTTTTTTTGAGGAGGTTTTTGAGGTGTTTGAGTGATGACCAATGGTTGTGTGGTGGAGGGTATGGTTGATATGCTAGGTCCTTAAGAGAGCATGTTTTGGAGAATCTGGGGTGTTGTAGATGGAATGATGGTTGATTGGGATATCTAGATTGGTGCCACATGGTGTTGTGATATTAGTGGCATGCTTGGAGGATTTGGTATGTTGATTTAATTCACAATTGGAGGATTATTTTTATTTAATTGATTTTGGATTGGTATGTTGGGTAAAGGGGGTTGCCCTAAACCTTGGATTGATGTGGATGTTGATGTTAGAGGGGGAAGTGGTGGGTGGATAGATGGTATGCTTCCTTGATAAAGTGATGATGAAGTATCAAAGATTCCCCCTTGTCAAAATAAACCCCCTTGTCCTTGTGATACCATGGGGAGAGAGACTTGTGTCCTAAGAAGGTATGTCGACATTGCAGAGAAGGTAGATGCATTGTTCGTATCATGGAAAATGAGTGGAATGTACAAATGCTTTGGGTCTTGAGGGATGGTATTTGTGTCTAAGTTTTCATTACTTATAGGGGGGTGTGTTTGAAGAGCATGAAGCAATGAACTCCCCTTGGTAGTTATGGGTTGGCTTGGAGCATGAGATGATATTGGTTGTGGGATGGGTTGAATGATGTTTTGGAAGGATGGTGTGAATGATACTGGTGGCATAGTCCTAAGAGGTGGTTCCATAATAGTGCTTACATCATAATCAGAAGGGAGTTTAGCCCCTTTGCTAATGCTAGCATGTATTGTGAAGGATTGAGTCTCATAATTGTTTTGACAATCTTGTGGTTTTCAAGATTTTGGACTATCTCCATGATTTTGTCTTGAGTCATTCCTAGGGGATTGTTGGTGATATCCTCCACTTGGAAACCTCCCTCTTGAGGATATTTTGGTTGTTGAGGAAGATTGAGTGCAGGGTTGTTAGATCCGATGGGGTTAAATTCAGGTGCGGTTTGACTCAAGTCACTTGAAGTGGATGTCTCTTTGTTTTACTCCATTTTTGTTTTGTGTTGAGATCTAGTTTGGACAATAAAATAAGGATCAATTTTCAAGAATATGAGGTGAACCTCTAACCCCTTAGGTTGGTCTAAAATTTAGGTACAAAGAAGAAAATATAAGTTTGTTTAAGGATCAAATGATGGTGATGGGATAAATGAAATATGGATGGTATGAAGGATTGAACTCTTAAGAACCTTGGAGGGATACTAGACTTTAGGAATTTTGGATTTTTTTATTTTGGATTTGATTTGGATTTTGGATAGTGAACTCATAAAACCCAAGATGTTGAATGTTATCTTGGAATAAAACTTGTCCACAAGGTGATAATTTAACTAAGTGTATGAAGAAAGACTCATCCACACACACTTAGTCAAACAAGATTATTTTTAAATTTGATTTGAAGGATTACCAAGAGTCTAGCATGAATAATTTTTTTTCCAGGATTCTAAGAGTTGTTTGTCATATGGGATTTTCATTATCACTTGGGGGATGGGTGAGAGTGTTGAATTTGATCCTAGATTGGACTTAGAGAGACTTCTTTTTACAAGACCTCAATATTGAAGAACATGCTATACTTCCTATGTGAGAAACTCAAAACGTTGAAAAAGACTTGGGTTTTGACAATAATAGAATGAGTACAAATTGGGATTGTCCTTTGAAGCATGTTTGTAAAAGTTATAGACCAATCTCTCTCACACTTTGTAAAGTCTTGAAAGACGTTTCTAGAAAGATTTTGGACTAAGGTACTTACGACGATTTGATTTAGGAACTTTGACTTTGTAGGAAATCATGAGATCAAGCACATGTGAGGTCAAATTGTCTTTCATCTTTGCTTGATGAGTTCTTTTTACCACATCCGCACTTTCTTTCTTAGCTTCTCAAACTAAATGTCTATGTCTCAACTTATTTTCATTCCACAAGGTCCATTATGTGGAAATCAAGAGAATCAAGGCAATAGTTCCCTATGTTGACTTTGCGGGGAACAAATTGAGATGTAGGTCCAAATGTTTAGAATCCTTCTAGGGATAAGAACCCCTAGGGACAAGCAGTAACACATGGACTTTTCAAAGGTACTTGTTCTTCCCAGAGGGTTTGAAATTTTGACGATTTTGTTGAATGTTTGTTTTCCAATGTTTTAGATCCAAGCAAAGTGTTTTGATTCTGAAACAATGCACAACCCTAGGATAGAAAAGAAAATATTTGTCAAATTCCCACTTGGATTTCTCTAGCTATGCTTATTCAAAGTGGATGATTAGAAGCTTGACCACACTGGCTTCCCTCCACAACACTCACTTTTATAGGTTAGACAAGCTTTGAGTTCTCATGAATCTCCCATGACAAACTCTTCATCTCTACTAAGAATCGCAAGTACGTGGTGTTAGAACCCAAAATTTTCATTAAAAACCCTAAGGTTTTCCCATTTGAATCTAGGTTTTCCATCATTACCCTAAGGAATTCTATTCATTTATATCCATATTTCACTATCCTTCCTTTAAAAAATTCATTTTCCCATTCATAATGTTCAAATGTCTTTATCGCCATTCAAAAATTCCAAATTGACTTCTATATTGCCACGACCATATTCATTCCTTTCTATTACCTTCACCACTTTACCGCTGACTTTTGCAAAGTGGCTCGTAGTATAGTGGTGACGGATCAAACACGGTCAGAGTAACTGCCACCGCCACACCGCAGCCAGTCATAATACTAACCGCGGTAATGCGGTGGGCAGTCATCATGGTGGTGAAGATAATAGCTAGTGAATATTGCACAACCATCGGGGATGGAAACGGGGACCATGGTGACCGCGATAGACGATGGAGCGATCGGCAAAGGGGTCACCATGGTACCGCTGGCATTCAAGCCAGGCATCGTGCTGAATACAGTAAAGGTTAACGGTCAGCGATAGATGAGGCAGAGGGGTCACCGTGGTACGACCACCCTCTTATGGGGAGACTGCAGTGACAACGGTGAAATGTTAGCCGGCAGCAAAGCAATTACTGCTATACCACAATTGGCTAGAACAAAGGTAGTGGTAGTGAGGTAATGGAAGGGGAAGAAGCTAGCGGTAATCACTGCGGAACCGCCAGAGATAAAATTCAAGTCCATGGTTGAGCGGTAAATGTAAAGGAAGCTGCAATGAAAGCAATAAAAGCCTTGAGAAATGGGATGCAAAAAAGCGATAAGGAATAAATTGTGGATATAATATTAAAGTGAAATATTAAAGACATGAAAAGGTATTATGGGAAAAATAAAAGCTCAAATATAATTAAAATATTTAATTTGCCGATAAGGAAACCCAATTAAATATTTTAAATTTCTATCAAAGAATTCAAATGGTTTTACCAGTCTAGTGAAGTGTCATGACCCTTAATATGTAATGTATAAATGGATTGAAAAATTAGGTAGTTGGAGGAGGGAGATAGGGTAGTTAGATTTCTCAGAAAAATAAGACTGGGAATGGGAATAATGTACAGACCTTCCTGAAACAATGCAATGGAGAAAATATTCATAAATTGGTGAAATATTTCTGAGTTCAGTTGTTGAGATGCTATAATTTGTATTATTTTTATCTTGGTTCTCTCCAATTAGAATTCTTCCAATCATTTGATTTAATGTATCAAGTATAATCTTGATTCATCAAAGTGCATTTTTTCACTTTGTGTGATTTTTATTTGCTAGTGTCTGCAAATCAGAATTAAATCCATTCAAATAAGTCACAGTGTTTGTGAGATTTCTTTTGGATAATTTAAGAGGAACTAGGTTAGAAAACATTCCATCATAATTTGTGCAAGCCATAAATAAATGAAATTCTATTCCAATCATAAGATTTTATTTTATAAACTGCCTAACTTGAATTAAACCAGAGAAGGAAAACACATATCATTTTTATTTTTGACTCCATTGCCCATGTGGATAGAAGGCACTAGTCTACCACAACCCAGAGATAAGATTCACATAAATAATATATTCAAAACATTTCATTTGTGCAGTAGGAGTAGGAGTAGGTGTAGTAATTTTATCTGTCCACTTCCCTTTGCCATTGTGGGTAGATAGTTCGAATAGGAAAAACATTTCAAAATCTGCATCATTCATGTAGGTGCACCCACCTAGGTCTAGCAGAAGCTGAAGAGTAGAAGGCACAATTGTATCAATTGGCCTTGTACATTGGCCAAAAGCATTGCGAGAGCTTGGAAACCTCTCGTGGTTCAAACTTGCATTTTTGAGACCCAACAGTTTGGCGACTCCGTTGGGGAAAAACCTATCAAGAAATTTTTCAGCCTTTCTATTTATAGAGTCAACAAAGTTTTTCATTTTTTTTTTGGAGATTCTACTAGGGCAAAGCAAAACAATCCATTTCATTTTCCTACTTTTGGAAAAGTAGGTGTTGACTCTATTTCAGATTTGATAAATAATGCATGGATATTGTGGAACAGTAATATTTTGTCAAGATGGCAGAAGCAGAAAGAGGAAAGCAGTCAATAAGAGAGTTGAAGGAATTGTGACAACAAAGGCTGCAATTGGACCAGCAGATGCTACAAGTGAACCAAAAATTGTTGCAATTGGGAGTCAAAAGTGTTCCAAATACATCACCAAATGGGTCATCATGCAGTAAGAATGAAGACACAAATTTTAGGAGATCTTGGACACCACAAGTGCCCCATGATGCAACTGAGAACTCTGGAAATAAAGGTAATGTACTCTATTCACAGGAAAGTACTTTTGATGAGTATATTCAAATTGAAGAGAGAGGCAAAAATTTTGTGGATGTCTTTTTTTATATAAGGAGATATAAGGGAGAATGCATGAGTTTTTTATACAACAGGATGGTAGATGTCTGTATGCAATTACCTCCTCATTTTAGGCCCACAAGACCCACATTTGTTGCACAATTTCTAAGAGCATCAGAGCCTGAATCAATTTATTGGTCAAAGTCATTGAAACAACAAGCCTTTGATGTAGTAAATAAATTTATTGATTCCATGCTTGGGACAAGGTACATGGATACTGGAAATAATAAATCTAGTAGTGATATCATGGATGTTCAAACGTTGCAACAAACAAAGGAAACATGTGCTACTAGAATTTCTAATGAATTTTTTTCAGATTTAGAAGATGATTGCAGCATTGATGATATTGGTGGGGACACATCATCTAGGGAGTACATCAGCAATGTTTCAAAAATTGAAATAGAAGAAGATATCATGCCTTCCAATAGTGAAAATATGGAGAGTTTTTCCTGTATAACTGATTGTGATTTAAATTGTGAAGAAGAACTTGTGGATGTTGATCTTCAACAGGATGATTGTTGCAGTTATTATGAAGATCAAGAAGAGGTTGGAGACATGGTAGAAGATATGGAAGCAGAGACCTGTTCACTTAGCAATGAGCAAGTTTCAGATTTACTAACTCTAGAATACCAGAAGTATGCACATAAAGATGATTCTAGAGTTTTTGTTCTAGCCTATATATGCTTTGACAGTGAAGATACTATGTGTAACAATTCATATGACTCCATGTGCATCTCTTAGATTGATGAAGAAATCATTGAAGCTGATCATGAATCCATTTGTGTCCAAGAAGAGGTATGTGATTTGAATAATTTTTGCTTGCAACAGAAGGATATTGGTTTGCATATCATTAATGATAAATGTTCAGCATTTGTTGATTCAAGTATGTGTAAGGATGGTTGTATGGATCAGAAATATGTGTCAATGCCAACTAGTAATATAATAGAAATGGAAATTAGTTCTGATTTGATTGTTCTAGAAGATGCTGATGAGATAGAATATTTTGATTTCCAAGAAAAGCATTCATATTTTCAGGTCCTAGTACAGCTGCTTGATCATTCAGCAACATATGACAGTGAGCATGCCTATGAATGTTTTGTTGAATGTGGATACACTTTATATGCTGAGGGTGATAAATCTTTTTCACATGATAATAAGAATGATGAAATGTAGAGTGACAAAATGAATATGAATCAAGTTGAATATAATGATTTCCTGAAGGTTTTCAATGGTAGTGCATGTTGTAGGGCAGGTGGAATGGATAGTTTCAAAAGAAACCTGATGAGCTCTATTCAGAATAAGGTCTATGATAGAGAAAGTGCAAGTTTTTCTTTTTGGGTGGCCTGGCGCCATCCTTTGTGGTGTATTTCTGAACCATAGCAGACATAGAGGATTAGGGATCACTAGTGCATAGACAATTCCTAACAAACATCTTTAAAAAATTATTTTCCATGCACAATAGTTTTAAGAAATTTTGAAGGGTCTGAGTTTGCCAGTACATGGACATTCCCAGAAGTTCCCTTTTTGAAAGTGTTTACTTTCCTTTCCATGTACAGTAGTGTAGGGTTTTCCATCTCCTCCATGCTCTTTCATTCCCTCCATTTTCCATTGCCTTGATTTTTCATTTCCTTCGGTTGGTCTGCTCTCCCAAAGATATTCTGGATTCTTGCAATGATTTGCAAAACCACTCATCCCCAATAGGAGCCACTATTAGAACCCAAAATTTTCATTAAAAACCCTAAGGTTTTCCCATTTGAATCCAATTTTTCCATCATTACCCTAGGGAATTTTATTCATTTATATCCGTATTTCACTATCCTTCCTTTAAAAAATTCATTTTCCCATCCATAATGTTCAAATGTCTTTATCGCCATTCAAAAATTCTAAATTTGACTTCTATATTGCTGCAACCATATTCATTCCTTTCTATTACCTTCATCGCTTTACCACAGCCTTTTACAAAGTGGCTCACGGTATAGCGGTGATGACTCAAACACGGTCGGAGTAACTGCCACTACCACACCGCGACTAGTCAAAATACTAACCACGGTAATATCATGTGAAGTCATCATGGTGGTGAAGATAACATCTAGTGAATACCACGCAACCGCCGAGGATGGAAATAGGGACCGTGATTACCGTGATAAACAGTGGAGCGACCAGCAGAGGGGTCACTGCGGTACTGCTGGTGGTCAAGCCAGGCACCACGGTGACTATGGTAAAGGTTAATGGTCAGCGACAAATAGAAGCAGAGGGGTCACCGCGGTACCGCCATCGGCTTACGGGGAGACCGCAATACTGCCACCGGCTTACGGGGAGACCATAGTACTGCCACCGGCTTATGGGGAGACTACGGTGACAACAGTGAAATGTTAGCTGGTGGTGAAGCAGTTACCACTATACCGCAACCGGATAGAATGAAGGTAGTGGTAGCGAGGTAACGGAAGGGGAAGCAGTTAGCTGTAATCACTGCGGAACTGCCAGAGATAAAAGTCAAGTTTGCGGTTGAGCGGTAAATGTAAAGGAAGCTGCGATGAAAGCAATAAAAGCCTCGGGAAATGAGATGCAAGAAAGCGATAAGGTATAAAGTGTGGATATAATATAAAAGTGAAATATTAAAGACAGGAAAAAGGTATAAAGGGAAAAATAAAAGCTCGAATATAATTAAAATATTTAATTTGCCGATAAGGAAACCCAATTAAATATTTTAAATTTTTGTCAGAGAATTCAAATGGTTTTACTAGTCTAGTGAAGGGTCGTGACCCTTGATATGTAATGTATAAATGGATTGAAAAATCAGGTAGTTGGAGGAGGGAGATAGGGTAGTTAAATTTCTCAGAAAAATAAGACTGGGAATGGGAATAATGTACATACCTTCTTGAAACAATGCAATGGAGAAAATGTTCATAAATTGGTGAAATATTTTTGAGTTCAATTGTTGAGATGCTATAATTTGTATTATTTATATCTTAGTTCTCTCCAATTCGAATTCTTCCAATCATTTGAGTTAATGTATCAAGTATAATCTTGATTCATCAAAGTACATGTTTTCACTTTGTGCTATTTTTATTTGCTAGTGTTTGCAAATCAGAATTAAATCCCTTCAAACAAGTCACAGTGTTTGTGAGATTTCTTTTGGATAATTTAAGAGGAACCAAGTTAGAAAACATTCCAGCATAATTTGTGCAAGCCATAAATAAATGAAATTCTATGCCAGTCGTAAGATTTTATTTTATAAAGTGCCTAACAACTTGAATTAAACCAGAGAAGGAAAACACATATCATTTTTATTTTTGACTCCATTGCCCATGTGGATAGAAGGCACTGGTCTGCCACAACCCAGAGATAAGATTCACATAAATAATATATTCAAAACCTTTCATTTGTGCAATAGGAGTAGGAGTAGGTGTAGTAATTTTATCTGTCAACATCCCTTTGCCATTGCGGGTAGATAGTTCAAACAGGAAATACATTTCAAAATCTGCATCATTCATATAGGTGCATCCACCTAGGTCTAGCAAAACATGAAAAGTAGAAGGTACAATTGCATCAATTGGCCTTGTACATTGGCCAAAAACGTTGCGAGAGCTTGGCAACCTCTCGTGGTTCAAACCTGCATTTTTGAGACCCAACACGTGGGACGGCTTCAGAGGTCCAACCTCTTGACACTAACAAATAGTTAGGGATTTTGGATTCTACACAAATTGGTTTGTAATCAAGGCACCTATTCAGAAGGCAACAAGAGAGGCAAGATCAACCCATATAAAGAGTATCACCTGCTTTTCTATAGGAGCTCCTGTAATGCTGAGATTTCCTCAACATTCGAATTTATATACCAGTTGGGAGTAGCTTGGCGTTTAGCTCGTTACCAATTTGAGTCATTCCCTTGGGGTGAGTATTTTTTCCCACCAAGGCAGGCTCTCTAGAATTAAACAATAGTGAAGAATTTAATTTGTAGTTCAACCACCTAACACATTTAGGAGGGAGCACACACAATTCCTTTTCTTCACACTCACATGATTTGTTCAATTTTAAAATCCCAAATTTGAAATGTGGAGGCAATCTTTTAGATAACCTAATGCCACTAAAATGGTTTTGATTCTCAAGATTTTTGTGAAGCACAAGAGAAGTGCATATGCATTCGAATGACAAGATTTCGTAAAGAAGATTACAAAACAAGAAAAAGACAAGTTTGTTTTAAATCTTCAAAGGCAATAATGAGCTCTTTATAGAGCACCAAATTTGAGTGTGAAGTTGATTGTTCAATTTTTAATCCAAAATCAAATCTAGTGAGTTTCTAATGTTCTTTATAACCAACTTTGATAAAAAGAAAGCTTTTGCATGTTCTTTTTAAATCCCAAATGAAATGTAGTTAAGTTATAAAGCTGAAGATAACAATATCCAAAGATGGGATTATAAATGTCCCCAAAGTGTTAAAGAACACTTTTTTACAATTATGAGAAAGAAAATGCCATAGGAAGCTCTTCTTGTTTCCTCCTCTTCTTTGTCACCTCAACCTACAAAATTTGGTCAACATATAGAAAACAAAGTCACAAAACAGGTCAAAGGTCAGAAAAGATCAAAACATAAGGCACATGCTAAAATAAATTTGCAAACTGATTTTTACCCAGACCCAACATTGCTTTCTACACATGTGTCGCTATTTGAAGTTTTCAGCATCGCTCTGTGGAAAAACAGAGACCACACTTGTGTCACTATTTTCTTCAGTGTCGCTCTTTAGAGTTTGACCAACATGGCATCAGGAAAATAACTATAGTATCACCCTTTGGATATAGAGGTAGTGTCTCTATATAGTGACACTGAAACAATTGCATCGTTGTTTGTCCTCTTCAGCATCGTTATGTCCTGAAAGAATAAAAAATAGAAAAAAAATGATGAAAATAGTGAAAAAAATGTGTTAATTTTGAGATTTGTGCCCTCCTAGCACCAAAATGTGAATGCTCTGCCTAGACTTGCTCAAACATGAACAAACAAACAATCATTAGTCAATAAACAAGTGTATATAATAATTCCCTATAAAATTCTTTGAACATATGAATAAATGGAAACAAAGCAAGATATGACATAAATCACAAATGTAACACTATTCTAATGCTCAAACCAACATCTCATAGGGGCATTGGTACTCCTTTGATGTGGAAAGAATCCCTTTTCCAATCCCTTGACAAGCTTTGGATGAAATGTGTGATTCTTGATACAAAATGTCAATAACCTAGCTATGGATGATGAAATCTATGCCTATGATAATCTAACTTGTGGATGATATTGTGGATAGTAATCTTGCATGAGATTGTGGATCCTCAATCAATAGAGAAGGCCTTTATTTATAAGGGAGAAGGTTTGAAGAGTGAAGAATGGGGAGAATGTGGGATTAAAAATTGGACTAGTAGCATGATGCCATTTGTCAACATGCTAATGAATCTTGGAGGAGATGTGCTCACACATGTGTGAGCACGTCTTGGGAGATGGGATGTGTAAGAAGAATAAATGCCAAAGTGGCTTGTGTAAGAGGAGGTGTAAGACCTATTTAAAGCCAAGGTGTCTTGTGTAAGAGTTATTTAAAGCCAAGGTGGCTTGTGTGTAAGAGCTCTTTAATGCCAAGGTGGCTCAAGAAAGAGGACAAAAGTCCTTTGGGAGGGAAAAGTCAAATGGGTAGAAAATTCTAAGAATATGTCCTTTTGAAAGAAAATAAGGTAATTAGTAAATCAAATAAATTGATTTACATGTGCAACTTGGTTAATTGACCAAGGTTGACTTACACTAGGGTGGATTTAAAAGCTAGAGGAATGGGGGATTAGTGTTAGGAGCTAATTAATTTAGGATTAATTAATTTAGATGAGATTAGTTGATTTGTGACATTTGATTTAAATTTTTGGGTTTGTTAAAATCAAATGAGAGGATTATTGGAACATTACGATTTTAATTAAATAAAATTGATTTATTTAATTAAAAGAAGAATATTAGGATATGATGAAATAAATCTGATAAAGTATATTATCTGATTTAAGTAGGAAATTTAATGAATTCAATTAATTAAATAAAGATTATTCAATTAATTGGTTAGCATGAAAATGATTAAGGAAGAATTGGTGTTAGTTAATTAGGATCAAGTGCACGATATTGATCAGAATATTTTGAGTGTCTACACACAAGTATCTAGGTGTGGACAAAATATCGATGCATGGATGCAAGAAGGTAGACAAAACAAGATCTTTGCAATGTGATAATCACCCTAGATGAACATTATACATGAGGTATTACTCTTGTTTCTGCATTGATTGCATTGTGGGAAACTCTGATGCATGCAACAACCAAGAACTTAGATATGTTAGTAGATGGGATATGGTGCCGCTATTCATTTTAGACACATAAGATGAAAATGAGGATGAAAGATTTGAAGACATTCCTTTGATTTCAAATTATTATGAACATATTTCAAGATTTCTTAGGAAAGGTACATGTGTAAGTTTTCAATAATTTATTATATAAATTTAATGATCTTTAAATTTTATACAATTCTAATTTGTTTAGAATTTTTTTGTGTAATTTTGGTGTACAAGAGATGATTTTGTAGTCATAGTAGAGCTTGGAAACAAAGAAGGTGTTAGCTATTATTTATGATGTTGCATAGAAGAGAGAAATAAGCTAACAAAACCTAAAACAAGTGATGGAATGTTGCTTCCCACAGGTGAGTTTGAATTTAAAATTATATATGCATTATGTACATGTACATTACCTTAAAAACAATAAATATATTGTATAAACCTTGAGTGAAAATGTTGTACACGTGTATATGTCTCACCTTAGGTTCATGTTTACCATCCAGGTTTTGTTGTAGTGCAAGGGATATATCTCAAATAAGTCAAAAATTTCAACATGGGATTCATTTTATTGACTATCAACTTGATAAAACGATATATCAATATAGTCACCTAATAATTGCTACCTCCCTCGATCTTCATGCAGTTCTGTAGACATGAAAAATATACCAACACACTTGATCCTAATTACTAACATCGCTTCGTCCTAAATCATACTCTCGGCTTATCATCACTTTTTAATCTCTTAATTAGATAAATCATTATTTATTTAATTAGGTATTTCTCCCTTGTTGGTTAAATTAATCAATTTAATTTAATTAATCCTCAATCCCTCATTAATTAAATAATTCATCTTATTTGATTAAATCCTAAAGTCCTCTAATTAAATTGAATAAATTAAACATTATTTGATTTAATCTAACATTATCCCCTTTGGTTAAATAAATCAAAACATTTATTTAATTAAACCTTTCCTCTCAATTCTAATTTAAATCAAATTTAAGTCTAAATTGTCACATCTCCTAAATTCTTCATTAAATTAATAAAACTTTGATTAATTTAATCTTAATCCATGTCACATCCTCTAGAGAATGCAACTTGCACAATAAATCAATTACTTTGATCTATTTCTCTCAACATGGAATAAAGGAGGAATATTCCTTCAAATTTGAATTCAAAATCCAAGTGGATTTGTCCTTCCAATAAAGCATTCACTCCTCTTACATGTCCTTGTGCATTGAGCCAAGTGACATTAACTCCATTCTTTTCTCCCTCCAACATGTTAGATTCAAATTTCAAATTTGAATCTCATAGAATTTATCATGCACATTGATCAAAATGTGCTCAACCTTCAACCATTCACATCTTGACAAGTGGCACTTGGTCATTGGATGTTGAATGATCCCACATTGCTCAATTTCACTCTCTCTTCCAATTTGGAAATCTATAAATGAGAGACTCTTCCTCTCATTCTATCATCCATAATTTGAGTAAACTTACTATACTCAACTTCATCCTCAAGCATATCTAGTTTCATCTATTTCATCAAATTATTAGCTAGGTTATGCAAATATTTCATCATGGAGCTTGATTGAATCTTCATCAAGGTGGATCATTCATCAAATCATCAACATTGCAACAAAGGAGTTGGGAAAGGGCCAATTTTGACACACCAATTGGCACCAATTCCCCCATGGGATTAAGAGTTTTCTTGCTTAATTAGGATTTCATTTTTTTTTATGTATTGTTCTTCATTTTTCCTATTTTGAGCATTAAAAATGGATTTCATGGGGAATCCTTATTCTAACTTTCATATGAGCTTACTAATGTGTTTGCTTCTTATCTTTGTGTAGGTTTAGGATTGGGGTTCACATTTTGGCACTAGAAGGAGGGCTGAGTTGGAGAAATTCATCACGTTTTTCCAAAATTCCATGGTTTTTTGGCATTTGTTGTGCCTACAAGAAATTGCACCGCTCATAGTCTCGTGGTGCCATATTGCACCGCTGTCAGACAAGCGGCGCTATATTGCACCGCGCAAAACTCCAAACTTGAGAAATTTCAAATTTGCAAATTGTGTCGCACTCCAAACTGCGCGGCATTCCAATATAGCGCCACCTTTGCACTCTCTGTCTGTTGCAGAGCACCATGCTTAGTCAACATGCAGCGCTATATTGCGCCGCTGGATTTCTAAACTTCCAAGTATTTTTTGATTGCATCATTGGATGACATTAAAAAGTTCTAATTTGATTTTTTTAACATGTGCCATTTTGTTTTCAGCTTTTTGATTCATTAACTTATTTGTTGTCTCTGTATTTTTTGGTTTTAATCATTTTGTAGGTTAGGGCAAGGAGGAAAGCAAAATGGAGGGCTACATTATGACATCATTCTTATCCTATACCAAGTATTTTTAAATACCCCAGTGTTGTTTAACACTCTTAGAGAGTTCTCAATCTCTCCTAAAATATTTGTCATCTTTTATGCTTTAGGGAACAATAAATTTCCTTTTGCGCTCTAAAAAGAACAATACAAATTTTCTTTCAAAGTTTGCAAACAAAAGGGTTAAAAATAACCTTAGAAACAATTTACTAGATTTGGTTTAAGGTTTAACAATTGAACAAGGCAAATTCCACATTTGATTTAGTGCTTTAAAAAGAATTCAATTTTGCTTTGTGGGCTTAAAATGAACAAGTGTTGTTTTATTTTGTAATTGTTTACTCAAAATAATATCATCAAAAGGACGTATGCACTTCTCTCGCACCTCACGGTGATCTTGAGAATCAAAATCTCTTTTCGTGATCTTAAGTTGAGTAAAACAATTACCTCCACATTTCATTTTGGGATTAAAATTAAACCAATCTTGCGAATGTGAGCATGGTATATTGCAAATGTTCTCCCTTTGTTTTTCAACAAAGGTCGATTGAACTACGGGATATGCTTGCTTGATTTTGTTTATCTTAGTGGGCTTGCCTTGTGGGAAAAGGTAATCACCCAAGGGAATGACCCAACCGGGAACACGCTAAAGCCAAGTGACTTCCACCCGGGATATAAGTGTGGATATTGGAACAAAGGCCAATATCACGAGGATTATTCCGATGAGAAGGAAAACAATGGTCTCTCACCACATGGATGGTCCCCCATGAACGAAATGCCCGCATTAAAACCCTTATTTAGCAATAGCCAAAATTCTTAACTATTTGTTGGTGCAAAAGGTTATGTCCTTTGAACCCGCCCCATGTATACATGCAGTTCTGTTGTAGAGATGAAAAGTATGCCATGGGAGATTCATGGGTACTCATGCTTGGATGACCCGAGAAGCGAGTGTCAGTGCATTGTCGGGGGACCCTATGTGGTCAAGAATCTAATCATCCACATTGAATATGCGCAATTGGATTTATCTAAGTGGGATCCCAACAAATATTGTCTCTTCATCCTAGGATTGTACATGTTCTTGGAATCGAAAACACATTGCTTTGATCGAAAACATTCAAAAACAAACATCCACAAAATCTTCGAATTTCAAACCCTTTAGGAGGGGAAAATACCTTTGACCAAATCCAAGTGTTGTTGCTTTCCCTAGGGATTTTATGCTTAGAGGTCTCTAAGCATTTGGATTTGCATCATAATTTGCTCATACTAAAGTCAACCTAGGAAACTATGCTCTTGAAACCTTCATTTTCACATAATGGACCTTGTGGAATGAAAAGGAATTGATACATAGACATTTAGTTTGAAAAGCATAATCAAGAAAGTGTTTGTGGTAAAAATAACCAAATCTAAGCAAGATAACAAACAATTGAACCACACGTGTGTTTGGTCCCTTTTGAGTCATTTGGTTTTCATGCAAACATTGGTCTTTTGGTTTGAACCACTTTTAGGGAAAATCATGTTCTTCAATATCTTGGTCTAGTAAACAAGTCCTCTTAGGTTCATCTAGGATCAAGTCAAACACTTCACCCCATCCAAACATTTATCAAAATCCCTTTTCACCAAAAGATTTTGGAACCTTGGAAAACATCACTTATGCTAGACTTTTACGAAAAATCAACATCACTTTGTTTGACTTAACACACTTAGTCAAACTATAAACCAATCAAAATAGAATCAAATGAAGTCCTAAATTCTAGCATTGATCCAAAGTTCCTAAAAGCATCCATACCCCTCACCCTTTCATCCTTCATCTCATCATTGGTCCTAAACACCTTAGAGGTTCACTTTTGCAATAAGGCCAAAACACAAAATGAAAAATTCATTCAACATCACGTTGCAAGCACTCCAATAAATGAATGCTCAAGCCCACACTCAATACCATGGACAATTGCAAGAAACTCGACAACAAAAATTTCAACAAGGCCTACAATATCAAGTGCAATAGGAAGCAGCCCAGTTACTAGCCCAACAACAAGCTTTGTTGGCACAACAACATGACCAACAACAAATGCAGACATTACTCCCTCAGCAAAGCTTACAACATATTCCCACCACAATCATTGAAAATGATGATCAAGATCCTTCGACCAATGATCATGTTGAAAATGTCTCTACATCAGCTAATGAGTTAGAGGACATATCTCAAGAATTTATTCCAAAGCATGATCAACATCTTTCACCAAGGTCTAGCAATGATATTTTCCAAAACATATGGACATCCTTTGACCTCATGACATTTGAGAAACTTCCTATGCCTAATGAAGATGTCCAAGAACCCTTTATAATAAATCCATTCTTTGAAATTGACCCATGTCAAGAACATGATCCAAAGCATGTCGAAAGTAATTCTGAAATCATTCGAGATCAATAATTTGTATCTCCAAGCTACTACAATGATATAATGGACACCATCCTATCTATACAAGATGATCACATCCACATAGCACATACTCCTCCATCTACCCATGAGATGCTTCTCGTGGATGGACATGTAGATGATCTTCATTCAGAACAAGATTCCTTTACTCCTAACATTATTACACAAAAAGAGTGGGATATTGATTCCTACAAAAAAATCAGTTGTCAACATTAGGATCAGATATATCCCAAATTCAGACTGAGGACATCATGTATGAAGATATCCAATATTATCCACTCAAGGGGATAGGTCAGATAAAACGGGATATTCTAGAGTCAACAGAGCAGCAAATTGAAATGATGTCATCTGCAGTGGTCATTTGTCAGAGAATGTTTGCTAAACAAGAACTCTCAAAACAAGGACAATCAAAGAACAAAGATGCTACTACCACCATACTGGGGGCAACTTCATCTCAAGCAAACATCAACATAGGGGGCACGAAAGATCCTTATGATGAAACCAGTGCCAATACTACAACTAGCCATGTCATGAATCTTCATCCACCCATCACCCCATCCATGAATTGGGACCAACAAAAAAAGAAATATTTGAATCAAAGCACAAAGAATGTTATCAAAGAAAAAGAAGCTAAGAATCATATAGGACAAATAGAAAAATTATCCATTAAAGCTTTCCACAAAGGCAAAAGCAAGCTTCTCAAGCAACATACAAAGTATATCAAGCAGTTGCTCCTAATTCCACGCACACTTCTGTATCCACCCATCATTGCTCATCTTCCCAAGTTTGGAGAGTCAAAGGTTCCAAACTATCAACCAATCCATATTTTGTTCCTAAACACAATCCATCCATAGCTCCACGCATGATATCGAATTCTCACATTGACCCTGTGTTGGCAATGAACCTTCATCATAAGGATTTAGAAGGCACTCTATCCCGATGTTCGTATAAAGACAAAGTTAACTCTGGTATCAACAAAGTAGATCAAGAATCTCAAAAGTTGCATTCAAGTGCAGGTATCTTGGTAAAGCAGATTCTTCAAGCAAGATACCGATGGCACATTATGATAGAAGCATCTACATTGACACCACCAGGTGGTTCAACATGGGCTTAAAATATTTCATGGAAAAATACAAAAAAATCAAAAATATAAAAATCCAAAAAAATTAGAAAAGGGATTGAAAACAGTAAAGAGAAAAATCATCCTCTAGTGAAAACTGCATAGGCAGCACTTTGGGCAAGTACCATGATGAAAACCTGGAAAACAGGCGTCATGTGTAGAATTGAGCATCTATGTGCACCATTTCAAGAGAAAGCATCTTATCACATCCATAATAAATCCAACATTTCATCCATAATAAATCCATTTATCCATGAACCATTTTCATCCATTTACATCCATACTCCAAGTTATCTTAATCTTGATAAAATTTTGGTACACACTTCACACTTATTTATGGTAAAAATCTTGACATGGATCATTTTCATTGATCCTATCCTACCCAACATTCTCTGAGCCTTGAAGCATTATCTAAATGAGCATCCTCTGCTCGAACACCTTACCGTATCACAAGATAATCCTTGGCATCCTTTGCATGCTTACCATATCCATCTATACACACACCTATCCAAGCGTCCACCCATGGCCTTTCAAACATTGCTAGACACTGGGGACAGATGTTTGCATCTTGCTTCGAGAATAAATCTTGATATATATCCTCCAGCTTATGTGATGATCCAAACATTGGAAAACATGAAATCAAATTGGTCAAGAATTTGTGAGCCAAAATCCAAAGCACTAGCCCATGGCACATTTTGACGAGAGGATGTTCCTTATCAAGTTTTATATTTCATCGAACATCAATCCAGATGATCAATATCAGTTGCATCTAATGTGTACTCCAATGCCATATCAAATCATCAAAACAATTTTGTTCCAAATCAAGCTTCATCAAACCTGATCAATCAAATCCAATCAATCCATCATCATCTTGGGATATCCTTCCAAATCCTTGTGTTTCTTAACACTATCCTTGCATTGTTGTGTATCATCAACAATGTTATCATCGTCAATCTAAAAATCCTTGTGTTTCTTAAAACCATCCTTGCATTGATGTGTATCCTCAACAATGTTATCATCATCAATCCATTGATCCGATCAATCAACCTTAGCTTGGTTTTCAAAAAAATCCCAAAATAGAGCACTGATATCATATCTGTATCCAAATCATCAAAAACATGTCAAAAATCTGAAAAATCAAAAGTGGCATCCTTAGTCTGAACTACGTCATCTCTAAGCTTGAATGTAGGCAATTTTGATCTTTGATCATCCCCTGAGACACCCTAGGTTATTCCTTTAGGCGTTTGTCGCAATCTGGAAATCTGTTTGCCCATCTATCTCATCATTGAGTCAAGTCTATCATCAGTTGAACTACGTGGTCTCTACGTACATAACATAGGCAAAGCTAATATATGGATCAGCTCTCGAGACCGCTAGGATAGGTCTGTAAATTAGTCTCTTCATCGTAAAAAATCTCAAAATACCAAAAAATTGAAAAATCTAAAAATCAAACAGCCTCAAAACATTTGAAAAACCCAAAAATGGTGCATCCATCTCATCTCGCTTTCACCCGCGATTGTCTCATTCCCAATAAATCAATCATCACCTTCATCCTTTGAAGGCTCAGTCAGAAGCATGTCTAGTAGGTTCCAAAGTGAGCACCCTAATTGTCAAGGTCTCAAGTCTAGGTCAGTAAGCAAGCAAGCTGATCAACTCGGAGTATCAATAGCTTATCACCTAATCAGTCTCACCAAAACCCTAATCACAACATGTCCTAGGATGTATCCTTCCCACAATGGACATAATCATGAGGTATCTCGTAGTATTTTAGCCTTAGCTAGTGGTATGAAGAACATTAGTTTATTTGTTTACCTTTTCCTTGGTCTTTGTGACTTATCTTATTTTGCGCTCATTCCAAGGACCTCTCGATGATGCCTAAGAAAAAATAGGTATAGAGAGAAAGGAATGGGGCAATGATCATTATATTTTTAATCTATTGTGATTGTGAGATACTCTTTTAAAATAACTTAGTCATGCATGCTTTGTTTGGTTTGTAGGAAGGGAACTTAGGTATCTTGTTGACCACATAGGAAGGCTTGCCTTTCTATGTTTTGGCCCGAGATGTTTAGAATATATGAACTACATCCTGAACAAGGTTTTGTATACTAAGTGTGAACAAGAATACTCCTATCTGATTTTCAATTCAAATTCCATCACACTAGGTACAACACCATCCCGGTTCTTTATACCTTGATGCATCGTACCTATGTGTGTTATCAAACATAAAGTAATTGGCCCTTTTAAAATCTTGACTCCTAGTAAGAAAATCATCATCATAATAATGACTTGATTGGATCTCTTTTCTTCTATCTTCTTTCCATACTAACATGGTACCATGACAGTTAATCAGAACATCGCTAATGCATCCACCCTACATCCATAAAATCATTAGCATAAGTGCATATCATATCATATAGATCATACCACATCATATCATCTCGTATTACCATCATATCAAGTTATGAAGAATAATATAGATTTGTTATTCTAAGCATCTTAAGAAATCATTGCATTACATTCATACATTACACGAATCATTAAGAACATAATAGAAATCATTAGCATCCATTATCATTACATAATCATTTACATATCATTTGAATCATAATCATTATTATGCATTACATCCATACAAATGTCATCAAAATGCATAGAAAAGTACAAAAATAAATGCATCCATAATCATCATGTAGAAGCATATATC
The DNA here is from genome assembly GCA_007115665.2 of Sequoiadendron giganteum. Taxonomy (NCBI): domain Eukaryota; kingdom Viridiplantae; phylum Streptophyta; class Pinopsida; order Cupressales; family Cupressaceae; genus Sequoiadendron; species Sequoiadendron giganteum. The sequence goes on from CM021110.1 coordinate 345,576,758, forward strand.
ATAGAACATGAGCATAAAATAGAAGCATTTCATAAAATCTCATAGGAAATTAAAGTGCATCCACACATCATACATTGTAGGACATATCATAAATTGAACCATCTCATATATATCATCAAAAATGTACGACAGTCATGTTACAAAATCGGATCAAGTGTACATCAAAATACATGATACAATAGGGGCAATAATCAGATCCCATGAATCAAAAAATGGAAATTGCCTAAGATCAAAGGGATAGCCCTGCTGGTTGTGCCCCTCACCCTCTGGCCTATCACCGTGATCCTCTAGCGGCCTCATCCTGGTCTGCTGTGAAAAGTTTGGCACCCGGCCTGCTGCTGGAACTACCTACCTGTAGTGTTACTGATAGTACTTGGCCTCTCTCACCACCTCCTAGTATGCTCTCAAGGATATTGTCTAGCCCTAGACGAATGAGGTTGTACTCTCTAGCTGCCTACACTGACCAACCTCTTGATCCCTCTCGGATTAAGCCTGGTTCCTCTCAGTAGTGATTGTCAAAACTTGCTGCTGAGCCTGGTCTCTCTCCACTGTCAATATCTGAATCTGACCCTGCAACTGCTAGATCAGTGCATCTCTATGAACTAGCTTCCCTAGTGGATGCTGCTAAAGGATTGCTATGTCCCCATCTCTGGGTCGATCATCCTGTATCCCTACCTATGGAGGTGTGCGATGTGCCTGATCTCTGGGGGTATCTGATGAGGAGGTGATCCACCTCCTCCTTTGTCCCCATCACTGTCACCTCTACCTCCCTGTCCTCTGCCCCTGTCAGTTGACCTGCCTCTCAGCCTCCATCATGGGAGTGCTGCACCTAGAACTTTCAATCTCAATGGAGGCCTAAACCAAGCTCTGTATGCCTGGGTCTCTACCGGCCCCTAATCATATGGCCACTAGTTGTCTGAACGAGGACACTACCTCAATTGTCGGGATGGGCTGGCCCCATGTTGTCTCTCTCATGCTATGGGTGAAGATCACCATATACTGATCATCTATCCTATCTTGAATCTCACCGAACTGTCGGGCCACCCTATCTGGAAGGTACCGCTCTATCATGGCATGCTCTCGGCCCTACATCCATCTATCCTGCTAAGCAAAGAATAGGTGCTCTATATAATTGTACCATGGGCCTATGCCCATCCAAGGCCTCCAAATGAACTCTCTCATCTCATCAAGAGCTCGTCACCAATGGGTGATGCCACCTATGCTAGTATGAGTGAAGTGGATTTGTGCCCTACCATATCACCAGACAACGAGGTCATCAATATCAAGAATAATCAGTGTGACATCTGGACGGAGCACTGGAATCCACTCCCATGCCTAGATATGAAGCAAAGTAACTCCAGACCTGAGAGCCCGACTATCCAGGTATGCAAACTCATGTAGATCCCGGTATAGGGAAGCCAACATCACTGGCCCCCAAGCAAAGCACTCCCAGCGGATGACCATCTGCTCCCATGCCAGTCCCCAACCTAGACTGAACTATCGACCTCACTGATCTAGTGCCACAAGACCAGAAATGATGGCTCCAACGATCAACCTGTAGGTGGGCGCTATACCCCAGTATCGCTCCAAGTCAAACACCCATCACATCAAAGCAGGCATTCCTACTAGCATCGGGACCTTGTTGTATCTTTTTTGGTCAATCGGGGACCTTGTTGCATCTTTTTTGGTGTTTTAACGTGTTTTTTTGGCATCCTGGGGCATTTTTGGACCTATCAGGCACCTTGTCTTCTTTTTTTGTGAGATCATCCAAAAAAACAAAAAAATTGTCTAATCTCTTGAAGGGGTAATATATTAGCATAATCCTTCCACTAGGGCAGCAGTGGGGCATTCAAAAAAATCAAGAAATTTTGAACTTTGATCACAATAGTTTATTCTTTGAACCAATGCAACAAGTACATTGCTTCAAAGAGGGGCAAAATGTAGACATGAAAAATATACCGACACACTTGATCCTGATTACTAACATCGCTTCATCCTAAATCATACTCTCAGCTTATCATCACTTTTTCATCTCTTAATTAGATAAATCATTATTTATTTAATTAGGTCTTTCTCCCTTGTTGATTAAATTAATCAGTTTAATTTAATTAATCCTCAATCCCTCTTTAATTAAATAATTCATCTAATTTGATTAAATCCCTAAAGTCCTCTAATTAAATTGAATAAATTAAACATTATTTGATTTAATCTAACATTATCCCCTTTGGTTAAATAAATCAAAACATTTATTTAATTAAACCTTTCCTCTCAATTCTGATTTAAATCAAATTTAAGTCTAAATTGTCACATCTCCTAAATTTTTCATTAAATTAATAAAAATTTCATTAATTTAATCTTAATCTATGTCACATCCTCTAGAGAATGCAACTTGCACAATATATCAATTACTATGATTTATTAAATTGCCTATTTTCTCTCAACATGGAATAAAGGAGGAATATTCCTTCAAATTTGAATTCAAAATCCAAGTGGATTTGTCCTTCCAACAAAGCATTCACTCCTCTTACATGTCCTTGTGCACTGAGCCAAGTGACATTAACTCCATTCTTTTCTCCCTCCAACATGTCAGATTCAAATTTCAAATTTGAATCTCATAAAATTTATCATGCACATTGATCAAAATGTGTTCAACCTTCAACCATTCACATCTTGACAAGTGGCACTTGGCCATTGGATATTGAATGATCCCACATTACTCAATTTCACTCTGTCTTCCAATTTGGAAATCTATAAATGAGAGACTCTTCCTCTCATTCTATCATCCACAATTTGAGTAAACTTACTATACTCAACTTCATCCTTAAGCATATCTAGTTTCATCCATTTTATCAGATTCAAAAATTTTTACATGTTATTGAAGAGCATGCTAAACTAGAATGTTTGAGTTAGATTATATCCATGATTTTCAAGTTCACTTGTACCTGTTACACATACGTGTTCAAGTGATAACTTATAGTAACTTGTTTGAACTCTGGAAATTGTTTTAGTTACTTATAATATATTTTGATGACAAGTATTTTAAATTTGTTTGGACACAAATTAGTGGTTGAAACACACTGGTCCTTAAATTGAGTAGATATTTCCAATTACGTATTTGTTCCATGTAATTATTACTTGTTAAAGAATATTTTATTTCATTTGAAAGTTCAACTCCACTTATAGCATCATCTCTGACTTTTTTTGCTTGCATGTAAACTCATATGCAATACATGTTCAATCTAGTGAAGTTTTTAAAACTCATTTTACCTAAATTATTTTTCAGATCTATTTCCAATTGCATTTGTGAACTTAGGAGATGGATGTAAACTTAGAAACTTTAAGCACATACATGCATAAACTTAAATTGATGTTACAAATTTTTTAAAAAAAAATTAAGTCATTTCCTTAAATTGAGTCTATTTCCAATTATGTATATTTGTTCCATAGAATTCTTAAGTTCAAGAATTTTTTATTTCATTTGAAAGTTCAACTCCACTTATAGCATCATCTCTCTTTTGTTTTTGCTTGCATGTAAACTCATATGCAATACTTATTTGAAACCTTGTGAAGTTTTTTAAAATCATTTTGCCTACATTCCTTATCATCTTTTTCCAATTGCATAAATGTTCCATGGAAGTTCACAAATTACTGATTGAAACACATTGGTATGCATAAGTTATTTAAATTGATTTTAATGATGCTTAATTTTATATATACATATAATGTGTGTGCTATGTCAACAATTGAAAAGTTTGTAGATCTATTTAATACAAACTTTGAAAATTCATTTTGGCATTTCCTCAAATTGAGTCTATTTTCAATTATGTATATTTGTTCCATGGAATTCTTAAGTTCAATAATCTTAGATTTCAAATTTGAAAGATCTGTGTCTAATTTTGAACCATAGATCCCATGCTTACATGAACTTAAATTGAACATTACATATTTAATTTCCTTGTGGCTTTAAAGGTACACATATAGATAGAAAAGTTATTATAAATTGAATCAATAATTGAATGCTTAATTTTATGTTACACATAATGTGCAAGTTACAACAATTGAAAATTTTATATCTATTTAATTTATGACTATCTATTTAAAGGTGAAAATATGATTACCATCTTTGATATAGAAATTAAATAGAACCTTTAGAATCTAGCTCTTTTACTTGTATTACTTTTGATGGGGTACATATTAGGGCTTATAACTTACTTGTAGTACTTTTGATGAGGTGCCTTTAGAATCTATTTTTATGATTGTGATTCATATAAACTATAAACCACTTTTAAATCATTATTATATTATTTTACCAAATAATTACTCTCTTACATATGATTAGGGTCTCATCTTACTAAAACTCTTATCTCATCCATGTCTTATTATGTTTAGAGAATATTTTAACTTACTATATATTCTAATGATATTCCACTTGACAAATACATTAAATCATTTGAATCCTTGGTACTGTACATTTACCAAACATATAGGGAGTGTATTCCCATTTGTAACCATCATTGTAGGGTTTAAGTGTGATCTATTTGATTTATTTATTTACATTCTAGGGATTATCTTAAGACACCTAATGTGATTAATTTATATTGGATCTCTTTATCTTGTCCCTAACTATCTTATGCCTTATTTTACTTTGTTATTTTTCTAATCTTTCTCTTATACCATTATTTCTAGCTAATTGAATTATGAAGTATTCATTCTAGTATTTTGTATTACATCAAAGTATGAATTATGTTGTTTTCCTAAAAAAAATTACACTCTCTTAATATTTTCCCTCTTTCTATCCTAAGAAAGGATTCAATACTTAATTTATTCTTTTCAAACTAGATTATTCTTATGCTTAGATTAGACAATAACTAGTTTCATACATATGCCTTAAATTATATTCAAATTTTATAACATTATATGTGTACATGTACATGTGTAGAACTACATATGTGTATTCACATTTAATGTATTTAATGTACATTTAACATGTTTAACATATATAAATTATAAATACATGAGCATGAGTTCTCTATGTATAGATTTAAAATATGTATAAACACTCTTGAGTGTAAACATGTACATGTACACATGTATATTAACATAAACATTTAAACATAAAAAAAACACGTGTACATGTAGATAGATGAACATAAACATAAAAATTATAAGGAAAGAGGTACATGCACATAGATTGAATGAAAATAAACATATAAACGTAGATTGTATAAACACTCTTGAGTGTAAACATGTACATGTACACATGTAGATCAATGTATAAACATTTAAACATAATCAAACACATGTATATGTAGATAGATGAACATAAACATAAACATTATAAGGAAAGAGGTACATACACATACAAATTGAATAAAAATAAACATATAAACATAAGAAAATGAATATTTTTAAGCTCAAACACATGGGTATGTATATCATATAAGAAAATATACTAGATATCATAAAATTTAGGTAATAATGCATCAACAACCTAAAAATGTACTAGAGATCATCAAATGTACCTATAATAATGTATCAACAATCTAACAAATTGTTAGTGTAATTAATTATTTATTACACTAGCATAAGTTAACTTAGGTATGTATTTAATAATTTAGTCTTAGGTTGCATTATTAAATAAATCATAAATAATGTTGTAGGAGATAAGATTCCCTTCTAGAAGATGAGTTGTCTTTTCTAGAACTTATCTCTATCTTGTTATCATTCCCTAGGTAGTTAGTTAGGGTTTCATGTTGTCACATGTAGTGTGATTTGAACACTTGGCAACATCTTGTGCATTCTAGGTTTAGATCTTGCCTATATAATCAGGTATATGTACTCTTGTAACATATCTATATCATCATAATAGAATCTCCTATTTCAATGCCATTATTGCATACTTTCTATGTGGTTGATTATTTCTTCCTGGCAAAGGTCCTCCATTGAAGACTGTAGCTTCATCAGGGATACTATGCATCCATCATTCCAACATGGTATCAGAGCTTTTCCAGTGAAGACTCATCCAAAAAATTTGGCTTGTGAGATTCTTTGCAAGCTTAAGGGTTTTATTTTGTAGGCTAGTTGGTACCACCCAGAGACCAAGTTGTTTTCTAGTGCAGATCAGGCTATATTTGACCTCTCCATTGTGCTCAGAAGGCCTCAAAACCTATAGATCACCTACCCATTGGCCAAAATAAGAGATATTCTCACCAGGAGCCATTTGAGTTTGTAGACATTCAATTCTTTGTCAGTGCCCATCACATCATCTAGCCCACCGCCGTCATCATCGCTCGCATTCTGACCCTCACTCACCACCAATCTTCATTCTCCATTGCCGATATTTTTCCCAGCCATTTTTTGTCACTCACCGAGGACCCCGTTCAGCCCCTACATTGGTCACCTGGAGATCCAAGGGTCGCCGCCAGCCTCAAGTAGTGCCACCAGCTTGCCCGGTCACGCCTCCTCCGGTCCGCTTGCCCGTCGCTCTGACCTCGCTCATCAAGCAGAGTGGATTTTTTTTGTAGGACTTAAGCCTGCGGTCCTATCAATTACCAAGGGCCAAATTTTTTTTGCTCTAAGATGCTTCAATTTTGCACTTGGTTAGCCTGTGATCATCCAATACAATAGTGATCTTCTGGAGGTAGTATCTTTCTCATACGGTATCAAAATTTTGCAAATGATATACCATTGGAAAGGTCTTGGACTCTAATTTTTAGTGGTACACTATGTTTTTCTATATTAGATTTTTCAAAAATTCCATTCAATTGAAGTGAAAACCCTAATTTGAGGTTTTGGAGGTGATATCTTTTTTTTTAGTTTGTCAAAATTCTACCATCAACAAGGTATTAAAGTATTTTTTCCAACATTTCAACAATATCATCAAATTTCTAGCATTTCCTTTTAGAGATCTTTTGTCTTGTATTTTTTTCTCTCTCTAATGGTTGAATCAAGTTTTGAGCTTCTTACTCCCCACAACTACCACACATGGAAAATTGGCATGCAACGTCTCCTCTGGTCTAAAGGCCTATGGTCTACATTGGATGAGAATCAACCTCATCTAACTAGGGAATATGAGAAATTCCAACATCTAATCAAGTGTGAGGAGGTATGGGACTGATTGCTCTTCAAATCTCCAATTCACTGTTCTTCCACATTGAGGGGTGTGCTACTCCTAAGGCGGTTTGGGACAAGCTTAAGACATTTTTTGGATAGTAAGTGATATTCAAGCACTTCAATTAGAGTCATAAATTGCTTCACTCTCAGTTGATTTTTTCCCTCTATTGATGATTACTTGGTGAAATTCAAGTCTTTGAGGACTTAGCTATCAAGGTGTGGTAAAGAAAAAACTGACAAGGAATGCATCTTCATGATCTTGTCCAAATTGAAAGGTTCTTTCTCCTACTTTGCTACCTCCTTCTATTCTACCTCCTTCTATTCTACTATGGATGGCCTTGGAGACAGTTTTGTGATTCCTTCATTTGAGACTTTTTGTGAGAGGTTGACCAGGGAGCAATCTAAACTCAACCAAGTTGATTCACCTTCAAAGTCTCATGCTCTCAATTGCAGCACCATCCAAAGGGAAAGGCAAGAATACAGGAAAATCTAAGACAATATCTTTTGAATCATCACAACAAAATGAAGAAAGGCTTAAGAAGGAGAGGCCCAAATGCAACTTTTGTAATGGGCTTGGACATCGTGAGGAGACTTGTTTTAAGAAGGAGATTCATGAACTGATATAGATTCTCAAGGATCATAACATCACTCTTCCTTCTTCTATCCACTCACCCCACTCTTCTTCACATGAAGAGTCATCTTTAGGTATTGCAGGAATTGCCACAACTAAGATTCAAGGAAAGGGGCAAGCTTTGATCACTACCCTAGTTGATAGACATGAAGGATGGGTCATTGACTTAGGTGCTTCTAGACACGTCAGACATTCTCGAGATCATATCCTTTGGGATACTATGAGACCTTCAGAGTTTGACAGGATGTTCACTGCAAATGTAGACATTGTTCATGTTGTTTCTATTTGTGACGTCACTGTGGAGAGGGGGAATGTCCATGATGCTACGTATATCCCACAAATGGCTCACAATTTTCTTTATGTTTATCATCTTGTACAAGAGAGTCTTAAGATTGAGTTCACATCTGATTTAGCTACCATCAGGGATGATTTTGATCCTCTCATTGCCTATGATGAGGTTGATAGTCACTCAAGGGTGTAAAAGTTCTCCAAGTTTTGGGATCGTGCTCCACCAGTTCTAGACTCTCTAGATTCCAGGGTAGGAAGCAGTGCTCCTCCACCTCACCAGGGTTGTGGTCATTGGATTGAATTGGCTCTTCTTTCAACTCCATCTTCTTCCTCATTTGCCTCTCAATTGAGATTTGTTTCAGCAAAACAGGGCTCATCCACCTCTTCAGACTTGTGGCATCCAGATGGGTTCTTGATAGGTCTTGTAGACTTGGCTTCTCATTTCTCCACAGGCTTTGAAGACATCCTTGAGGGGACCACTTTCCTTTATGGGGGGATATCTAGTCTCCTAATTTTTATCTATGTGTGATGATTTTTGTTCTTGGGGGGATGATGTTGAGTCCTCCAATCATCACCTTTTTGCATTTCATCTCCTTTTTGGAGAGGGGTTTTCTTCCCACTGGGTTTTCCCATTTTCTCTATCTGTGGGAGATTAGTTGCATTTTCATTCTCTTTTGTAAATGGGTACCTAAAATGGCCATCATGTAGTCGGGACCCATCATCTTTGCATAATCATTGTATTTTCATTTTCTCCCTAAGTTGCACTTATGGGGGGTGTTAGTTTAATTAGTTATTTATTACACTAGCATAAGTTAACTTAGGTCTGCATTTAATAATTTAGCCCTAAGTTGCATTATTAAATAAATCATAAATAATGTTGTAGGAGATAAGATTCCAATCTAGAAGATGAGTTGTCTTTTCTATAACTTATCTATATCTTGTTATCATTCCCTAGGTAGTTAGTTAGGGTTTTGTGTTGTCACATGTAGTGTGATTTGAATACTTGGCAACATCTTGTGCATTCTAGGTTTAGCTCTTGCCTATATAATCAGGCATATGTACTCTTGTAACATATCTAGATCATCATAATAGAATCTCCTATTTCAATGCCATTATTGCATACTTTATGTGTGGTTGATTATTTCTTCTTGGAAAATTTCCTCCATTGAAGACTGTAGCTGCTTTAGGGACATTGTGCATCCATCATTCCAACACAAATATACTATCTAGATCATCAAATGTAAGTAATAGTATATCAACAACCTAACAAACATGTACTAGAGATCATCAAACATGTAGCTTATTATATATAATGTTCAACTCATAGATCTAGTGCAACCTAATAGTCATGTCGACTCCTAGTTGAATGATCCTCTGAATGAGAACCCTACTCTGATGGATGTGTCGAGCCTTGGAGATAAAATTTTACACAATGTGTTAAATACAATGGCCACCTCCACCAAATAAACCAAACAAGCTATCTGCTCAATCAACACATCAAGATCTACATCCATTTGAGCCATCACATGTCATGCCAAAAATGATGAGTGAAAGGGACTCTACAATTGAGATGGCATTGATGATGATGAATCTGGACCATTCAACATATCCACAAAACCCATAGAAGTTTGTATCCTCTCTAGATCAACAAAAGGATTAGTAGCATGTGCAACAACTAAATGATTTATAGGTGGATCCTGATGTGCACTAGTGTTTGGGCTGAGAATGATGGGATCTTAGAGGATGTGAATGAACTCTTGCACCTAAACAACCTTTGACCTATTCTATAGAGATCCCATAGTCTAATGTGATGAAGAAATATTCCTCCAAGAGGTCCTCATCCAAACAATGCAAAGTCCTATGTGCCATCTCTCTTGTAAGTTTTTCAAGCTGTGTGGGTGTAGGGATTCCCACCATTGTAAAATGATCAATTTTTCTATGTTGTATTGCAAATGGTTTGGATCATGAACTTCTAGACATTAAATAATGACCCACATGATCAATAGATATCCTAGTGGTCCCAATTGCAATATCGCCTACACTATCAATTGCCTCCTTTTGGGAAGCAATGAAAACTTGATTTGCTAAGGGGGACAAAGATGGGGTGAGATTAGGAGACCTCTCACCAAAAAATACACTAAACATTGGGCCTAGTTGACCTGCTTGACGATAGGTGGGCCTATTGAAAATCTTGCCATGCCCCTGACCAACATATGGTAGAATGTCCAGGTAGTTGACTTTGAGGCCCAAATGGACCTCAATATACAATTTTTGAACAAAATATGATAGAAGTTGGTCATTATTTGGATATTGACCATGCGCTACAAGAAATTGTGGGTAGATCAAAGCGGCCATAGCAACATCCACACATTTGGTGACCGAGTATGCCCTCACCTTATGTTTATTTTGATAGAATGGAAAACATTGGTTTTTAATCATATCTTTGGTCATAATATCTTTTATTTGAGAATAGGGAACCTCACCATGTACTTCTTCCCACATGTGGGAAAGAATAGTAGCTACTCTCTCAAGGGAAAATGCACTAGTATCCCCAAGTTTATCTCTAATTTATTCTAGGCTATGCAATATGGACATGCAAGTGTTTTCATATATTCCTGAGTTTGTACCATCAGTTAATGAATCTCTAAATCTCTTAATCTCACTATTAGTATTTGCAAATAGTGCAAGTGGAGGTGGAACAGGTGCATTTTCCATGATATGTACACCTAAAGGAGAAATGAGACCTTTCTTTAATATATCTAGATCTAGATAATAGAAATAGCATGGAACATGTACATGTGTTCAATTTAAATTTAAAATAGTTCTAAATAAATACAAGTGCACATGATATAGAATGTATTAAACATGAACACTAGTTATCTAGATAATAGTTCTCAAGTGCATACATACATTCAATAAATTTAATGTGACTTCTAGAAATTACTAAACACTTGTTAAACAAATAAATTAATTTGAAATATTAATAAATCTTTAAATTTACATAATTCAAAGTCATGCACGATCTCATTTCACCAAATGTAGAAACTTCTAACTATACATCTAAATATATAAAATGATCTTAAATATATTATCCACATGAGCAAATCACAAGGGCCAACAAGTGCTAAATTAGCTTGATATTTGAAAGCATGCATAGATTCGAGATAAGGTCTAGTGAACTATTTAATAAAATATGTTTTACATTTTTTATATAGAAGTTTCAAGCTAACACATGTAAATTGAAATTATCTAGATGTTCAACAAAACTATATTTAAACTTCATAAAATCAAAAGGCATATCAAATTTAGATAAGAGATTTATCAAATACAAAACTTTCATGTGTGATGCCTTAAGAGAGTTATTGTTGAAGTTGTAAAAGACAACCTCACATATCCCAATGAACACCTACAAGAAAATAACTTGTCACCAAAGGAGATCAAGAGACACAAAAATGGTGCTCTGCAAACATGAAGCAAAAAATGCATTTACTAGAATTAAATAATTACAAAGAGATCAATCCTTAAGAAAGGAGATCGAAACCCTAAAGTGAAAACCTTAGGATGAATAATTAACTATTAAAGGGCCTAAGTTTAACTTAAGTGAAAATAAAGTAAAGGTGACTTAATTAACTAATCAATATGATTAAATTAATTAAGTAAACAACCTATTACTCTAACACCCCCCCTTAAGATGAACTTAGGGAGAAGCTAAAAAACTAAGGACAGACACATGAAAGAAAAGATGGGTCCTGACAACTAGGCATGATGAGGTAACCATGTACAAATGTAAAATATCTCTCACAAAAGGAGAAAAGGAGAAAACCTCATGGGAAAAACTCCTCTCCAAAAGAGAGAAATACATGTGAAGGACTAAGAATCATCCAAACAAGAATGTCCCAAAAAGAATAGGAACAAGTGAAGGACTAAAGAAGCCTCCAAACAAGAGTGAAGGAACGAAGAAGCCTCCAACCAAAAATAATTTTTTCCCAAAAGATAGGAAGAAAGGATGAAAATGAAGAACACCACTGAAGCATGAAGAAGCAACAAACACTATCATAGAATGACTGCTGAAATGTTGAAAGAAAAACCCTCTCTGAAACAAATGATGATTAGGATCAAGAAGACAAGAATTTGCATGAGTGCCCTCAATGACACTACTCGAATCCGATGGAAAACCAAGGAAAACATTAAGAACTCAAAGATATAGTTGGCACAACTAATAATAGTCTAAAGAACCAATCAAGTGAAAATGGAAGGTCATCTCTTGAATGGAAGAGTGTCCATATGGTAACTGATCCATCTCAATGAAATACAAGTAACCAACCACTAATGTATGCTATATCTGAAAGTACATAGGAACAAATATTGAATACATTGTTCACTCCAACGAAACCAAGGAAGCAATATCACCAACAGTAGAAACCCCCCCATAATGTTGACAAGGGAGAGTCATGATAGGTACACTGAAGCTGAATTCCAGAAAAAAGTGCATGAAGAAGAACCAAGAACATCTGAATGTGAAAACATGAAAGTACCAAGAAAGTATAAAGGATGTGCAAACAAAGGCACACACGCATGAGTCAAGAATCAATGTGATTCACTAATGTCATCGAAGGAACACTCACTAGACAAAGGTATGATTGCAAACAAAGGAAAACATCAAACCCCCATGGAGCTTTATATAATAGTACAAGTACAATAATGGCACAATATGATGTGCAAGAATCCCAATACTACACATACAAATCTAAGGCACTCTATTTTGGTGCGTTTACAGATGATAAATACATGTAATGTGAGCCCATAAGGTCCAATAAGGACCTAATACTATAAATACATGAATAATAGCCAAAAATAATCCATCCCACACAAACGAGAAGTTTTCAGGAGCTAAGATGTCCAAGTAATTCACCAGAATATGAAAACACAAGAAACTGAATAAAATATATTTGGTAAATTTTATGATGAAAAAATCTACATATCTGGAAAGAGCACTAGAAGACCTTTCCAATGCTTATTCATTTTCAAAAAATGGACTCTTTATGCAAAATATATGCCCTCAGAAGCACGAAAACAATGATCTGACTTTGATTGGAAAAAATGCAGCAAAACAAAAACACCAGAAAAAAAAAACCTACACCACTAGATCGGGCTCAGAACCATATTTCCAGAAATATTTTGTTTTTGAACATCCAAGTTCGGACGCAAAAGTTATGGCCAAAATACCAAAACTGCTCCAAAAAGGGTTTGGTGGTTAAGCCTGGTAGCTAAGCTAGCATTAACCACTAGCGGTTAACTGACAGTGGTGCCCATTAACACTGTGTTTAAAAAAAAAAAAATCTCAGATGTGTGTCGTACTAGGCCGTACGATCCAAAAATGAGAAAAAATTGCCTCCCAAAGTCACTATGTCTAATTTCGATGATTTTACAATTGATATTAGGGTTTTTGGGCGCTCTAAATGAGATGGTGAGGTCCATTTGGGCTCAAAATGATCCAAAATTGTAGGTACCCTATGGATCTAGAAAATCACCAAATCTTCAAACCCTCTCAAATTTGGCGTCATGAATCCAAAATTGATGAAACAAAGGTCAATCTTGACTAATTCGAGCATTCCAGACGTAATAGTGAGGTCCAAACTAACTCAAAATGTACATAAAATTCACTTTCAGGATAGGATCCCTCAAAAGACAAACAAGAACTGATAGATCTGAAGCTCTGATACCATGTTAAAGTTATAAAAGCCAACCTCACAAATCCCAATGAACACCTACAAGCAAATAACCTGTCACCAAAGGAGATCAAGAGACACAAGAATGGTGCTCTACAAACATGAAGCAAAAAATGCATTTACCAGAATTGAATAATTACAAAGAGATCAAATCCTTAAGAAAGGAGATCCAAACCCTAAAGTGGAAACCCTGGGATGAATAATTAATTATTAAAGGGCCTAAGTTTAGCTTAAGTGGAAATAAATTAAAGGTGACCTAATTAATTAATCAATATGATTAAATCAATTAAGTAAACAACCTATTACTCTAATAGTTATTGGTCCATCCACACTAGAGTTTCACCAAAACTTCCTATACTAGGTGAGGAGGGGTCCATTTTTTTGGAACTAAATGTGAACTTAAATAAGTGCATTGAAAGTAACATTATTTAATTGTGCCATTAAGGAGGTTTGGTGCAATGGAAAGTAATTTGTGATGGTATAATTATGAGGTGAAGATAGAAAATATGTTTATTTCAAGAGAAGAAAGGTGCATAAAATGATTGATGTATATATACAAAGTTGTGTCTTGTAGTACATCAAGATTTGAGTACCATCCCACCTCTCTAGAATATATGAAATGTAGATATACAATTGAGTAGTACAACTTGCTACATGCTACCTTAAAGAGGAGGTAATGGATTTTTTGATAGTAGTTGATTCTTAGAAAGTTCATGTATAAAATATTATGATATGGTTATTAGTAGGAGAAATGTGGATAAGATCCTTGATTTAAATATACAATATTATCAAATGTCTATATCAAGAAATCGCTAGCCAATAGCCCATTTCTCCAAGTATTCCATTTAGATCCAAGTTTAAACATGATGAGATGTTATAGATCACATTGAATAAGAGAACCAACAACTTATAACAAAGATTGAATTCTAGGAAGCTTAACTTTCTAAATTAAAATGTTCAAAATCCCTCTTAATGAGTGAAAGAAAGAGCTTCCTAATGAGGAAGATTATGCTCAATACTACGAGGATGAGATTGTTGGCAAGAGACATTGCAAATTTTTTCTGGTGTTTTCATTGATGGAAACCCTAGTTGGTGATTGGATCTACGCGTCATCATTTGATCATACTAGCAATCAGATTGAAGACAATCAAGGAAGAACAAAGCATCCGACAGTTTTGTGTTCATCGATTCACACAAATATTTTCTGTTATTATTTTTTGTTGTGTATCTCATGGAATGTTGTTTGGTATATGATCTTTGTTGCTATTGAATCTCAGTGGCTCATATTGATTCATGTGCAAGTTAGAAGATCCGGTTGATTAATTCTCTGATTATCAGTACAAAAGCTGACTTCGTGGTTATAATATGTTGTAGATGTTTGAGAAGTAATTTTTTAAGTATTTTTGTGTTCATACATGTTGATGTTGATCATTGCTATGCTATAGCTGACTTTGGTTGGTGCGCATTAAGGATTATCCATGGATTGAGCCGATAGTTGTAAATATTTTTTGTGTTCTATTGAAGTCGACATGTTGCGATTAAATTCTTAGTCGTGGATAAATATAAGAGATTGTTCATATTATTTTGATATATGAACAAGGTGTGTGGATGTGAGTTGAGAATCTGAGTAGAGAAGAAGTGTGATAATGCATAGTTTCACTTGTGCATAAAGGATTTGTGTTGCGAATTAGAGCAGAGTAGAGAAGAAGTGCAAAATCGGTCAAAAGGATAGAAGATCGATTGTTGAGCCTAACCAGAAATGTAATCAAGCATATGTAGATGCTAATATCTCAGTTCAATTTCTTGGATGGATTTAATCTGATTATCTTTGTAAGACAGTGAGTCTTATTTGAGTAGTGAGCTCTAGGCAGTGCACTTGAATGCAAGTGCATTCCCCATATTGTAAACTTTATTTTGAGTATACTCAGATCATATTGTGGATTGGCCATCCACTGTGGTTTTTCCCCTAATAGGGTTTCCACGTAAAAATTCCTATGTTATGTTGTTATGATTGTTTTTTTTATGTCTATGCATATTTCTTTTGAATGAATGTTATAAATTCTTGAAGGATCAGATCAATAAAGTTAAAAATTACATAACACCGATTCACCCCCCCTCTCAGTGTTGCTTGTTTCCAACAATTGGTATCAAAGCTAGTTCCTCGAAATAAGTCTAACAACTTGGGGAGATCTTGGAAAGTGCTTCAATGGATTCAAGTAGTCTTCAACAACAACTTTTGGTGGCCCTAGATGATCTTGATTAGTCAAAATTTGAAGTTCATAAATTGTAAGAAAACCTCATGGATGCTAAGAAATTAATTGAATCATTGAAAGATAAAATCAATAAGTCCAGGGAGAAACGAAAGGAACTCTGTGATCAGATTAAGTAGAATGATAGTAAAAGCATTGAAGAGGAGCAACTGAGTCAAACCCTGAAGGAAAAGATAAAATAATGTGAAAAGCTTACCAGAGATAATACAGTCCTAAAGCATGAGATGGAATCTATCATGATGAGGATGACAAAGGAGATTGAAGACAAAAAGAAGAATGAAGAGAAGCTTGCACAGTCCTTGAAAGAAAAATCTGAAGTATGCAGTCATTTGGACAATGAATTGGAACAATCTAAAAACAATGAGGGAGTGCTTGAAAAATATATTGATGATCTCAGAGATGAACTTTCTATTGAAAATGAGTACAAAGAGAAGTTCAAAGTTAGCTCAGCCAAGCTTGATGAACTGGTCAATAGTCAGAGGACTAATGGTGACAAGTGAGGTCTTGGTTATGAAGAAGGAGAAGTTCCAGATCCAAACAGAGGAGATTTAGGCAAGGAAATCAGATAAATAGAGCTGGAAGGTATCTGGTAAGAGGAAGAAGAATAAGAGAAAAAGAGTTTATGAAGCTGTCTTAGAAGATGAAGAGACTGAGTCTGATGAAGATGTGAGAGAAATAAAGCATATGGGCACCCAGGCAACAATGGTTACTAAAAGCAAGCCCTCCGGTGAAGAAGGCAAAGCAAAAAAGAAGGTAAAAATAGACAAACCTGGTATGCCAATAGAATAAGTTGAGAAAGCTTTGGTCAAAGATGGAAATCTTAAGCCGCTTTGTAAATGGTATGAAACTTTTGATAAATTTGGTCAAAGAACTCTTGAGGAGGCTACAATAAAGCATTTAAATATTTTCAATAAGGTTCTTATTGAAATAATGCCCGATTTACCTAAAAGCTTGTATGAGATTTTGGAAATGAGAAGAGTAAATGCTATATCAGAAGAAGAGCAAATGATAGAGAGAATTCTTGCAGAGTTATGTCTAGTGGTGTCTATGGAAGAAATGAAGGCAATCCTGAATAAATCTAAAAAGGAATTTAAGAGCAAAAAAAGGGTGAATAAGCTCATGATTGGTCAGACTAAAGAAGTTGCAGAAGAAACTGAACAAATTTTAAGAAAAGTTTTGTTAAGTAACAAAATTGATGTTGTCTCTGAGGAAATACAAGATAAAGATGTCTCATCTGGTTCGACAGAAGAAGAAGAAAAATAAGATACAACTGAGGATACTCAGATTCCTCTTGATGTGGATAATACATAAATACCTATGGAGATTGAAGTTCCTGAAATTGTATCGGTTGATAAAGTTGAAATTCTTGAAGATAAGCAAGAATTTGCAACTGAGGAAAAAATGGATGAGGAAAAGAATGTTGATGTAAACGAAGTTCCAGTGGAAGCAAGAGACATTGCAGAGGCAGTGAAGAAATTTATGGTAGAGAAAAAAGAAGAATTTGATCCTGAATTGGTTGAAGGTCCTATCGACCTATCCACTTTGTCTCCAATTCAGAAAATGAAGGTCACATCATTTGCCCAGGCGAAGGCTAAAGAAGAACTGTTGAAGTCTCACACTGAGGATAGTGAAATTTTAAATCTTGCATCTCAAGTTCTAGAGAAAATAATGCCTACTCATGTCAAAGATCCGACCAGTTCCTCCTCCGGTGAACTGAAGAAGCTCATTAACTCTGTAAGTACTCATTTTGAGTCACTTGAGAAGTCAACCATGGTTAAAGTTTAGAAGGAATTTGATGTCAAAAGGTTCAATAGGTTGAAAGGAATGATAACTAATGATAAAACTCTGTTAGCCACCTATGTGAAGAATATTCAAAATTCTCTATCTGAAGGTGGAAAAATCTATAAGTCAAGTTTGTCTTTGTCAAAATTTACTAAGGTCAATGAGAATAAGGTTAAGGCTCTTGAAAAATAGTTAGCTACTATTTTTGAAGCTTTTGATCCTTTAGTTGGTGGTGTTGGAAAGCAAGAAGGTTAGGTGATATCTCTGCTTGACAAGATAAGGAGCTTGAAGCATGACAATGACAAAATTGCGGAAAGAGCATGTGAGCTTAGAGGCCTAATTGGTCTAAAGATAGAAATAATGTCGAGTGCATTAAAGGAAGTTGAAGATGCTAAGGTAGTTGGTGATCTAGTGAACCTTGAGTCTGCAGAGACACAATCTTACTTAGTTTGTGGTCACATAAATTTTTTGGAGAGTCTCAAAAGGGTTTGGGACACAAATTTGATTATGTTGAAGAAAGATTTTGCAGATGTTTTGAAGTTTATGTAAGTTGAAGAAGCCTATTTGTACATATGCAATTTGTTCATAACAATTTTATTTTATTTTTGATATGTGAATTCCTACCTTTGCCATTGATGTCAAAGGGGGAGAGTAGTAGAGTGAAAAATGTATAAATCATCTCAGAGGGAGAGTTGTGTTTTTGAAATTTTGAAGAGTGGCAGTGTAATTCATGTTGGTACTGATCCGACACTTAGTCATTTTTCACTAAGTGTTGCCATCAATGCTAAAGGGGGAGATTGTTGGCAAGAGACACTGCAAATATTTTTTGGTGTTGTCATTGATGGAAACCCTAGTTGGTGATTGGATTCGCACGTCATCATTTGATCATACCGATAGTCAGATTGAAGATAGTCAAGGAAGAATAGAGCATTTAACAGTTATGTGTTCATCGATTCACATGAAGATTTTATGTTATTATTTTGTGTTGTGCATCTCATGGAATGTTGTTTGGTATATGATCTCTGTTGCTATTGAATCTTAGTGGCTTGTATTGATTCGTCTTTGAATTAGAAGATCCGGTTGATTAATTATCTGATTATCAGTAAAAAAGCCGACTTCGTGGTTATAATATGTTGCAGATGTTTGAGAAGTAATTGTTTTATTTTTGTGTTCGTACATGCTGATGTTGATCATTCCTATGTTATAGCCAACTTTGGTTGGTGCACATTAAGGATTATACATGGATTGAGCTGACAGTTGTAAATATATTTTGTGTTCTATTGAAGCCGACATGTTGCGATTAAATTCTTAGTCCCGGATATATATAAGAGATTGTTCATATCATTTTGATATATGAACAAGGTGTGTGGATGTGAGTTACGAATCTGAGTAGAGCATAAGAGTGATAATGCATAGTTTCACTTATGCATAAAGGATTTGTGTTGCAAATCAGAGCAGAGCAGAGTAGAAGTGCAAAATCATTCAGAAGGATAGAAGATCGATTGTTGAGCCTAACCGAAACTATAATCAAGCATATGTAGATGCTAATCTCTGAGTTCAATTTCTCAGATGGATTTAATCTGATTATCTTTGTAAGATAGTGAGTCTTCTTTGAGCAGTGAGCTCTAGGTAGTGCGCCTGAATGCAAGTGCATTCCCCATATTGTAAACTTCATTTTGAGTATACTCAAATCATATTGTGGATTGGCCATCCACCTTGGTTTTTCCCCTAATAGGGTTTCCACATTAAAAATTCATGTGTTATGGTGTTATGATTGTTTGTTTTATGTTCATGCATATTTCTTTTGAATGAATGCTATAAATTCTTGAAGGATCAAATCAATAAAGTTAAAAATTACAAAACACTGATTCACCCCCCCTCTTAGTGTTTCTTGTTTCCAATAGAGATGAGTAGTATGATGGATCTAGATATTAATTCATGGAAGAAGATGAATCTAATGATTATGATGCATTTGATCTAGTTTTTGGAATCACTCTTTTTATGTAATTTATTAAGTGTTCTAAGACTACCAAATATAAAAGAGAACATATTCTTGTTGGGTTGCAACTAGAATTCCTTAATCATTGATTTTCTTACACTATTTACTTTGGTAAGCGGAATCACCAAGTTATAATACAATAAATACTTTCAATATGAGTAAAAGTGTGTGTATTCCCTTAACATGATAAGTTAAGAAAAGAGAGACATGATTATAGGTCACAAATATAAAGGGTATAGAAAATATCCTTTTCTATTTGTATGAAAAGGTAAGGAATATTTAAACTAATTTGAAAAGAAACTATTGATCTTTAAGGATATAAATCTATTTGATTTATAAATTTAACTAAGGTAGAGGAATGATTGATTCATTTCAACTCTAAAGTATTATTATCTATCAAAATAGATGTGAGATGGTATAGATTTCAGGTTCCATGTGTTCTCATGCTATTAAAAAATGTTATCAAGAACATTGGCTTTTGTTTAATAGGTTCAATGAATTGAACAATAATAAGAATGTATGTATTGAAGCAAATAAAATTAAAAATTATATATTTGATAGAGACCCATACAATACCTTTTTATGTTAGTTAAAAATTCTTGTACCTTGGGTTCTTACATGCACATCCTTATTACTCTTCTCTCTATGGTGTTACTAAAAAAATAATTCAATTTTTTATTGGTCATTATAAAGCAATGTTTATGGATTGATACATACGGTGGGTATGGAGCATTATATGAACTATAAGGATATCACCAATTCAATATGATTTTATATTTCAACGAAAACACTCTATAAACCATAATGATTATTTTTTAGGATCAATTCATATGAAAATATGATCAATGGACTAGAAGGAGAAAACAAAGTTGCTCTAAATTGTATCTTACCCACAAAAGTATCTCTATGTGCATGCACATGAATAGATTTTATTGATATTTTGGAGCTAAATTATCATTATAGATGTTTTTAAATGGCTTTATAATTAGGTCAAGATCTATAGTTAAAATATCAAAATTTTAAACTAAGCCTATACAGGTATGTGCAGGATCATCATGGAAAAAACAGGCCCTTAAGTGGAAATAAAATTTAGAAAATCAGAGTTAGGAAACTTGACTTAAAAATTTGCATAAGTTATCTATATTATTTCAAAAATATGTAAGAATAGAATCTATAGAAAATTGAATGTAGTATCTAAACTACTAAGTTTATTAAAAAAAAAAAAATCTATTTGGTGAAAATTTTAAATTTCAATGCAGTAGTACTTAAATTTCAGGGAAAAAATAAGAAGTGGGTGTTTGTTTGACCACCCTAACCACAATAAAATTATAATATTTTTTTTATAAGATTTTAGATATACGTAGGGGACTCATGTCCCGATGTGATCCATATTTTTTTGTATTTTTTTCCAAGTAAATAATTAATTATTATTTTTTTATTACAAATTTTAAAAAATATATAAACTCGTATGTTTAACCACCTTAACTTGGTAAAAAATTCATGAAATTCATTTTTTTTTTTTTTATCTTATAGTATGTGAAGCATATAATGTGACACATGTTTCAGATTCGAAAAATATGATACCGTTTGAAAGTTATAGATGTTTTTCAATCAGCCTATCAATCAAGACTTTAGTCGTAATTCAAATAGAAAATGAATAATAATTATTTATTAAATTCAAAATAAAGCATAATTTATATTGGTGGAAAGCTGAGAATCTCCTTTAAAAACCCTTTTTGTTTCAACAATTTTGGGTAAAAAAAAAATCGTCAGCCACATGGGCCATCATATCACTTAGATATCACCACTTTTTGGCCCATCATGGTCTTGCACATACCCATACACCAATTTTGGATTTTGTTGTGTGTCCATGACAAGAGTGTTTTCACTTGCAAGAATCTTTTTTAAAAAATTTAGCCATGTACATATGTTAAAAAGGTTTTAGGGATCCAATAAGGCTTAGGTCTTGTAGGAAATAATTTTATTATTTTGGATAAGGCCTAGGAAATGGTAAATGTTCCTTAGAACACACATAAGAGGACGAGCAATAGATGTCAAAATACATAAGGTATAGGTTGAATAGTTTGTAATTTTAGACCCTATGCTTACCATTCTTCATCTCCAAATAAAATGACATAAAAATAATGAAAAATTGATATACATTTATATATCTTATGAAAGATGATTATTCTCAATTTCACTAGCAATGCATTTCTTTATATACGAAGAAAATATAATTACTCACTTTTTTAATAGATCCTTAAAGAGTATTTATGGTTGTATTAATGTTAGATTGCTTGATAGTTTAAATAGGGGTGACAATATAAGTAATAATAGGTTTGACACAAATTTATTAGGGTGAACTCCTAAAAGGGAAATGATAAGATGAAATGTATGATAAGGTATTACAGTTTTTTATGTAAATGAAAGGTAATACTAGAAGCTCAAATGTTTGGTAGTAGAAGCAATGCAAGAGTAAGATTAATGGGATATAATTATGAAATTAGTAACATGTGATGGAGTGCAAAGTAATAGGGACAAACTAGGGGATGGAGTTTGAGAATGAGCAATGCATGAGTAGACTTGTAAATGTGAGCTTTATAATGAAAAAGGTTAGGTGAATTTATCATAGAAACAATGCAACAACATATGGGAAACTAGAAATTCAGTCAATGAAAAACAACAAAGTATGTCAGTACAAAGATGATCATTACTCAGCTTATCTCAAGCATGACACAAAATTTTTGAACACCATGTAGGCATTGTAAATAGATACATCATAGATCAATAAAATAAGAGCCAACAAAAACATTCTAGGGTTTATGATGCAAATTTGTTGTGTTGTACAGTGAGGACCTTGTAATGTATTCTTCAGGGTTTATTTTTCATGCCCTCTATCAAATATCACACTTAGTTTCTTAATTGTTTGTGTGTTCTAAGTTTTGGGAAAATATATAGTGAATTCTACCATGATTGAAAGATATATCAAAAATGGATTTGTTGAAAACGGTTTAGAAACTTTCAAGCAAAAGCAATTCACCAACCTAGAAGTCGACGCAATGGAGGGTGAGGTCATCGCTGAAGGTGGTGAGGTCATCGCCGGAGTTTGCCTGGGGGAGGTTCAGATGTGGGTTTTCCACTGAACACTACTCCTAAAATTGATAGTCAAAATGAAATGAAAATGAAATGTTTTATTTTAAAAAACTCTAATTCGAGGGTTCGAGCAAACCCACATTCACTTGAACCCCATTTTTAATTAGAAAACAATCCACGTCCAACAATTTGCTCGAACTAGGGGGTTTGAGTAAATCCTAAAATATGTTCACTCAAACTCCATAGTTCGAGCAAACCCCCTAAAATTCTTCAAACTCTAAAAAAGGCCTTTTTCCTTCCTCAACGAAATTGTAAACCAATTTTGTGGATTTACCCCAAGAGCAATTCAAGAGCAACATTTTGGTGTCTTATTGCAATAATTCAAGATCCAAGCATCATGTCAAAGTGTATGTGAGTTCATGTTGTCATATTATCATTGTTTTATGAAGGCTAACCTTTGTTGTAGGTCTCCAAAGCATTCAATCAATCAAACAAGCAAGATCCAAGACCTTGAGGTGATGTGTCTGATTTTAGTCCTTCAATGAAGCCATTAAAGGGTGGTGAGTTGCACCACTTTGTGATTTCATCATTCCTTCCTTTTAATTATCCATTTATCATGACATTGTCATTGTGGAAGTGGAAACACTTACATGGGGTTTGATTGAGGTAAGCCCCTAAATGGCCCAAAATTTTCCCTCTTTGAATGTGTAAGTTCTAGGTTTGAAGAGGATTGAAGGAAGCTTAAAGACAAGTTATCCATTGTTGCATTCAAAGCCCTAAATATTGTTAAACCAGAGAAACCCACCTACAGATTATTTGACAACATTCCAACAACTTTGTAGATGGAAATCAAAAGCTCAGAACTGTCATTAGAGGACCCCAAAAGAAAAGCAGGACATCCTATCAGAAACCCATATGCCCCTAGGCATCCCAACCCTCCTATTCAGCTTAGAACCAAATTTCCAGGATAGGAACATAATCTCCTGCACTTTCCAGATTTGCTTGCAAATTGCTATTTCAGTCGGTGTATTTACATAATATTTCATTATTCATATTGGTTCATATAGTTCAATTAGGTCAATCCTAAAAAATCATTTCTAGTCCATTCTTAAGTTTCAAAAGGATCAGATCTAGGTCTAATTGACTCACATTTATGGTTGAATGTTAATCAAAACACCTTGTTGATTTGCATCCTAATGTACCTTTGAAAAATGAGGTAATTAATTCTAGGTTTTACGCATTAAACTTAGTGTCCCCTTTTTCATATGTCACACTTCTATAATAAACAAGTGGAATGAATGATAAAAAAATATATCTTTTAATTTTGAGAACATAAAAGAATTACATTCTAAGACCAACATTGACATATTTGAGCAATTTCAATGATTTTAAGAATGAAGGATGGTAAATTCACAATGGTGTCTCAAAAGATTCGTAAGACAATGATGGATAGAAATGTTTAAAATGATTTAAAGTAATTTTAAAGTTTTTAGTATAGTTGATGGGTAACAATTGCATTGTGTTGAGTGGATACGAGATTATACTTAAATTTGTATTTGAGAATTATGAGTCAAAATCAAATGTGTGATCATTTAAATTAAGTCAAATTTGATAATAATGTGAATTTAAAAAATTGAACATTAATTTGAAAACAAAAAATGTTTTAAGTGATTAAATAGTATTTTTAAATATAAGATTGAATCTGGATTAATAAATATATTTTAAATCAAATAAAATCAAATGTTAAGAATATATACTTATGGATAATCACTTTTTATGATGTAAAATAAAAGGAAAAAATATCGCCTCAGAAAAAAATTAGGTTACTTGTTATGCACTCAATATCTTTAGATTCTAACACAATTAAAAAAATCAAAATGGTTATTTAGGCTTCCACATTAATGACACACTATAGTGTTAGAGGATAAAGTACATTAAACATTAAAACTTAAATAAACCACAATTGAAATGAAATGAAATGAAAAAAATTAATGACTTCTATGAGACCATGGAGTCTATAGGACCCAAGATTTGAACTATGTAATAACCAACAAACAACAACCCATATTTCAAAGTGTTCCCTATTTATTTGTTGATCATGGTTCTTCTATTATGGATTTTGATCAAGTAATTTGCTAGTTTTACTATTCGTCCTCCTCAAATAAAGTTGTTAAAGATTCTACTTTTAGAGTATTAACATAATTGATTTGTATGTCTTTGTATGCCATACACTTTATGATGTAATATCATTCTATTTCCATTGATCATGATGTGTAGAGATGACAAAGTTTCTCATCCCAATCATCTTTAGGTGTTTTCCACCTCCATGTTTCACACCTAAGATGACGTGAGCTAGTTCTTATCTAGGCTATTAGCATTTTACCTTTCCATTTTATATTTGCCTCTATATAGTGCTTTTGGTTGTAGTCACATGTGAAATTAAATTGCTTGACATAATATTCACTTTTAAAGATTCTAAGTTTTTTTGTCCACATGACTTCTCTGAATTTATCTCTAACATACCTTTTATTTTCACATTTGAATTTGAGCAGCTCTTGCATGTTAATTCCCTATTTATTCATTTTTTTTGTATTTTTCTTCATCCATGTGTTCTTTCTTCTATTTAAATTTTCTTCCACTATTATTTTGGGTTGGTAGTGTCCTTTTCATGTTCTCTACTTTCTTCAAATATCCTAACAGTTGAATCATTTGCTACCACTTCAACTAAAAAGACTTCAACCTTGGACAATACAATCTACTATGAGACTATGACTTATTTTGAAACTTGTAATCTTTATATTTGTCTCCATTTTGATATTGACATGCTACTGCCCCAAGCTTTGCAACCATACAACACCACTAATGTACACAAGCAAACCAAATAATGTCTTCTTTATTTTCCAATCCCATAGTTTAGTTGATTTGCATTTATTTGAAATATGTATAAAACTTTCCATCCCCCCTGTATCCTTTTTGTCCTATAAATCTTACAATTAGGGTTGTGAAAATCAATGTCCAAATATTGTATTCGTTTACCACTTGTAAGGGGCTTCCTTTGAACTCAAAATTTATTTGCTTATTTTTCCTTCTAAGATGATCATGACCTAAGTTTTGTCAATGTTCACTTGCATTCCTACCTTCTAAAAAAATAGTTCTAGATGACTCATAAGTATTCTTGAAGACAATATGCCTTTTTTTTACCATGAAGATGAAGTCATATATAAAACACTGACACTTTAGGGGGTGCAAGGATGTGCCAATAGGAAATAAAGAAATTAGGTATTTTTTGATTTAAAAAAATATTTGCATGCAAATTTAAAACATAAAGCAATGCAAATGAAAAATGAAAGTTGCTATCGAATTGAAAAAAATCAATGCAAATAGAAATAAAATGTTCCTATTCAATTGACAAATCAATATTTATCTAATTTTTACGTGATAAATGAAATTTTGAAGACTTTCACCTGATATTTTAAAAGCTTTGTTATTGACAACTCAATAATTGTTTCCAAACATGAGAATTATTTCAAACTCAATCTCACACTATAAATAACCCATCGACTAATTAACTTTATTACTGATGAACAACTGCCACTAAATTTGTCTATCCACTCCTCTAACTTTCTATCTTATAAAGCAAAGCTTTTATTAAAGAACTTACACATTACAAGTTTTAATTTTTTTTTCTTCCAGAAACCAATCTCCGCGTCGAAAGAACTCTACGGATTTAGAAAGCTTTAAATGAAACTATTTTCTTTAAAATGATCTTAGAGAATCTGAAAATGGAGATGGCAGAGGGATCGAAATTCATCATTGGAAAGTGAAATCCACTATTGACCACATATCATTAAGACCATGATTGATTCTCAGAAATAAACAAATGGCTATAAGACTATATTTGAGAACGAAGGCGGGAACTTTTAATTATCACCATGGCAGGAGTAAAGTTAGAATGAATAACTCCACACGCTTCAATTGTAACTGTGCCATTCCATTACGAGTTGAGCTTACCACACACAATACCCCTGCAAATGCATTTACGTATGCACACCTATTGCACACCTGTACTTCCAAGAATCCGCTTTCAGAGGGTATACAAATTCACTTTCTTATTGCTCACAGGGGTTTTGCATTTTCTACTTGTACATTTTTCCCGAACAAACTTATAAGCATGTATGCCAATTGGGGTTGTTTGGTTGAAGCACGCAAAGTGTTCGACGAAATGACAAAACGAGATGTCTTCTCATGGAATGTGATCATTACAGCTTATAGAAGATATGGATGTCCTCATGAGGCACTGAAACTATTTAATCAAATGCAAGAAACTGATATCCAACCTGATCAGTTCACTTTTGCAAGCATTCTCCCAGCTTGTGCCAAAATAGGAGTTTTGGGAGAGGGTATGGACATCCATCAAAGCATAATCGAAAGCGGATTTTCATCTGATGTTGTAGTTGCCAACTCCCTGATAGATATGTATGCAAAATGTGGAAACATACAGAAGGCATGGGAAGTGTTTGCCGATATGCCTCAAAGAGATGTGATCTCGTGGAATGTTATGATTGCAGGATATGCACAAATTGGTTTTCTTGAGGAGGCTTCAAAACTTTTCAAAGAAATGCCTCAAAGGGATGTGGTCTCATGGAATGTTATGATTTCAGGATACGTGCAAAGAGGTGTTCTTGATGAGGCATTTCGTCTTTTCAGTGTAATGCCTCAACGAGACGTAGTCTCATGGAATACGATGATTGCAGCATACGCACAAAGGGGTTTTCTTGAGGAAGCCTTAAGGCTTTTCAAAGAAATGCCACAACGAAATGTGGTCTCATGGAATTCAATGATTGCAGGATATTCACAAAATGGTGATCTTGATAAGGCTTTCAGGCTTTTCACTGAAATGCCTCATCGAGATATCGTCACATGGGATGCAATTATTGCAGGATATGCACAAAATGGGATTCTTGATAAGGCATTAAGGCTTTTCAAAGAAATGCCTCAAAGGACTGTTAATTCGTGGACTGCGATGATTGCAGGATACGCACAAAACGGTATTCTTGACAAGGCCTCGAGGCTTTTCAAAGAGATGCCTCAAAGAAATGTGGTCTCATGGAATGCGATGATTGCGGGATATGCACAAAATGGATTTATTGAAAATGCCTTGGAAACTTATAAGCAAATGCTGTTGGCAGCTGTAAAGCCAAACTCCACAACCTTTGCCAGCATCCTCCCAGCCTGTGCCAAAATGGGAGCTTTGCAATATGGTATGGACATACATCAAAGCATTATTGAAAGTGGATTTTTGTCAGATGGTGTGCTTGGGAGTGCCCTGGTAGACATGTACGCAAAATGTGGAAGAATTCATAAGGCACGTAAACTGTTTGACAAAATGTCTATACTAGATGTGATCTCATGGAATGGGATGATTGCTGGGTATGCACAAAATGGGTTTCCTGAAAGGGCCTTGGAGACTTTTAAGGAAATGAAATTGGCAGGAGTGAAGCCAGATTCTGCAACCTTCGCTAGTATTCTTCCAGCCTGTGCAAAAGTAGGAGCTTTGGTTCAGGGTATGGACATCCATCAAATTATTATTGAAAGTGGCTTTTTGTCAGATGTTATAGTTGTGAGTGCCCTGGTTGACATGTATGCAAAATGTGGAATCTTACAGAAGGCACTTGAACTGTTTGAAAAAATGTCTCAACGGGATACGGTCTCATGGAATGTGATGATTGCAGGATATGCGATGCATGGCTTTCGGAAGGATGCTCTTAAGCTGTTTGAACTAATGGAGCACTCTGGAATATACCCTGACCATGTAAGCTTCATTTGTGTTTTATTTGCATGCAGCCATGATGGAACCGTGAATGAAGGATGCAAATACTTCAATGACATGAGAGAGACTTACTGCATTATGCCTACAATGGATCATTATATATGCATGGTTGATCTTCTTGGCCGTGCTAACTATCTTGAGGAAGCTTTAAACATTATCATCAAAATGCCAATTAAACCTGCACTGGTTGTGTGGATGTGTTTGCTGGGAGCTTGCAGGTCATATAAGGACATAGGTTTAGGAATATTTGTATCAACTCTCCTTTTTGATTTGGATCCTAAAAATGCTGCACCTTATGTCCTTCTGTCAAACATTTATGCAGAAGTGGGCAGGTGGGGTGATGTTCAAGAGATAAGGAGACTGATGAAAGATAGAGGAATTAAAAAGATGCCTGGATGTAGTTGGATTGAAGTCCATAACTTGGTACATGTTTTTTTTCAGGAGACAGATCACACCCTCAAACAAAGGGCACCTATACAGAGTTGGAGAAGTTGTCTTGGGTGATGAAGGCTGCAGGACAATTTCCAGATTCAAGACTCGTAGACAATATGTGAGGAGGAAAAATAATTGTTAGCTGCCAACATTTTGAAGAATTGGGCAACTGGATTCCGATTGTTAAACTCATCCTGTGGAACAATAATTAGAGTGATAAAGATGCTTCCAATATGTGTTAATTGCTACATTGCATTTAAGCTTATCTCTAAGACTGTTTCAAGAGAATTTCCTGTTACAAATTTGAATTAGTTCCATCATTTCATACAAGTACACAATGTTATTGTGCGGAGAATTGGCGATTAAAAGTGAAGCAAGCTGTAAACATAAATTTTCACCATAACAAGTTGCAACATGTCGGATTTGTCATGGCGAGAAGGAAAAAGGTCTTATTTTCAGTTTCTAAGTGTTTCTTCTAAGTATTTGGAGAGCTGGACCTTGCTATTGACTTTATAAAATTAGATATGTAGTGTGCATGGAGGTCTCATGACCTTGAACGTTATTTAGAAAAGCCTGTACATCTACGAAATGAAAATTTGGAGGAGGTGGAGAATGGAAAAAACATGCTTGATCAGGAAGAAACCTGAGAGAAGAACAATCTACCACTTGTGAACTATGAGGAGAGCATCTTTTAACCAATAGGATATTATTATATGAACTTTCTTGGTAAGCCAAAATTTCATCTAAATTTTCTTATTGCTACCTTCATTGTAACTGCTTAACTTCATAGTACTTTTTAAATATTTTGTGAACAAATTTACTATTTTTTTATTATTCGTTTTTGCTTAATGTTTCAAATTTTGCAGAAAGATGACCAACAGAAGTTGAGAGAACATGCCTGTGAAATTGCAGAGAAGGTTGGGGAGACGAATGAGTTTCTGGAGAATAAATAAGTTGTTAGTAGTTAAGTGCAGTGGGCACCATTTTTGTGTTCGCACAGAAATCTCCACAGCCTAGTGTTGCTGGATTTGTTGAACAATACGACTGCAGGTTTGAGTCTGAAAAGCCTCTAGATGTTGAAAAAGTTGCCCCTGTTGTGTATCATTTACAAAAGAATGAGTGTAGTAGAATCAGAGAGCTGCCAAAGCTAGAGGTTTTCCAAATATAGAGAATCTCATTCATGGGAATTTGCCCTACAGGTTTGGCAGCAAGTGGCAGATCATGAAGCTGAATGTCTCTTCCAACTGCTTTAAGGA
The DNA here is from genome assembly GCA_007115665.2 of Sequoiadendron giganteum. NCBI lineage: Eukaryota > Viridiplantae > Streptophyta > Pinopsida > Cupressales > Cupressaceae > Sequoiadendron > Sequoiadendron giganteum. The sequence continues at coordinate 345,607,181 of CM021110.1, forward strand.
CTCCAACCTACCCCATCCTGCCCCTTCTCTGTGTTGGGGGCAAGCTGTTCAAGCTTACATGTTTTCCAACCACTTCAGTAGGAAAATTCGCACTGGTCTCACTACTTGCACACAGCTATTGCGTTTCCAAGTCACAGACAACATGATCAGCAGTCAAATTAGTTATTTCTATTTAGTTAATCATTTGCACTAATTTCATGCTATGCTATCTCCATTCAGCATAATTATGCTTGATAACTGCAATGTTTGTTCAGTTTGTCTCAAAGCTTCTCCATCAACTACAATTTTCTGGTTCACTCTATGTTTTGTCATTATTTGCAAATCTGCATAAAAGATATTGATATGTTATACATTCTTTTGCAGTTCCAATCATATCGTACTCATGCAGCCTTCAAATTCTTCAGGCAATTGTAGAATCATGTAGATTTTCTACCATTTCTGACCACAGTGTTGCTCTGTAGCTCCTCAGCACCGATACTGGGATCCTTGGTTCCTTATCTAGATAATATCAGGGAAATATAGGGAAAGCAATTACCTTGTCAGAAATTGTTTGTTTCCAGAGTACATCTTGTCAGCCTACACTCTAGCTATAGCACCTCCTATATCAATAATGAAAAAACGTTGAACTCCTTGTCCAATTTCAAGGCAACCAGGGGAGCTTGGTTGTACGAGAATCCCCGATTCAAGCAAATGGCTCTGCTGAAATGTTTGATAATTTTAAATGCAAGAATATATCTTTGAAAATGAGGACGCAGGGAAAATCAGTGTGATAGGCCTTGCCATATCCGGAAATGAATAGGATATGGTTATGGCAAATCTGATGTTTATGGCTTGAGAACCTGGGATTGGTGTCATGAAGCCTTGAAATTCTACTCCCAAAAGGGATTTCTACTGGCAGCAGTGGAGGAGATGGATATGATGCTGGATTTGAGGATATTGAGAAGTACCATGAGAGAATGATTTTGGAAAATCCCATAAATTCTCTCATCTTGAGGAATTATGCTCAGATTTTGTGTGAGGTTAGTATTTTCCTATTTTTAATTTTATTAGTATTAAATTGTCAATTTGATAATTTGAGAGGTAAATTCAATCATTCTCTGCTTTTGTATGACTAGCTCCCAAGATTAGCTATTTTGCACTTTGTTCCTGAGTGCAAGAGGAATCACAACAGCCTTGCTAATGGTGAAAACCCTATATTTTCACCTTTTTGCTCCCCATTAGATTGTATGCCTTGCCCAATTGGGCATGAGCTCATAGGTCCAAAAGCAATGGGCAAGCATATGCTTTTCCATCATAATCTAGATGGTGCTTCTAGCTTAACAATGGATGTTCTTTCAGCCATAAATAGAATGTGCCAAGCTGTACCATTACCAATTGTGAGAATGTTAACTGAGAATTTTTAAGGTGTGTTAGATCATAGCTCTGCAGATAGCAAATTTTGTATTTGACAAATTTACCTGTCTTATTTGAACTCTCTCAGCTCTTGAGGAAAAATTTCCTTATTTTTTGAGGTTTTTTCAAGAATATATTGAGGTGTCTACGGTAAAAACTCCAAAGAAATTGGAGCCAAACTAAGTGATTTATTACAGAATTAGAGTTTTTACCAAATTTATTTGGGAAGCACATATCTATCTTCTTCTCAAATATGCGCTTCCCAAATAAGTTAAAAAAGACCCCCCAAAAAAGAAGTTAAAAAACCATTTGGCTAAAGAGAAAAAGCAACTAATATATCTAAACAGGAATAAGGGAGGTGAAATATGATATCCACCTAGCCCTTTGACTGTAAAAGTCTCCTAAATTTACTCAACACTTTCAGAGAAAGGATAGAGAAGCACCTCCCACGGGACCATTGCCCTATTGTCATCTTTCTTAAGGGGAATTTTCTACCCTTAAATCACATATTTTTGAAGATAATATTCTTCTTTTTCTCAAGTATACAATGCGAATTTTCCTTTTTCCTTTTTGCTCCAGGTTTGGAGATTCTTTGTACCTGTGGGCTTTCTTGAACTCTCTCAAAATCTACTGAAGATGATGAGTTTGCCCCGGCTTCTACCAAGTGTCTCTTGCACTTCTAGCAATTTGAGGAGAAAGAGTGCCTAAATAAGCTCCAAAAATATTGGTAAGCATTAAAAGAAGCCATACATAAAAAGTAATATTTTGTTGTAGATGGAATCCGTGTTTTCATTTTATTGTCTTTCATTGTAAATTTGGCTGGCTGTGCCAGCTTTTCTTACAAATCTTATTTACTTTGTAAATTGCATTCTTGTCGAGCTTCATATTAAATTGAACAGTTTCGTTTTATGATTATGTTAGTAAAGTTTATACACAAGGTGTGATTTTTGTTTATGGTATCCTTTGTAGATCTTCATCCTTTTCAGTGCATGCAGGTTGCTAAGCTACTTTTCTCTGTAGAGAGACTTCATTTATGAGAGGGCAGTACGTCAAGTAGGAGAGGTAAAAATAGTATATCACTTCATTTTAACTGGAATAAAACTGCTCTCTATTGTATTGAATCTTTCTATTGCTTTGGCTTTAGTCCATTGCATAATTGATCTATTCAACGCTGACTTAAGCTTTCAATTCATATCTTAATTTTCCTATTTTAGCTAAAACAATCAATTGAGCTATTGGAATAATGGTACTAATTAGGGTAGGTGAAGGGATTTCTTAGAGAAAATATCAATGTAGAATAGCAAATGGGAAATGGGAGGAATTATTTCTTCAGATGGCATCTTTGTAGGCAGCCTAATTGATAATAGTACAATACACATTGATTTTGAGCAGTTTTGTTGTGAAGCCTATGTTCCTCCTGCAGATGTTTATTTATTAAATTGGGGATATATTTCTTACCTGGAGTGCAATCAGACAAGGAGGAGCTTGTAGGTCTCTATCAAGAGAGGTTTATTAATATAGAGAATCATGGTGCTTTTCAATCTAATGCAGAAGTCAATGATGGCCAAGCAATGTTTTTAGTGGGCACCCATGAACAGTTCGTTCTTCCGAACATGGTATATTTTATCTGAAATAATATAGTAGAGGTTGTTGTAGTCGTAGATCTTGCTATGGAGGATAGTATAGGAGAAGTTATTATGGGATCCTATGATGCTTCTGTTGAAGTCAATGATCAACATCTACATGAGGAAGGGCTAATCTCATATGGTCCTATTGAAGACTCTGATGAACTATAGATTTTGATGGATACAAAGGACTGTAATTATTTTGGAAATGAGAGGGAGTAAAATAATTACACATACCATTTACATTCAAATGTCAACTTGTTAGTCTATATTGTGCAACTTGCTCTCAAGTTGAAAGCAATGGACAAAGATTGTTTATAGTGACCACAAATGAACATTTTTTGCATCATGAATTCCTAGATGTTATATCTTCATTTAGGTCATTTATATTCGACCCCTTATGATACTTGTTTTATTTTTTAGGAGAAGATTGACCACTTAATCTTTCTCTGAAGCTCTCCAAACTTGGTTAAATCTTCCTAGAACTTATTTAGTGCAGCCTTGACATTCATCATTATGTCGATACTTTGCCGATGAAGGGAATTTGTAAATTCCTTTATTATTGTGGCTGTTGGACGAAATAGTGAGGAATTCTTTGAAAAGGTACAAGGGATATCCTCAATGATTTTCTATATCTTGGCCACTACATTATCATCTCTTATTCAATTTGGGCTTACACTCTTAAAGTGTCTTCATTCTAAGTGTTCTAGCCTGTATCCACTCTAGAAACAATTCCTAATCATTATTATGAAAAGTTCCGAACTAGGCTAGTTCATAGGAAGGGATGGCTTTCATTCTTTACAACATTGGGATATATTCCTCCCACATGAGAAGCTCATCATTGATTTTTTCCTTAACTTCCATAGCTAAACTTGCCTCATCACTCATATTATAATAGGCCTTCAATACTTTCTTTATTACTTTACTACATATAGCGTGCAACCCTTCTCTTGAGTTAGAGGTAGCAAGGAGGATCCCTTCAAGATCTAGATGTCAAACATCCTTATTCAATGCAATCAAAATTGTATTAGTAGGTGCAATAGAGTCAACTGATCCTACTAGATGATTGATGTAAGAAGTGAGATATCCCACTTTATCTTTAAGTTCTTTAGTGTTCTAATCTTTCTTCATCCACTCAACTATGGTGGAGACAATTAGCTACATAGATTGATTTTCTCCTCCTTTGGTCATAGGACCTAAATTAACCTATTGTATGGTGTAATCCCTAGGGGTCATTTGTGCTTCTATTTCATCTATTGTGGGGGTGGCTATCTGAGCTACTCTAGTACCTTATTCATTTACTGATATGATGGAGAATATCCTTGCTCTCTTTTTACTAGGTTGGGCCTTGAACAAATCTACCATTGAAGATAAATATTCTTCCTCCTAGACATATTTCATTTGTCTCTTTTAATCAACATGATTAAGACAAAAAGGGAGACTTGAAGTCTTAGCCTATGGACATCGAGAAAGAGGAGGGGGGAGTCAAAACTACAATCCTAGTGGTTCTCCAAGAGTTATAAACATTCTCTTCTAGTAAAGTAGCAATATCTTGCATTAGGTCATAAAGGTTTTCAATATTTCTCTTGTAAAAATTCATCCTATTTTCCACCATCACTTACAATGATGTAACCAATATCAAAAGGGTAAATCATTTAAAAGGAAAATCTTGACAACCAAAAAAGATAGAGAATAATACCTAGAGACTATCGAGAGTCAATAGTTGGTTCTACCACATAAGCCCATATAAAAAAGATAGGCTAAAACAAGGAACTCCGACAACACAATCCCACCTATGTATCAAAGTGTAAAGTGCCAAGGATTAGACCTTATAAATAAACTATGCCTTTAACCAAAAAGGTCAGACCATCAAAGAGGATCCCAAAATCCCAAAAAAGATATGTAATGACTTAGAGACTATCAATTGTTGGAGATGAGAGATACACTTGATCATATGTCAATACAAAGGGAGCCATAAGAAGGAAGTCCAACCAACGAACTCCAAAAGATAGAACATACTATGTTTCAAAGATCAAGAAGCAAAGACACCCTCAACCTCGTACTAAAATAGCATGCAAGCATTAAATGAATCAACATCCAAACATGACGTAGTGATGATGTTACAAACAACCTTAAGGGGTATGCTAAAACAAAAAATAAATTTGACCAAGGAAAAAGAAAATAAAATAAACAAGACCCATCAAATGCAAAGACCAAAATTCCCAAAAATGAAAAAGGCAAGCAACCCAATGATGACAAGAAAAAGAAAAACAATTGGAAAGTAATGAACCAGAAAAAAATTCCACTAAAATGCAAGCAAGGGTCAAAAACCTACTTGGAAATGATAAATGATACGGTGAAAGACACAAAGGCATGAATCACACAAACAGGCACCAACCTATGAACACAACACAAGAACATGAACAAAAAGAACCCCAAACACAACTACAATCTCAATAATGGAGAATTGCTTTACAGCTCAGAGGTTGTAGGGATGTACAAGAGAAAGATAACAAAAAAAATGATAGTAAAACCCCCTTATAAATCTCCACACCAAAATCATCATTAATGCATGTTAGATAATTAAGTGTATTATTGGGAATAGGTGGGGGAAAAGTCATATGGCATGTTGGAGGTTGGAGTATGAGAGGTTTTCCTATTGACATGGAAAATTTTGAAAGTTCAAACAAATAAATCATCAACTGGATGGAATGGTTGGGGATTAGGGAGTTAAGAGGATTCTTTATAGTCATGCTAGGATGACAAACTTTGAAATGATGATGAGTCACTTGGTTTGCAAGGAAATAAATTCAAGCATCAAGGATCAGGGGTGATTCTACTATCATGCTAGGATGAAGAACCCCAAAATTCTAATAGAAAAAAAAGGATAAGGACAACAAGAAAAAAAACAAGGAAAATAAAGTAGGAGACACGAGGGCTCTCATTTCGCAAGCCAAAATGGGGGTGTGGGTGTGAGACACAGTAAATAGCAACCAAGGAAAGAAAATGCTCCTATAATTTTATCACCATGAAGCACCGAAAACTGAGTCCTAGGGGCACTTAGTCACCACCACAACCAAAGAGTTCAAATTTATAAAGGCCAATTGTTTCATGAAACACCTCTCATAGTGTATTGAAATCCCATAGTGTGTGCACACAATTCATTCCTTCAAAGGCAAGGTTAAGACCAAGATGGGATGATACCTACTATAAGCTACATGTTTTTACTATGTTCTTCCTTCAACAAGGGGTCTATGAGATTACACCATGTAATTAAGAAGATGCGATTGGTATAAACTGGTCATATCTCTACTTTAAGTCAAATGTCTATAGCCATGACATAGTCATCTATGAGTCCCTCAAGAATAACTCTACTACTAGTCAAGTGTCCATATCCCCAATATAGGTTACTTGAGTTACCCAAATAATTGAGTTCTTGAGATCATTTGTATTTTGATTATTCATTTTTTTTGCATAGAAAGCTATCTCAAATTTTAGGCTTCACACCCAATTATGGGTTGAGAGTCACAATCATCATCAAGAAGATACACAACCTTTAGATTTTTCACTTAACAATAGACTCGTAACAATCCAACCCTCACCCATCTTTGATCACTAATTTTCAATGTTGCAAGATTTCAAGCAATCTAATCATGATTCTCATGACACTCCAAAATATGGAAACCATCACTCCTAGCCCTTACCATGAATAAGAAAAGCTAAATAAACAAGCGAATGGTGAGATTTGATAAGAAAATTTCAATAGTACCTTTTCTAGTCACTATAGTGGCCCTACTCTAAAGGGAAAAATCAAAGCAAATACCCTCATAAGAAGGAAAAATAGAAAAAGGACTCAAGAAGAAAACACACCCCAAGAACCACAAATAAACAAAAAAGGACCCAAAGGAACCTAAACTAATTATAATACAAAGTAGAGGTCACTAGTGTTGATGTACAACGTCTGGATGATTACTTCCAGCCAAGACTTGTGAAGATAAATTTAATATAGTCTTTGGCTATTTAATTTATCTAAGATCAATTTTAATAAATAAAAGATTCGCTTGGAGATTGAAACAAAATATTAATAATTTATATTATTTAATAATTAATATTTATTTATTATCTGGGGTCGACCTTAAGAGAGGTGTGATTTTCTAGAAGAGACGTCTCTTCTTGAGGCTGACCTTTTGCCTTGGAGAGATGTGTCTCTTCCCTTCAACGAATATATAAATGAGTGAAGATCACTCATTTGATCAATCAAGTTATTCATCATAATTCACATTTCTAGAAGTTCATTCGTGAGCAACAAATCATCATCCTGTAGTAGCAGATTGAGTTCAAGGAGAAACATATTTATTTGTATCTGCATCTAGGAGAGGTGTGAATATTCATTGTATTAAAAATCGACATTGTGTTATGCCTAAGTTGTAAGCAAATTTCTGCTCTTATTCTATCAATATATAAGAGATATATTGGTTGGGTTTTTCTCCCTCAAGTTGGAGGGTTTTCTGAAGATATTTTTTTGTGTTTATTGTCTTAAGTGCTGCACATTCTGATTGCTTTCAGTTTATATACATCTGATAATAAAAACTAGCATGGTATCAGAGCAGGTCTAAGCAAAGATCAGATCAAATGTATATAAGCAACATTATCCTCCATTATTGTTCTCATCTTTGATTGCATCTATCATTTCATCAAGATGGTGAACGAGCTCAAGGTCGAAGAAAAACTTGAGAGTGCATCAAACTTCGCATCTTGGAAGTTTAGAGTGATGCTCACCTTGGAGGAAAATGAGTTAGCCGAGTTTGTGGAGAACGAAGTTCCTGAACCAACCGAAGAGAATGATAAGCCTCAAAGGAAGAGAAATGACACTAAGGCGAAAAAGATGTTGGTTGATTCCGTGAAAGATCACATTGTGTCAATCATCTCCAAGTTGAAAACAACAAGAGATATGTTCAAGACTTTAGAGGAGATGTATGAGATCAACAACACAAGTCGAGCTCTTGCACTAAAGCATCAACTTCATCATATTAAGATGGCAAAAGGAGAATCGATCATCTCATACTTCATGAAGATCACCGAATTGAGAGATCAACTATCTACCATTGGGCATATTGTTGATAGCAAGGATATGACTATGTTGGCTCTCAATGGTCTTCCTAAATCTTGGAAGTCTTACATTCAAGGAATCCATGCAAGATCAAAATTTCCTAAGTTTGATCGATTGAGAGCAGATTGTATTCAAGAAGAATCAAGGTTGGCTACAAGAGGCATTGGTCAAAGCTCTACAAATGAAGACATTCATGTTCTTTCCGCTCAATCCTCGAAGAAGAAAGGAAAAGGAGGAAAAAAAGGATACTTCAAGAGGAATAGAGATAAAGGGTCAGATGGTACCCCCACATTCAAGAAGAAGAGGGATCTATCTCGCGTTCAATGTTTTAGATGTGACAAGTTTGGTCACTATGCAAAGGATTGCCCAACTAGGCCTAAGCAACATGCTTCATTTGCGGATGTGGATGAGATCTCTCCTCAAAAGGATTCAAGGGAATTCCTATTCTACTCTGCATTATCAAGCAATGTTCCAACAGATAGCAACACTTGGTTGATTGATAGTGGCACTTCTCGTCACATCACTGGGTTTTAGAGAACATCTCTCAGATTTGGTGATGAGAGATTCAAGTGTTCAAGTCATAATTGGAGATGATGCAAGTTATTCTGTGAAAGGCGTTGGGACCTCCACTATTCACTTAGATTCAGGCATCACCTTGTAGTTGAGTGATGTACTATTTGTACTAGGCATCAAGAGGAACCTTGTCTCAATTTCAGCCTTAGAAGACAAGGGGTATGAAGTAGCATTCTTTGAAGGAAAAGTTCTTGCATGGCCAAAGAACTCTAACATCAAGACAGGTAGTGTGATTGGTGTTCGATAAGAATGTCTCTACAAGCTCTCCACCCGTCCTTTACAAGCCTTGTTGCATGATGCTTCAAGTTCATGTGAGCTTTGGCATAGAAGATTTGCTCACATTTACTTTCGTGCACTTCCTACCTTGGAGAAGATGGTCACCGACATCCCTAAACTGAGCCAGGAGCATGAAGGTACTTGTCGAGGATGCGCATTGGGTAAGAATACTAAAAGACCCTTTCATAGTAGTGAAAGTAGATCTAAATGCATTCTAGATCTTGTTCATTCTAATTTGTGTGGTCCAATGTTTGTTACTTCTTTTAATGGTTTCTTCTATTATGTAATTTTTATTGATGACTACTCTAAAAAGACTTGGATTTATTTCTTAAAGACTAAAGAATTTGAGGAAGTACTTGAAAGATTCAAGGAATGCAAAACTCAAGTAGAAAACTTGTTTGGGAAAAGGATCAAATTTTTGAGATCAGACAATGGAGGAGAATACACCTCTGGAAGCTTTCGTAACTTTTGTATTGATGTAGGGATTGAGAGGGAGTTTTGTGTTCCCTATAATCCTCAACAAAATGTTGTAGCAGAAAGGAAGAACAAATCTATTGTAGAAGTAGCTAAGGCTATGATTCATGATTAGGATCTTCAAATCTTCCTTTGGGCCGAAGCATCTAAGACAACTGTGTATGTTCTGAATCGAAGCCCTCATCGCATCTTGGAGGACATGACTCCTGAAGAAGCTTTCACAGGTGTAAAACTTGAAGTCAATCATTTGAGAATATTTGGTTGTCCTGTGTATATTCATATCCCTAAAGATAAAAGGACAAAATTGGAACCATCTAGCAAGAAGGGAATATTTGTGGGCTACAGTGAAACTTCAAAAGTCTATAGAGTTTACATTCTTGGTCAGAAGTTGATTGAGATCAACATGGATGTTACATTTGAAGAAAATGTTGCATTCAAGAGATCTAAAGGCCATCACATGGAGATAGACAATGAAGATCAAGAGTCTTCCCAGGATATGGAAGTTGACCTTATTGAGATTCAGAGGGAGGTTTCTGATTCTAAAGAAGAAGATGATCCAGTTGAGCATTTGGAACCTACTGATGGACATACCGACATTGTTATTGGTAGAAAGAGACCTCTATGGGCTAGGAAAACAATGCAAGAGGTAGAAAAATTTGCAGCTCCTAGAGGAACATTCAGAGAAAGAAAAAGACCTCTGAAGTTTTCAAACTATGTTGCATTGATGAGTCAAATGATTGAGTTTGGGCCTTCCAGTGTTGAGGAAGCTTCAAGTCGGCAAGTATGGAAAGATGCTATGGCTAAAGAGTATCAATCTATTCTCAAGAATGATTTTTGGGACATCGTACCTAGACCTGAAGGAAAATATGTGGTATCCTCTAAATGGCTGTTCAAGATCAAGCATGCAGCTGATGGGAGCATCAAGAAGCACAAAGCTAGGTTCATGGCTATAGGATTCTCTTAGAAAGAAGGAGTAAACTATGAGGAAACCTTTGCCCCAGTTGCTTGTTATACATCCGTCAGGACCATCATTGCTCTTGCAACATCTAAGGGATGGAAGATACACCAGATGGACGTAAAGACATCATTTCTAAATGGTGTAATTGAGGAAGAGGCATATATTGAGCAACCTGATGGCTTTGAGGTTCATGGGAAGGAGTCTCATGTTTGCAGGTTGAAGAAGGCATTGTATGGCCTTAAGTAGGCTCCTCGTGCTTGGTATAGAAGAATTGATCAAACCTGATAAGTTTGGGTTTCTCTAAGAATGATGCTGATTCAAACCTTTACTTCAAGGTAATTGATGGTGAAGCATTGATCTTAGTTCTATATGTTGATGATCTAATTCTTACTAGAGAAGAACACCTCATTTTCAAATGCAAGGAGCTAGCTTCTGAATTTGAAATGAAGGATCTTGGTCTCATGCACTACTTCCTTGGTCTAGAAGCAAAGCAGAAGCCAGATGAGATTATTCTGAGTCAAGGGAAGTATACTATTTGTTAAAGAGAGTTGGTATGATGGATTGTAAATCCATGTCTACGCCTATGGAGACCAATTTTTAGAAGCTTAAGGAGGTTGCAACCAGTTCTGATTTGGTGGATCCTACTATGTACAGGCAGTTGATTGGATCGTTGATGTATCTAGTCAATACTAGACCAAATATTTGCTATGCAGTGAGTGCACTTAGTTAGTTCATGTGTGAACCAAGGCAAATACACCTAGTTGCAACAAAGCATATCCTGAGATACTTGCGTGGCACAGTTGGGTATGGCTTGAGATATTCTTTTAGTGTGGACTTGACGCTGCATGGTTATATTGATTTCGATTGGGCAGGGTGTGTCACTGATTGAAAGAGCACCTTTGGATGTTGTTTCAGTTTGGGGTCTGCTATGATCTCTTGGTGTAGCAGGAAGCAATCTTTAGTGGTACTAAGCACCATAGAGGCAAAGTATATTACAACATGTGTGAAATCTTGAGAAGCAGTGTGGCTTTGGAAGCTCCTTGCAGGATTGTTTGGACAATCATTGGAGCCTACTATCATTCATTGTGATAATCAAAGCTGTGTGAAGCTTTCTGTCAATCCAGTGTTTCATGACAGGACCAAGCATGTTGAGATCAAATACCACTATATCAGAGATATGGTATTGATGAAAACAATTCAGTTGAAATACATTAGCACTGATGAGCGGACAAAAACATTCTCACCAAGCCCCTCTCCAGAGTAAAGTTTGTGTACTTCCGAGACAAGATTGGTATTGTGGAGAATGAAGCCCTAGCTGAGAGGGAGTCTTAGCTTCAGTGATATTCTATGATTTGCTTTAATGCATTTCTCTCTAAGAGAGATTTGAGGTGCAAGCCCTTGTTTCCACCCTCTAGGAGTAGCCAAGGTGGATGTCATGTCTGTGACTCCATGACAACATCACACGAGAGAGTCCATGATGATTTCCTTGTACTTGTGTTTATTTACCCTTTGGGAGTATCTATGGTGAACGTCATGATGAGATGACGACATCACGTTGAGTGATGGGCACTTGTGCACATATACCATTCATGGGAGTAGCCATGATGGTTGATATCACGATGAGGTGATATGCTTCTTTCCACACATAGGTGTAGCCATGGTATTTGTCATCACGATGAGGTGATATGACTTATACAATTGGAAGTATTCCTCCCTAGCTGAGAGGGAGTGTTGATGCACATCATTTGGATGATTACTTCCAGCCACGACTTGTGAAGATAATTTTAATATAGCCTTTGGCTATTTAATTTATCTAAGGTCGATTTTAGTAAAGAAAAGATTCACTTGGAGATTGAAACAAAATATTAATAATTTATATTATTTAATAATTAATATTTATTTATTATTTGGGGCTGACCTTAAGAGAGGTGCGATTTTCTAGAACATACGTCTCTACTTGAGGCCGAACTTTTGCCTTGGAGAGACATGTCTCTTCCCTTCAACAGATATATAAATGAGTGAAGATCACTCATTTGATCAATCAAGTTATTCATAATAATTCACATTTCTAGAAGTTCATTCGTGAGCAACAGATCATCATCCTGTAGCAGCGGATTGAGTTCAAGGAGAAACATATTCATTTGTATCTGCATCTAGGAGAAGTGCGAATATTCATTGTATTAAAAATCGACATCATGTTATGCCTGAGTTGTAAGCAAATTTCTGCTCTTATTCTATCAATATATAAGAGATATATTGGCTAGGTTTTTCTCCTTCAAGTTGGAGGGTTTTTCTAGGATATTTTTCTGTGTTTATTGTCTTAAGTGCTACACATTCTGATTGCTTTTAGTTTATATACATCTGATTGTAGACATATAAAAATGACCTTTACCACTTTCGTCCTAGCATAATTATGACATTTTAATTATGTTTGTGGCACACCTTTGACTATTAATTAAATAATTCGTAATTATTTAATTAATTCATGTCTTTTTATTCTTCATGATTATTAAATAAATAAAACTCATTTATTTATTTAATGTGTCACTAACTATCTAAAGTCTTCTCGTAATTAAATAAATTTCTCAATTTATTTAATTAATCTCTGCCACTTATGTCTCCCTAATTATTAAATAAATACATCTTATTTATTTAATATGTCAACAATTCTTAACTCTTCTTATAATTAAATAGATTTATTAATTTATTTAATTATTGAGCCCATTCTCTAAATTAAATAATTATTTTTAATTATTTAATTGCCTTATTTGACATTTCCCTCATTTTAAATAAAATAATTTATTTAAAATGGTCTCACATGGTTAACTGCCACTTCTTTTAGTAAAGAATCTCAAAATCAATTATTTACTATCACACTAAATCCATATTTTGAATTAATTTTAATTCAAAATAGTAATATTCTTCTATAAATCAAGTAATTGCTAAAATTATTGATTTTCCAAATCTCATCTTCTTGTTCAAACTTGATCTTCTTGATTTTACTAATTTTCATTTCACTGTCACATCTATTTTCCATCCTTGATTTAATTTCTTAAATTAAATCTTGTCCACTCATTTGGAAATCTTACCCTAACCTTAATTGAGAGTTGCCATTTTGAATCTTGACCATTGATTTTAGGGCATTTATCAATCTTTAATCTCATCCGTCCATCCAAAATTGCATTTTCTATAAAATGCCAATTTTGTCCTCATTTTTCGACATCTCTTACATCTTGGATATTTCGTAGTCTTTTAATCTTTTAATCTCTTGCATTCTCTTGAGTTTTAATATTGTCTTGTTTTAGTAATTTAGCTACTTAGATCATTGCATGTAGTATTAATCTTCTCTTGCATTTCATATTAAATCCTTCAACACTTGTTTAGGGCTAGTCCATAGTATAGAGTTGCTCATCAAAATCTGAGGGCACACTTCACATTTCAGCAAACTAGAAGGTACAATGGAAGTCAACCATAGAGGATGAAGGATTTGAGTGAGCTCGTTTCATGTATTCCTTTGTTTATTCCTATGCATTCCATTTATTATTGTGGATTAATATAATATGCATGTGTTGCTAACCATTTAATCTTGCAGGAAAATCCATAGTTACATTAGTGAACCCGACATTTTTTAACACATTTTTTGTAGGTTGTACAGTTTTTTGTCATTTTTTTTTGTAGGTACAGGTGTACGAAACAACACACTTGACAATTTTTGCGATGCAAATGCTTTGTTGCATTGCATCTGCTTGCGTGAGCGACACAACTGCTCTGTTATGACGTATTTGACTACCCGAGCGACGCAACTGATATCCCGAGCCACATTTGTTAGAAGCCAAACCGCAAAATACATATCAAGCCGCATCTGCAAGATATAATGATGCATCTGCTGTATCAAGCCGCATTTTCTCTATTGCAATGCAATTGATTGTAACAAACTTTTTCTGCTTTTGTCTTTTTCAGTTTCCTTCTATTTTTCTGCTTCTAGATTAGACTTTTTTTTTTATAATAATCTTTCTGTGATAGCGTGTGTCAAGCTGGAGTCTAACTCAATTTCATTGGTTGTTTTATTCAATTTAATCTCACAATTTTGCATTTCACTCATGGATAAAATGAACAATCACACTTTTGCATTGGTTTAAAAAGAACAATCACACTTTTCATGGGTTTAAAATGAACTGTTAGTTAGCTCACACTACAAATGGTTAAAATGAACCCTTTGCTTGATAACACTACAAACAATTAAAATGAATGCGTGTTTGATGTGTGTTGTGATTTAGTTTTCTTTATCACACCTTCACACTTTCAATTTGGGTTTAAAAAGAACAACCATGCGAGTGTGAGTCAAACATATTGGTGTGCTCTCTTTGTTTTTCAACAAAGATTGATTGAACTACGAATATGTTTGCTCGCTTTTGTTAACTTTAGAAACTGGGCCTACTTTGGTGGGAAAATTACTCACCCCAAAACGACTCAAATCGACAACGAAGCTCTTTAGCTGAGCTACTCCCGACCGGTATACAAATGTGAATCCTAAGGGAAAGCCTAGGATTACAAGTGCAAATATGTCATACGAACCAAGTAGTACTCCCCAAAACCCTATTGAGCTTAACCTCTTCAAACTGGAGTGCCTCCTTAACGGAGCTTAATCTTTTACCCCATGCATCACCACTTGAACGGGTGCCTGAATTAAAACCCTTGTTTTAGTGTGACCAAAAACCTTCAATTCTTTGGTGCAGCAACGGTCGTTGTCAAGATACCCACACCTGCACAGTTTTTAGTAGAGATGATCAGCCTGCCATGGGAGATTCATGGAGGTTGGAAGTTTGGTTGCCTTGAGAAGTGAGTGCACTGTAAGGGGGAGCCCGTGGGGCCAAGCTTTTGGATTCATCTGCTAAGAATATGCGGTTGGAGTAAAATCCGCGTGGAATCTAAAAGAATACTGTCTTTGCAACCATAGGGATTTGTAAATATTTTCTATGTGGTTGTTTTTCACTTTCATATCACATCATGTGTTTTCCAAGTGTATTCAGACAATATGAACAAATGAACATCAACCTTAAAATCTGAAACAAAGCTATCAAACTGAAAATAAATTCCTTTGCAATCTTCTTAAAATTTTGTCAAAACACTTTTTTACGACGCATCTGATATTCCAAACCACAATTGATACATTCTGAGCCGCAATTGCTCTGTTGCAATGCATGTGCAACTTAAAACACCATAATTGATTGTCTTTGCCCGCAATTGCTTTATCAAACACCGCAATCACCATTCTGCACCGCATCTGCTTGCTTAAACAACATAATCGCCTTTCCTCCAACATATGTTTTACTGCGACATAATTGTTGCAACGCATTTGCCAGTGCCCAAAAATTTTCATTTCATTGTCAGAAAACTGAGACTCCATTCTGTCCATAAAAGATTCTAGTCATTTTCTCTATTATTCCTGTCTACAACCAGATCTTGAATTGCTCAACTTTCACCATCTTTGCATTTTAAGTTGCATTCTTAGGTTGTCATAGGATTCCATTTCATTTCCCTCATTGCATTATTAGGCTTTCCCATCATTCTAGACACTCATTTTTTTTTGCAGATTTTAGGAGTAGATTCCTTATCATCCTTTGTCAAAAATTTGTATTCAAGAGTAGGTTATCATTGGACTTGATCAACCATTTGTCTTTAGTCATCACCTTTTGTGAACTATTTCCCACTCATTAGTCTAGTGTGAAGATTTCACTGCCCTACTTAGTCCTTTTTACAAGTCCATTGACATCCCCAAACTGAAACATTGCCAAAAATTTTTTATGGTTAAGTGTATATCTCCTTAGATTTACCAATAGTGAGTGCATCTTAGAATCTTTTGCATTTGCATACCATTAGTCTTCTCATTTTTAGTTTCATCCCATTTGTAGTAGTATCCTTTGCATTTGCATACCTTTAGTTTCCTTTTAGTCTCATTTGCATTAACACTCATCATCATTGCATAACATTATTTTATTCCAAATAACCCAAAAACATAGTGTCATCACTTTTGCATATTTAGGTCATCCCTCATCATCCCAAAGTTGAGCAAAAACCTTTTATGGTTGAAACTAGATTATAGAGAAAAAGAAAACTCATGGGTTCTTTGATCAAAATACCAACCTTTACAATTTCCCAAATGCAATGAATGTCAATACCAACAATTTCCCCAATGACATGAATGACATGAATACAACTACAAACATGGGAAATTCCCTCATTAATATGTCCAGTGAGATGTCCATTCTATCCTCTTCACGCAATCCTTTTGAACAATTTGTTCGCAGAGACCAAAATGGGGAAGTCTTTGAAGAAGACATACAAGCTGCTGCCCAAAACCCAGAAGTGGCCTCTTTTGTGGAAGAATTCATTTTAAATGACTCAACCAAATACCTAGCTGTGCTCCTTGACCAAGGGGCTAGGTTACCAAAAGGATTTGACCTCAACACTATTAGATCAACATCTCCTGATCCCCAATCACACAATACTTCCATGGGAGCCATTTCACAAAACACCATTAACACCATTAATGCTACCTCCCTTGGTCATACTACCACCACAACCAATGCATCCACTATGATCAACACAACGTCTATTGGGGGATCATCCACCCAAACCAACACCACATCACAATCCACCCCCCTACAAACATCCACATTTTCTTCACAAAATTTTGGATCAACAATGGGTGCCAACACTTCAAACCTCTTTGGGACATCATCTACCTCTATGGGTACATCAACGAACCTCTTATTAGGTTCCTCTAATGCAATGGCAACAAACTCATCAAACCCTTTTGGGAGGAATAAACGAAGAGTTGTCATTCAAGACACCCAACCTAATGTCCCAAATTCCTCACAGGTTAATACCAACATTCCTTTGAGGCAAAATACCAACATTTCTCAAGGCCATAATTACTTATTTGGGCAAGGCAATCAAGGCACCTAATCTTCCATTCCATATGGGCATCAACATGCTCAAGGCCAACAAGTCCCCCAAATTCAATCCAACATGGCGGGATCCCATGTCCCCATTTATGCTTCTCAAGTTCATACACAACATCACATCCCTCATCAAAATGCTCATTTCCAACAACCGCCAAATCAAAACACTCATTTTGCTCACCAACAACAAATCCCAAACCAACACATTTCATCAAAATAAGTGGGCACTCAATCCATACCTATCACCAACATGTGTGATGCTACTAGCAACCCAATTGTGGAGGCACTCACACTCAAACTTGCTGCTCTTCAAACGCAAGTGGAGACCTTGCAATAGTCAAACAAAAATTCTTACATTTGACATGACTTATGTCCATATCCATTTGAAACAACCTTGTATATGCCACCGTTTCCTCATGGATATGTGGTGCTGCATTTCCCTAAATAAAAAGGCAAGACAAACCCCATTGAACACATAAGATAATTCACCACTAGTTGCATGGACATTGCATATGAACAAACCTATCTCATGAGACTCTTCTCTAGAATTCTCGTAGGCCATGCACTGGAGTGGTTCTCGCTATTGCCTAAAGCAATCAAAACATGGGATGAATTGGCAAACAAGTTCATTGAAAACTATGCCTATAACATTGACACGGATATTGACATTGCCTCCTTATGTAGACTTACCCAAGAGGATGCAGGAGAGACTTTTATCCCATTCTTTCAAAGATGGAGAACCTTAGCAAGCAGATGTCCAGTAGAAATACCTGAACAGGAGAAAGTCACCATGTTTGTACAAAATCTCCTAGGACCACTAAGATATGGCTTACAAATCCATTGTTCTACCACCTTTGTTGACCTTGTTGAAAAAGGTGTTCAACTTGAAAAAGCCTTGATCGCCAAAGGCGAATTAAAATATGGTGGAAAAATAATCAACACCACCACAAACACTAACCCAAGTGCTTCCAATGACAATACCAAATACTAGGTTAAGAATAAACACATCACATATGATGGTGTGGTTGATGCGAAAACCGTCAATGCAACAAGTCATGTACTCACCATTAAAGGAGTTCAAAATCAAAATGCACCTATGACTACACAGACACCAACTGCCAATGCTATTCAAAATAATCCTGCTCAATCTAATCAAAGGCAGCCATGCCAATCACGACAATTTCAAAAACACACATACACCCCCTTGGGCGAGCCTATCAAAATTGTCTTAAAGAAACTTATCCAAAATGGTGTCATAACATTGGAAGAACCTAAACTATATGACCCTGGTCAATTCAAGCCATCAATGTGGGATGATAATTCATTTTGTGATTACCACCGTGTCAAAGGGCATAAAACTTCCTCTTGTCGCTAGTTACGAAATCTTGTACAAGACCTTATTGAAAACCATACCATTGAGTTAGGAGGTCAACCGTTTGCGTCAAATTCAGATCATACAATCCATAAGAACCCACCGTAGGATCATGGTTCTGGTAACCCCTCCTCGTCTGGCACAAAGAATAACAATAATCAAGCCAATCACGTCCGTCCTGCCTTCAATTATTCCGGTGGTACCATCATTAAAAATCTTCGTGCTTCTGATGAAGATAAATCTGTTAATACCATTACTATTAAAAAGGCCCCGAAATGCAATGTTACTACATGCAAAGGCAAGGTCACCATCCTAGGACCCTCTGCTCATCAACCCAAGATTACTATACCTGGTCCATCTATCAAGCAGCCAAAACCAAATCTAGAGTTTAACATTATCGAGCAATTGAACAAAACACCCGCTCAAATATCCATCCTTGAAATGCTCTACATCTCACCTGCACATAAGGCCATCTTGGATAAAGTCCTGCAAGAGTCTTCCGTCCCAAACAACATTGATGTCAACCATTTTGAAACTATGGTTGGATATTTGACTTCACCTCACCACATTACCTTTTCGGACATTGACTATTCCTCACCCAAGCCATCTCATAATGATACCCTTCATATCAAGGCTTTTGTCCATAAGCATAAGGTTAGACAAGTCTTAGTAGATGGCAGAGCGAGATTGAACATCTTCTCTTTAAAATTGGTTAAAGCTCTTGGCTTCTCTGATGCATGTGTGGATGCTACCAAGAGCATTGTCATCAAGGTGTATGATGATGAAGAACACGCTTCTAAAGGCGTCATCACAATTCCAATTCGTGTGGGACTAGCTATTATAGATACAACATGCCAAGACTTGGATCATGACATACATTACAATATCTTACTTGGTCACCCATGGATTCATGCCTTAAAGGCCATTCCTTCCACGTACCACCAATGCCTACAGTTTCCTTTTGATGGTATTGAAATTACTATCCCAAGAGATCTTGATCCATTTCAATACTGTACCAATCTGAAAGCCACTGTTGAGCACCATGTACCCATCAATCGGGAAGCCTCAACTTCCACCTCTTCAAAATATATTGACCCATCTGCACTCACCAGATCATCCATATCCATTCCATCAACTTCTGCCACACCATCCTCCTTGGCCTCCATACCAAGTAATGACCTTCAGATCCAGGACCTTGGTTGCGGAGAATTCAAATTGAATACGACTTACTGTATCACCACAATACCTAAGCCACCTAAAGTCTATGGTCGACCTTGTTTTGTAGTCGAACCTAAAACAACTTTCAAGGTTCCACCAAAAAGAGTATTCACACTATGGGGAGACATGAGTGATGAAGCCATTATCGACATAGCTAACTAGATCTACAAAGACCCAGACGAATTACCTCCACTACCAATGCATCTCTATGGAAAAGGCTATGGCATATGCAAGGCACTGTGTTTTGATGACACAAGTGGCCTTGGAAAAGCAAAAAATGGAAGGAGAGAACCTGTCATTATTTCTGCAAGACCAAGGTACATAGGGCTAGGGTTTGACCAACTCGAAACTGATGATCGACGTACCTATGAACTTTCAAGTGAGGACGTAATGGCTCCAGAAAGTGTTGAGACAAGTGAAGAATCCCTTAATGAGATTGACTCTAATGAATGGGAATGGGGATTTGAGAAAACCCTGAGTAACTATGATATTGACGAACTATTCCTGGAACCTGGCCAACCCCCTTTTGAAGAAAGATTCTGACAAAAGTACAATATTGATCCTATTGACTGCCATTCTAAAAATAAGGAATGGTTAAGCATTCCTTGGGATCCAGAAAAACATAAGTTGTCGTCGACAACATCTGAATTATCCCGCCCCATTCCTGAGCCCACCCATGAGTCGGATATGCTCGAACCTACTGTCCATACCTTTGAACTACTAGCCACTAGTCATGATGCTGATACTTTTATCCCCTATTATGATTATGAATACAACTCATCTGAATCTGAATATGGTCCATCCATTGAATTTGACATGGAAGTTGAAATTGACAATTTTTCCTTCACACTTGAGGCTTCAATTTGCATGCTTTCCGCATCTTCCCCATGCTTTACCAACACTGATGATGGGATTTACCTTGTTTACCCACAACTCATTGACTGGGACCAATAAGAGCCACTGGCTATGGATATTTTTTAGAATGATGAGGCCATTGCAGAATTCATGGGACTCCGTGAGGGCATTCCATGGGGTGATCACAAAGCAGGATTTTCTATTGACCTAGATTGTGCAACTTACTTCGGGGAGAATGTGCAATCCTCTAGTTGCAAAAATACAAAGAATAAGATAAAAAAAGAAATGTCTTTAGGTTAAAACCACAAGGTGCCTTCTGACAATAAAATATTAAAAATAAAGGACGTATCCGAAGGTGAAAACCTCTTTGAGGCATTTAAGGATGGAGGATTGGACTTTCTTCTCGTAACATAGGGAAAATTGGCAATGCTTATCGAAGACACCATAGAAGTTAACATAGCTACACCAGAGAATCCCAAAATGGTTCTCTTGGCCACATCATTGTGAGAAGAAGAAAAACCGGAATTCCAACAATTCTTTACAGAAAGGAAAGTCAACTTTGCATGGTCATATGTTGACATGCCAAGCCTAGATCCAGAATTGGTATTGCATCCTCTTCCTTTAATTCCAGGTTATCAAACTAGTCAAACAAAAATTACGGAAAATGCATCCATAGATCGCACTACTTGTAAAGGCTGGACTAAATAAGTTACTGGATGCTAGATTCATAAGATCAATAAACTATGTTGACTGGATATCCAACATTGTCCATGTCACAAAGCCAAATAGACAAATCCGCATCTGTACAAATTCTAGAGATTTAAATAAGGCTTGTCCAAAAGATGATTTCCTATTGTCGAATATAGACATGATTGTTGATCTCACAATAGGGTACGAGATGCTGTCTCTTATGGATGGTTTCTTAGGCTATAACCAAATCCACATTGCACTTGAGGATCAATATAAAATGACATTCACATGCCCGTGGGGAACATAATGTTGGAATGTCATGCCTTTCGGCTTAAATAATGTAGGCTTCACATACCAAAGAGCTATGACAACAATATTTCATGACATGATGCATATCCTAATGGAAGATTATGTGGATGACCTCTTGGCCAAATATTTGACACAGAAGGATCATCTCAGGGTCCTGGACAATTTTTTTAGACGGCTAGAAGATTACAAGGTTCGTTTGTATCCAAAAAAATGTCTTTGGGGTTACTTCAAGAAAACTATTGGGCTACAGAGTGTCACATAGAGGCATAGAAGTTGATCCTGTAAAGTGAAAGAAATTCTAGACATGCCTCCCCCAAAAGGAATCACCGAGTTGAGAACACCTTAGGGCAGACTGCACTCCATCCGATGCTTCATCGCACAGTCGGCAAACAAGTGTCAACCATTTCAGTACTTGTTACGGAAAAGTATCCCCTTTGTATGGATAGACAAATGCCAAACAACCTTCGAACAAATCAAAGAATATCTATTGACACCACCTGTCCTAATGCCGCCCATTGAAGGCAAGCCGTTGATCCTGTATGTCTCTGCAACTACAAATGCACTGGGGGCATTATTGACACAAACTGACTATGAGGAAAAAGAAAGAGCCATATATTATATCAGTCGTACATTAATAGGATATGAACTTAATTACACATCTGTGGAATGTGCCTGTCTCGCAGTTGTCTTTGCAGCACAAAAACTAAGACATTACATGCTGAATCACCAAACACACCTAGTAGCTAAGATTGATCCACTAAAGTATCTTCTAAGTCAGGCAACATTGACAGGGCGATTAGCAAAGTGGGTCATGATTTTGAGTGAATATGATATATAATACATTGAGTGCAAGGAAATAAAAGGGCAGGTAATAGCGGATCAACTTGTAGATGCACCCATCCAAGGCACTCATCCACTGATAACTAATTTTCCTGATGAGTCTATCTTTCATGCAGAGCCTACATCACCATGGAAACTATATTTTGACAGGTCTCATACTGGTCATGACTCAAGAGCTGGTATCTTGTTCATCACACCGTAAGGGGATTCAATTCCTAAGGCATTCCGGATCGCCTTCCCTTGTACTAATAACATTGCAGAATACGAAGCATTGGTCACAAGACTCAAAATGGCAATTAAATGGAAAATTCAAACACTGTTAGTTTTCAGAGACTCTCAGTTGGTTATCAACCAGGTGAACGATGATTATGAAACAAAGGATGAAAATTTACTGCCTTACAAGTGAATGGTTGACAACTTCATAACATCTTTCAATATGATTTCTTTTGAACAAATCCCAAGGACACAAAATCAAGCAGCCGATGCCATGGCAACTATTGGATCTCTCTTAGACATCCCCCAAAATGTGTCACAGTTTGAGTTCTTAGTGGAACAACTGCTGATGCTTGCATATGAAATTCCAGAGTCGAAAATGTTATGTGAACTTGTTGGTCCCAGTTCACCTTGGTATTAGGATATATATGATTATCTGAAGTCCCAAACCCTGCCACCCAACCTATCCAATAATCAGTGAAAATCCTTCATTCGAAAAGCCGCTTGACACACCATCATCAGTGACACCCTTCTTCATTGTCTCGAAACTGATGAAGCCCAAAAAAATTTATGAGAAGTGCATGAGGGTATATGCGGATCTCATTCGAGTGGACCAACTTTAGCTAGGAAAGTCACTAGACTTGGATACTATTGGTCGACACTAGAAAAATATTATCTTCAATTTTTCAAAACATGTCAGAAATCCTAGGTGCACAATGGCCTAATCCATGCACCTACATAGGAGGTGAGACTGATCACTTCTCCATGGCCCTTTGCACAATGGGAACTCGACCTCCTCTGCAAGATCCATCCATCCTCCTCTAATGACCATAAATTCATAATCACCCCCACTGAGTACTTTACTAAGTGGATTGAAGTCGTCCCCCTCACTTACATCATCGGTAAGAAGATATCCAAGTTTATCCTAAATTACATCATTTGTCGGTATGGTGTTCCACAGTCCATCATCACGGATAACGGTCATCCATTCAAAAATTAGGATGTTTGTGAACTCTGTGAGCGATTCCACATCCAAAATCATTTCTCCACCCCATATTATCCATAGGGCAACGATCAAGCTAAGGCATCAAATAAAATAATTCGTTGCATTCTTAAGAAGATTATCAATGACACTGGCCGAGATTGGCACCTACAACTCAATCCTGCCTTATGGGCCTACCAAACCAGCATTCGTACACCCACTAGAGCGACTCCATTTTCCCTCATCTACGGATCTGAGACCATATTGCCCATCGAGGTCGAAATTCCTTCTCTCCGAGTCTCCTTGAAGGGAATGATCGATGATGAAGAGTACAAATAGTCTCGCCTGCATGAGCTAGAAATGTTACACGAAAGACAATAAAATAGCTTGAATCACTTGCAGGCATATCAAAATCATCTCTGTAGGAGCTATAATAAAAGAGTGATGGTGAAAAAATTTGAAATTGGTGACTTGGTCCTCATGCAGAATCCAAGAAATCAGGTTGATCGTGAAAAACCTGGAAAGTTTGAGCCTAATTGGCTTGGTCCTTATATTATTATTGTAGCATTCGGTTCTGGAGCTTATAAGTTGGCCACACCTAATGGAGAACAGTTGAAAAAACCCATCAACAACCTACATCTGTAAAAGTTCTACACATAGCATCAGAGAGCTTGGCTAAAAACCTAAAAATACAAAAATATTGAAAAAATAAGAAAAAAATCATCCCTTGATGAAAACCTAGCAAACAGGCATCTTGGTGACACCAAAAAAATAAAAAAATGGCAAAAATAGTAAAAAGAAATAAATTCGTCCAATAGTGAAAACCTGGCAAACAGGCGCCATGCGTAGTCGATCATTGCTCTACCATCTACTGTTACTCTAATCGGCCTTTATCCACTCTGCATAATCATGACAACCTGACACATTCACAATATTTGTCGTAAGTCCTATCAATTTCGTCCATGGCTAGCATTGGTTGACATCACCCCTTGCATATCCTTGCCTTTTGTCCCACATCTACCTATTTCCATATCATTCGGCCTGGATAATCCTCGACCTGTCTGGGGGAAAGACCTTTATCATGTAACTACAGTGGGTGTCGCACATGATCCGACATTCATAAAAAAATCCTAAAAATTTGAAAAAGTCCTGAAAAAAATCATAAAAATCTAAAAAACTCCTAAAAAAAGTCATAAAAATCCTAAACAGTCTTGGAAAAAGACCTAAAAATTGAAAAATTTCCTAAGAAAATACAAAAACATCCAAATCAATGTCAAAATCCAAAAAACAGAGTCAAAGTCAGTCAATCTTTGTCCTATTCCGAAGTACGTTGTCTCTGCGCATTTTCTATGTAGGCAAGATTCATCTTTGAATCCCCGAGACATTAGGTCAGTCCTTCTAGGTTTGTCAAAATAAAATCATGGTTCAATCTTCTATCCTTCAGACAAGGTCATTGGTCATGTCGAATTACAAGGTCTCTGAGTGCACGACGTAGGCAAGACCATCAATCGATGAGCCCCCGAGGCCACACTAGGTCAGTCCATTAGGGTTCATGACACTACACTTTCACACACGTCAAAGTATCTTCGAATCAAGCAAATATTTTATCAATCATGAGTAGGAAATCTATCGGCAATCCGTTCCATCAACATTTTGGTCAAATCGACATGTCAGCAAAGGCATGTATTCAAATTCTATCAAGACAAATCAACCTGTCAAAATTTTGGGTTCTTCTTTAGATGTGTCCTTCTAAAAAGCAACTCTTGTCATTTTCTTCATGCTTTTGGATTTCCTTCCCAAGCATCGTCATCATCATCTAGAATTTTAATGGATTATCCTAACTCTAAGAATCGATCCTCTTGATAGCAACATCATTTAGGATGTGTCCTTCCTGAATCTGGTATCACTCGACATTTGGCAAACCAAACCTCGTCAACTTTGGCATTTCAACACTAAAACACTTGGAATTTTCAACACTTGGAAAACACTATTTTGTCTTTTTGATGATTATCATGATATTAGTTCTTTACGTCAAAAGAACCACGACGTATCATGATGATCATCCTTGTCCTTTTGATAATCCTGCTACTAGTTTCTCAAGGATGTCCTGACTTCAGGATTTAGAGGAACAACGATGTAGTACAATGATTTTATTGTCTATTGTTAACTATCATGTGACTAGTTTCTCGAGGATGTCTTGACATCAGGATTTAGAGAAGCAGTGACGTCCCATGACTGTTCTTTTTTGCGGTTGGTTATGAAAAAATGACTAGGAGAAATTATGTTCCTAAAATGAGTCATGATCATCCTTGTCTATGACTATTGATCTACATGATGGTTCAACCTTGCACACTATTGATCTATGTCATCTCATAGTGTTTGTCAGCCATCTTGAAATTTTCACCCAATGATGATCAGGAGCAATAACTATTATAGTACTATGGCAAGTGTTGAAGGATTTTTTTTTTTGTTTCTGCACTAACATGCATATCTTTCTCCACACTAACATCCATCTTCATCTTTTCTTCTCTCATCCTCTGATGATATCCTGTGACATACAAAAAACATAGATGCATACATGATCATATGAGCATTTCATTTTCACATTTCACATTTGCATAAATCAAATACCATAATTCACATTGCATGACACTATCATGTACATCCATCCATCTAGCATACATTATAACCATCATTTACATTAACATATAGGAATCATATCATCATACATTGCATAATACATACATACATGAACATATTCGTAATGACATCCATAACCATAAAGCATGATATCCATACATCTCAAAATACATAAATACATCACATCACATCAAATAAGGCATAGAGCATCATAACACATAAAATCATATAGTCTGCATCCAAAGGAATCTCATATATATATATCTCAAAATGAATATCATGTCACAGGATGAAATCAGAGGATACCCCAAAAATGGAGCTCACAGGCTTGAGTGACAATATATATAATGTCTCATATAAATAACAAAGATCAAATCCTATTTTGTTCCCCCTCCATCCCGTGGAGGTGACCTGTGAGGCGGCTGCTACTGACTCATCAAATGAAAGGTAACCTGAATGGGCATGGTGTCTTGAACCTGACTCTGAGATTCTGAAGGCTCGATGACAGGAGGCTGGCTCTGCTCTGTCTGGTGTCCTGATGACACTGATCTATGATTGTGCCCTGACCTATGGCTATGGCATGATGAATGTCCATGAGAACTATGAGACCTATGATGTGATGACTACCTAGATGAGGTGCCCCCCCAACACTTATATGGCTGCTACTATGGGTCAGGGTACAACTATCAGTCCTGTTGTATGATCTAGATAACCCTGGGTCTTATATCTCTGGTGGAACAACCTGTTCATATAACAATCTGTATCGGCCCCTACTCTCAGCCATCCTGGCAAGCTCTCTGTCCATATCGCTTGACAGTCCTGCACGCAACTATGCAAACTCTGTCACCCATCTGTTAGAATCCTGCCATCGAATAACAACCTGATCTCGCTCTACCCTCACTACCTCCAACTCCTTTGCCTGGGCCTTGTTCTAAGACAAGGCCACATCTAATCTACTCTGAAGATCTGCAATCCTTTGATCCACAGTGGCATCCACCAATAAAATGGGTGGCATATCCCCCTCCTTATCTCCCTCGATCATCGGCACCCGTAGCCTCCTCTCGGCCTCATCCTCCCCCTCCTCCTCCCTCTCCTCCTCCCTCACCTCCTCTCCTCGGATCTCCTCCACATCAATGTCGAGAGGATGGTGCTCAACAAAAATATCCTCCTCTAGCTGCTCTCCCTCTCCTCTAGCCTCCTCCTCTCTAACCTCCACCTCCACCTCCTCTCCTCGGACCTCTGCCTCTTGCCCACCTAGCTTCTCTACCTCCTCCTAGATAGGTGACAATATTGTGCCACCCACTCTCTATTTGACTCTCCTGGGGTGCCTCCGCCCTCTGTCACCCCTCCTCCTCCTCACACCCCCCGCCACGCCCGCCATCTCCCCCACCTCTCCCTCCATCACCCCGACCACCATCTCCCACCTCTCCCCCCATCACCCTAACCACCATCTCTCCCCCGCCCTCCATCTCTACCTCTGTCTCTGCCACCCCAACCTCCCCTCCGCACCTGAGGAATGACTAATCGATGATCAATGGGAGCGAGACCATCTGGATCTATCAAAGGAATTGTCCTGTGAACCTGCCATCAAGTGTCATACTCCATAGATGTCCTTGCATCTGTTGGACCTCCCCTCCACCCCCACTATTGTGCGACCAGGCTATCTATCTGTTGCTTTGCCACTGCCACTACTATTGATGGCCCCCATACGGTCTCCCTAGATGACCATGCATACTCTTCCGTCCCAACTGGCACAATCTGCTGCTCACCAAACTATCATAGTACCCGCTAGGGTAGGTACATCTTAATGATATGTTGAATCTGCACCATGCGGCCAATCAGGTATCTAAACTATCTGCAAATGGAAAGATGGTCATCCTCATCCGGCCACTAGGCACAATCTCTGTATGGCCTCCAACCAAAGCTAACCAATGTGTCAATCTAATATCACCAGTACTCGGTATCTCCTACAAGGGTCTAGCTAACTGAACCAACATATAAGTAAACATAGGGCATGTTGTCGCCCAGCTGCTGAATCTGTACTGGTGGGAAAAAGATGAGAATGTGCTTCCATGCTTAGATCATAAGTAAAGTGGTACTATAGCTGATACTCTGACCCTCCTGATACACAACCTCATGTAGCTGATGGTACAACATGGCCAACAAGTAGGACCCCCAAGCAAACACTGTCCTCTGTGCATGCATGCGCACTAGTACATCCCTCCATCCTATGGGAAATCCGTGTCCACGATGATCAGGAATCAACACCCCGACAATCAAAGTCATAAGCATGGCATCCCATCATGTGTAGTGGTCAGCTTTAAAATCCCACTTGATCTCATATCCATGGATGCCTAAACCAGTACCATCTGCATCGTCTTACATCTCTCCTAGGGCCCATCGCGCTCTGTGTGGATCATATACTACTCTCTCCCTGCTGATCAGGATGCGCAAAATACAATACACATCCTCCAAGGTAATGGTAGCCTCTCCTATAGGTAAATGAAAGGAGCAGGTCTCTAAATTCCATCTCTCATAGAGTGCCGTCAGTAATCCCCTATTTGCCTGAATAATGGGCATGTAAGTGACATAATACAACCCCAGTCGCATCAACCGCTGTCTCTCCCTGTCACTTAGCCGATCTCTGAAAGAGTAAGTAGCAGGTTTGAACTTCAAGTATAAATAGGCACTAATCGTTTCTGCACACATAGAAACAAGGGTTAGCACACATGGATTAACAATTTGGTACATTACTACTATTTGAGAAACCAAAAATGCATCTGAAAAAAAGAGTCTACACTAAGTCATCTCTGGTCAACTTTGGTCAATAGAAATTATGTCACGTTGATTGCAAAAGCATTGCACTAAGTCACATGTGGCTTTGCATAACAAATTCACAGATGCGTCATTCCACTTAGCAATTATGAACCTTTACACCGATTGCATCTTTCGGTAGGGCAATTGCGTCATTTGGTGAGGTGGTTGTGTCTGGAACTCACACTCGCGTCACTCACCACCCCGTTTGCGTCGCATTTTGACACATGCATCATTTGCCCTATCACTTGTGCATTTTTAACATCAACTTGCCCACCCATTGCACTTGCAGCACGACGCAATCAAATGCATTGAACGCAAAGGAATTTGCGGTTTATGTGATGACATTTGCATTGCAACACATTTGTTTTCCCCACCTAAACCCTAATAAATGCACAAAAATTGAGAAAATTAAAAGTCAGATAGGGTACTTACCGGTGCCTCTACGCCCTCAGGCTACTGGAAAGTCCTCACATGGTAGCGATGGTGCACTATCACTGGAATCACCATCGTCTCCTCATGCTCTGCTCTCCAAAATCTCTAAATAGCAATTGTGAAAATGACACTAGATTTGGCTTTTTCAACTTATTTATAGGTTGAGAATTAGGGTTTGACCTGATGGGTTTGTATTGGAGGCTCATTTGACCGCCTTTGATTGAAATTTTTGCTGGCTGAACGCCCTCCATTTTTGAAATCGATTGCGTCATTGTCTTTCTGGTCATCAAATTGACTAGTCGAGACACTTTCCAAATTTTTTGACCCCAGGCCAAAATTCGAATTTTTTTCCCGAGGGGGCATAGGCACTCCATACCTTCACTGGGGCATATTGTTGATTTGTTTTCTTTTCCATAATGCGATAAGCTGCATTATGACAAAGAGGGGCAAATGTAGACACATAAAAATGACCTAAGCTTGCAAACTCTATTTTACCACTTTCGTCCTAGCATAATTATGACAAATTTTAATTATGTTTGTGGCCTACCTTTGACTATTAATTAAATAATTCATGTCTTTTTATTCTTCATGATTATTAAATAAATAGATCTCATTTATTTATTTAATGCGTCACTAACTATCTAAAGTCTTCTCGTAATTAAATAAATTTCTCAATTTATTTAATTAGTCTTTGCCACTTATGTCTTTCCTAATTATTAAATAAATACATCTTATTTATTTAATATGTCAACAATTTTTAACTCTTCTTATAATTAAATAGATTTATTAATTTATTTAATTATTGAGCCCATTCTCTAAATTAAATAATTATTTTTAATTATTTAATTGTCTTATGTGACATTTCCCTCATTTTAAATAAAACAATTTATTTAAAATGGTCTCACATGGTTAATTGACACTTGTTTTAGTAAATAATCTCAAAATCAATTATTTACTATCACACTAAATCCATATTTTGAATTAATTTTAATTCAAAATAGTAATATTCTTCTATAAATCAAGTAATTGCTAAAATTATTGATTTTCCAAATCTCATCTTCTTGTTCAAACTTGATCTTCTTGATTTTACTAATTTTCATTTCACCGTCACATCTATTTTCCATCCTTGATTTAATTTCTTAAATTAAATCTTGTCCACTCATTTGGAAATCTTATCCTAACCCTAATTGAGAGTTTCCATTTTGAATCTTGACCATTTATTCTAGGGCATTCCTCAATCTTTAATCTCATCCGTCCATCCAAAATTGCATTTTCTATAAAATGCGAATTTTGTCCTCATTTTTGACATCTCTTACATCTTGGATATCTCTTAGTCTTTTAATCTTTTAATCTCTTGCATTCTTTTGAGTTTTAGTATTGTCTTGTTTTAGTCATTTAGCTACTTATATCATTGCATGTTGGATTAATCTTCACTTGCATTTCATATTAAATCCTTCAACACTTGCTTAGGGCTAGTCCATAGTATAGAGTTGCTCATCAAAATCTGAGGGCACACTTCACATTTCAGCAAACTAGAAGGTACAATGGAAGTCAACCATGGAGGATGAAGGATTTGAGTGAGCTCATTCCATGTATTCTTTTGTTTATTCCTATGCATTCCATTGATTATTGTGGATTAATATAATATGCATGTGTTGCTAACCATTTAATCTTGCAGGAAAATCCATAGTTACAGTGATAATAAAAACTAACAACTAGGACCCTTAGGATCCAAAATAATGTTTAAGATACTACCCATTGACTAGCAATGAGATATGCTCTCCATTCAAGGTGTTGATCCTAAAGGTGTTATCCCCTATAATCTTTGTTGTTTGATGAGGGCCTAGCCATAATCACTCAAACTTAGAATGGTTACCCTTATTTTCTTTGGACTTTTCCAAGAGTGGGATGAGATAAAAAATCCTAAAATCCTTAACTTTTTCTCTTATCTAACCATTTATTCACTACAACCTAATTTTTTTCTACATGTTAAAGGGGTGCTATTCTTTTCTCTTCTAGGTTCAACAATTTCATCAATATATTTGAACCTTATCATCAATTTCAAAGTAATCTTTCATGAATTATAAATTGGGAATTCTTAGGTTCATAGGGAACATTGGTTCTAGAACATAAACAAGTTGATCAAGGGAGGTCCCTAAAGAATTCTTAAATCTAATTCTATCAACCCATAAAGAAAGCTTCAACTAGGAATACCAATCCTTGGGATTTCTTTCTATTTTTTTGATAACCTTGATGAAGTTCTTGTTATTAGACTCAACTACACCATTTCTACAAGGATACTAATTTGAAGAAAATTTCAAGATTACCTTAAGTTCAAATGCCCATTGCAACAATTGAGTTGAAGATAAAGATGGGCCATTATCACATACCAAGACAAAATGTATTCTAAAATTGGTGATTATATGCTCCTCTAGGAACTTAATTACCTCTTCATTTGTGCATTAATTGCAAGTAATGGCCTTAGTCCACCTCATGCAATAATATGTTGCCAAGATAAATCTATGTCCTATATAAAAGTGAGGGTTAATCATTCCTATAAAATATAAGATCTATTGGGAAAATGGGCATACCTCATATATGGGCTACAAAGGCATAGTTAGATTCCTTTCTTTATGTGAATAAGTCTAACAAACATGACATGTTTTCACATGTTGATGAACATCTTTAAATAAAGTAGGCTAATGATATCTAGCCTTTAATATGTGATACATTGTAGATTCACCAGATCTCTTCCTAGATCTAAATCTCTCATGAAATTCTGACAAGAATTGGCTTTCCTCATTATCCAAGAATCAAAGGTAAATTCCTTCATAGTTCTTCCTAAAGAAAACTCCAAACCTTACCATGTAACTTATTTTTTCTTTTTCCCATTATTTGTGTTGCATTCAAATCATTAGGACACTTGTATTGAAGTAATAGACTATGTCTCTATACTAGTCAACATAGGTGATGCTCTCAACTATGTATTGTTGGAAAACCAACTATCCATTTTCTTTTGTCAAAGTCTTAGAAAGGCCATGGCCTCTCACCAAATTCATAGGTTTTAGTTCCAATTCAAATTATTGAAAAATATCCATGCATTTTCCCCTTCTTTCCCCTAGCTCATTTTGCATTAGCATAGATTTAAATTTTTGGTTAGGTACTAACGCAATTATTTTACTTCTTAAAATATAATACCTAAAAAAATGTATTGCTCTTACCAAAGAAAAATATTGTTCATCCAAATTTGGATACCTCACTTATAAATCTTATAAAAGAGAACTCATAAATTAGTAGGTCTCTCATTCCCATCTTTACCTTTTTGAGTGAAAACAATAGTACATGAATGATCATAAGTAAATGTGTAAATTTTTAATGGCTTAGTATAATTTGTACTGGACAACAAAGGTGCACTAGCAATAGCCCCCTTTATTTATTCAAAGAAAATCTTAGCTTTAGAGATCCATTCAATCTTAGTATCCTTCTTCAACATGTCATTCAAAGGATGAACAATTTTTATGAAGCCATTGACAATTTTTGGATGAATTTAATCTTTCTAAAAAAATTATTTGATGCCTTCTTACTATTTGGCAAAGAAAACTTCATGATAGCATCATTTTTTTCAAGGTTAATAGAAATACCTTTTTCAAAAATAGCATGAACCAATAACATACCTTTAGAGACTCCAAAGATGCATTTCTTGGGGTTTAGTGAAATATCTGATTATTTATATCTCTAAAGGATCTTACTTAAGTATAGAACATGATCAAACCTATTGTCAAAAATAATGATTAGGATATCCATTGAAACATAGAAAAAAGGGGGTAGGTGAGTTATGCGTGTGGTCAATATGGAATGATCTAAAGGTTTAAACACACCTACCCTTTTCCTAAATTAATTAGAAAAAGAGATCTCAAAGGGGTAGGGTTGAATTTCAACCTTAAGGAGAACCAACCCTATTTTGGGGTATGTTGTTTTCTTATGAAACAATTGATTTATTTGCAATATTGGGAGATAATTTAAAATGCATTAACTAACTAAACTATATGACCTAATGATTGAAACAAAATTCTATGATAACAAAGATGAAAACAACAGTTTGCAGGTAGATCTGAGGAGGGTAGAATGGTGTACATGTTGGAAGTTTGAGGAGATTGTCATTAGTATGGTTGTTGGTAACATGGGCATGAGATTATATAGTATTTTCATTGATGTCAACATTATGGTTTGATGTAAAGGTTTATGTACAATTGGTTGGTGAAGCATGAGTGAGCATGTAGATGGTAATCCAACATAGAGATGCAGATGTTTTTCTTTGGTGAAGAATAGATAGATTGATCATTTGGCTAAGTATTAGAACACAATTTTCAATGTACAAAGAATTAGTTTTTTTGTTTGCATTGGTTTGCCTTGATGTATTTTTTTGTGGTTCTAAGGAAATTTGGGTACGTGTTTGAGGACCTTAAATCCAAAGTGTCATGTCCTTATGTCCTCCGGTGCAAAAGTTATGGTTGACAATATATCAGGTTTTCCAGTGACAGTATTGGTAGTGCAAAGTACTTGTTTGGTTTGGTCAACACTTCATTGTGAATTAATATTTTGTTATGTGGATTTGAGGGAGTGTTTACAGGTGTTAGATGAATGTGTAGTCAAAGTGGTGTGTGTTCTGGAGGTCTGCATGTTAGTTTTCAGATAATCAATTGGTTTATTTTGGTGTTGTCTCACCAACGGTACCAACCTAATATGTTTGAGGTTGTGCGGAGTTAAAGGAAGTGTCGTCCGGTTATGTGGAAGCTATTACAGGCCCATTCAGACCTATTTGATGCTTAAAAATTTTGAATTAAGGTGCAGCGTGTGTATGTTTGAATCTTGAGCGATCAAGTTAATTTTTTGGATGATACATCTAATTAGGTTGACTTAATTGATGTTGTAGGTGTTTGCGAATGTAATGTGTATAAATGTAAGATCATTTTTGATGTTGTAGAGACGATATGAGTAGAGAGATGTTGTATAGTGTGTGAATTACTAAGTAGGGCATGCAAATGTGATGCAAATGCAAAGTAGAGCAGAGTAGTATGAAGTGTGTTGATTCAATGTTTTGAGCTTTAGTGGAACTGTATTTCCTGCATATTGTAGATGCACTTGTAGCAGCTCAAATATTAGCAGTGAGCCACCCCTCTCTTATATTTCTCTTATTCTCTAGACAATGAGTCCACCAGATATTTTAACCTAGTATTTGAAACCAAATATTTTGAAAACAAATAGAAATTTTTTAACTTAAACCTTCAAATCGAGATCCCATCAATTTATTGTTGGAGGAATAAATTCACATCTTAAGCTAGTATCGAATTATATCGACTTGGTCAAATTCACAAGATATGTCTCAAAAAAATTGGGTATGTTATCTCCTTGGTTTTAGGTTTTTAATGAACAAAATAGAGATTGCCTGTACCATATGAAACCTTTGCAAGTTTGTACAAGAAATGCACATGTGTGAGATAAATCCTCAGGCCTAGGAATGGGAAATACATATCTTGCTTTCTTTGGAATGGCCCAAAGGGAATGCTTGAAATCTTCGAATTGAGTGAATGATGTGTCTCTTTTTCCTTGAATGAATCTATATATATACCGAGTTAGCTTATCATATAATTGTAATGTTTTGATCTCAAGAGAGGATTTACTTAAAATGATATTCTTGTCTTTAGGGCTCTAATTCTATTTTTCCTTTCTGATAGTAGTTGAAAGTTTGGGATTACAGAGAATATTCTTACACACAATAGCCAACATTCCAATTCATAGAGATTTCAATTTATTAAAATTACTATGTTGATATCCAAAAATTGTTAATATTGCTTCATTCTATGAAAGATGCCATAAAATCTTCATTTCCTCTTATTATAGAATCAAGACAAAGATAAGGTAGGCATATTTTACAACTTCTTATATTACCATTGTATCGTATGTGCTTTATGATTTTCCATCACTTCTGTGGTAGACATAAGTTTATTGTAGCAAAGTTTATTTGGTTAATTCAAGGGTAAAGTATTTTAGACGTTGGGTTTAAATCTAAAACCATGAAAAGAATAAATGCATGGAGTGAATTTAAATAGGAAGGAAGTTTTAGTTTTATATATAAACATATGTAATTCTTAAAATGCATATATTGAAATTTATCTTATTATCAAATAAACATATACAATTTGATATAGAATTGATTAAATAAGCATTATTTTGAAAGTTAGGAGAAACTATATTTTCAATGTTAAGAGTATCCACCCTTATACTAGAATTGACTAAATAACTTTAGAGATTCAAATTCAAGAGTAATTGTTGATAATCAATAAGCCATTGTTTGAATATTTATATATAGTAATAATGGTTACTAGTTTGAAATTTTGATTGATTGTTGATTTGATCAAATTTGCACCCAAACGGGAGGATGGTGGTGATTAAATAACACATATAATTACTTGAATATAAATCAAAGTAAATATATATCTTATTATATATTTTATTTGTTAATTTTTTTTTTGTAAACTTGCTATGCGATCTAATTAATTAGAATAGTATTACCTTAACTACTTGCAAATATAAGTTGTGGGTGATGAATAATCTATCTATGGAATTTAGTGAAAGGAGTGATAATAAAGTTGAAATAATGCTTTTAAAGGTGATGATTGATTGAATGGGTAATGTGTCTTGTTAAGTGAATTTCGTACCTAGATAATGAGTGTCATGTAATGTGGTAATGATGTCTTAAATGAGATCTCTCTTGATTGCAATGTTGATCGATTCATTGTAATAAATTTTGACATATGATTAGAATGATCAATGTGATTTTGAGTTATTGATTTTATGGAGTCTTTTGTGCAAGGTTGTGGTAGACTTCCAGAGGCTTGGGGAAAAGTATTTTGTATGTGGATTTTATGATTGTTTCATTTTGAAGAATCATGTATGAAAATTTTATGATTGTTCATTTTGAGATGGTTGTTTATACATATTGAATGAGTTACGTTGGCAATTTGCCTTGCATAGTATATTCTCCATTGTAGTTGAGACTTGTGTGCGGGATGGTTTATGCCTTGCCTTGTTGTACATATTTATGAGGTTTTATGATTTGTGCATGTTGGCTTTGCCCTATTGATTTCATGGGGTCTCCTAGTTGCTAGTAGGGCAGTGGCTCTTAATGGGGATCGATGCACAAAGTGGTGCTAGGGTAACCTTTGTGAGAGTTTTGTAATTAAGTGATAACCTAAAATGAGTTAGGGGGTGGGCAGTAATCACACTAATCAAGATAAGTGAATGCCTCACTCATGGCTCAAGTGTTCGTATAGGCTTGAGATGAGTCGAGAAGGCCTGGAATGGCAAGATCAACTACCTCGTCCTCACGAGAGGTATGTTGATTCTGCATAGGTTTGCATGAGGGGCTGATGATCAGTAGAGGCTACCAGGGTAACCCAGGATGGGGGACGGGGCCTAGGAAGATCTTCCTGGGTAACCCATGGCAAACTATGTGATGACACTCCTCCTATGACAACCTAGTATTCCCTTGCTTCTTGTTTCCCCTTAGATGTTTGTGTGCCTCTAGGAGTGGTGTACTGTTGTTTGATGTTGTATTGTATTTATTCATTGTTGTCATGTTGGCCCTTGTGTTGCCTATATCTCTTGACTGTTGTGGTGGGACCTTAATGCTATCTGTTAGCACGGGGGGTGGACCTTAGGGTTCCACATGGTCGGGTGGAATGTGCCTTATACTCCATTGGGTTCCCTCTCTTTGTTCATGTCTGTGGTGACTATTCCTAGATTTGAGGACTTTTGTGCTTGATCCAGTTCATGTGGATTGTATTTCATGTATTTTCATTATACCTTAAACCTATTGTATCATGTTTTATACTTTTGATGTATTCTCCTCACGCGTGTTCGAGGAGGCATTGCTGTTCAAAATAGAATGATTTAATGATGTAATGTTGTAATTCATTGATAAACCTTCTCTTGTAATTAGTAAAGTTAATGATGTACCTTATTTATACTAGTTAATGAAATTGATTTTTCATGGAATCTATTGATGACCTGTTATGGTTAATGATGTTGCTACTGACATTATGATTTAGAGATGTATATTTTGATTCTGATGAGTACTGTAGCCATTGAGCATTAGAGGGCATCAATTTGGACCGAGAGGTACCCAAGATTTGATATCTTGAGGAGTGACTTCCTAGGGTTTAGGTACCTTGAGGAGTCACTTCTAATATATCATATCTTGAGGAAATTTTTAGTGCATTTAGGGTATGTACAAGATCATCATAAAAAAAACAAGTCCTTGATGGCGATAAAATTCAAAAAAATCAGAGTTAGGAAACTTGACATAAAAATTTGAATAAGTTATCTATACTATTTCAAAAATATGTAAGAATAGAATTTGTAGAAAATTGATTGTAGTTTCTAAACTACTAGGTTTATTTAAAAAATAAAAAAATCTATTTGGTGAAAATTTGAAATTTCAATGCAGTAGTACTTTAATTTCAGGGAAAAAAAAGAAGTAGGTGTTTGTCTGACCACCCTAACCACAATAAAATGATAATATTTTTTTATAATATTTTAGTTATAAGTAGAGGACTCATATCCCAATGTGATGCATATTTTTTTGTAATTTTTTTTGAAGTAAATAATTAATTATGAATTTTTTATTACAACTTTTAAAAAATATAAAAACTCGTATGTCTAACCACCTTAACCTAGTCAAAACTTCATGAAATTCAATGATTTTTTTTTAATCCTATAGTATGTGAAGCATATAATGTGATACTATTTGAAAGCCATAGATGTTTTTCAATTAGCCTATCAATCGGGACTTTAGTTGTAATTCAAATAGAAAATGAATAATATTTATTTATTAAATTCAAAGTAAAGCATAATTTATATTGGTGGAAAGCTGAGAATCTCCTTTAAAAACCTTTTTCATTTCATCAATTTTGGGTACAAAAAATTCGTCAGCCACATGGGCCATCATATGACTTACATATCGCCACTTTTTGGCCCATCATGATCCTGCACATACCCTTTAGATACCTGTATGCGGATCGATATGGTAGATCATAGTCTTATGTTTAGATACACGATCATTCTTGTTATTTACTCTTGAAATACAATAGTATACTCTCTCTTGTAATAGATAATGTAAATGATGATGATTTTTGCATGTGTTTGTTAATTAAATGGTATCTTATATTGCTTTAGAGATGACATGATATGAATGATTTATATTAGTTGATCCTTTAATTGAAATAGATTAATTGAAGATTCATATTGTTAGTTGAATATTTTTAATGTAATGAATCATATTCCTTGTTAGATCGATTGTGCGATTCTAGTAGCATAGTCACGGACCTTAGAGGACTTTGATTGGAATGCGAGTTATTGTTTCATTTGTAATCTGTAATATGTTTACACTTAGAAAAAGAAAAAAAAATTGTACCATTTTTATGTGTTGTTTTTGTGTTGTCCTCTAGGGCCCTGTGGTGGGGCATTACAAAATGAGTCTTAGTTCAGGGATTCAAAAATAATTTTTGCAGTCCTCTGGTCTCATATCTAAGCTTATGATTCTTCTAGGTTTGACTATCAGAAAGCTGAAAATAAAACCTATGGGTGAGTTTCCATAGCTTGACAACAATGATGACAACTTTGACAACTTTGAAAAATTTCTCCTTAGATCAAATTTTTGTTCTTCTTCACCTATAAATCTGCACATACAAATAGAGAAGAAAAATGTTTGTTTTTGGGTGAATGCGGGTTTTCCTCAATCAAATCCCTTGTTCGTAATTAAACCTTGATAATAAAATAATGATGAAATGAAGGAATTGATGAATGAAAACTTGCTTGTTACAACTCACCAAACCCTTAATGGTTTCCCTTAGAGGATTGAATTCAAACAAATCACTGTAAGCCGTGATCTTGCATGAATTGGCTTGATTGATTTGATGCTTGAATTCTTACTTGAATGCTTCAAACCTACATCACAATGTTAGCTCCAAAACATGACATGAACACACATTAATTTTGACATGATGATATGATCTGGATTGTTGTTGTAGATGACCGATAAATCTTCTCTTCAATGCTTTTGACAATAATATTTATTCTTGTGAAGTCTTGATAGTGTGTCTTCTTAATTGTTAGATTTGAATTGATAAAATAACTATATTTATAGGTGTTTATCTAATTTCCTAAAAAATAGATTCTAAAAGCCGACAATTGAAACTTGAATTTGAATCATTAAAATGCCACAAAAAACATATTAAAAATTGGGTCCTAAGAATTAAAGGGGACGTTGGTACTAGGACCTAAGTCTAGGACACTCAATTTCCAAGGTGTTTTAATTAATGTTGGTAATTTTTTAATAGAGGTTTCCCTTTTGGAAAATGGGAATAATAAGGCTCTGGAATGCATAATTTGGGTAATCAGAAACTTAATTAGGTCTAATTAATTAAGGGGGATGCAAAAAAAGTGTGAAATTGTAAAGGTATACAATTTTCTACACTACATTTGGTACCCACTTCAGTGAGATTTTGATTATATGCTCAAACTCACACTAAAGTCGACAAATAAGTCAAGAGAGGTCTAATTGTACAACTATTGGAAAGATAAGATGACAAGGATCAAGGAGGATGATCAAGCCCCCAAGATCAAAGATTTCATGGCAAAACCAAAAAAGGCACAAAAAGACACATACATGTAGCAACAACACAAGATACACAATCATACAATGTCAAATTAATACAAAGAGAAGAAGGAAGGAGAAGGGATGGATTAAGCCTTAACTATTTTTCCAATAGGAATGGATCAAGTCTAAGATATTTTTCCAAAAGACATTCACAAGTGAAAACCCATTGAACACTATGTGAACAAAATACTTAGAAGGGCTAGTGAAAATCCACTGTTCACTAGGTGAGCCCCAAAGGATGAGAAACATACACTAGGTCTACAAGGTGTGTACTCATAAAAAGGGTGGCACATGGGTAAAGTCATCACAAAAAAATTTTTACCCATAAGTCAGTGCCAAATGATCAATGCTATG
The DNA here is from genome assembly GCA_007115665.2 of Sequoiadendron giganteum. NCBI lineage: Eukaryota > Viridiplantae > Streptophyta > Pinopsida > Cupressales > Cupressaceae > Sequoiadendron > Sequoiadendron giganteum. Next base: position 345,647,996 of record CM021110.1, read on the forward strand.
CCAACGCTACACTATGTCCAACCTATGTGAACAAAAGTGAAGCACACATGTCAATATGCTCATGCCAAAATGAGAATGCCAACACATGCCCCCACTTTAAAGAAATTTCTAAACACCATGTTGTGAGAAATTACTTTAAAGTAGAAAATGATATGCCAATTTTTAAAAGGGACATGAGAGCTTACTCAGAAAGTCCTATGCCAATGATATGCTTCCAAATAAAGCTACTTCATGAAGAAGGGTTGCCCCCACACGAAATCCAAAGATAACACATAAAGGATTCATGGATTTGGGGTCATTGTTTGTCTTTGCTATAGTGATATAATAGAGCTTGGAACCACCATCATTCCCCAAATACTTGTAGAACAACAAACAAAAAGGAAGAATTATACATAGAGAGCGAGAAGATAAACAATCATTTTGGGTCAACATGGAAGAGACCTAAATGTCCCAACACTTTCATCATACCCAAAAGGGAAAAAAAAGACAAAAGAAAAGATAATGTTTACAACAGATAGAAGAATGGAGATAAAAATAGAAGAATTCCATGATAGGTTCACTTCCTTTGTATCCTTGCACCAATGGAGTAACAATGGTCATCCAAAGGAAATCTCACAAACATAAAGGGGCACCAAGCATCACAATATGGGGGATAACATTATGCACATGCAATCACATGAAAGGAAGTCTAGTATGTCACATGTGAGCTAGCCTAAAGTAGGTCGTTCACATCCCAATCTTGCTCATTATATACGGAAGGTAGATAACTAGCCAAAGGGGAAACGCCAAGTGCCATACAAGGACAAGGATATCAAATCTCCTTGCCCCCTAAATGTAGGACAAGGATGAGCTGAGATAAGTGTTGAGAAGGTGCTCCTTGCAATATGAAAATGATTTACATGAAGTGTAATACATGTAATAGTGAGTATGCTATGATTCTACAACTATCACATGGAAATGAGTGAGATATGTGTATGCTATCCAATTATATGGATAATATAATTTTCATCTATTAGCTTCTTTAAATAATGATACTCATTAGTAAAATGTCCAAGAGTTATATGAAATGCACAATAATTCATGTTTGTTAGATTTTTACTTTTTTGTTCTCTCTAATAGGTGGCAATGTAATCAATCCTAGATGGAGGAGTTGTTCCATTTTTTGTTCAATCTTAGTTATAGGATGTAAAAATGGCAACTTCTTGAGTTTGTAGGGCTTGTGTTTCTTACTTGATTGGGAAATTGATATGTGTGGAGGGGAGGATATTGATATTCTAATCCCTTGGTATCTTCTGATGGTTGTTGTTCTAGCAATTGATGGATTTAATGTTCATTTGTTATGTTATATCCTTATTTACTTAAGATTCAAAAGCCTTGGCCATAAATCTCTTCTAGGTTGATAGGTGTATCAGTAACTCAGTGGGTATAAGATAGAAGAGTATCAATTTTACCATTGTGAATAGGTTCCTCCATGCTTGATGTTTTAGGCTTTTTTGTTATTCAACTTTAGGATGTAAAAGGCCAAACATCTCAAGTGGTGGGATGATAGGAGGTGTTGGTTGTTGCATGAAGGGATAAAAGGATGCATTATTTTCAAGGTTATGTACAAAATTTTGTATGAATTCTCGCATGATATATTTATCTTCACCTAAGATGTAAATCTCACAGGGACATTCATTAGGAGGTGAAGGATCATGAATAGGCTCAATTGTATTAGGATCATCACCAAACACACAACTTGAGACATCAACCAAATATTTTAAGGAAATCCATACTTTACCAAAACACATATCCATTATGAAGTTTTTTTATATGCCAAATGCAAGTATGAATGAAGTTTAATGTAAAATTCAAGATTTGATGATTGTAAGATGCAAAAAGAATCTAAAAATGATGTCTTTTGAATGTAAATTTTACTTTTGAACAATGCACTTGTTTTGATTAATGCAAACACCTACAAGAACAACAATTTCTGAAACTAAAATTGAGATATGTAAACAACAAGAGATAAAGCAGATAGAGACAAATTCATGCTAAAAAATTTAGAAAATGATTTGCACAAGGATAGGTTCACCCAGGGGAAAATGGGTCTTTGTACAAGGATTTGAAAAAATAAATTTTGAGTTTCTGAGTTAATGTTTAAATTTTGTGTTTTAAGTTGCAAAAATATTCTTTCAATTACAAATTTCCAAGATTTTAATATTAAATTCAAATGCAATTTGATGGAAAAAAGTGAACAAGATGACAACTTTGGAGATGCAATTTTGATTGAATTTTTTGATCTAAATGACTGAAACACACCCTTAATACAACTGATATGAAAGATGTATGCAAGATTTATGAAATATTTTTAAGTTTTTGTGAATTTAAATGATACAAAAATGCACTTTTGAAATCCTAATTGAGATGCAAAACAAACTAATGCAAATCATAGATCTAGGGTTTTTAGAAACTTCCAAATCAGAATTTATGACGTAGAACATCAGGCTGACCAAAATGAAACATAGAAAAAGGGGGTAGGTGAGTTATGTGTGGTCAATACAGAATGATCTAATGGTTTAAACATACCTACCCTTTTCCTAATTTTATTAGAAAAAAAAGATCTCAAAGGGGTATGGTTGACTTTCAACCTTAAGGTGAGCCAACTCTATTTTGGGATCTACTACTTCCTTATGATAAAAATGATTTATTTTCAATATTAGGAGATAATTTAAAATGCATTAAATTACTAAACTATATGACCTAATGCTTGAAATGAAAATTTCTATGATAGCATAAATGGAAACAACAATTTGTAAGAATATCTGAGAAGGACAGAATGGTGTGCACCTATGCCAAAAATTAGGTTTCAAGGTCTGTAGCAATAATGGTTCACCCTAGGGTGAATGGGTCCTAGTGCAGGGGTCCAAAAATACTTTTTGCAATCCTTTGGTCCCAGATTTGAGGTTTTGATTCCTCCAAGTTTGATTGTCGAAAAGCCAGAAATAAAACCTATGGGTGAGTTTTTGTAGCTTGACAAAAATGATCATGACAACTTTGACAACATTGCAAAATTGTTCCTTTGATCAACTTTCAGTCCTTCTTCACCTATAAATCTGCACATACAAAGAGAGAAGAAAAATGTTTTTTTTTGGTGAATGAGGGTTTGCTTCAGTCAAACCCCAAGTTGGTAATTAAACCTTGATAATGAAATAATGATGAAATTGAGGAATTGATGAATGAACACTTGCTTGTTACAACTCAACAAACCCTTAATGGATTACCTTCGAGGACTGAAGTCAAAAACATCACTCTAAGGCTTGGATCTTGCATGAATTGGCTTAATTTGATGCTTGAATGATTGAAACATACATCACAATGTTAGCTCCAAAAAATGACATGAACATACATGAATTTGACATGATGATATGATCTTGATTTCTACTATAGATGATTGATAAATATACTCTTCAATATTATTAACAATAATATTTATTCTTGTGAAGTCTTGATAGCGTGTCTTCTTAATTGTTAGATTTTGGATTGATAAAATAACTATGTATTTGCAGGTGTTTATCTAATTTCCCAAAAATTAGATTCCAAAAGTTGACAATGGAAACTTGAATTTGAATAATTAAAATGCCACCGAAAACATATTAAAAATTGGTGCCTAGGAATTAAAGCAAGGGCGAATGGGTCATAGGACCTAAGTCCAGGAAACTCAATTTCCAAGGTGTTTTAATTAATGTTGGCAATTGTTTAATATAGGTTTCCTTTCCAGAAAATAGGAATAATAAAGCCTTGGAATGTATACTTTGGGTAATTAGAAGATTAATTAAGTCCAATTAATTAAAGGGATGCAAACAAAGTATGAAATTTTAAAGGTATAGAATTTTCTACACTACATCCATATAAATTATGAGACACTTACTAATTAGACACTTACTAGTTAGTCATTTAAAGGAAATTTTCGTGACCCTCTATAAAGTAGCTCCTTCATTAATAAGTCCAAAGGAAATTCTTTTGTAGGAAAACATACACCACTTTGTAGTAAAATAAATCTTTAGTCTATCTTTGTTAACCATGACCTTATTATACTTAGAATAACCATCCAAAAAGGACATCATATGAGATCTATTCATGATACTCAATACCTCATCTAGTGAAGGAAAATGATAATTATCCTTCTTATAATCCTTCTTTAAATTCCTAAAGTCAACACAAAAAATAACATCTCCATTTATCTTTCTTACTAGTACCAAGTTGGAAATATGGGTGGAATGTACATGATAGGATAGATGATCTTAGCAATCAACAACTTCTACACTTGTAAATTAGAGGCTCCAATAATGTAGTCACTAGGCATTGTTTCTATCTAAAAGATTTTACTCTAGGCTTCAAAGGAATAGTGTGATTAATAACAAAGGTTTTGTATATATTTAATTCTTCATAACCCCAAGAAATCACCTCCTTGTAATCTCTTAAACATTTCACAATCCCATCCTTTTCTTCATGATTACACACCCTTCTAATGAACAATTCTTTTATTATTTTCATTCTCCAAGTTATAACACTAGTAGAATTTGGAAAATAAATGGATAGATGACTAAATTTTTTAATCACAACAACTAAAAATGACTAAATTCTACTACTTTTTTGCAACTCAGCTATAAATGAGTAAATAAATGACTAATTTGGTCGTTGACTAAAAAAATATTTAGTTACACAAATAAAAATGACTAAATAGTTAGTCATTTATTTAGAAAATCATTTAAGGAATAAAAAATCAATAGCCTGCCAAAATACTCTAATAAACATACTCTAGAACTTTCATTGAAATCTTATTTTCTGGCGTAGCCCGCCAAAATGGAGTTTTCATTTTAATAAACATACTCTAAAACCTTTGTCAAAACCTTATTTTCAGGTGTAGCCCACCAAAATGGAGAAGTCTTTCAGTAAAGCATGAGAAAGAATGGTAAGGAGATGTGCATGATAGGAGGCACAGGATTCATTGATGCTTATCTCATTCCTTCTCTACTCAACAGGGGTTACATTATTCGTGCTACTGTTTGTAATGCAGGTATTTAATTGAAATATATTTTCATAATCTCAAATTCCTTCAAATGATTTTGAAGTATCAATGTATCCTATACAGGGTTTAAAATGTATCCTATATAGGGTTTAGAATGATTTATTAATTTAAAAAATAAATAATTGATGTATTTGTTGGAAAAACAAGGATAAACAACTAAGAGAGAGGGGGGTGAATCAGTTGTTACCAAAATCAAACTTATTCAACTTTAATCAACCTTTAATCTCAGATATAATAATTAATAGTGCAACCATAAATCAATAACATATCAGAGACACATGAACACCAAAATTTTATACGTAGAAACCTTGTTAGCGGAAAAAATCACGATGGATGTTAGTCCACAAGATTATACCCTGTTAGAAGTATAATGAAAAATGAATAAGGAATGCACTTGCATTCAGACACACTACCTAGAGCTTACTACTCAGAGGAAGGCTCACTGCCTTACATACAATAATCAGATTAAATCCATTTGATGAACATGAAGTGAGAAATTAGCTTCTTCACAAGCCTAATTATAGTTCCGGTTAGGCACAAATATACTTCGCTCAACCTTCTTCACACTCTGCTATGCTATTGAATGATTTGATCTTTATTCACACATGTATTTAACATACACACACTAAGCATACCTTGAGCACACTTCAAAATGATTAAGCAATCGCTCTTATATATCTGCCACATGGATTTACATCAACTACTCTATCAACCATAAATAAATTACAACTGTCGGCCTCAATACATAAATAAATCTTAATGTGCACCAACACAAGTTGGTCATGACATAGAGAGGAATCAAATAAACACCTTTGAACATGACAAACAATAAAATATTAATCCTCATGGATCCACAAAATGCCACCACCAACATGTCGGCCAAGAACATGAAAACTTGAGCACACATCGGAAAAATATCTGATCACGAACACTCCGATCAATGCAGATGTACATAATTGATAGATCAGGACCTAGACTCATCAATGAACATCATAAGAACATGCACAACAACTGAAATTTCTAGAATTTCATCCTCTTCATCCAAGAACACCTGCTAGAGTAACAAAATGATTGTAGGAGCATAAAACTTCCTAACTTTCTCAAATCTTGATGCGTACCACTAAAAATTTCAGACAACATACTAGATAGATTGAGAAACAAACCTTTTAGTGCAGACCACCTATGAGTCAATTATCAACAAGGATGACCTAAGGGGGGTTATTTTAAGCTTTGAATGGTTCACCACCAAGCAAAATCTTGGAAAATACAACTTAACATTCAAATCACAAAACCTAGTAATGCAAGTGAAATCATGAATGCAAATGATGAAATTAAGCAACAAGTTAGGGTATGTGTACCTAGGATGTTTGGAAATGTGATAAGGATTTTGGAAATTGAAAAATTATATCAAAATATGCTAGGGAGGACTAAGATACCTTTATTGTTTTCTTAGTCTTGCTGCTATTTTTTGGGGGTGCAAAATCTTCAGATGTCGGAACAAAATATGGAAGAATATCTACAAAATACCCTTGGGAGGACTAAGATGCCCTTACTATTGTCTTAGTCTTGATATGAATTTCTACAATCTTTGAATGTGATACCGAGATCTAAGGTCTGGAATTCCTTCTTCACCAAGTCTTCAGATATGAACCTATAAATAACTTGCAAAACAAAGGAAATTTGATTGATTTTTTATGGGGGTTTTCCTTGGTCAAACCCCTTATTTGGTAATTAAACCTTGAAGAAAAGGCATAGATATGAAAATGGAAATGTGTGTGAGCCCTAATCTTAAGTGTGTCTAAGATTATGCAAGCTAGAACATGGAGAAACCCTATTCAAATGTGTTAGAATAGAATTCATAAAATGCAAATGAAAATGACCTACAATTTAGATTTAAAATCACCCTAATAATCCATAGATCTGAAGTGTACCTTCCTTAGGTAGAAAATAGAACAAAAATGGAAGATGGAATCACTCAAAAAACAAGTCCTTAGGCTTGGAAGTATGGCTAGTTGCATATCCAACTTAGAATCTCTCATGATCCTCCATAGGAATCCATCATTAGTCTTTAGCAATGCTAGATCTTGACTTGAAAATAGACTTGAAAAACCTACAAAAACACTAGAAGGTTGCTCCAAGATTTCAATTCCTTGATTCTTGAAACTCTCCTTCTTGCTTACGTGCTTCTCTTATCTCAACTTTCTTCAACTTAGGTGAAAAATGGGTGTAAATCTTACTTTTATAGGCACTCCTATCTAATAACCTGATTATTAGATTCCAAAGGCTAACAAAATGCCAACTTAAATCAATTTTTTTTGTTTCCCGCTCTTAATTCTGAAAAATAAAGCCCTCGGGACTATGATGCCCTAGGTGGCATCTTGGTCCCACCAAGAGGGACTAAGATGCCATCAACGGTATCTTAGTTGCACTAGGCTTATTTTGTAGTTTAAAAGGTGGCTTGCCAAGATTAAAGGTTGTTTGTGGATTTTGGTCGGGTTTACAATTGGAACATGCCTTGGGATGCACAAAAAGGGGTCTTAGGGGCTCATAATAAGTGACCTAAATGGAATTTAATGCAAGGGGTAATAAAATAGGTCCAAATTAACTGTGAAAATGAAAAGTTATGCATTTTTCTATGCTACATTTAGCCCCACTTTAGCGCCCATATGACATTACGTGCATATGCAAGCTAAAGTACTTAAAAAAGTAGCTTTATAAAAGGATACTCATATAGTTACCTAAAAAAAAAAAATGTTAGGAACCACATCCTACATCATAGATTCATTAGTAGCTTAAAAATAATCCTATTATCAAACTTTCCTAGAAAATTTAATTCGCGGGTGGATGTATGCCCCTTGTTGATTCTACTTGCTTTATGGAGGTGGAATCAAGGTAGCAATCTGACCACATCAAACTGCACAAGTCCATCATATGGAATTTCCAAGTACCATTTGACCTGATGATAGAAATTTGATGAGAATGGGAGTGGAACCACAATTCCAATACAACAGATGGCATCAAAAACAAAGTTTGCTAGTTCCTAATATGTTAGTTTAAATAAAAAGCACTTCTTTTCTTTTAAAAAAAAGTGACCTAAAATTGCATGTATATAAAGTTGAAAGGGAAAGTAATTCATATTCATTTTACCTTTTACCTTTTTGCAGAGTGATCTTGGAGTAGAGTGAGCCATCATGTCAAGCAAACGCCTATCCACATATCCGTGGATCAAACTTCTATGGGAGGCAATTGCACGGGATGAGCTGCAACCTGCTATGATCGGATTTTACCTTATATGTACTTTGATTTTATGAAATTTTTATGTTTTTTAAGAAATTTTTAAATGAATTTAGAGTCTAGGAAGTAATTTTATTTCATTTTTCTTGATTGTGGAAAAGTGTCCCACTTTGCCGCAAAGTGTCCTAGTTAAGGAATAAAGTTTTTAGAACCCTTAATTAAGATATTCTAGAGAAACTTTAGCACACTTTTTGACCATTAAAGCACAAATTTAAGTTTTTAAGATATTTTAAATGACATTTTTCTTCTTTTCTATGCCAAACCTCACCTCTATCGTGCCAACACCTAGGCGGTTGAACATTCAACCATCTACAAGAGCTAGTCGATCAGGTACTTGAGGAGGATGTGTAGATCCTCTAGGAGACATGCCTCTACTGGGCCTACCTCTCCCCAGCTATGTGATATCATGACACCATACTGATGGTGTTGGCAGAGAGATGGGATGTAGAAACCTAGACATTCCACTTAACTACATGAGAGATGACTATCACATTGGAAGATGTGCATCAGATATTATGGGTGCCCATCTGAGGTGAGAGGGTTTTCTTAGCACATGAAAAGAGCTTTGAGGACATGCATTTTGGCACCAAATATTTCCTAGGGAGACTTGTTCATCGTAGGATCATAGGACCACACATTGAGCTTGCATGGCTTCTACATGCGTAGTCACCACTCATAAGACACATCATGATATTTGCAGTAGCACTAGTACTAGTTCCTGATGGCCATGGGAAACATTTGGAGGGGGATTAGTGCACATGATCCGAGACATGGAGCACTATCATGTTGTCTTTGCATGGGGTTAGAGCATACTGGCACACCTATACTATGACTTGGGTCGGTTTACCTATGTAGAGGTGAACAACATGCTTCCCTACACTTTACTACATACTTGGTTCTTGGAGCACATTACCTATACTAGACCTAGGGGATTTTTAATTTCCACTTGAACCACCAAAAACATATACAATAGGGAAAGAGGATCCCCTAATGAGCTTCTAGGGTTTTTCACCTTAGAAGCTAACTTTTGGAAGAATGACTCTCTTTCACCTAATGATATGCTTGTTGTTCATTCAAAGAGGGATTTTGGGGACTGTGAATGTGTGGCAAAAAAGTGAAATGAAGAGATGCTAATCTAATCTATGAAATGTAAAGTTCTGGAAAACACATAATGATATGCAAACATATACAAATAAACTAATAATATACACTAAACTATATAGAAAAGACAGAGTTAGAATGTATGCACTTGGAAATAGAAGACAGGTTTGATGAAGGTTTGGAATGCTGCTGAATTTTTTGTAGAAGCCAAAAGGGACACTTGTTGCAATCTGGGCGACCTAGTCCTAGATTCCCGAAAACTAGTCTAGAGTCTGTTTTTGCAAAATTGGTGTCTGGAAATGTGAAAATCACATAAAGGCATACCTAGAGGGACTAGGTCACCATTCTTGGTGACTTAGTCCTCTCTAGGATTATGGAATTTCTAAAGGGGAAACAAAAGCCCTAGGTTTGCACTCTGGTTCTTCACAGTTGTCCACTTCTGAAACTCTGATATTCGGGCCTTAGAGTGACTTTTTGTGGATGATTTGACCTTGCATGCAAGGAGGGGTCTTCAACAGGTCTTCAATGCCTTCAAAGATCTTCAAAGTACCTAAATTTGCAAACACATAAGGAGACAAAGGTAAGAATGTTGATTGTTGGGGATTAGGGGTTTGCCTTAGTCAAACCCCTTTTACGTAACTAAACCAAAATGAATAGAAAATGTAAAGCATGAATATGAAACAAAGGAATAATGGAGTAAGTTACCTTGCCATGATGAGAGATCTTGTGTTGTTGTAGCAATCAACCCTTGAATGCTTCACCAAAGATGCCTTGTTGACTTAGAATGTGAGACCCTAGCTTGCTTGGGGAGAAGTGATGAGAGATTGAGCGGAGAAGAAAAATGGGTGATGCATAATGAGGAATTAGGGTTTTGAAGCTTATTTATACAAGTTATGCCCTAATTTTCCCAAAATAACACCATATAGGTTGACCTTAGGGTTTTAGAGACAAGAATCCCAAAAGAATTTAAGTTAAATTTGAAATTTATGCCACATGGGACTAGGTTGCCCAAGGTGGTGACCTAGTCCACCTAGGCAATTTTGAGTGATTATCAGTAATTAAAATGTGATTATTTATGTTTGTTGGGATTTTCTTCTAAAAACTCACTAAGATAAGATTTGTATGTGTATTAAGGGGTCATTTTGGCATAATAAGGGGTTGATTGAGTGATGACAAGCCTAGGAGAGTGTGGATTTTTTTTACAACACCTTACAACACTTCAACACAAGGATTGGAATTGGGAAAAAAGAGGCTGAAAATGGTCCAAAATCCATAGGCAAAGGTCCAAATGAGCAAAAAGTGTTAAATTCTACAGTTTTTGGCAACACATTTAGCCCCCACTTTAGTGAAAGTATGAAATTTCTTCAAACTCACTAAAGTATCCCAATGGAGATGGCGAAGAATGACAAAGAAGAAGGATGAGAAGGATGAAGGAGGTGGTCAAGTTCCACAAGGACTTGAGATTCTAAGTCAACGAGACATCAATGCCAAAGACATTCAAGGGTGAATGTATTACAACAAAATGAGATACATGATCATGCAATGACAAGATTTGAAATGAAGAGAAAGGGTGAAAAAGATGCGCTCACTCTAGGGCCACAAAACATTAGGTTGTCCGTGGGGTGAGTTGTCCCAAAAGGTGAGAAACATACACATGGTTGGTATGTAATCACATACATAAAGGTGGCTATGGGGAAAGTTGTGCCACTAGTTGGGCTTCTTGCTTAAACCATACCAAAGTTATACCTCCTGATAACTTTGATAAGGTGCCACAAAAGAAAGTGATGTGTGAAAATGATTTTGTTCAAAGGTATTTTTCTTTGTTCGTGCGATGTATAATCCTAGGGAACATTATATGTAATGCTACCAAGAGAGTAAAAGTGAAAATGTACTCATCTTGTATGCAAGAGAGGCAAGTGCTCATCTTGTATGCAAAAGAGGAAAAATGCAAATGTCTCATCCTGAGTAACATTGTGTGTAATTTTTTCAAGAGAAAGAATCACAAGAAAAAGAAGATCGCACAATGAAATATGAGTGGTGATGTATGCCCCCACTTTAAAGGAATTGCTACACATCATTCTGTGAGAAATTTATTTAAAGTAGAAGAGGAGGAAGAGGACATGAGATCTTGTTCGGAAAGCCCTATGCCGAGTCATATGTTTCTGAAGTAAGCTGCATCATGAGGAGTGTATGTCACATGCGAGTCAACTTAAAATGTATCATCCACATCTCAAGCTTGCTCTTATATGTTCATAAAAAGTTAATGATAAGAAAAAGGAGATAACGACAAGTGACATACGAGGGAAAAGGCTAACTAACATCTTGCCCCCACTTAGTGTAGGACAAGAGTGAGCCGAAAGGAGTGAGGGGATGCAAGGGTAAGTGAAAATTGGTATCAATTAGAGGAGTGAGGTGACCCCTTATAAGGAAGAACACCACAATCCTTAAGATGTTGGATTCTTCTACTCAAGGCCTTACACACAATTGTGTGATGACCATGAACTTGGTGGTAAGTACAAAAGGAATGTTTGTTGGAACATTTCTTTTCGGTGTGAGGAGGAAGGGAAATCAAGTTAGCTTGGAGGAGTCTCGACAAGATACCCTCTTGATCGAGGGGAGAAGGTGATCCTTGGGTTGGCGACAAGGAAAGATCTTGCTTAGTATAGGATGGAATACCTATGCAAAGCTCGATGGATTATGATATTTTGTAGACTCCTTTGGAGGAGTGTAAAATCTGAATCAAGAGGAGGTTGCGAGATGACATTGGCATTAAGCGAAGAGTCCTTTGCTGGTTTCAAAGGATCACTATCTAAGGTTGGGTTAGAAGGATGAATTGAGATGGTGTTGGAGGAAGGCTTGATGATCTCAATGAAAGGACAAAATACAAGACCATGGTTGGATGTTTGCATGTTAGGCTTGATAGGGTTGCAAATACCTTGTTCGTGAGCACCACAACCTTTTCCATTATAGCCAAATTGTTTCATGATCTCGTAACCTTTTTCGTAGATATTTTTCAGCTTCTTTGGATTAGGTGAGGGTTCATTGTTTTCATTGGTGTCTAAAGGAGTTGAGGGGGATTCTATTGAAGGATTAGATGAGTCTTGTGTTAACAAGACTACGTGTCCCTTTGTAGAGGCCTTGCTTGTGATCTTAGTTTTTCCTAGTAAAGGAGGGGTGAAGTCTAAGGAACCCAAACCATCGTCAAAGTACTTTGGTTGTACGGGTGCCACATGTTGGTTTGGTGTAGTGGTGAAGGGTTCAGATTTTTTTTTATCAAGGTGCAAGACACTATAAGGTTCAAGATCAATGTCAAGTGTGTACACTTTGTTGTTGTAGATGTACTTCATCTTTTGATGAAGAGTGGAAGGCACACCATTCATTGCATGAATCCATGGCCTACCTAAGATGAGGTTAGATGAAACATCATTGGGCATTACATAGATCGATGTGTTTAATGTGGCCACTCCAACTGTAAGAGGCAAAGTGATCACATCAAGTGACTTTTGTCCTACACTATCAAATCCAGTGATGGATAAGGAGGTATGTTGAATGGTTGATTTATCGATATGGAGCCTATCTAAGAGATTGAAACTACACACATTAATTTATTAGGCATTATAAAAAAGGGTTTGCTTGATCCCTATGCATTTCTATTGAGATATGATCATGAAAGCTTCAACTTTGTTTTACACTTCCAAAGGAGGGAGCTCACTTTGGTAGAAAACAATGTCAGCATTTAAGACTTGGATCATAGCTGCAATGTCATTTGTTTGTGAATTGGAATAGATAGGAATTTGTTGTAAGGATTCTTGCATCAAGTTATGATAGTGAGGGGAGGCTTGGATAAGGTCCCATAAAGATATTTTAGCAGGAGTATTCCTTAGTTGATCAACAAGGTCATACTCCCTAAGGAAGGAATTGAAGTGAGGGGCAATAGGAAGAATAGGAGGGGATGAAGGTAAGGATGTTGAGGTTGATGGTTGGGAACACAAATTGTTTCGGGTGTAATGTGTATGAGCAATGGTATTATGACTCAATTGCTCCAACACATGAGGCTTAGGTGGGGAGAGAGTGAATTCAGGCTTAGAAGGTGGAGAAAGGATGATTTGAGGTTGAATAATATTAGCATCCCCTTTGGAAGGAGAGTCAATGTTATCCTTGGTTTGCATCATGATATCCTCCTTATGAGGAGAGATTTTAAGAGAACTACAAGCCTCATGTTTTTGAAATTCAAGGATTGGTTCTTCTAAAATAACTTCATCACTAGTAGGGGAATGATCAATGATGGGATAGGGAGGGGTGGGATGGGTAAGAGGGGAGTCTATTTTATTGTCAAAGGTCTCATTCTCTTGTTCCATTCCATATAACTTAGTAGGAGATAATGGAAGAGGTTCATCACATGGTTCATCACAAGGGTGTGATGTATCAAGAGAAGATCCACTATGATTGTCAAATAGATTATCCCAAAGGGGAGGAGCATTAGGAAAGGGAGGGTCAATAGTCTCATGACTATTAAGAGGTATATCTTCTATCACCATCCTATCCTCTTGGCATAGAGGAGAGGTATTAGAAGAAGCACAAGTTTGAGTGTCATGGTTAGGGAGACTAGGTAAGGTGATGTCAAGAAATGTGTTTATGGTTTCACCATGTTGTTGTTTAGTGGTTTTTCTATGGGGATGAGGAGAGGGACAATCAAGACCCTCAACGCTTGTATCTTCTATCACCAAAATAATTTCATCACTAATAGGAGAGGTATAGGGAGAAGGAAAAGTATGATTGTTATGATTGTCAACACAAAGATCTTCATTGAGGGATAATGTAAAGTTAAGAATTGTGTCAATTTTTTGGTTATTAACATGTGCTTTAATGAATTCATTATTAGAATCTACATTGAACTCATAAGCAAGAATGTTGAATTCTTGTAATACATTTGAAACCAAATCAAAGCCACATATTTTGAAAGAAAACATTGTATTGTATGAAGAGAGAAAGGAAAAAGAATGCAATGTAATGATTTAAATTGAAATGAAATTTTTAGATGTAGAACAAGGTAATTTTTTGGTTACACTATGTAACAATTTGAAAAAGAAGTGGAGTATATGCAAAATTAAAACTAAGAAATGCATGAAATCAACTAATTTGAGCTAGATTTAATGAAATGAATGCTACAAAAAATCAACCAACTGATATATATAGGTAATGGTACAAAATAGAAGCCTAAAAGCTGGGTTTTCAGCTCTGTAAAGGGCAGTTTCAGAAGCCTGAAGGGACTAGGTCGCCCTCCTGCTCATTTTTTTGAGATTTTTTAGGTGTTTTGGATTGATAAAGGTGGTTTCTATATGGGGTGATGTAGACCTAACAATAAAATGCAAAATTTCTGAAAGGTGTAAAGTTTTACAATGCAAAAATGCAACCTAAATGCAGTTTTTGCTAATATAAATTTTAAAACCCTAAGATGGAATGTAACAATCCAAAGTGAAATGCAATGCAAACCTAGGATAGTGAAGGACTCTAAATCAAACAAGAGGGTGTAGGAAAGTTAGGTTAACCAAAATGAACCACCAAAAACATATACAATAGGGAAAGAGGATCCCTCAATGAGCTTGTAGGGTTTTTCACCTTAGAAGCTAACTTTTGGAAGAATGAATCTCTTTCACCTAATGATATGCTTGTTGTTAATTTAAAGGGGAATTTGGGGTTTGTGAATGTGTGGCAGAAAACTGAAATGAAGAGATGCTAATCTAATCTATGAAATGTAAAGTGCTGGAAAACACATAATGATATGCAAACATATACAAATGAACTAATAATATACACTAAACTATACGAAAAGACAGAGTTAGAATGTATGCACTTGGAAATAGAAGACGGGTTTGATGAAGGTCTGGAATGCTACTAAATTTTTTGCAGAAGCCAAAAGGGACACTTGTGCCAATCTGGGTGACCTAGTCCTAGATTCCCGAAAACTGGTCCAGAGTCTGTTTCTACCAAATGGGTGTCTGGAAATGTGAAAATCATAGAAAGGCCTACCTAGAGGGACTAGGTCTCCATTCTTGGTGACTTAGTCCTCTTTAGGATTTTGGAATTTTCGAAGGGGAAATGGAAGCCCTAGGTTTGCACCCCAGTTCTTCACAGTTGTCCACTTCTGAAACTCTGATATTCGGGCCTGAGAGTGACTTTTGGTGGATGATTTGAATTTGCATGAAAGGAGGGGTCTTCAAAAAGTCTTCAATGCCTTCAAAGATCTTCAAAGTACCTAAATCTGCAAACACACAAGGTGAGAAAGAGAAGAATGTTGATTGTTAAGGATTAGGGGTTTTCCTTAGTTAGACCCATTTTAGGTAACTTAACCAAAATGAATAGAAAATGTAAAGCATGAATATGAAACAATGGAATAATGGAGTAAGTTACCTTGCCATGATGAGAGATCTTGTGTTGTTTCAACAATCAGCCCTTGAATGCTTCAACAAAGATGACTTATTGACCTAGAATGTGAGACCCTAGCTTGCTTGGGGAGAAGAAGTGATGAGAGATTGAGTGGAGAAGAAAAATGGATGATGCATAATGAGGAATTAGGGTTTTGAAGCTTATTTATACAATTTATGCCCCAATTTTTGCCTAGAATAAAACCATAGGTTGACCTTAGGGTTTCAGAGACAAGAATCCTGAAATAATTTAAGTTAAATTTGAAATTTATGCCACATGGGACTAGGTCACCCAAGGTGGTGACCTAGTCCACTAGGACAATTTTGAGTGATTATTGGTAGTTATAATGTAATTATTTATGTTTGTCGGGATTATCTTCTAAAAACTCACTAAGATAATATTTGTATGTGTATTAAGGGGTCATTTTGGCATAATAAGGGGTTGATTGAGTGATGAAAAGCCTAGGAGAGTGTGGATTTTTTTTACAACACCTTACAACACTTAGGCAAAGGATTGGAAATGGGTAAAAAGAGTCTGAAAATGGTGCAAAATCCATAGGCAAAGGTCCAAATGAGCGAAAAGTGTCAAAGTCTACACTTTTTGGTGACACAAACCTTGGTGGGATACCCGTGGGCCTTCAGTTAGCCACTTAGATAGGTGTGGCAACACGGTGATGTACTATTTTAGAGGGTCAGATTTGATAGGCTGAGGGAGGAGGATATTGTATGGAGACCTTATCTGATGGAGCTCTTTTGGCCAGACAATATTATTGTGCCTATTGCACAAACACGCCGTTTGGAATGGGGACCCTCTCTTCCCTCTTTTTGACTACCGGGTCCTTTTTGGCTTAACCTCATTTTGCATGTCCCCTTTTTGTGGGTTAATAGATCAACTCACCCTCCAAAGTCACATATTAAGTTTGACCAAACTTGACCCCCTTTAAAAGTGCTAAATCTAAAGTCAGTTCGGGTTTTCCTTGTCAGAATGCCCTTTAGATGTCCATGGCCCCTTCTGGGTCCGGACCCTTAGGTTTCCCTCTCTGGATTCCCTTTCTGAGTTTGCTGTTGCCGACGTCTGACGCCCAACGTCTTTCCGGACCCTAGATCTCAGATTTCTGCGTCTGCGATTCCGCCTGAACTTTGCCATTCCTTGCGGCCGCGTATGGACTTCTTTCTGACCATTGAACTCCGGGTCACCCGTTGCTGCCTATGAGATTTAAACGAACCATTAATTTGCGGTATTAATGACAATTTTGGATATAAAATCAGATTTTGTGGCTGTCATTTTCACGCGATCGAGTGATAGAGAAATTTGCAGAGTTCTCCACATCTGGCATTCTCCACCCCCACGCCCGAGTTCTCTTCTGATCATTTTCTCCCGTGCGTTCAACACCTACCTCTTCTAGATTTTGAGGTATGCTGACCATCCGCGCGCCTCATTTTCTTTTTGTCAAATTCTGGGTTAAAATGAAGTAAAAATGTAAAATAGGGTTAAAATTTGGTAGATGAGTACCCTCCCATAAAAAACCATTTTTTAAAATCCTGAGAAATCACATGAAACCCTCAAAATTCAACGTCGGAGCTTAATCCTACCACTACTATTATTCAGAATAGTCGCTGGTGTCTCCCAGGCCCAGGCGTTCCCGCAGCCATTAGCGAAAAACTTAAACTTAAAACTTCAAAATTTATGCGGCCAATCTCCTCCCCGGCCCTGGCCTTTGGATTTCCCTTCGTGGGTTTTCGTTGTGCCCTTGCCATTTCAGATGGCCTATCTTGAGCATCTTTCCGACACTTGGACCCTGGCTGCATTAAATCCATGTCAAACTTGTAGAAAATCACAAAATCAGCTATGGAACAAACTGTCCCCGAGATCCGACCCTCAGAGTTTCGTTCCTAGATTTCTGTGCTAACTTCGCCGTTCTGACGACCTGTCTTGAGCTTCCTTCTGGACCTCACACCCCGATCGCATAAAGTCCATTCAAAATTCCAAAATTCCAAGGGAGAAACCAAAATCCAAGCAAATTTGGACCCTGACCTCCAGAATTCCATCCATGGAATTCTGTGTCGCTTTTTATGTTTTGCATGGCCGTCCCAAGATGTCTTTCCGAGTCCCAGACCTTGGTCCCTTTTTCGCCTTGTGAAAATTTGAACGAAGAACCAATGCCCAAAGTATATTCAGACCCCGACCCCCGGAACTTCGCTTCCAGGATTCCGTTCCACTAGTGTCATTTCAAACGGCTGCAACCGTCCATCTTTTTGGCCTCTGGGCCCTGATCCTTGGTTCGCCGCTAGGTTTTCCCAACTCCTGAAATCTGTCTTCGGGAATTACCCTCCAGAATTCCACTGCGAATTGCCGCCTACTTTTCACCATTGTGAACGACTAACCTGTGACTACTTCTCGATGGCGGCGGTCCGAGCTCCAGATTCCGGCATTCGGAGTTTCATCTACCTTGCACTGTTTCTGGCGACCTTCCTGCAACTGGCACCTAAATACTTAATAGAGGACTCAAATGACCTCCACATCCAGAATAAACTTCGACCCACTTGCTAAAAAGAGGTCTCCTTTCACACCAACCCTCATTTGAGCAAATCCAACAACGGGAAACACCTATGGGATTTCCATACTTAATTTTCCCTTCCAAAGACATTCTGCCAAGGGAACTCTGGCCCTGGGAACCCGAGTCACCTGCCTTGCTTTCTAATGGTGTTTTATCAAATGTTATGCGATTATCGAATATGAATAATGATTGCGGAGCTAACCTTGATGTGCAGGGACTTGTCCGGGGCTGTTTTTCATGTTTAAAGTTACTAATTCATGTCTTTTGTGCAGAATTTATGGAATCTGATGCAGAAGCTTTTGGTGCCTCTAAGGAAAAGGGGGAAGGAATAGCCAAGGCACCTCAAGGAAAGGAGGATAAGGATTTGATGAAGTACAAGTTTCAAGGGGTGCCCTTACAATCCAGAATCACCACTCTTTGGAGAGATGTCACGGATACCAATATCGGTCAGGTCGATGTTGATGAGTTTACATCGAGAGTTAGGATGAACCCCAAGAGAAAAAATGCAAAGTTGATAAGGAGCAGCGGAATTGCCAAAGCTGAAGGCTTCCCACAGGCCTTGGTGGCCCCATAATTGGTAATGGCATGCGTAAAGGCATATCAACCTAAGACCCAAACGATAGTGGACCGGGATGGGAATATCCTAGCAGATATGTTCCCATCGGGTATAACGACAACCTTCTACATTCCTACCTTTAAGAGCATGGAAACTCCCACCATAGAAGAATGCAAGGAATTATGGGAGGAAGATCCACTGAAATGTAAGAAATTAATCAATCAGTATTGGTTGAAGGACAAGTGGGGTAGTGCCAGCAAGCTCCCTCAGGAGCTTTTTCATAGCGATTTCTTCGAGGATTACCATGACCTCGTGACCTTGTTAAGCCGAGTGATGGGTCTTCCTGCGGCGAACTTCTTCTAGGAATGGATGTTCTACTTTGTGGAGCAGATTCTCCACAGTGACAACACTGCCTTTTATTGGGGGGAGATAATCAGTGATTGCTTCCACGAACAGTTTACAAGTGTGAAGAAGAACTGCAAGTTCTTCATGATCTCTTACTTGGTGTATTCCCTTGCCAATCAACAACATTATCAAGGATTGACTGCAGTACCTAGTGAGGCATCAAGGGCAGAACTCAAGACTTATGATAAATACCCTCAAATGCAGTACCAAAACTTCAAAAAGGATTATTGTAGGGTGAATGATGCATTCATCGCCCATATCATTCAATCTCTAGGAGGTAACTTTTAGAGGAGAGTTTCCCACAGTGCTAGAGCCCTCCTTAGGCAATATGCCTTCCTTTACATATAATTCTCAAAGTTCACGTACATCCGCACCCAGGGATTCACAGAAAGACCAAACAAGCTACCTCGATACCCCAATGACTAGATTATACTGTTAGAGCTGACTTGGTAGATATGACACATCCATAATATCTTGAGCAACAAGCATCTGGTGGGTACACCTTACCCCATCGAGCTCGGCCAAGGGATGTACAAGATTCATACCTCCCAATATTCGGGGTACTCAGAAAGGGAGTTGGCCGAATACCACTTCTGACAATATATAGCTTGACCTCGGATGGACCCATACAGACATATTAGAAAGGCACTAGGACGTGAGTGTGCCCACCTCCACAACACTAAAGATTTCTAGGCTAATTGTAAAGATGATCTTGAAGTGCAGTTGTGGCAATATATGTGCATGACGACCTTCTACGTGCAGAGAATAAATTTGTGGCCAGTTCCTGACTAGCTTGAAGATGATGAGGACATGGTGATTGATCTGGGATATGATGCCGTCACTAATTTTCCACTCCTTGTGATTGAATGGAATGAGTGAGAGCTTGACTACATTGACATACTCACCAAACCCATTGAGGTTTGAACAAACACGTGGATCAACCAACAAGTGGCCCAACTGAAGCACCAAGGAGTCGCCTTGACATTTAAGGGACTGGAAAGTGAACCAAGTGGCTCCGATGGTGGTGTCCCTATTGCAACAACTGGGGAAACATCCAAAACCCCACCATCAGATAAAACATAAAATAGAAAAGAAATTGGTGAGTAGTTGCCCAAACCAAAGGTTTATGCCCATAAAGCATCAGAGGGCGAACCTTCCAAGAAGAAAAGGAAAATAGCCAGAGGCACGCAGCCATCTGTGGCACCCAAAGGTCTGCCCTAGGGGATCAAGGGAGAAGGATCTAACCCACCAAGGTCTCCGTCTACTGCTACTACTGCTGCCACCACCCCATATACTTCCCTTGCAGTTTTTGCTTCCTCCCCGCCTATGGTGGATATTTTTGTCCACCTTGCTTCCACCTCTCCAATCATGAAAATTACTCCTATAGATTCATCCTCCCCCAGGACTTTTCTGGTCTCTTCTTCCTCTATGTCTCCTTCCCTTCCATCTATTTTTGCTGCTACAATGCCTACCGTTAGCCTCCCGAAATCCTTTCTGAAGTACATGCAAAACGTGCCATCTGAGCTTTTAGGGATGATTACTAATCCAATGGTTCAAGATGAAATAGCCCAAGCTATGGCCCATGCTCCAACTCTCCCTTCCCCTACCGAACCACCAAGAATGGAGGCGACAATGCAAATATCCGATGAACTTTTGCGAGGATAGCTAGAGATTGCAAAGAGGCCGAAGGATGAAGAATTTGAATACCATGAGTACCCTTTGTCGAGCACTTGGAGATCGATGAGGTGGAATATGAATCCTCTAGTGAAAGCAGCAAGGAGATAGACACTGAACTAATCAGGGAAATGAATGAACCCGAGCTCAATGCAGAGTGGGGAAAGTAGCTTAAGGAGATTAAGGATAAGGAAACTGAGGATCGGCTTGCACGTGAAGAAGAAATTGCTGCTCCAGAGGCTAAAGGCAACAGGTCTCCAACTGAAAGGCATGGCCAAACCCCCCCAACATGACGAGAAAACACACCTCCATGAAGATGAGCCAGAAGACAAGCCCGAGGAACATGAACATGACCAAAATAAAGAAGAAAAGGGTGCTGAAAGGGAGAATCCCTCCAATGAGCAACAGCAAGCCAAGTCTCCCACTGAGTGTGTAACACTCGAACATGACTCCAATGAGGAGAAACAAGATGCAGGAACTAAGGAGAGGGATCTTGTTGTTAGAGCCATTGAGCTTGAGAAGGAGGACAACAGGGACCAAAGTGAACCACCTAGGGAAGAGCCCCAAGTACCTGATTGGTTGGATAGGTAGTTGAAGCAAAGGACTCCCACCCCAAAAGGTCCTAAGGCAAGGCTAGAAGCCATACTGGCTAGAGCCCAAATCAGCACCAAGAAAGAGAAAATACCAAAGATTAGATCGAAGGTGACCATGGATGCCTCCGGATCTAGAGCGGTACAAATAGCGATGCCGATGGTTGGAGAGCAAGGAATAACTTACAATATCTGCACCATCAATTTGGGAGTAGCCACAAGGGAATAGAAGGTCGACCACCTCCAGGAATCGATCACCACGGTGGTGAATCTTATCCAACATGATAAGGTTTTGAAGGAGGAGCTCAAGGCACAAGTGGCTGATCTAATGACCTATATTCAACAATGGTCATCCCTAGATGAGAAGCCCTCTACGTCATTAGCCCCACCTCAGTTGTTATCTCAAGAGAAGATCAACAAATTAGAAAAGAGAAGGAACTTCAATAAGACTACGTAAAATTGGTTCTGATAGGTCTTAGACATAGGAAACATAGGTATCAACTTGGCTGTCCGGACATCAAATAAGTTCTTAGAAGTATAGAGGACTCTTGAGGGTATGAGGTAGGTCTGCGAGGGGTTCCCAAGAAAGTATAGAGCAGCCTACCCAAAATTAAGGCCATACTCGCATTACCAAGCGAGGTTTGGAAGAAGGACCTCGCCCTCAAGGATGATGACCACTGGTTAGTGGATGTATGGAAGCAGGACTTTGATCACCAGAGGAAAAAGCTGGAGCAGATTCTGGAACGAGTAGTTCCAGATATCTTATGGGCCAGGGAGACTAGAGAAGAGTGCGCTCGGTACCTCAAGCTAATGATAGGGTACGAGCTGCCCACTATCAAAATTGATCCAGAGAGCATAAATTCGCGCTTCTTAAAGAATATGGAAGAGGGGATGTTGGCTGAAATCACCATGGATTTCATGAGTTTCACTGCCCGAGCCTTTGCCCAGTTAGAAATTTTTAGGGATAATGCTGCCAAATACAATGATGACTAGAAAAATCTTGTCAACAACTCCGAGGAATGGAGCTACCAAATATTAGGGTCTGACATCATGGAGCTAGAAAAATTCCACCCACTAATCTTTAGCTTCATGGAGTATGTAGCTTTGAAGAAGCATGAAGACAACCCTGTCATCGATGAAGAATTCCTCAAAGAATAGCTATAACAAAGGGCAAATAGCTAAAGGAAAAAATTGCTATAGTGCTGTCACTAGATGACAAAATAGGGAAATGACAAGAAATGTTTTATAAATGAAATACATTTGGGGGTAGGTGAAACCCTAGTGTATAGTGAATCCTAGCCACACAATAGAATCAAAGCTTGGCCACTCATTTTGCTTTTTGAAAACTATAAATAGGGCTCTCCTCCTCTCATTTGAAGAGAGTTGAGTTGTTGTAAAGGCATGCTGCAGAAATTATAATAGAAAATACATTCATTTTCTGGTGTATTTTTTTGGTTTCTCCACATGTTTCATGATTCCTCTCCCCTTAGTTAAAACTTTACTTCAAGTTACTTTTTTGTTCTTGTTTTCTTTAGTTAGTTTTAGTGGATTTAGTATGTTGTCTCTAGTTATGAAAATTTTTGTTGTGTGTATGCTTTCCTTGTCCATACTTTTGGTCACTTGCTACTGGTAGGTGACTGTGCAAAGTTAGCCTGGACTATAATTTCATAGTTGCTCATTAAACTTTGTCTTTGTTCACATTTACATGGTGAATGAATGATGAATATTTGTAGTCCTTAGAAGATAGCATAGATCTCATGACATTATGAGAATTCAGATTAAGTGAAATACTATTTAAGGAAACTGTCCATAGTAGGAACCTCCATGATCACTATTCATTGGTTGTTGCAGGTCCAAGAACCATCCTTCTTCCTCACCCCTTTTTCTTTTTTTTTGAAATAACCTGTGCTAAGGTTCATTGCACATTGTAAAGCCAAATCTAACAAATCAATGGAGTCTATGACTGCTGTCTGAACCTACAACAAAAGTATAGTAATTTCATATTCGAAGAACTCCATTCATTGACCTAATTCTCCTACAACTTTAAATCACATAAGGCCGCCTTGTGATTCCAGCAAATCACATCAAACAACTGAAATATTCCAAGCACTGTCAAGACCTGACATCCGAGAGACCTTAGGATACTGTTCTGCAATTTGATTGTGGAAGATTGTCTTTCAAGTGAAGGAATGCACCTATGCATTACCTGTGTTGAGAAGTGCATAAAAAAACCATCAACAAAACTGGTGCTAGAAGGAGGGCCAAAAGGTAAAGCAGGATCGAATTGGGTCATTCTCCCTTGAAAGATTTCATCAAGTTTTAAGATCTACCCCAAACAAGGGAGAGTTTCAAAAATTACAGCCTCCTCATCCGAGCTAAAAGCAGGGAACCATCCATCACCACTTCGCTAGACCATCCCACTACTCTTTCACCTCCGTCCCCTTCACCTTCATTGGTAGTACCACCTTCCACTCATCTAATCCATACAGCTTTCCAGGTTGCCCCTCCATCTGGGCTGAACACTGCCTTTCAACCAAACATAGTCACCAGCTTTGTTGGTGCCTTGTTAGTTGCTACTGCTCATTTATAGTAACGAGCCAATCTGGCGTAGCTACCTCCACTACCCCCTCCAATGATATGGCTGGGAAATAAACTATCTCCTCTTGCCTTCAACCTTTACCATGATATGCTGAAGAATCCCAAGAATTTCTGCATGAAGTTTAACTCAAGGGACCCACAAAGGACAGCCGAAAAACATGTCAAGATTTTCAAAATTGCCCTGAAGACTATGCAAATCATATATGAAGATGTGTCTTACAGGATCTTTCCCTACTCCTTAGGGGAGGAGGCATTCTACTGGTATGTAAATTTGCCGACTGGAACCATCAACAAATGGGATCTTTAGAAGAATGCCTTTCTACAAAAGTTCAAGACTCTGGTCAACCCTGTAGATTCATATCGACACTTTATGTCGGTTCAAAGGGAAATAAATGAACTGATCAGATCATTCAATGACTGCTTCCACAGAGCGTACACTCGGCTACATGCCCCATACGTTTTCAACGATGCTGTTGTCCTGCCTATTTACTATGCAGCCCTTGACAATCTCACTTCAGCCTTGGTGAAAAGGATGAGACCACCACGAGTTAGGTTGGTCGATGCATACATTGAAGCCATTATCGCAAGTACAGATTTGGGGTAGAACATATCTAGTCCACTGCCTTCTCTTGGGAAAACTGTGCATCCGGCGTAGATTCAGGGACTCACGCAAGCCTTGTAGATGCCCCTGCTAAATCCAGTGCCACAACTACCTCTGGTTCCACATTCTGGGCAACCAATGAACCAGGCATATCGAGTGCCTCACTACCTACTGCCTCACTAGCAATAGTAATATCCTGAACAACCCCAGGTACCTACATACCTTCAGGTGGTAGAATTCCCTTTTGCTCATCAGAATTAGGCAGCTGCACAACCTGTGTTCCTTCAGAATGCTACACCGCAACCAAACAACATCGAAAATGATAGAATCGATGAGCTCACCGAAATGATTAAGAAAATTTCAATTGAAATGATGCACTTGAGGAATCAGAATAACCAGCTGCAGGCATCATAAAAGAACATCCAGGCCAACCTTAATAGGGAAAATCGAGATCAGCGTGAAAATCAGGACAATCGGGATGCTAACACGTCATCGAGACAAAATTATGACCGAAATCAGAATTCAGGCAAGAACTTTGAAAGAAGGCCCTTCCATAAGAAAAACTAGACATGGAACACAAGGCCCAATAATGGTTGTGTTCCCACGCCTCTTGACCAACCCAACAACAATGATTCTCCCAATGGAGTTTACTTGGCAGAGGTTACTCTATCCAGTTGGTGTCGCATACACAAAATGAGTCGCCATTCTGAACTGGATTGTCCGAAATTCCAAAATGCAGCTGAGATTTTTTCAGCTTGAAGTTTAGAATACAATGGACAACTCGGGGTGCAGAGACATTGTCTCATCTGATTCGTATGATTCCTTGGTGTTGGTGTTGAACCAAACTCCTTTCCCAAGGGTGGAATGCAACACACCAGAGCTAGAGGGTGCCGATTCGAACAACAACAATAAGGCGGAAGAGGTAAGTCCCGAAAGTCCTTTAGCTCAGCTCTTTGATTCAGTAGGTAATGGTCCTAAGGATGACGAGGAAGAGCTTAGGGAAGATGAAGTCCAAATGTTTCACTAGTGGACTATCAGTTAAAACCTTAGGAATAGACAAGCTGGAGGTCAT
Source organism: Sequoiadendron giganteum (assembly GCA_007115665.2). NCBI lineage: Eukaryota > Viridiplantae > Streptophyta > Pinopsida > Cupressales > Cupressaceae > Sequoiadendron > Sequoiadendron giganteum. The sequence continues at coordinate 345,673,941 of CM021110.1, forward strand.
ACCGAAGGACCTTTTACGACCTCCACCCTGCCAAATAATTTCAACACCCCTCCCGATCCAAATTAAAATAATAACCCAGGTTTTCCCCATACACCCATGTAGTACCTAAGCTGAAATAAAAAACAATCCAAGAGCCAAAGCCAAGCCGCTAGCTCCTCCCAAAACGTTTTCCATAATCAAGAAATTGAGCAGATGGGGAAGTATATTACTAAGGAATTCAAAAGGGTGAAGATAAGTGTGTCTGCATTCAAACTTCTAAAGGTTCCTGCCATCAGGAATGCTTTTTTCAGAATGATAAATGGGACTTTGTCACAGGGGTCAGCTCAAGAAACTTCGGTAAAAAGGGTATCCTTTGATTATCAACAAAGTGAGCTGGTTGTTAGGAAAATCTTCAATAGAAAGGTTGACCCACAGCGAACAAGTAGCCCGATGGGGTGGCCAATCAAGCACAAACCCAAAACAAGGTCAACGAGAAGGACAAGGCCCAAGTCACCCAGGTGGATGTTTCCGAAGGATTGTTCCAGGGGAAATTCGAAACTCCTCCCTTTTTGACCACTATCCGCGTATTCAGAAAAAACCTCCACAATTGCCTGCTTGAATCGGGGGCCTCAGCCAATGTTATGCCCCTGAGTGTGTGCAAAGCACTCGTAATAACGCCAACCCCTTCCTAGCAGAAGGTGACTCAGCTTGACAAGACCGAAATCAGTATAGTAGGGGAAATTAATAGAATACCTATGCAAGTTGTTGCTGATCCCCAGATCCAACAGACCATTGACATTCAGGTGGCTGATATCTCGGATATGTACGGTATAATCCTAGAAAGGGATTTCATGAGGGCATTGAATGGATACGCCATGACTGATTACTTGCATATGTGGCTGCCATGGAAAGGAATACTGAATCAGATTCAGATTGATCGAGAACCACAGATGAAATTTATGATCACTGAATACAACAACACGAATGAGGTGTTGTATGCCAAAATAGGTTTGGAAAATTATTCCCCAGTGTCATACCTGAATGAGCAGGAATGCCTCGAAATAGAAGGAACGAGCGAGGTGTTCCTCGTACTATGCAACCCACCTGCTAATTTGACCAACATATCTCAGAGCACCGAAGTGCTGGTAGAATCTGAAGATGAAGAGTCGAGGGAGGATTAGTCTTGGATTGCTCAATGGTTTCCAAGATTTTATGGAAAAATGTGTTTAGGATCAGCTCAATCTAAGAACTTGAATAAAATTTTAGGAACTCTTGCTCCCTAACTGGCGTCGGGTACACAATGCTGCTCACTCAAAATTTGACTACTACTTGTGTCGAACAATAGTTGAACACGTTAAAAAGTAGGCTACTCTAAAGGAGAAAACACGATCAACACTACACGAACAAACATGTTCCATCCCCGCACCTCCTAAAGTAGTTACTAAAATGAAAGCTACTCCAAAGGTGAAAGCCAGATCGGTTAGCCCTATGCCCAAGGACTCTCCTAGATTCTCGATGTTGTGTTTTGATGGCTCCAAATCCAAGCACAAAGCTAGGGTAGGTTTCAAACTGATTGGTCCCAAAGGTAAGTCATATTTTGCTGCTCATAGACTGCAGTTTTATTGTACTAACAACGTAGAAGAGTACGAAGCTTTGGTCTTGGGCCTCTTAATGACAATAAGAAAGGATGTCAAGATGGTCCAAGTGGATGGAGATTCGGAGTTAGTTGTAAAACAAGTCAGGAAGCTTTATTCCTGCTATGATCAAAGAGTCACTAACTACTGGCACCACGTATGAGATTTACTGGAAGGGTTAGATTCATTCAACATTCAATTGATCCCGCGTGCATATAATCATACTACCAATGCCTTGGCATTGGCAGCAAGCACATTACAAAAATTGTCCCTATCATACCTTAGAAGATTCACGGTCGAGCTCGCCTCCATCCCGTCAGTGCCAGATAATGTGGCTAATTTCTTGATATTCAACGATGACAAATATATCTTGGATTTCATCACCAGTTCAGATGTGTTTGCTACACAGATAATCGACGAGATTGAACCCCAAGAGGATGACCTAGATATAGAAGGGATTATCAACCTAAAGACCAACACCATCCCCAGGGGAATGGTTCAATTAGAGCAAATATTTGACCTTGATCAAATAAGAGATAAGGATCAACAAGCTAAGAGGGCTACCATCAGCGACCAATGTGACACTTACAATCTAGGGACGGATGGAAATTCCAAGAATGTGTTCATAGGTAAGGTGTGCACCCATGAAGAAAGAAAGGGGATTATTGAAGTGCTATGGAAGTATCACGATGTCATCGCCTGGAGCTACGACAATCTCAAGACATATGACATGTCGATTATCACACACACTATCCCTCTCGACCAGATGCAAAGCTGTTTCGGCAGCGGTAGTGCCTTGTCAACACTTTATTGGAACCGATAATATATAAGGAAGTACAAAAGTTACTGTTAGCTAGGATCATCTTTCCGGTTAGACACTCCACTTGGGTAGTGAATTTGGTTCTTGTTAGAAACAAAAATGGGGAAATCAGACTATGTGTCGACTTCCGCAATCTGAACCGAGCCTTAGAAAAGGAAAATTATCCTGTACCCTCGTTGGACGAGGTCTTTCAGATAGTAAATGGTTCTTAGATAATGTCTTTCTTGGATGAATATTTGGGGTACAATCAGGTCATGGTACAATACGAAAACTGACACAAGACAACATTCACCACCAAATGGGGAACTTTTTCTTACAAATGAATGTCGTTCAGATTAACTAATGCTGGCGCCACCTTCCAACGCGCCATGGACATCACTTTCAAGGACTTGATCGACAAGTGCATCATCATCTACATGGATGATTTAACAGTATTTTCAAAATAGCAGGGTATTCACGTCGCTGATCTATGCAAGGTCTTTGAAAGGTGCTGCGCATTCGGGGTTTCCCTTAACCCGAGGAAGTGCATCTTTGGGGTCACTGAGGGGAAGCTGCTTGGACACATCCTGTCAGAGCGGGGAATTTCTATTGACCCTGAGCATGTCCAGTCCATCATGAAAATCCAGCTGCCCGATAGTAAGAAGGAATTAAAATCCTTTTTTGGAAAGATTAACTTTGTCCGCAAATTCATCACTAGCTTCGTGAAAATCATCAAACCACTCAATGCCATGCTAAAACAAGACGCCAAGGTCGAATGGACCCCAAAAGAAAAGCAGGATTTTGGGAAAATAAAGAAGGAAATTGCTAATGCCCCTATGCTGGTCAACCCCAACTATCTGAAGCCCTTCTACATATACTCCTTTGCTTTGGATCATTCCTGCACCAGTATCTTGACGCAAAAGTATGATGAGGGGAGAGAACATCCAATCACCTTCATGAGTGCCCCCCTAAAGGATGCGGAACTACACTATCATAACTTTGAAAAATAGGCTAGAAGTTTTGGCATTATATCTTACACAACAAGGTGTCCACTATAGTTCCTGATGCTGCGGTGAAAATGTTACTTATGCATAATGAATTAGGGGAGCGAAGGGAAAAGTGGATTGCATTTCTGCAGGAGTAGGACATGGAAATCCAACGGATGAAGCTGGTAAGAGGGTAGGCACTTGCCAGAATGATGGCAGAGGTAGTTATTGATGTTGGACCTGAACTCATGGTACAACAGTACCAGGTAGAAGATGTGTCCCTGAGGGAGTGGTATGATGACATAGTGTACTACTTGTTGAATCATAAATGTCCACCTCATCTACAGGGAGTCCAGAGGCAAGTCCTTCAGCTAAAAAGAAGTAGCTATATGTTGTAGGATGCCATATTGTACAAGAAGAATCATGAAGGTATCTATTTTAGATGCCTGGGTAAAGAGGAAGTTGATCGTGTTCTTAAGGAATTCCATGACAAGTTCAGGACTAGTCATGGTTCGGGTCTATCAACTATACACCAAATATTAAGAGCTGGGTATTATTGGCCCATCGTGTTCAAGAACGCCCACAGTCATCTCCACACCTGTCACGTGTACCAAACTGCTGCAACCCAAGAAAGGAATGTTGTTGTCCCGTCGCAACCTGTTCTGGAGGTAAGACCTTTCGCATAATGGGGTCTTGACTTCATTGGTCCGGTAAGCCCTCCATCATCTGCTAGACATAGGTACATTCTAACCACCTCTGATTACTACACTAGATGGACAGAGGCAATAAATTGTAGGCAATGTACAACTGAAGTAGTAACTAATTTCTTAGAAAGTTTCATTTTAAATCGTTTCAGTTGCCCATATGCTCTAGTATGCGATAATGGCCTTGCATTTTCTTCATTAAAATTCATGAGTTGGCCTTTGACTATGGTATCGCCCTCAAATTTTCATCTAATTATTACCCTCAAGGCAACGGCCTTGTTGAGTCCACCAACAAGAACTTGATCACGGTGATCAAGAAGTTGCTAGATAGGAATCCCAGGGATTGGCATACCCAACTTTGTTTCGCCTTGTGGGCGGATCACACCCATCACAAGGCTGCCCTCAGATATTCTCCATACCATCTAGTCTATGGCTTAGAGCTCGTCTTTCCCATACACTTGAAAATCCCTACCCTCCAGTTTGTCAACGATTTTTATGAAGGGGAAGACCGTAGATAAGCTCACCTCGCCGAGATGTTGCACCTTGAAGAAGTATGAGACCGTGCAATATAAATTTTTTCCAAACATCAAGGCATAGTCAAAAGATGGTTCGACTGCTGAGCCAAGGTTAAGGCCTTCCGCATTTCTGATTTGGTCCTCTACTGGGACAAGGCCCATGAAAAGAAAGGGGGACACGACAAATTCGACAAGCTTTGGCTTGGACCCTTTCAGATTGCTAAAATCCTGGGAGATAATGCTTTCCGCCTAAAGACTTTGACTGGTGAAGATGTACCATTGCCTGTCAACGGGAAGCACCTTAAGCATTACTTTCAGGCCTGAGCTCTTATAGAGCTGTCTATGTAAATACTTGTACATAGGTTAGAATAGGTTTCCTGCTTTGTCCTTCGGTTTTGCTCGTTGTCCCAGCTATTTTGGTCTTAATTTTCGAAGAGCCTTCCTGTTCTGTTGTGGTGGCCGTGCTTTGCTCGATAAATGGTTGACCCCACTGCCCACTCATGTGTTGTTCTCTAGATAAGGCCTCATTCCCTACTACTAACCTCTGAAAGCTCCTAAGCATTGGTTTTCAACTTTCCAACTCTAAACTAACGTAGGATGGCTATTCACTTGAATCCCCTACATTTATCATGGAACACACAGAAATGCATTTTAACATTTCCGAAGAATGGTATGGTGATTTGCGGGAAGAAGGGATAAGTGAAAAATCTAAAGTCTGCTCCAGTGACCACTGTGATTCCCAAGCCCATTGTGAGCTTAATTGCTTACATGGTTGAATAGAAAGAAAAAAGGAAATTGCTGAAAAGAAATATCAAATAAAAGGAATAAACAAAGTGAAAATAACAACCGTATGGGTGTGCGAATATCTCTACCGGGGCTATGGATGCCTAGCTGGTAGTAGAGCTATTTTTGTGGGGTCATAGCGAAAGCTCCATCGGGGCTATGGACGCCTGACTGGAAGCAGAGCAATGTCCAGGTTACTTTTGGGGTCAGATGAACTACGTAGCTTATCTCTCCCAACCAGTAGTTGCTTGTGCTATCTCCCAAAAAAGGAAATGAACTCACCATGCACACACCTCCATGATGATGTCGTAGTTTGATTCAATCCCACCTTACTTAAATTATTTTTAGTTCAGCTTTGAAAATCAGCTTTGGTCTGCGAAACCAGAGATCATGGGTTTGAAATGAATATTTATCTCTAGAACGCTACGAGCATTTCCCCAGCGGAGTCACCATTTGTTGTGCCTGTTGCACACATGCCCCATTCAGAACAGGGACCCTCTCTTCCCTCTTTTTGACTGCCAGGTCCTTTTTGGATTCACCTCATTTTGCTTGTCTCCTTTTTGTGCCCTAATAGGTCAACTCCCCCTCCATAGTCACATATTAAGTTTGACCAAACTTGACCCCCTTTAAAAGTGTTAAATCTCAAGTCAGTTCGGGTTTTGCTTGTCAAAATGCCCCTCGGATATCTGTGGCCCCTTTTGGGTCCGGACCCTTGGGTTTCCCTCTTTGGATTCCCTTTCTGAGTTTGTTGCTGCCGACGTCCGGTGCCCAATGTCTTTCCGAACCCCAGACCCCGGATCTCGGATTTCTGTGTTCGGGATTCCGCTTGAACTTCGCCGTTCCTCACGACTGTGGATGGATGTATTTCCAGCCACCGGACTCTGGGTCACCCATCGCCGCCTGTGAGATTTAAACTCACTAACCTTTCAAACTGCCATATGAAGCATTAATTTGCGGTATTAATGATAGTTTTGGCTATAAAATTGGATTTTTCGGCTGTCATTTTCACGCGATCGAGTGATAGAGAAATTTATAAAGCTCCCCGCATCCGACATTCTCCACTCCCGCACCCGAGTTCTCTTCCGGCTGTTTTCTCATGCGCGTTCAACACCTGCCTCTTCAGGATTTTGAGGTACATCCACCGTCTGCGTGCCTCATCTTCTTTTTGTCAAATTCTGGGTTAAAATGAAGTAAAAATGTAAGATAGGGTTAAAATCTCATAGATGAGTACCCTCCCATAAAAAACCATCTTTTAAAATCTTGAGAAATCACATGAAACCCTCAAAATTCAATGTCAGAGCTTAACCCTTCCATTGCTGTTCTTTGGAACACTTGCTGGCGTCTCCCAAGCCCGAACCTTCCTGCGACCGTCAGTGCAAAACTTAAACTTAAAACTTCAAAATTTATGCAGCCAAACTCCTCCCAGGCCCCAGCCTCTGGATTTCCCTTCGTGGGTTTCTGTTGCACCCTTGCCATTTCAGATGACCTGTCTTGAGCATCTTTCTGACCCTTGGACCGCAGACACATGAAATCCATGTCAAACTTGCAGAAAATTACAAAATCGGCCGAGGGACAAACTATCCCCGGGATCTGACCCTCAGAGTTCCATTCCTAGAATTCTGTGCTAACTTCACCGTTCTGCTGGCCTGTCTTGAGCATCCTTCCAGACCTCGGACCCCAACCACATAAAGTCCATTTAAAATTCCAAAATTCCAAGGGAGAAACCAAAATCCAAGCAAATTCAGACCCCGACCTCTAGAATTCCGTCCACGGAATTCGGTGTCTCTTTTGCCATTTTACACAGCCGTCCCGCGACGTCTTTCTGAGTCCCGAACCCCGGTCCTTTTTTCACCTTGTGAAAATCTGAATGAAGAACCAACGTCCAAAGTATATTCAGACCCTGACCCTCGAAATTCTGCTTTTAGGATTCCGTTCCACTGGCGCCGTTTCAAACGGCTGCACCCGTCCGTCTTTCTAGCCTTCGGGCCCCGATCCTTGGTTCGCCACTAGGTTTTCCCAACTCTTGAAATCCACCTCTGAGAATTACCCTCTGGAATTCCACTCTTGGATTTCCACCTACTTTTTTCCATTGTGAACGGCTAACCCGTGACTACTTCCTGATGATAGCTGTCTGAGCTCTAGATTTTGGCACCTGGAGTTCCGCCTCCCCTGCGCCATTTTAGGCGGCCTTCCTGTAGCTGGCACCCAAATGCTTAATTGAGGACTCAAATGACTTCCAAATCCAGAATAAACTTCGACCCACTTGCTAAAAATAGGTCACCTTTCACGCCAAACCTCATTTGAGAAAATCAAATAGCGGGAAACACCTGTGGGAGTTCCATACTTAATTTCCCCTTCCAAACAACATTCTGCTGGAACTCTGGCCCTCAGAACTCAGGTCACCTGCCTTGCTTTCTAATGATGTTTTATCAAATGTTATGTGATTATCGAATATGAATAATGATTGCGGAGCTAACCTTGATGTCCAGGGACTTGTCTGGGGCCATTTTTCATGTTTAAAGTTATTGATTCATGTCTTTTGTGTAGAATTTATGGAATCCAACGTGGAAGCTTCTAGTGCCTCCAAGGAAAAGGGGAAAGGAATAGCCAAGGCACCCCTAGGCAAGGAGGATAAGGATTTGATGAAGTAAAAGTTTCAAGGGGTGCCCTTACAATCCAGAATCACCACTCTTTGGAGAGATGTCACGGATACCAATATCGGTCAGGTCGATGTTGATGAGTTTACAAAGAGAGTTAGGATGAATCCAAAGACAAAAAATGCAAAGTTGATAAGGAGCAGTGAAATTGCCAAAGCTGCAAGCTTCACGCCAGCCTTGGTGGCCTCAAAATTGGTAATGGTGTGCTTAGAGGCATATCAACCTGAGACTTGAACGATAGTGGACTGGGATGGGAATATCCTTGCAGATATGTCCCCATCGGGTATAATGACAACCTTCCACATTCCTACCTTTAATAGCATGGAAACTCCCACCATAGAAGAATGCAAGGAATTATGGGAGCAAGATCCACTGAAATGTAAGAAACTAATCAATCAGTATTGGTTGAAGGACAAACGGGGTAGTGCCAGCAAGCTCCCTCAGGAGCTTTTTCATAGTGATTTATTCGAGGATTACCATGACCTCGTGACCTTGCTAAGCCAAGTGATGGGTCTTCCTACGGCGGCCTTCTTCCAGGAATGAATGTTCTACTTTGTGGAGCAGATTCTCTGTGGTGCCGACATTGCCTTTTATTGGGGGGAGATAATCAATGATTGCTTCCACAAATAGTTTACAAGTGTGAAGAAGAATTCCAAGTTCTTCATGACCTCCTACTTGGTGTATTCCCTCACCAATCAACAAAATTATCAAGGATTGACTACTATACCCAGTGAGGCATCAGGGGCAAAACTCAAGCCTTATGATAAATACCCTCAACTGTAGTACCGAAACTTCAAAAATGATTATTGCAGGGTGAATGATGCATTCATTGCCCACATCATTTGATCTCTAGGAGGAAAATTTCAAAGGAGAGTTTCCCACAGTGCCAAAGCCCTCCTCAAGTAATATGCCTCTCTTTACATACAATTCCCAAAGTTCACGTACATCCGTGCCTAGGGATTCATGGAAAGACCAAACAAGCTGCCCCAGTACCCCAATGACTAGATTATACTATTAGAGCTGACTTGGCAGCTACGACACATCCATAATATCTTGAGCAACAAGCATCTGGCGGGTACACCTTACCCCATTGGGCTCGGCCAAGGGATGTACAAGATTCATACCTCCCAATGTTTGGGTTACTCAGAAACGGAGTTGGCCGAATACCACTTCTGGCAATATACAGCTTAGCCCTAAATGGACCCATACAGACATATCAGAAAGGCACTGGGACATGAGTATTCCCACCTCCACAACATTGAAGATTTATGGGCTAATTGTAAATATGATCTTGAAGTCCGGTTGCAGCAATATATGTGCATGACGTCCTTCTATGTGCGGAGAATAAATTTGTGCCCGGTTCTTGACCAGCTTGAAGATGATGAGGACACGGTGATTGATCTGGGATATGATGTTGTCGCCAATTTTCCACTCCCTACGATTGACTAGAATGAGTGAGAGCTTGACGACATCGACATACTCACCAAACCCGTTGAGGTCCGAACAAAGGTGTGGATCGACCAACAGGTGGCCCAACTGAAGCAACATGGAGTTGCCTTGACATTTAAGGGACTAGAAAGTGAACCAAGTGGCTCTAATGGTGGAGTGCCTATTGCAACAACTGGGAAAACATCCAAAACCCCACCATTAGTTAAAACCAAAAAGAGAAAAGAAGCCAGTGAGCAGTTGCCCAAACCAAAGGTTTATGCCCGCAAAGCATTAGAGGGTGAACCTTCCAAGAAGAAAAGGAGAACAACTAGAGGCACGAAGACATCTGAGGCACCCAAAGGTCTGCCCCAAGGGATCAAGGGAGAAGGATCTAATCCTCCAAGGTCTCCGTCTACTATTGCTACTGCTGCCACCTCCCCTTATACTTCGCTTGTAGTTTCCACTTCCTCCCCGCCTGTAGTGGATATTTCTGTCCACCTTGCTTCCACCTCTCCAATCATGTAGATTATTCTTGTAGATTCATCCTCCACCATGACTTTGTCGATCTCTTCTTCCTCTATGTCTCCTTCCATTCCATCTATTTTTGCTGCTACAATGCCTACCCTTAGCCTCCCAGAATCCTTTGTGAAGTACATGCAAAACTTGCCATTTGAGCTTTTGGGGATGCTTAATAATCCAATGGTTCAAGCTACAATAGCCCAGGCTATGGCCCATGCTCCAGCTCTCCCTCCCCCTACTAAACCACTAAGAATGGAGGTGACAATGCAGATATTCGATGAACTTGAGTGACGACAGCTAGAGACTGCAAAGAGGCCGAAGGACAAAGAATTTGAATGCCATGAGCACCCTTTGTTCAAGCACCTCGAGATCGATGAGGTGGCCTACAAATCCTCTAGTGAAAGCAATGAGGTGCTAGACACCGAACTAATCAAGGAAATGAATGACCCCGAGCTCAATGTAGAGTGGGGAAAGCAACTTAAGGAGGTTGAGGATAAGGAAGCCGAGGATTGACTTGTACGTGAAGAGAAAATTGCTACTCCAGAGACTAAAGGCAATAGGTCTCCAACTGAAAGGCATGGCCAAACCCCAAAACATGATGAGAAAACACACCTACATGAAGATGAGCCAAAAGACAAGCCTGAGGAACATGAACACGACCAAAATGAAGAAGAAAAGGGTGCTGAAAGGGAGAATCCCTCCAACGAGCAACTGCACGCCAAGTCTCCCAGTGAGTGTATAACACTCAAATAGGACTTCGATGAGGACAAACAAGATGCAGGAACTGAGGAGAGGGCTCTTTTTGTCAGAGCCATTGAGCTTGAGAAGGAGGACAATAGGGACCAAAGTGAACCACCCAGGGAAGAGCCCCAAGTACTTGATTGGTTGGACAGGCAGTTGAAGCAAAATATTCCCACCCCAAAAGATCCTAAGGCAAGGCTGGAAGCCATACTGGCTAGAGCCCAAATCAGCACCAAGAAAGAGAAAAGACCAAAGATTGGATCAAAGGTGACCATGGATGCCTCTGTATCTATAGCAGTACAAATAGCGACACTGGTGGTTGGAGAACAAGGAATAACTTACAATGTCTCCACCCTCAATTTGGGAGTAGCCACAAGGGAACAAAAGGTCAACCACCTCCAGGAATCAGTCGCCATAGTGGTGCATCTTATCCAACATGATAAGGTATCAAAGGAGGAGCTCAAGGCACAAGTGGTCGATCTAACGACCTATATTCAACAATGGTCATCCCCGGATGAGCATCCCACTACATCATCAACCCCGCCTCAGTTGTTATCTCAAGAGAAGATCAACAAATTGGAAAAGATATGGAACTTCGATAAGACTATGAAAAACTGGTTTCGACAGGTCTTAGACATAGGAAACATAGGTATCAACTTGGTTGTCCTGACAACAAATAATTTCTTGGAAGTACAGAGGACTCTTGAGGGTATGAGGCAGGTCTGTGAGGGGTTCCCAAGAAAGTACAGAGCAGCCTACCCAAAAATTGAGGCCATACTCGCATTACCAAGCGAGGTCTGGAAGAATGATCTCGCCCTCAAGGATGATGACCACTGGTTAGTGGATGTATGGAAGCAGGACTTTGATCACCAGAGGAAAAAGCTGGAGTAGATTCTGGAATGGGTAGTTCTAGATATCGAATGGGCCAAGGAGACCAGAGAAGAGTGCACTCGGTACCTCAAGCTAATGACAGGGTATGAGCTGCCCACTATCGAAATTGATCTAGAGAGCATAAAGTCGCGCTTCTTAAAGAATATGGAAGAGGGGATGTTGGCTGAAATCACCACGGATTTCATGAGTTTCACTACCCGAGCCTTCGCCCAGTCAAAACTTTTGAGATAATTCTGCCAAATACGATGATGATTGGAAAAATCTCGTCAACAACTCCCAGGAATGGAGCTACCAGATTTTGCGGTCTGACATCATGGAGCTAGACAAATTCGAACCACTAATCTTGAGCTTCATGGAGTACGCAAAATTGAAGAAGCACGAAGGCAACCTTGTCATTGATGAAGAATTCCTCAAAGAATAGCTATAGCAAAGGGTAAATAGCTAAAAGACGAAATTGCTATAGTGCTATCACTAGATGAAAAAATAGGGAAAAGACAAGAAATGTTCTTTAAATTAAATACATTTGGAGGTAGGTGAAACCCTAGTGTAAAGTGAATCCTGGCCACTCATTTTGCTTTTTGAAAACTATAAATAGGGCTTTCCTCCTCTCATTTGAAGTGAGTTGAGTTGTTGTAAAGGCATGCTGTAGAAATTATAATAGAAAATACAGTCATTTTCTGGTGTATTTTTTGGGTTTCTCCACATGTTTCATGATTCCTCTCCCCTTAGTTAAAAATTTATTTCAAGTTACTTTGCTGTTCTGGTTTCCTTTAGTTAGTTTTAGTGGATTTAGTATGTTGTCTTTGGTTATGAAGCTTTCTGCTGTGTGTATGCTTTCCTTGTCCATACGTTTGGTCACTTGCTACTAGTAGGTGACTGTGCAAAGTTAGCTTGGACTATAATTTCATAGTTGCTCATTAAAATTTTTCTTTGTTCACATTTACATGGTGAATGAATGATGAATATTTACAGTCCTTAGAATATAGCATAGATTTCATGACATTGTGAGGATTCAGATTAAGTGAAATACTATTTAATGAAACTATCCATAGTAGGAACCTCCTTGGTCACTGTTCATTGGTAGTTGTAGGTCCAGGAACCATCCTTCTTCCTTGCCCCTTTTTCTTTTTTTTAGAAACAACCTGTGCTAAGGTTCATTGCACATTGTAAAGCCAAATCTGACGAAGCAATGGAGTCTAAGACTGCTGTCTGAACCTACAACAAAAGTGTAGTAATTTCATATTCAAAGAACTCCATTCATTGACCCAATTCTCCTACAACTTTAAATCACATAAGGCTGCCTTGTGATTCTGAAAATCACATCAAACAATTGAAATATTCCAAGCACTGTCAAGACCTGACATCCGAGAGACCTTGGGATAGTGTTCTGTAATTTGATTGTGGAAGATTATCTTTCAAGAGAGGTAATGCACCTATGCATTACCTCTGTTGAGAAGTGCATAAAAACACCATCAATAAATATAGGACAAATGAGGTGAATGCAGAGAGGAAGACTTTTTTTGGGATGATGTGATCAAGTATTAAGACCCTTCAACTATGATAATGTTATGAGACAATTTGGGTAGGTACAAAGATATCTAGTACTATAGTCTTCATAGAGATGATCAGTATAGGGTGCTCACAGACTTGGGGACCTTAGACGACTGACAATAGGTGATGTTTCATAGAGCGATGCAAAGGAGGAGGATATAGACGTACCCCCAGTCTTGGACACTGACCACACTAGTATGATAGAGGAGTACGATGAGTGGCGAGAGGTCATTCGACCAGGACCTATCTTTCCTATGGGCTATCCTATGGGCTTTGTTGGACCTTTACCAGATTCAAGGGAGGAGGACAGAGAGTTTGACATGGGGATAGATCCAAGACACCTATTTCTAGATGGGGATGAGGAGTCAGATTAGGACAACGAATATGAGGGAGAGGAGGATGATGAGGAGATAGAGGATGATGAGGAGACAGAGGATGAGTAGAGCTAGCCTACAAGTGAGGAAAATGACAAATGTGAGGCTAGTTCTTCTAGAACTGAGTGGAGAGATACAGTTCCCACATGGGTTATGAGCTCATAGTCTGCACCTGCTAGTGTTCAAGAGCATGGGGAGAGTAGCGAGGCATTCAAGATTCCTACAGATTATGCTACAGAACTAGGTGATGATATTTATTGTTATGTTTTATGTTTTTATGTATATCATGCTCATGCATATATATTATGACGATGTATACTAATTATTCTTATGATTTGTATCTCACAAGGCTTGTGGTAGATCTTGAGGACCTCTTCCAATGTGCGGATTCTAAGATAGTGCCTCCCCTTCCTATAGATGAGTCTACTATCACAAGTTTCGTGCCCCCATAGTTCATGGTGTAGCGTATGGACCTGTTTGAGCCTTATATGAGGATCAGGGGAGCATTCAATAATGTATTCAGGTGCATTGATCGATTTGAGGGTTGGGTATCAACACTGGAGGTCGAGTTAGAGGAGGCTTGAGTAGCTCAAATATCTGAGAGAGAGGCTATCTTACAATCAGAGGTCAAATGACTACAAAGAGAGAATGCTAGGATCCAGGCTGATAGAGACCACACAAAACGAGAGCATGTGGAGGCACTAATATGAGAGTGTGAGGCATGCGGGCACTATAGACTTTGCAGGAGATGGCTACCATGAGTAGATCCTGATCACACACCATCATATCTCAAAGGGTGCAGACACCAGATCGTGAGGGATCCAAAAATCATTAGCCATAGTGACACTATACTATTGATGAGATGTATTAAAACTTTTGATATATATATGAGAATGTTTGGATTTTATATTTATGTGTTAGAGGACAATGTGATTTATTAAATAATCTTTTTTAGACTATTCAATAAATATCTCCATGATGTAACATGTCTTTTATTAAAATTTGTTAGATTTATGAGGTAATATGTATGCTAAATTAAATGCACTCATGATTTAATTGTAGAATATTAAATGCAAATAAGGATTTAATCTAACATAGCATATACCATAAGGTCTGAATAGCATGATACCTAAAGTAAGAATCCGAAACCAAATTTGACCCACTACTCCAATATTCAAGACACAAAAAAATAGGTATCAAGAATGAAGCAAGCATGAGAGACAGTGACATACTACCTATTACCTCTAACAACACTTCTTTAAAAAATCAGCCTATTTAGAAAGGATAGGTATAATACCGACACAAATGCATGGCATTGATAGGTTCCCAGAGAGGTGTACCATCCATTTCAGATATCAAGTATGCTCTAGACCCATAGCTTTCTTCAACTAGATAAGGTCCTAACCAATTAGGGCTAAACTTTCCTTTCTCTGTTAGGTTAGCATTAATGTTTCATTGGTTCTTGTATAGCACCAAATCACCCTTGTTGAATGAGAGAGGGATGACATGATTATTATAAGATCATTGCATTTTCTTATGGTAAGCTTGAAGATGTTCAAGGGTGTTGATGCACCTTTCATCGAGCATTTCAAGTTGGTGTAATTGTTGTTCCCTATAAGTATTGTCATCAATTAGCCCTTAAAGAGTGGTTCTTAAGGAGGGAATCTCTAACTCCAAGGGTATAATTGCCTTGGAACCATAAAAAAGGTTGTAAGGTGTGTTTCCATTTGAAGTTCTAATATTAGTATAATAAGCCGATAACGCATAGGTTAATTGCATATGCTAGTGTTTATTATGTTTGTTCACTATTTTTCTTAGAATTTGTTCAAGGGTTTTATTAGTTGATTCAGAATTTCCATTGGATTGTGGGTAATAAGGTGTTGAAAATGAGTGTTGTATATTAAATGTTTCTAAGAACTTATTCACATCATTATTCTTAAATGGTGTCCCATTGTCTAAAAATAATGCGGAAGGAAGTCCAAAGTGAGCAATAATGTGTTCCAATACAACAACATATTATATCAATAGTTTTTGAACGAATAGGAATAACTTCTACCCATTTCATGAAATAATACATCGTCATGATTATAAACATATGTCCAGCGGACGAAGGTGGAGATATTTTTCCAATAATATCCAAACTCCATACTGAGAATGGCCAAATAGGAACTTGTGCACGAAGCTCGGAGGAAGGAGCATGGATTAAATTTTGATGCTCTTGAAATTTATGACATTTCTTAACATATTCGAAGGAATCTCTTTCCATATTTCTCCAATAATATCCCATGCAGATTAGCTTTTGAACTAATGATCTTCCTCCAAAATTCCCCCCATGAGCACCTACATGAGCTTCTTAAAGTGCTATGGGGATTTTCGATTGTTTAAGACACCTCAGTAAAAGGCCATCAAATGACCTTTTATATAAAATGTTTCCCAGGATGATATATCTAGATGCAAATTTTAAAAGATGAGAGCGAGTGTTTTTATTTTTTGGCTTAGTAAAAGTATTGTCTTTCAAATAATTGAATATCGTGTCATACCATTCAATTGAGTCTTCTATGGTTGTTGCTAGCACTTCTTCTACTTTATCTTCGATTGATTGTTTCATAATTGTATGCATAATGAAGGTAAAGTCTTTGGAAGGATCTTGGGGGAAGATATGAGGAGTTGTACTTGCCATTGCATCCACATGATGATTATCTTTTCGAGGGATGTTGTCAATGGTGAATGATTCAAACTTCTCTAAAAAATTCATTGTGAGATCCTTATATTTTGATAATTTTTCATGCTTCATTTGATATGTTCCATTTATTTGCTTAAAGATTAATTGTGAGTCACCAAATATCTTAATATTTTGGGCTCCTAATGTGAGAGCTGCATGTATTCCAACAATTAAAGCTTCATAATCTACTGTGTTATTTGTGCATAGGAAGTTAAACTGATATGATAAGGGAATAGGCTCTTTTGCAGGTGGTTTTATTATAACCCCCACACTAGAGCCAGTTCTACACTTAGATCCGTCAAAATACAATTCCCATGTGTTTTCTTCGATTGCCAACACACCGTCAGGGAAATAATCATTACCAGGTAAAACTAAAGGGGAAGGAACATCAACTAATTGGTCGATCAAGGCTTGACCCTTAATTTCTTTTTGTGAAACAAATTTATGGTCAAAATCAGTTAAAAACATTACCCACTTAGCTAAGTGCCCCGATAAGTCTATTTTAGTGAGAAGGTGTCTTAAAGGGTCAAACTTCATAATCACTTGTATTTCGACATTCAATAAGTAATGTCACAACTTACTGGTAGCGAGTACAATAGCCAAACAATATTTTTCTATTGTTGTGTATAATTTCTCATAATCAATCAATGTGCGACTAATGTAATTAATAGGATGTTCTTTACCCTTTTCATCTTGTTGAGCCAACAATGCTACAAGAGCATCGGTTGATGTCAATGTATAAAGGATGAATGGGTTGTTTTGCATGGAAATTTGTAAAATAGGTGGAGTGACAAGATAATCTTTCAAAATTCAAAAGATCTATTTACAATCTTCATTCCAATCAAAATGTATGCCTTTCTTAAGGAGACGTGTAAATGGTAATGTTCGATCCTCTAAGGATGTTATGAAATGACAAATGGCTTGAATTATTCCTTGTAAGGTACACAATTAAGAGATATTTTTAGGAGGTGGCATGTTAACTATAGCATCAATTTTCTTTGTATCCACCTCGATGCCTCTGTGAGATATGATTAAGCCTAAATTTTTTCCACTATCTACACCAAAGACACACTTTTTTAGATTCAATCTCATGTTATATTTTTGAATTCCCTCAAAAATATTCTGAAGAACATTCACATTGTCTTGTCTTGTTAAAGATTTAGCTAGAATATCATCAACATAATCTTCCAAAATCTTATGTATGTAATCATGAAATATCAATGTAGTAGCTTGTTGATATGTTGCATCCGCGTTCTTCAATCCAAAAGGCATCATAAACCAACAAAATGTTCCCCAAATAGTTGTGGATGCTTTTTTATACTGATCTTGAGGGTTGATGGAAATTTGATTATATCCAGAAAATTCGTCCATGAATGACAACATATAATGTACCACAGTCAAGTGTACTATCATGCCAATATTAGGAAGGGGAAAGCCATCTTTTAAAGATTCTTTATTCAATTCACAAAAATCCATACACATCCTAATATGATTATCAGGTTTTGCAACTACAACAATGTTTGAAATCCAAGGAGAATAATCTATAGGTCGTATGAAACCAGCCTCAAGGAGTTTTTAAATTTCTTCCTTAACTAGCAAGGTTATTTTAGGGTTCATTTTTTGAATCTTCTGTCTGGCGGGCTTAGCATTTTCACCAAGGACTATATTGTGTGTTACAATCTTATGATCAATTCTTGGCATATCCAAATAATTCCAAGTGAAATTTTTGGGAAATTCATGAAGCAAAGTTGCAATATCCTCTTGTTCTCCATCATCAAGGCATTTTCCTATCTTAGTCACTTTCTCTTTATCATTGATGTCCATTTCTATATCCACGGTATCCCCTAAAGGGAGAGCATTTGAGTTCAGGAATTCAAGGTTTTAATCTTCATTATTCAAGTCTATCTCACCGTTCTCCTTTTCTTCATCTTTTTGTTTGGTGCTAATCATAGCACGTGTGACCTTTTTCTTGCGAGGAGGAGTAGATGATTGATCATAAACTCCTAGCATTTTTTTCAAGGCTTAATCATTGTCAAAGTATTCCCATGATGGTTCATAATTCATATCAATCAATTCTGGATGCTTCAAGGTAAGATTAATTTTTGGTTTACACATAACGGTGTTGATGTTTAATGAAGGTATCTTGTTTACTTGCG
This sequence comes from Sequoiadendron giganteum, assembly GCA_007115665.2. NCBI lineage: Eukaryota > Viridiplantae > Streptophyta > Pinopsida > Cupressales > Cupressaceae > Sequoiadendron > Sequoiadendron giganteum. The sequence goes on from CM021110.1 coordinate 345,692,380, forward strand.
TTATTTTAGAAGGATAGTATCCCAAACCATTTTTTCGTTTCTTGCATGTTAGTTTCCACAGGAACACAAATTCCTCATTCTTTCTTTCCACATCCTTTTCCACTATAACCCAATTTCTTCATAAGTTCATAACCTCTCCCATAGAGTCCTTCATTTTATTTCGGGTTTGGTGGTTGTTGATAATCTATCTCATCATAGTTTGTTGTGTAGCTTGTATCTTCTTCAAGAGTAGATGAGATAGATGCTTGTGAGTTTTCTCCTGAGTTCTGTGTTGACATAACCATTGGTTTTTGTTGTTTTTCATTCTCTTTTCTTGTGATTATATATTCTCCCATAAAAGAAGGTGTTCCAAGGAACCCCAATCATCATCTAATAATTTTGACTCTCTCAATATATTGTGTTTCCTCTTTCATAGGTTCTATTTTTGATGTTGGAATTAATGTTTTCAGAGGACTAGTGGTTCCTTTTTCAATTTGTAAACAAATTTCAGGCTCAGGGTCCATTTCGATATGGTATAGCTTGTTTTTATAGATGTACTTCATGATATGATGAAGAGTCGAAGGCACCACATGCATCTCCTAAATCCATGGTCTTCCTAAAAGAAGATTGTATGAAAGTTCATGAGGCATAACATTAATGGGAGTTTGTAAGGTAGCCTTTCCGACTGTAATAGGTAAAGTAATCAAATTGAATGATTGCTTTCCTATATTGTCAAATCCTTGAATTGATAGGGAATCAGGTTTCATTTTTTATTTATCCACTCCCAACTTATCTAAAAGGTTCACACTACACACATTAAGAGTAAATCCATTATCAATAAGGGTCCTTTTTATTCCCATGTTGAATCGGGCTATTATCATGAATGCATCATATTTCTTTCTCATATCTAAGGGAGGGAGCTCATGTTGGTGAAAGGTAATGTCTACATTAATTATGTTTATTCCTTGTATTAGAGCCGCCACATTATTTGCATTTGCATAAGAGAGATCATAACTTGTTGTAAGGTTATTTGAAGCATGGTGTGATAACTAGGTGAAGTTTGAATAAGATCCCATAAGGAAATCTTAGCAAGAGTATTCTTAAGTTGTTCAACAAGATCATACTCCTTTCCATTATGTGATGTTAAACGAGGAGCACTCCGCAATATAGGATTAGGCAATGACAACGAAAAAATATTAGGTTGAGGTTGTTTTTTATTCCTTGTGTTATATGTATGAGCAATATTATTATAACTTGATTGCTGTGACACATTGTTCTTAAGTGATTCAAGGATACAAAAAGGTTTATTTGTAGGTTGAGGTTTGTTTGAAGGTGGATAAAGGATAAGTTGAGGTTGAATGGCATTTAATTCTCTTTGTTTAGGTTCTTTTGGACAAGCCTTAGTGGATGAACCTTGTGAGATGAAGTCCTCAAGGGATTAATCTAACATATCAAATTCATCACTACTAAAAGGCTTGACGGTTACACTAACCTGGAAGAAGGGTTTTGACATGCTAACCATAAATGTATGCTTGTTTGGTATTTGTGTTTTGGTTTTCTAATGAATTTAAAATGAAATATACTTCTAACAAAATGAAAGTGCAATAATCTATCTTTATCAATCAATTGCAAATATGAACTATGAAAATTCATGAAACAGTAAATTGACAAACTGAAATATCAAAGTAACTACAACAAACAGAAGCACATAAATTCACTATTTAACCCTAAAAACTATAACCTCAAACTCCACAAGGACTAAGATGCCAAGAAGGGCATCTTTGTCCCACCAATAGAATTTGGAGCTTCTAGAAATTGGAACAAAAAGAAAACAACTCGGATAGGGTTCTGAGCAAGAAACCCACAAAAGGACTAAGATTCTAGTAAGGGCGTTTTAGTCCTAGTAGAGGATTTTTGCAAAAAAACAACAAAATATGAGTTGATAATAGTGTTCCCAAGTTGTCGACCCAGTGACTTGATGTTTAGAAACAAAAAACTACGTAAATGAATGCATGAAAATGTAACTAACGATAAGAAATTGAATGTAATTTTTTAATTTTGAATGCAATAACAATGTTTCTAAATGCAATTAGGATGATTAATAATGCACTTTTCAATTTTTCAATGAGATAAAATGATGCAAGAAAGTAAAAATACAATCTATATGCACTTTCACTAATGCAACATGCAATGCAAGAATGAATACACCTAGATCCGGGTTTACAATTTTTGGCCAAACTGGACACTAAATTTTTTTTTTCTAACTAAATCTTCACTTTCAGGCACCTATAGTGGCTAAACCGTGAGGAATTTGAAGATTATGCAAACTAGTGATTTGTGAAATTTTGTCTGTAGATTCTAAATATATTTTTTTCAAAATTTTTGGAATCAGATTGCACTTATTTTTCCATCTCCTTTGAAAACTAGTTTTTTTCAGCAAACAACATTTTTAAGGAGTGATGCTCACCGTATACAACATAACTTCTTTTCCATGAAGGATAAAATTCTAATTCTTTCGAATTTAGATTTGTAACTCTGATATCTAGTGCTTCCAATTGGTCTCATATTTTGTTTTTAATATTTTTTCCTTAATCAAGTTTCGAAGTCAAACCAATTACAATTCAAACATAGGCGGACCATATACAACATAACATTTTTTATATGTATCAAAATTCATTTTTTTTGTTGTTGGATCAAGGAATTCAATATCTGGTGCACTCATATTTAAATTTTTTTTTTTGATAATCTGCTATTTTTCCACGTGTAGAACAAAGAGCTTGATTTTCGGTGAAAAACCTATGTTTAATCAAACTAAAAAACAAATACATAATAAAACCAAAATATATTAAAATTATATTCGTTGGATAGCTCGTTCCGAGGACTACCATCATCCAGTTGAGTTTGTGAAGTCTCTTCCATTTTCATCCTCAACTCGAGCTTCGAAGTGCAAAATTTTGGAATTTTTTGGTTCCTAAGGGGGAGAAGGAGGGAAAAGGGGGGTTCGAGTGAACCCCTAGGGGTTCGCTCGAACCAGGGTTCATTCAAATCCCCTTTCAAAACATTTTTTATTTTTATTTTTTAGTAGGAATGACAGGACCTTGTATTTGACTAGTTCGCTTGAACCAGGTTTCATTCAAACCCTTTTTTGGTTTGCTTAAACCTTTGGGTTCATTCGAACCCCACAAACCAAATTTTTTTCATGGGGTCAGTTTTTGCAAGTTTTGCTTCCTCACTCGAATTGTAAACCACTTTTGTGGGTTTACCCATCTAGGACTTTAATGAACTCCAAATTACAAAAAGGAATGAATGCTCTAAAAATGTCAGGTTCACCAAAATGAACAATAGGTGAAATAGGAGATAGGTGAAATATAACTTAGGTCATAGAACACCACTCTTCTCCCAAACACTTGTTCATTCAAGAATTCCCTAGAATCCCAAATTGGATTGACTATCAACCCAAAGGTGAGTCAATTCTCAACAAGGATGACCTAGGGGTGTTCTTTTAAGCTTTGAAGGGTTCACCACCAAGCAAAATCTTGGAAAATACAACTTAACATTCAACTCACAAAACCTAGTAATGCAAGTCAAATCATGAATGCAAATGATGAAATTAAGCAACAAGAAGTTAGGGTATATGTACCTAGGAAGTCTAGAAATGTGATGAGGATTTTGGAAATGCAAAAATGCTGTCAAAATATGGTAAGGAGGACTAAGATGCCTTTATTCTTGTCTTAGTCTTGCTACAATGTTTTAGGGGAAATACAAAATATTCAGATGTCAAAATAGAATCTGGAAGAATCTCTACAAAATACCCTTGGGAGGACTAAGATGCCCTTACTATTGTCTTAGTCCCAATCTAAATTTCTACAATCTTTGAATGTGATCTTGAGATCTAAGGTCCGCACTTCCTTCTTCACCAAGTCTTCATATCTGAACCTTTAAATAACTTGCAAAACAAAGGAAATTTGGTTGATTGTTTATAGGGGTTTGCCTTGGTCAAACCCCTTATTTGGTAATTAAACCTTGATGAAAAAGCATAGATCTAAAAATGGAAATGTGTGTGAGCCCAAAAATTAAGTGTGTCTAAGATTATGCAAGCTAGAACACGGAGAAAACCTATTCAAATGTGTTAAAATAGAATTCCTAAAATGCAAATGAAAGTGACCTACAAAGGATATTTCAAATCAGCCTAATAAGCCATAGACATGATGTGTACCTTCCTTAGGCAGAAAATAGAACAACAATGGAAGATGAAATCACTCAAGAAACAAGTCCTTAGGCTTGGAAGTATGGCTAGTTGCATCTCCAACCTAGAATCTCTCATGATCCTCCATAGGAATCCATCATTAGTATTTGGAAATGATAGACCTTGACATGAAAATAGACTTGAAAAACCTACAAAAACACTAGAAGGCTACTCCAAGACTTCAATTCCTTGCTTCTTGAAACTCTCCTTCTTAGTTACTTGCTTCTCTTATCTCAAATTTCTTCAACTTAGGTGAAAATGGGTGTGAATTTTAATTTTCTAGGTACTCCTATTGTTGAAAATGATTTCAATCGCATCAGTAGTGTCGAATAAAAAACTCCACAGACAAACCACAAAGAAGCCTATTCTTCTTGAAAGATATGGAACAAGACAATCTCAAAGGGGAAATTTGCCTAAACAAAACAACAAGATTGACTCAGTCAATCCCAAGTCTTTGGTAATTAGGTCATGATCATACTAGGTTCGCTTCAAGGTATGATGTGAATTTGCTATTAATCTCAAAGGGAATATGTCCATTACTTTCTCTTTTTATACTAGACATTGAGTTTTCAATTTGGATTTCAAGAACAATTATCATGAAACTGAAAGATTTAAAATAATATTTCATGAACATCAACAATAGAATTTGCTATGACTTATGTAGATTTAGATTTAAGCATTCAACAATTTTATATAAAATGAAATATTTTTAATAAATTTCCATCCATTCATCTATTTTTTGGGATATTCTCAAAGAATTTAAACATCTATTCTAAAATAAAGCATAAAAAGTACTAAAATTAAAATTTCTCTTGGTTATTCTCCACACATGCCCCAAAAAATTCATTAAATCAAAGCAAACCGCTTCATACTTCACCAGATTGCTTCACAGCTACATACAAAATGGTGTGGGATTTTAGAGAGAGGGTTTAGTTTGGACACCGAGTAGTTTCTATATACACCCTTAAACAACATAGTATACATGCTTGTTCATCCGAACTAACAAAACCAACTACAAAAGATTCATGAGATGGGTAGCTATCAAATTGGATCTGATATTAATCAATGTCTACATGCATACAAATTTTTACACCAAAATGATTCAAAAAATAGGAAAAAAGAACAAAACTTAAAGAAGTTTTGGCTCTTCTGACATCCACAAATTCTGAACCTAAAATGAAAAAAGATATCCTCTGGCATTTTATAGAGCATAAGGCACAAACAGGATAAGACAAATACATGAGAGAGAATCTAAGGGACGAATCACATCAAGGCCTAGGAATTTAGAATGATATCATTATCACTCTATTCCAACACTCAGTCTTGCTTCAGATTTACTACTCTTAGCAATGGGCTTCTCCAGAGATGGACATTTGCTCCCACTGCATGTATAATATCGGGATCTCTAGAATTCTAGTGGACTCAAAGCCCTCTTCATTATAACCTCCCAGAGCAAGCAATCTGATCTGGAAATGATTCTATCCATGATTCAACTTTTCCCGATCATCCATATCCGAACTTTGCATAACAATCTGTATTTTTTGCAATCACAAATTCCATACATTAAATCCCTCAAAAAAAACATTTATAAACATCTCATGTAAATAAAACCATTATTCAAATATTATAATACTAATTTCCATAAATAACATGCTTTCCAAAGCACATCATAAATTCTTATATGATTATCCTCTACATATATACTGGATCACTGGACTATCAAACTCATTAGATAATCACAAAATTTCAAAACTTCACTTTATCACAACCTGATACCCGGTACTCGATATTCAGCTTTACCCATAAACTTTCCCCAGACTTCAGTTTTATTGGACTTCCCTCTATCTCGGGCTTCCAATATCTGACTGGAACGCATGGCTTACATCTTTATAACCTTTCACCTTTCAAACATTCACGATTCCTGGTATACAACACCCAAAACACTTTATTACGAAGCATTCTTTGAATTAAAGATTTCTTTTACCTTTTTATCTTTTTTGGTGATCTTCCAAATAGCTAGCTCATACCACAAGAGTAAAAAATTATTGGGTCCCCAAGCTTTACAGTATTGGGGTATGTTGTGAGACCACACAACAACTTGCAACCAATAAAACCAAATTTAAATAAAATTTGAAAATTAAATCACCAATTGTAAATTAAAATTTATACATATTTTAAAATAATAGCCTTTACCTTTACCTAGATTCTGGCATAAAAAGTAAAACTCCCCTGAAAACATTTGTGTGTGCTTTAATTAATTCCAATTTTTGGAACTCAATAAAAAGAATCAGTTCATTACATTGAACTACATAATATGGTAATCCTCCAAAGCTAACTAGGGATAGAGCCTTGCTTCTAGTCAAGTGTCCTTGGCCTGACAAGGTTATCTCTGTAATTCCCCCAAACATAGCTCTACTGCTAGCCAGGCATCTATAGCCCCAATAGAGTTATTTGGATAGCCTAAAGAGTTTATTTCTCTCTTCTTTTTTTAGATATAGCAATGATAGCTCATTTTCACTTTTGATATTTCAATAACATCCCATTTTCAACTTGCAGGTAGTGAAGCCCACTATTAGTTTGGGAATTATAGTGGTAGTGAAGGTTACCTTTTGATTTTTCATTCAATGCAAATCCCTTCTTCAATTTACCATTTCCCAAGAATTCACTTAAAATATTCTTTGTTGGTGTGCATTTATGGCTAAATTTTACCACCTTATGCCAAATCCTAGCTAACTGCAAACCGTTATATGTTAAAAGATATGCATAAATTAAAATTTAGAAACAAACAATTTAATTACCAAATCAAATCTAAATTTAGAAACATTAGTTACCACCCTTCCAATAAATTCTTATGGAAACCGCTAAAATTTCACTAGCACTTCCGATTTGACGACGCTACACATCATTAATGGATCAAAATTATCATGATTGTATAGGAACACGATCAAATTATTATTCATTTAATTCACATGCCTGATTTTTCACGTATCATTTCTATCCACTTATCTAGGTGATGACGTGTACTGCCTTACCAATTTTTTATTTATTTATTTTTATTTTGCACATACCAACACCTTCATAATTAATACGTCCAAAATAATTTGAAAAGACCACAATTAACTTTGAAATCTTCAACTTTCTTGATTCACTATCTTTGTACTGCTCAACTTTGAAGCAATTTATCACCAACAATGTGCAAAGAATTAATTTGATATAACCTTTCATTCTGGAAATACTTGTCCGATTGCCACCTTGCTTACGATTTTTGATACTTCTCTCATGAATTTCTATAAATTTTGCATTGCTTCCTTCTGAATTCTTCACATGCTTTCTTAGCTTTCTTTTCTGATTTTGCATTTTCTTGCTCTTTTTATTTCTATTTTCTTCTAGGCCATGGATACTCCAATTTGTTTAAGCTGCTCTCACTGCTAGAATGTCTTCTTAGGAAGTATCACATCTCAAAGGATTGAAAAGGTTTTCTTCATTAGGACTTCCAATTTTACTATGTACCAAATTTGTGCTTAGTCCTCAGGGAAAAGTATGTTGAATCCAACCGCTAATATCGCTTTTACTTTGATGTGGCTTCTCATTTTGTAGCGTCTCTTCTGGATATAGGGCTTTCTGTGGAAGATGTTCACTCAGCTGCCAACATGATAGTGAGACCTGAATATTTGGAGAATCTAGACACAATTTTATCTGTGGTGCACCCGACCATTGGGATCCCCTCGATGGATGATATTTCGCAGTTCTTAAAGCATGGGGAAATAGTTCCTCTTCGACCTTTTCTCTTAGACCTCCATATTCAGGACTTTGAAACCCAATGGGAACTCACCTACATAGGTTATTTAGCTCTGATAGATGAGGCATCCCACATTGAATGAATAATTACCACCACCACCTGCAACTAGGTTCCCTCTTTTTTGACTTTTTGATGTTTTGAAACAAGAATTTCGATACTGATGTATACACACACACACACACACACACACACACACACACACATATATATATAGCTTTTAGTACTTTCAAAGCATGCATTTACTATGTATGGTTTCATCATTTTTTTGCATTTCACTATATTTCTTTACAAATGTTAAGATTAACTCTCATGTATGCAAGGTAAGTTAAGCAGAATTTACAAATTTAGAGGCTAGACAAAAGAAAAACAAAAAAGAAAAGAAAAGAAAAGAAAACTAACTAGGCATCTAATATAACAAAATATTAACTCTAACAAAGCAGCTAATTCTAATTTCTATGATAATTTCCATTGTTATTTTGGTACGAATTACAATAGGGTTATCTTTAAATTCATTCATTAAAATTTCAACAATCCTATTGCAACAATGAATTATTCTAAATTTTTATTGTTTAATAATCATAAATTCAAAAGAGTACTTACCAATGACTTGGCTCATATGTATGAAAATGACCTCATTAAAGGTCGATTGCATACACTTCGTCTGATGCAACCATACTCTACCTTCTTCCAGCCCTGGTTCATGGTTCTTTTCTATACTCTATTTATTTCCATGAACGAATGCATCCATTTTTTGACTTTCTCCTCCGAGAATTTTCATGTCTTCGGCCCTGTCTTCACTTTGCACTTTATTAGACCAAGATATATCACAATTTATACTATCACCAGAGAGAGAAAAAGTAAAATAATGATATTTTGTATTATGCATAAAATCAATGAAATGTCTCTTTTTATCTTGTAGATTTTCTATTTGGGGTAAAATATATGCATCTCCCGCTCTATTTTCCCATTGCTTTTCTTCATTTGCATTTTCTACGTATAAGGAGAATGATGACTCATCAATTTAATTTCCTCATTTCTAATGCAACATTCTAGAATCTCAACATTTTTTTTGTTTCCTTGCAACATGTTATGATTTTCATTTTAATAATTGTAGTTATCCAACTGTTTTGATGCATTAGTTGATTTTTTAACATTTGCAGTTTTACTAGGGTTACATACACCATTTGCTAACATCTCTTTCCTTCTAGCATTTAGAACTTCTTCTGTTAACAAAATCACTTTACACATGGCTAAGCTCACCTTAGTTAAGAATTTTTCACAACCAAGTTCACCGTGATTAGTTATATCATGAATTCTACATTCGGTGACAAAACCAAAAGTGAGAAAACTTAAAGGATATAATCTTTGATTAAACATTTTCACAAGTTTCTCAACTTCCATACTGGAATACTATCTTTTCTTTATCTTTAATTTACAAGCTTTAAGACTCAGGATTAGATAAAAAAATGGATAATGATGGCCCTCCTTCTAGCGCCAATTCCTGTTGACAACGATTTCACTAGCATCAACAGTGTCGAATAAAAAAATCTATAGACTAACCATGAAAAAGCCTATTCTTCTTGAAAGATATGGAACAAGACAATCTTGAAGGGGAAATCTACCTAAATAGAACAACAAGATTGACTCAGTTCAATCCCAAGTATTCGGTAATCAGGTCATGATCATACTAGGTTTGCTTTAGGGTATGATGTGAATTTGATGTTAATCTCAAAGGGAATATGTCCATTAATTTTCTTTTTATACTAGACACTGAGTTTTCAATTTGGGTTTCAAGAACAATTATCATGAAACTGAAAGATTTGAAAAAATATTTCATGAACATCAACAATTTCATTTGCTATCACTTAAGTAGATTTAGCTTTAAGCATTCAACAATTTTATATAAAACGAAATATTTTCAATAAATTTCCATCCATTCATCTATTTTTTGGGACATTTTCAAATAATTTAAACATCTTTTCTAAAATAAAGCATAAAAAATACTGAAATTAAAATTTCTCCTAGTTATTCTCCACACATGCCCCAAAGAATTAATTAAATCAAAGCAAACCACTGCATACTTCACCAGATTTCTTCATAGCTACATACAAAATGATGCAATCTTTTAAAGAGAGGGTTTAGTTTGGACACCGAGTAGTTTCTTTATACACCCTTAAACAACATAGTATACATGTTTTTTCAGCCGAATTAACAAAATCAGCTACAAAATATTCATGAGATAGGTAGCCATCAAATTGGCTATGATATTAATCAATGTCTACATGCATACAAGTTTTTAGATCGGAATGATTCAAAAAATAGGAAAAAAGAACCAAACTTAAAAAAGTTTTGGCTCTTCTGACATCCACAAATTTTGAACTTAAAATGAGAAAAGATATCCTCTGGCCTTTTATAGAACATAAGGCACAAACAGGATACGACAAATACATGAGAGATAATCTAAGGGACGAATCACATCAAGGCATGTGGAATATAGTGATTGACCAAGAAATTACAATTGAAGTCCTTGATGATTGACTTCAATTGCTCATTGAAGCTCTTCAGGTTTTGATAAATTATTATCGCGTGGATAATCACTTGAATTAGGATAGTGTGTTGGAACTTCCCATACATTTAGAATGATATCATTATCGCTTTGTTCCAACACTCAGTCTTGTTTCAGATCTACTACTCTTGGGAATGGGCTTCCCGCAAAGATGGAAATTTTCTCCCACCACATGTATAATACTAGGATCTCCAGCATTCTGGTGGACTCAAAGTCCTCTTTATTATAACCTCCCAGAGCAAGAAATCTGATCTAGAAATGATTCTATCCACGATTCATGTTTTCCTAATTGTCCATACCTAAACTTTGCAAAACAATTTGTATTTCCTGCAATAATAAATTCCACAAATTAAATCCCTTAAAAAAACATTTATAAACATCTCATGTAAATAAAACCATTATTCAAATATTATAATACTAATTTCCAAATAACACGCTTTCCAAAGCACATCATAAATTATTGTATGATTATCCTCTACATATATATCGGATCACCATACTATCGACGCATTAGATAATCACAAAATTTCAAAACTTCACTTTATTGCAACCCCGTATCCGGTACCTGGGATTCAACTTTACCCATAAACTTTCCCTAGACTTCGGTTTTACCGAACTTTTCTCTATCCTGAGCTTCCAATATCGAACCAGAACACATGGCTCACATATTTATAACCTTTTCACCTTTCAAACATTCCCAATTCCCAGTATACAACACCCGCAACACTTTACTACGAAGCATTCTTTAAATTAAATATTTATTTTACCTTTTTCTCTTTTTTGGTGATCTTCCAAATAGCTAGCTCATACCATAAGAGTAAAAACGTATTGGGTCCCCAAGCTTTACAGTCTTGGGGTATGTTGTGAGACAACACAACACCTATCTAATAACCTAATTATTAGATCCAAAAGGCTGACAAAATGCCAATTTAAATCAAATATTCTCATTTTTCGCTCTTAATTCCTGAAAAAAAGCCCTCGGGACTAAGACACCCTAGGTTGCATCTTGGTCCCGCCAAGAGGGAAAAAGGTGTCACCAAGGGAATCTTGGTCCCACTAGGCTTATTTTGCAGTTTTAAAAGGTGTGTTCCCTAGATTAAAGGTTGTTTGTGGATTTTGGTTGGGTTTACAATTGAAATATGCCTCAGGATGCACAAAAAGGGGTCTTAAGGGTTCATAATAAGTGACCTAAAGGGAATTTAATGCAAGGGGTGCTAAAATAGGTCCAAATTAAGTGTGAAAATGAAATGGTATGAATTTTGGTATGCTACAGTTATTAATGGTAATTAATGTTTAATCAAGTTGAAATTGGAATATACTGATTCACCCACCCCTCTTGATATATTGCGTTCCCTTCAAGAGGAGCATAGGAAAATGAAAGATATAATCAATGTTAGATAAGACCAACAAGTTGGAGTGATAGACAACAAGAAGAGTGTAAGATAAAATACAAAGAATATAAAGGATTCATCAGTGTTTAGTGTTTGGATATTTTACAGAGAGCTAATTAAGGAGGAAGCTATGAGTTAAATATAAATCAATATGATTGAGAAAGAACACATAAGATATGGTGAGATAAGAATAAGGTATGGAGGAGTAGGTGTGTTCACTCAAGGTCAAATATTGCTCCACATGAAAGAGTGGATTAGAGCATCTATGGAGGATTATGTGGAAGAGGTCGTAATAGAGAAGATATTTTAGGTTGTTGGTTCAAACTAAGGAAGATTTCCACTTGACAAGAAAGGTTACTAAAGGTATAAGATAATTCCCAAGGAGAAATAAATAGTTGTAACTATGGTGGTAAAATTGAATGCAACAAAGGAGCATATTAAGATGCTACATTGAAGATATTACAAGTAGATTTAATAAAGGATGGATATAGGAATGAAGCTAGATGGGAAGATAGACTAGTTTTAGAGATGCTATCAGTGAGAGTATTAAAACATAGTGAAGATATTATATCAATGGATGCAGTGAAAGGGAATAACTAGGGAGTTACACAAGAGATATCAAAGTACATGCAATTTTTTTTTTGCATGTTTATACAACAATACAAAGTGAGCAATAAATTGTGAGATGAAACAAGTGAGGGTAGTGTGAAACAAAGATACTCTACACATAAAGGAAAATTAAGAGAATATGCAAACTATTAAATTAAGAAAATCTACCTAATATTATTTTACAAACCATTAATGATTAAAAATATACAAGCTTACCTCAGTGAAAGATGGATGATGACCTTAACTAGCAGGTGTTGATGTCGAAGGCCCAACACTAACCTATTAAAATTCCAATGTGAGTTATAAGATTACCATTCATATAATGTTAAAATATTCACATGTTCTATATTTATTAATTTTTATGAGTTACATACTTGTTGACTTGACATTGTTATGTAATTGGCAGGTGGAGGGTCACCAAACGTAGGGTTGACACTTTGACCCTGAAATTTCATTATAATCAATCAAGTAATTTAGTTAATCTAACATTTGAAAATGAAATTTAATATTTTGAATTTGAACTTGTTAAAATGTAGGTTTGAATATCAATGTGATATGTTTCATTCAACATATCATTTATCATGAATATCTGATCGACTATAGATACATCATGACCACACACATCCTCATAATCCTCATACCCATATACATAAAGAGACCGTTTTGACATAAGTAATGTGGACATTGAGGCCTATAAGGCTTACCCTAGTCACCTTGTGCTTGAGGCCTACTGTATTGTATAGGGTTTTGAGTCAATGAGTTAATAGACTTTAATGTCTTTACCTCAACACCCTCCTTCAAAATGAAAGGGATAGTGATATACTAAAACTTTGGTCTAGCTAAGGGTCTCAGTGCCTAGTTTTGGATATGTTTTTTTGCAAATTTACCTTATATGGAGTCCCCACCTCTACCTTGGAACTCTCACAAATCAAAATAATTACAGAGTTGATTGAGGAAAAATTCACAAGAGTTTCCTCAAAAATTATTGTGGTACACTATTGTTATTGCATGGAGGATGGTAAAAAACAATCCACCACCTATCCCAAAAATTATTCCTTATCACTTAGGGGTGATACCAATAGATAGGGAACCTTTTCCAATCATTGTGTTAGGGTGCATTGGTTCGTGGGTCGATGAATATGGCACATAAGTCATATTTAATTCTTTTTTGTTTTACTTGCTCATATGATAATTTTTTGGCATAAAATTGTTTTAATTCTTCCCTCTTGTTAGACCAACTGTTTATTTTCCCACTCACTAATACTATGTGAGAGAAAATGGGTTGTAGTGATTCGATGAGGCTAGACCTATGGGAATTTGTTGTTGCTGGATATTTCAACCTTGTAATTATTCCCTCAAGTTCTCTTCTATTATTTTCTAGTTTTGCTATTATGTTTTCTTTCATTTCTTGAGGATGTTGAGGTATTGAAGGATGGGTTTCTATGGTTTTTCTTCATGATGATTTTGATGAGGAGGTGAATCAAGGTTTTGATCATTTAGTGGTGCATTCTCAACTCCTAAAATATAAACAAATTCCACTCAAAAACTAATTGAATCTATATATTTAATAATTTTTTTACACAAAATAACTAAAAATACTCACCTCTTCAACCTTGGCATTATTGTGGTCACATTTTGGTGATGAATTGGTGAACATGAAAAAAAAAGATTAGGGTCTCAAAGAACACAAGAACACTTCAATGTGTTTGTAGGCCACAAGTTTGCAATGACAACTTAGGCAAAAATAAAAAATGAAATTCAAATTTGGTGTGTCTATGATCAACAAACAACAATGTGAATGCATTATAATGCACTCGTGTTGAGGTCTATAGGGGGCCAAAAAGGTGGGATGACCACTTTTTGGTCCCCCATATTTGTGTACTTACCTCTATCCATGTCACCAATTTGCTATTCATGACCTTGGTTCAATGATCACATGCTATTTTTGGATGATATTCACTCTCTTGGTCACTCAAAAGTGGGAAGGCTTATCCCTACCATTGGAGCACTTATAAAAACGAAGCGAATAATGTGATGAAAAAGAAAAATATCGAATTTACATTCATTTTATAAAAATATTAAACAAATACTTTTGTTTGAAGGTGACCTTTGAATGAAGGTGCTTTTTCATTAGAGAGATAATAATTAAAATGTCTTTGAATGAAGATGGGCTTTAAAAAATGTATTTCTTGGCTTGAAGGTAGTTTCCAACTCAACTTCAATTGAAAGTGTAGGAAGTTATTTTGCCACTCATAATTGAACTTTCTCATGTTCTCAAAGTGGGAAACACTATTGTGTGTTCACCTTAATAATTGTTGGAACATTGTGAAAACATAAACTAATGAAAATATTAACACTCTAAACTCAATAATTGTATCAAATCCTAAGGTTTATCTTACATATTTAATCTATTGATTCAAAGTTGATGGTCTCATTAGATCAAAAGTAAAGAATTGATTCAATCTATTTATTTGAATTAAACGTTTCAAATTATAGGAAAGAGGTTTATGTTGTTGACAATGAAATTTTTAAAAATGTATATACATAAGAAATCCAAAGCATTTACAAGTCTACCTTTATCTTCAAGAAGATAGTGATTACTCACTAGTTAATAGACCAGTTTGAATGATCTTAAAAGTAAATTAATATTTGATAAAAATTTGATAACACATACATACATACATACATACAATTGATTAAAAAATAGATAGAATAAATCTTAATACATGAATCAAGTGTTTTCAAAATATAAAATTACTATCTATGACACTTTACTACATTTTAATATTTGACAATTAAACCATTTCCTACTATCATAATCAAAAGGTGATTGCCTACCACATCCTTGACAAATGCATCTCTAGATAAATATATAAATATGCCAATTTGGCCGGAACCTGCGCTGAACATGGTTATTGAGAATACTTATTTGTACAACGTGGTTTACTTGTTTGGATCGACAAATTGCTAGACCCCTACAAAGCATTTTAGCCCATTTTAGCCCATTTTCAACTCTATAGCACCAAATTCAAAGACTTTAATTTAATCTGTTATATATTAAATTAGAGATGCCCAAAACGTTTTTTTGCCCATTCTGTCTATTCAAGTAGAGATTCAAGTGATCTATAGCATGGAATTCAAAGCCTTGAGTTTGATCTTTAAACAGCCGGCAAATACTTTTGTCGCCACTTAGCTTTGAATTTTTACCCATGTTTGTACGTTCTAGTGTTGAGATATTCACCATCCACTCCAACAACAACATTTCAAAGAATCTTCTCCATCCTTCCAAATTTGGATGAAACAAACGGGAGACTAAACAAAATTAAAAGTAAGCCCCCACATTTTACAAAATCAATATAGATATTATTATGTTTTTAAACTATATATGAAACAGATAAAAACATAACATCGTCAGAATATTTAGGTTTATTTAATAATTAATGCAATTGAATCAAACATTTTTTAAATTATTTATAAAGCTTGTATTTACAATTTTATTTGATTATCGTTCATTTGTATTTTTTGAATTAATAAAATTTAAATTTTATGTTTCAATGTAATTAAGAAATTTATACGACAACTATAAATGTGATGACATAGATATAAATATTTATATAATTATGTGATACAAGTTTATACATATTCATTTAACAGGAGGTAAAGTGATAAATTTATATGTCAAAATTTGTTCTAATATCACACATGGGCTTCTTTAGTATAGTGAAATCTCCTCATCTATTTAGTTTCATTTGATCATATGATGATTCTAATTATGAGTAAAATAGATGCATCCCTCTTCTCATGAGAATGAGAAGAAATGTTAAGAATATGATGAGATAATCTAGTATTTTCCAATAAAGCATACTCATATTTGTACGCATTAACACATAACTCTAAAAATCAATGATAAGGCTTGTAAAACACACATCTTTTCATGAGTGAGAATAAATTCTCAATAAATAAGCTTTGGAGATAGCCATGTTCAATAGTGTAAAACTTAAATTAGTAGTAAACCTTTCAAATTTCAAGATATAATTTGCATAACTAGCCCATATTATTCTTGCTTTGAATGTATGAATTGATAACAAGTTTCTTAGGCTCAATATTACTGAAATCTCCTCGGCAACACTAGTAACCTGAAAAGATAGGAGTGCAATATCCACAAAACACTAACTTTGAATCCCAAACTGCAAGACCATATCTTCATCAGCGGAGGAATGCAGAGCATTCTCCCAAATAGTCTTCAACATAACTTGCTCAATCAACTTGCAGAGGCTAGAAATTTCTTTTAGCAACATATAACTGTAGAGGCCTAATTGTACTCTTGATCCATTCAACTCTTATAAGCCATGTAAGCTCTTGTAAGCTATATTTTGTAATTATGAGCATGCATCTATTTGTATATTGTATTTGAAAGATGAATTCATTACATGGGATTATGAATTGTTGTTTTATTCATGCAATGAAATTTGGATTTGGTTTATTTCAAATACGAAATGTGCTATTGAAATAGAAAGTTTTCTTACTATGTATTGGTGAACTTGATCTTTTAACATTTATGGGGTAACACTTAGTGAAAACAATAGGGTAAACTTTGGGTATGTTACATATCACAACATTTGAAAATATCTAGAAATTATAATTAGATCATATTTTGGATAGTAAAATCTTCACTTTCCTACCCTCTAGTTAATAGAAATATTTTTTTCAAGAAAATCAAAATCTTGTCACACAAGAAAGCTATTTCACAATTGTGGTTGACAATGAATAACTTTTTCAATTATTGTTATGTTCCATGTGAGTTGTACATCAAAAATCGGAAAGAAGAATCCATTCTCAATTAACCATCTATATTATATGAAAATAAAGACTTATGTCATAGTCTTCCATGCAAAAAATATTTTTCCAACCCAATCGATAGCTTCACAAATTGCAAAAGCCTCCAAATCGATGCCCTACATTGGTTTTGAAAACTCCTTTAATATCTTTGTATATAGAGTATGAAACCAAGTTGAAAAGAATAGACACCACTCACAAACTATAATAACCAACATATATTACTATTGAGAATAAAAACCTTAAGTAACTAATGTTTGTCCAACATTCTTTCTACAACAGACTTTGACAATATAGAAAAACCCCTAACATGTATTGTTCTATGATCAAAGAAAAATTCTAAGAAAAAAAATAAAAACTAGTAATATTGTGTTATCAAAGATAACAGCTCAATGTATGACCTCTCCACAACCTCGCAAGATCATCCCAACCATGTAAATTCAACCTCACAAGCTAACAAAAAATAATAATATCACTATATAATAACATAATAATTTAATAATTAGTAATATTGTGTTATCATTAATATAAATATACATTAATAACCAACAATTTTTTATCTATATATATATATATATATATTTCCTAATCGATAAATAGATGTTAGGAGCAACACCCATTATATTGATATGAATTTTTTTTACATTATCTACCATCATGGCTTTCAGATTACTAGAGTTTGTTTTCCCTCCCATTATATTTTGCCTGATTCTACTTGAGTATTTCTACTTTTCTCTTTACATTACAAAATGAGGGTTTCATACTACTCAAAAAGACCCTCTCCAGCTATAACCTATATAATATCATGATTGACACTACCTGATAAGACAAGCAAACCAAAAAAACCAACAAAACACAATAGGAATTTTTTTGCACCTTCACCTAGTCTTCATTAGACATCGTTGCATGCATCTTCTTCACCTCCATTGCATCAACTATCACTGGGAATTCAGGTCCACATGCACTATGTGTTGGATGGCTAGATTTTTCTTTAATATCTCAAGAGTCTTGCTCTTGACACTCATCACCTCCACTGAGCTCCCAATCCTCACTATCTCCCGGCACCACCCTACTATCCAGTCCTTCCGCTTGGATGTACGCTCCCACCCAGCTCATTGCTGATTTGTTACTCATGCCCACCACTTGAGGGAAGAAGTAGATTGACCTATCAATCTCACCCCACCTCTTCTCCAGCTCTTGTGGTTGCAGAGTATGAACAACTAAAAATTCTAGGACCTCTAGACCATTATCGAGTGACATGTAGTAATGTTGCGAAAGTGGAACAAGCAGGTTACCATCCACATTGTCTAGCGCTTCGTCTATCTCCCTGATTCAAGCATGTTCGAAGATCATTTGGAAGAGCTTCTTCATTTTTTCTTTCAAGAGCTCCATGTACAAGAGCATGGCCAAGAACATGGCCAGTATTTCCACATTTTCCTTGAACCTTTGTCGAGACATGATAATTTTTTTCCCCAATACCTTCTTTGTTGCCCACAAGATCAGAGGGTGCAAAGAATTTAGAAGAACTTTAAGTCTTTTATCTATTATCTCTCTTTAGAAGGACTGTTGTTGCTTGGTCATTTTTAAAAATAGCAGAGTCTCCATCTCTACTGAAGAACCTACACACAAAATTACAATTTCACACATTCCAAACCTACTTCTCACTTTTCCCTCTTTGAGTGCCTTGAGCTCTTTCTATCCTCATTTCCTCTGCCTCCACTATGATGGCCACTTAGAGAAGTGTACCACCCCATCCCATCCACTATCTTTTCCATTCAATGCAATTACATACATCGTCGGTTACTTATGATCCCTATTATCAAAAGATGTTGCTAGTTTCACATGTATATTGTTCCCAATTCCGACCTCTATCCCATCGTACTCTTGTGCTTCAATTCCCATAAGTGATCTACTATGTTAGCTCATCACCATTTACTACTCTTAATTCCTCCACCACAACTATTGATTATTGCATGCTTTCCATTCCCACCTCCCTTATTTTATTTTGATTGTGCTTGGGAGCCTGCGCTTGTGCCTTCGCCTCAAGTCCTTTGTACCTTGCTAAACTACGGCTGCATGAGC
The DNA here is from genome assembly GCA_007115665.2 of Sequoiadendron giganteum. Taxonomy (NCBI): domain Eukaryota; kingdom Viridiplantae; phylum Streptophyta; class Pinopsida; order Cupressales; family Cupressaceae; genus Sequoiadendron; species Sequoiadendron giganteum. The sequence continues at coordinate 345,711,888 of CM021110.1, forward strand.
TGTCAAAAATCTTATAAACCTCCTCTTCTTGGAATCATCAATATTTCCCTAGAAAATATTCATCCGGATTTGGCTATCTACAGGCTGTACTCTTGACGTCACAACTCCTCATGGCAAGCTGCCGTTAGAGAACCATCCCATTTTATCTATTAAAATAAGTGCCTCCTAGTTTTTTCTTCACTATATTTTTGGCAGATCCATCTACCTATGTTATTGAGCACACGGTCTGTCCTACCTTCTAAGCTATCATTCAATGGAAAGCGGGTATCCTTATCATTCCACTTTCTTGCCTTGTCAGTCATTCTTTTCTATTGCTTCCTTTTCCAATTTTTCTGCCTTTTGGTTACCTTCCTTGTAAATGTGGCTCACTTTAAACTCCTCGAATTTTCCTAGGAGCTATTTTATTAGTTGTAGCCAATGATTTAATTTCCAATTGGGGGCATTATTAAGCCCAATTGTATTGATAGTTATTAGCAAATCTCCTTCCAGGTGTACATTCTTCACTCCAGTCACTACTCCTAGTTGAAGACCCTTCAATGCCACTCAAAACTCTGCTTCATTATTGGTGCATACTCCTAGTGGACTTGATTTTCTATAATTTTCTTCCCAAATTTATCACGGGCCACACATCCTACTCCTATTAGCCCTGGATTGCCTCGTGCAACATCGTCAAAATTTATTTTGATCCACCCTCCTTCTGGTGCTTCCCATACAACTTCACTTCTTTTTTTGTTGGCTATGTCACTATGGCCTATTCCACACATTTGGGGAATGATTATCCCACTAAATGTTTTTTTCATTTAATCATCCCAATTAGTGTAGATCATTTGCTTCCTAAATTTTGATTGGGCTACCTCACTAACTATTTCAATGATCATGCTTTCTATTTTGGCACAAAGTCTCTCCTGATTCATTTCCTTGTCTTGGTATTGTTGGATGTTGTGGTTGTGTTGTTGATATGTGGTTTTCATTGATGTCAACACTATTAGCATTAATGTTTTGAAGGCTGTATATGTCAAGGATATTGAGAAAATTATATTAAATATGTTGGAAGCTACCTGTGAAGCTGTGAAGTTCAAAGTGGTGGAAAATTTAGTATATTGGTATTCAGAAGTTGCACTTTAAAGGGTTTTTTGCTGAGCATATCTAGTTTATACTTTAAAATTTTTAGTGGTGTGCATCAAGATTTGTGCAAGTTGTGTGTTTCTATGTTCCTACAGTTATTTTGTTATTGTAGTTGATGTTTCTAAAAGAAAAGAATGCAATTCTGGCGATTCTAGTTGTTGTGTATACTCCAACAATGTTCGTTGATGTTTCTATATCGTGTTGTATCCTTGTTGCATGTTTGCATTGATCGGTGTGATCATGATCAAAGATTTTTTCTTTGTGTGTTCGGGTTTTCATGTTCTTGGCCAACATGATAGTTGTAGCATGTTGCGGATCCTCATGGATTAATGTTTTAATGTTTGGAATGTTTGAGGATGTTGTTTTAGGTCTTCATTATGTTGTAACGAACTTTGGTTGGTGCACATTGAGATTTTTTCATGAATTGGGCCGACAGTTTGTAATTCATTTATTCTTTTATTTTTGGCTGACAAAGTTGTTGATGTAATTCCATGTAGAGGATATATAAGAGTGATTGTTTCTTCATTTTGAAGTGTGAGAGATGTATATGTGAGAAGTATGAATGCGAAGTGTGTGAATAAAGATTAGATCATTCGATTGCAGAGCAGAGTGTGAATAATTTTGAGCAATGTTTGAAGAAGTTTTTCTGTGCCTAACCGAAACTGTCATCGAGCTTTTGAAGAAGCTAATTTCTCAGTTTAACCTCCTTAAATGGATTTAATCTAAAATTTTTATGTATGACATTTTGTCTTCTTTTGAGCAATGAGCTCTAGGTAGTGTGCCTGAATGAATGTGCATTCCTTATTCATTTTTCTTTATACTTTTAACAGGGTATAAATTATGGATTAACCTCCACTGTGGTTTTTCCCCTAATAGGGTTTCCAAACAAAAATCTTGGTGTCATGTATGCTTTTGATGTTTTGTTGATTCATTCTTTCACTATTATTTATCAGATCTTAGATTAAAGGTTAATAAGGTTAAATAAGTGTTAAATTTTGTGATAATTGATTCACCCCCCCTCTTAGTTGTTTGTCCTTGTTTTGCCAACAATTGGTATCAGAGCAGGTTCCTCTAAAGAATTTTAATAGCTTGAGGTGATCTGAGATAGCATCATACAAGAAGGATAGTCTTAGATTCGATGGAAGAAACTACTCTCTATGGAAGGCTAGAATGGAGTGTCATTTGAAGTGCATTGGTGAACCATTCTAGAAGATTACAAAGAATAGATATGTTATTCCTCAGAATGGTCCCTCTACTCCTGATGAGATCAAAGAAGCTGAAAAAAATATCAAGGCTATAGAAGAATTATTGAGTGGTCTGACAGATTCAAAGATGAAAAATGTAATGGGTCTGAGAATAGTGTAGACACATAAAAATGACTAAGGCCTGCAAGCACTATTTTACCACCTTTCATTCTAACATAATTATGACATTTTAATTATGTTTCTAACCCACCTTCAACTATTAATTAAATAACTCATAATTATTTAATTAATTCATTATCTTCTATTCTTCATGATTATTAAATAAATAAATCATATTTATTTATTTAATGTGTCACTAATTATCAAAGTCATCTCATAATTAAATAAAGTTTTATTTATTTAATTAATCTTCATCATTAATATCCTCATGATTATTAAATAAGTATATTTTAATATATTGATTTAATATGTCACTAATTCCTAAATCCTCTTTTAATTAAATAGATTCATTAATTTATTTAATTAATTAACTACCTCTTCTAAATTAAATAATTATTTTTAATTATTTAATTGCTTTATGTGACACTTCCACCTTTTTAAATAAAACAATTTATTTAAAAATGTCTCACATAGTTAACTGATTCTTCCTTTAGTAATTAATTTCAAAAATCTATTACTCATTATCTCACAAATCCATATTTTGAATTAATTTAATTCAAAATGGAAATATTCTTCTACAAATCAAGTAATTGCTAAAATTACTGATTTTCTAAAATCTCATCTCCTTATCTTCTGATTTTTACTAATTTCATCTCAATGTCACATTTATTCTCCACCATTTGATTTCATTTCCTAAATTAAATCTTGTCCACACATTTGGGGATCTTTTCCTTAATCCTAATTGAGAGTTGCCACTTTGAATCTTGACCTTTGATTCTAGAGCATTTTCTCAACCCCTCATCTCATCCATCCGTTCAAGATTGCATTTTCTATAAAATGGAAATCTTGTCCTCATTTTCGACCTCTTAATATTGCACATCTATTATTATTGCATTTTTATTATCATCTTTAGGCTTCTTAACTACTTGCATTCTAGATTTAATATCCATTTGCATTTAGGTCATATAAATCCTTTAAAGTATTGTTTTGGACTAGACATATAGATTTTGCTCATCAAATCTGAGGGCATTCATTTATCATAGCAAGCTAAGGAGGTACAATGGAAATCAATCATGGAGGAGAGAAGATTGGGTGAGACTATTCTAGTTTCATTTCTTTTCTCATTTATCTCCCATGTATTTTATTGTTTGTTTGGATTTAAATATTGCATGCATCATATGAACTAACATAATCTATTTCGCAGAAATCCATCATTACAAATAGCATATGAGATCTGGAAGAAGCTGGAAAAATTGAATGAAGGAGATGCCCAAGTGAAAGTTGATAAGCTACAAAGTCTAAAAGGCAAGTGGGAAAACTTGAAGATGAGCTAAGATGAAAAATTTATTTCTTTCATGCAAAAAGTAAATGAACTAGTGATGGGGATTAGATGTGCAGCAAAATACTGGATGAAGAAGAGATTGTGGCTAAAGTGCTAAGATCATTTCCTATTTCTTACAAAATGAAAGCTCATGCTATTGAATAGCTCAAGACAGTAACAAATGTGACAAGAGATATGCTAATTGGTAAGCTTGCTACCTTTGAATTGAGTGAATTTGGTGATTCTACTCCTAAGACAAAATCTGCATTTAAGGCTACTGTATTCGGAAGAAACCACCAGAGATATGATATGGGAGAAAGTTTTAGAAAGACATTCAAGTATGAAGATGAGATGAAATAGATTGAAGATGAAGAAAGAGAATCAGAAGAGCTGGAAGCATTGATTGTGAAAAGAGAAGCCAGAGGAAAAGGTAAGTATAAAGGAAAGTTTCCTATTAAATGTTTCTCTTGCAATAAGATTGGTCATTTTGCATCAAGGTGTCCTGAAAGATTTCCTAAGTTCAAACCTGATAAGCCTACATTTCAAAATAAATGTTATTATGCTGAATAAGGTGTTACTGATGAAGAATTTGATAATGAAAATGGAAATGAAGATGGATGGGTATTCATTGCTATCAAGGAAAATGGTACGGTGTCCACTAAATCTGCTAGTAATAAGAATATTGAGAAAGCTCTTGCAACCAGAATTGAAGAAAAGGATGAGTGGGTTATTGACAACAGATGCTCACATCATATGACTGGTGACAAAATAAAGTTTCTAAGCTTGGAAAAATATGATAGTGGTGTTGTAAGATTTGGAGACAACAATGCTAGTGTGATTTGTGGCAGAGGCACTATTTCTCTTGGTGTTAAATATAATATTGATGATGTCGTTTATTTTGAAGTATTGAAGCATAACTTGTTGAGTGTTGGACAGATGGTAGACAAGGGATACAATCTTTAGTTTAAAGATGGAAAATGTAGGATATTGGGAAGTTCTAGAAATGTAATTGCTTCAAGTACAAAGATAAGAGGTAACATTTTCACCTGAGTGCTACTAGTGAAATTTGTTTAATTGATCAAGTTGATGTAAGTTGGTTATGGCATAGGAGGCTATGCCATGTGAATTTTGATAACATTGTCAAAGTAAGCTCCACTCAAGCAATTAGAGATCTTCCTAAGCTAGTGAAGCCTACTAACACCATATGCAAGGAATGTCAAATGAGAAAGTAGAATAGAATTTATTTTCAAAGAAAACAACATCATTCTAATGGAATATTGGAGTTGGTGCATACTGATCTATGTGGTCTAGTGCAGAGCACCCCGAACCTGGAATTATAAATTACTTAGGCAGTTAGCATTTCAAGGGGACCATGAAAATAAATGGTTACGAATGTAAATGTAATCAGTTAGCATTGATAGATTCATGCGAAAGAGTGGAAAACAGTTGTAATCAACTGGGCATATCGGGTAGGGAACGGTTTAGTTAACTGCCGTAGAATCTCTTTCATAAAAAGAACATGTGTGTGTAACCGCACGGTAGAAGGAGGGAGAGAAAAGAGAACAGTGCGAATAGAGAAAGAAGTGACAGGAGAGGAAAAGAGAGAGGAGGAAATATTAAGGAATGTGTTTTTTTTTGTGCAACTCTGTTTCCTATCGATTAGCATCATTCTCTTTTTGTCTCTGGTTTGTTTGCGTTGTAATACTATAGAAACAGATCGGTGGAAAGGTTTGCACCATTTGTTTAAATGTAATGATGAATGCAGTTAGTTTTGAGGAATTCGATAGATGTGGACTGTTTTAAATCACCAATGTTGACAGTCCTGAAATCTTACCTTCTTCCCGGGAGCAGCCCGCGAACCACAGCCTGGGGAAGCTCGACCTTTTGTGTGGAGCGATGCGTATGAATTGGCTTTGGAAGTGGAAGGTGGCAGAATGTTTCTTGGAAAGGATATGGAACCCACGACATGGTGGAAGGTATCACTCATGGCCAATTCTTTGTGATAGTCCAGTGCTTGTTACAGTCCTGCGAGCCTACCTACTCCCTTGGAGCCACCCGCGAACCACGACATAGTGGTAGCTCAACCATACTGGTTGAGTGGTGTATGTGGCTTGGCCTTTGGAAGCATGGAGATGGCAGACAGTTTGGAGGACATGGCATTCCCTTCCCATGCCAGGGAGTACCCGCGGTCAAGTTATATAGTTGACTGTGGTTTGTTTGCTTTGCAACACCATGGGGACAGTTTCTTGGAAAGGATGGAAAATATGGAACCCACATCATGGTGGGAGCTTGATCTTTTGATTCATGGGTCAGTTCTTTATGAGAGACCCATGTGCTTGGCCTTTGAATAGCATAGAGGTGTGCATCAAAATTTGTAATCTTTGCTCGACAGGCACCCTGGAGACCGAGGAAGTATTTGCAGTTTGTTGAGTGGACGAGCTTGGCCATTGTGTGGCTATGGGTGGTTGGCTCAGTGTGGAACAGTAGCAGGGTGGAGGCTATCACTCAACCATTGTAGTGGAGCCATCATATGCTGGGTAGATCTGCAAGGCATGAGGAAGTGTGAAAATAGGAAGCAATGGTAGAGGAAGATTAGAAGACATGGAGTAACTATGGAGGAAAGATAACGGTGATATGCAACATACAAGAAGTCTGCAAAGATGATAGTTTGTTTTGAGCCATAGTGATAAGCAGCCATCAGAAGCTGTCAGGAGTAAATTCATTGCATTTGGAGATTTGGAGTATTTTTTTTATTATTACATCAGAATGGTATCAGAGTGAGCAAAAGGTCTGGTGATGATTGAGAGTTTTATGTCACTGCATAGGCAGAAGAAAATCGAAGCAAAAGAACGGTGATGAGAAAATGTAAGGAACTGGAAATTTTTTTCGGTGACCATTGTTGTGTTATTGGACATGTTTGTGTTGCAGGTGTGCTTGGACCATCTCGCTGCAAGCAGGAAAGAAGTCCTTGCAAGAGTTTGTGGGTAGACAAGAGAGGTTTATCTTGACCATCCTCCAACAGAGACACGCCTCGAGTAGGGTGCCCTAAAGCAACCACTAAGAGAGGGTGGTAGGTGCATAACCAGAGTCTACTAATTGGGTAAGACAGATGGTATTGGTTTTGGTAGGTCGATGCAGCCTTGCGAGGGAGGAGTAGCAGCCTGACAATACTCAGTATTCCAGTTCCTGATGATTGCAGGATTGAAGAGGGACGTTGAAGCCCGGAGAGTTGCAGCCGCTTTGTGTTGCAGGTGCATTTCCAAAGACTGGAAATATTTTTTTTTTGTTGGTTGGTTGTATGGTGCAGAGCACCCCGACCCTAGAATTATAAATTACTTAGGCAGTTAGCATTTCGAGGGGACCATGAAAATAAATGGTTACGAATGTAAATGTAATTAGTTAGCATTGATAGATTCATGTGAAAGAGTGGAAAATAGTTGTAATCGACTAGGCATATCAGGTAGGGAATGGTTTAGTTAACTACCGTAGAATCTCTTTCATAAAAAGAACATGAGTGTGTAACCGCACGATAGAAGGAGGGAGAGAAAAGGGAACAGTGTGAATAGAGCAAGAAGCGACAGGAGAGGAAAAGAGAGAGGAGGAAATCGGGCTCTCTGGCTGAAGGAATGTGTTTTTTTCTGTGCAACTCTGTTTCGTGTCGATTAGCATCATTCTCTTTTTGTCTCTGGTTTGTTTGCGTTGTAATACTATAGAAACAAATCGGTGGAAAGGTTTGCACCATTTGTTTAAATGTAATGATGAATGCAGTTAGTTTTGAGGAGTTCGATAATTGTGGACTATTTTAAATCACCAATGTTGACAGTCCCAAAACCTTACCTTCTTCCTGGGAGCAGCCTGCGAATCACAGCCTGGGGAAGCTCGAACTTTTGTGTGGAGCGATGCGTATGACTTGGCTTTGGAAGTCGAAGGTGGTAGACTGTTTCTTGGAAAGGATATGGAACCCACGACATGGTGGAAGGTATCACTCATAGTGACTTCTTTGTGATAGTCCAGTGCTTGTGACAGTCCTGCGAGCCTACCTACTCCCTTGGAGCCACCTGTGAACCACGGCATAGTGGTAGCTCGACCATACTGGTTGAGTGGTGTATGTGGCTCAACCTTTGGAAGCATGGAGATGGCAGATAGTTTGGAGGACATGGCATTCCCTTCCCATGCTAGGGAGTACCCATGGTCAAGTTATATAGTGGACTGTGATTTGTTTGCTTTGCAACACCGTGGGGACAGTTTCTTGGAAAGGATGGAAAATATGGAACCCACATCATGGTGGGAGCTTGATCTTTTGATTTGTGGGTCGGTTCTTTATGAGAGACCCATGTGCTCAACCTTTGAATAGCATAGAGGTGCATATCAGAATTTGTAATCTTTGCTCGATAGGCGCTCTGGAGACCGAGGAAGTATTTGTAGTTTGTTGAGTGGATGAGCTCGGCCATTGTGTGGCTATGGGTGGAGGCTATCACTCAACCATTGTAGTGGAGCCATCACATGCTGGGCAGATCTGCAAGGCGTGAGGAAGTGTGAAAATAGGAAGCAGTGGTAGAGGAAGATTAGAAGACATTGAGTAACTATGGAGGAAAGATAACAGTGATATGCAGCATACAAGAAGTCTACGAAGATGATAGTTTGTTTTGAGCCATAGTGATAAGCAGCCATCAAAAGCTGCCAGGAGTAAATTCATTGCATTTGGAGATTTGGACTATTTTTTTAATTATTACATCATGGTCCCTCCAGAATCAGAAGTCTACAAGGAGAAAGGTACTTTATGCTGCTTATTGATGATTAGTCTAGGATGATATGGGTTGATTTCTTGAGAGAAAAACATGAAGCATTAGAAAATTTCAAAAGTTTCAAAGCTATGGCCGAGAATGAGACAGGTTTAAAGATTAAATGCTTAAGGTCAGACAGAGGTGGTGAATTCACTTCCCAGGAGCTCAATTCTTTGTGTGAAGAGCATGGAATCAAAAAGATAGTTATCTCCTCCGCAGACCCCTCAAAAGAACAAAGTTGTTGAGAGAAAGAACATAACAATTCTAGATGCTGCTAGAACTATGATGTTGGAAGGTAATGTTCCTCATATCTATTGGAGAGAAGCTGTAAGCACTGCTATATACACTATCAACCGGGTAAATGTCAGTGGTAATTCTAGTAAGACTCCTTTTGAGTTGTGGTTTGGTTATAAGCCTACTACTAAATATCTCGAAATATTTAGAGGTAGATGTTATATGAAGAGAGATGAAGATATAGGAAAGTTTGATGCTGGGAGTGATGAAGGAATCTTTTTGGGTTACTCTACTAAGAGTAAGGCCTACCGGTGCTATAATAGAAGATTAAGGAAAATGGTTGAAAGTGCAAATGTTAGAGTTGATGAAGACACTGCTAGATCATCCTGATACTATGGATATGATTCAGATGACCAACATGATAGTACTAATAATGGAAAGAATGCTTTGACTCAAAATCAAGTTCAAATTGTGCCGGTGAATCAAGAGAATCAAGAAGGAGAAGCTAGTGGAAGTGTAGAAGAAAGAACCGAAGAACCATAAGTTCGAGAGAATCCCAAAGTTCTAAGGTATGTGAAGCTAAATCATTCTGAAAATTAGGTTATATGAAACAAGAATAAAGGTGTGCAGACTAGAAGAAGAATTGCAAAAGAGTATTGTTTGATTTCCAAGACTGAGCCCAACAATGTCAATGAAGCATGTAAAGATGAATATTGGATGGAAGCAATGAAGGAAGAACTGATGCAGATAGAGAAAAATGATACATGGATTCTTGTTCCTAGACCTCAGGATAAAAATGTGATTGGAAACAAATGGGTCTTTTAGAATAAGCTGAATGAACAAGGTGAAGTAGTCAAGAATAAAGCAAGACTGGTATGTAAAGGGTACTCACACATGGAAGGTATTGATTTTGAAGAAATCGTTGTCCCTGTTGCTAGAATTGAAGCTGTAAGATTATTTCTTGCTTATGTTGCTTTTAAGAACTACAAATTCTATCAAATGGATGTAAATTCAGCATTTCTAAATGGTGAGCTAGAAGAAGTATATGTTGAGCAACCAGATGGATTTCAACTGACTGATAAAGGAGATATGGTTTTCTGATTGAAGAAAGCATTGTATGGACTCAAAAAAGCCCCTAGAGCCTGGTATGCTAGAATGGATAAATACTTGTTGAAGCTTGGATTCAATAAAGGTACTGATGACAGTAATCTATATTTTAAGATGGATCGGGATAAAGAGTTGATTATTGAAGTCTTTGTCGATGACATCATTTTTGAAGGTGATGATGACATGTATGAAGTTTACCGATGAAATGAAGAGTGAGTTTGAGATGTCAATGATTGGAGAGCTAAAATTATTTTTAGGATTGCAAGTTACTCAGTTAGATAATGGAATATTTATATCTCAATCCAAATATGTAAGAGAGTTACTGAAAAAGTTTGACATGGAAGACTCTAAACCAGTTGGTACACCTATGGTAACCGGATGCAAGTTAACACAAAATGATGATTCTCCTAAGGAAAATCAAACAAGATACAGGTCAATGATTAGTGGATTAATTTATTTGACTCAGACCAGACCTGACATCATGAATGCTATATGTATGGTTGCAAGATATCAAGCTGATCTGAAGGAATCTCATGTGACTGTTGTGAAGAGAATTTTCAGATACTTAAAAGGGACAGTTGACTTTGGTCTTTGGTATCCTAAAGATGATTATCTTACCTTGAGCACCTTTACTGATGCAGATTGGGTAGGAGATGTGGATGATAGAAAAAGTACCAGTGGTGGTGCCTTCTTCTTGGGGAAGAAGTTGGTGTCTTGGTTAAGTAAAAATAAAAATTCCATTTCCCTATCTACTGCTGAGGTAGAATATATTGCTACTACAAACAATTATACTCAAGTAATATGGATGAAGCAGATGTTGAGAGATATTAGAATTGAGTATGATGAGCCTATTTCTATATTTTGTGATAATTCAAGTTCCATAAATATTTCTAGGAATCCAGTGTTGCATTCAAAGATAAAACATATATCTATCAAATATAACTTTTTGAGAGACAAAGTGAGTGACAAAGAAGTCAGAATGGAGTATGTGCCTACTAAGGAATAGATTGTAGAAATATTTACTAAACCATTTCCTAAGGATACTTTTGAGTATCTCACAGGGAAGTTAGGGGTGATTTCCCCTCCTAATATGTACTAAGATGTAAGTCTTTCCATCAACCCGTGCATTCATAGTCATATCTTGATCCAGATTGATGTTGTGGTGGCTGCTACTCAGGGACAATAGTTAGATGATTCAGATATGTGGTTCAGAGCATGTGTACCTTTTCCATTTATGTCAAAGGGAGAGAAGAGAAATGTGAAAAAATTTGGGGGAGAAGAGTAGAACAAAAAGGGGAGAAGAGTGATGTAAGGGGAAGAAGAATAGTATAAGGGAAGACTGTTAAAAGTAGAGTTAGTTGTGTTGATGGTATTTTTCACATCATGTGTTGCCATCAATGCTAAAGGGGGAGATTGTTGGATTTTGTGGTTGTGTTGTTGATATGTGGTTGTCATTGATGCCAACACTATTAGCATTAATGTTTTGAAGGTTGTATATGTCATGGATATTGAGAAAATCATATCAAATATGTTGGAAGTTGCATGTGAAGCTGTGAAGTTCAAAGTGGTGGACAATTCAGTATATTGGTATTCAAAAGTTATGATTTAAAAGGTTTGTTGGTGAGCCTATCTATTTTATACTCTGAAAGTTTCAGTGGTGCACATCAAGATTTGTGCAAGTTGTTTATTTATGTGTTCCTATAGTTATTCTGTTATTGTAGCTGATGTTTCTGAAAGAAGAGAATGTAATTCTAGTAATTTTATTTGTTGCGTATACTCCTACAATATTCGTTGATGTTTCTAGATCATGCTCTATCCTTGTTGCATGTCCGCATTGATCGGTGTGATCGTGATCAAAGCTTTTTCTTTTCTATGTTCAGGTTTTCATGTTCTTGGCTGACATGATGGTTGTAGCATGTTGTGGATCCTCGTGGATTAATCTTTTAATGTTTAGAATGTTCGAGGATTTTTTTTAAGGTCTTCATTATATTGTGACCAACTTTGGTTGGTGCGCATTGAGATTTGTTCATGAATTGGGCCGATAGTTTGTAATTCATTTATTTTTTAATTTTTGGCCGACAAAGTTGTTGATGTAATTCCATGTAGCAGATATATAAGAGCGATTGTTTCTTCATTTTGAAATGTGAGAGATGTATACGTGAGAAGTATGAATGCGAAATGTGTGAATAAAGATCAGATCATTCGATTGCAGAGAAGAGTGTGAAGAAGTTTGAGCGAAGTTTGAAGAAGTGTTTCTGTGCCTAACTAGATCTATCATTAGGCTTTTGAAGAAGCTAATTTCTTAGTTCAACCTCCTTAGATGGATTTAATTTGAAATTTTTATGTAAGCCAACGCGTCTTCTTTTGAGCAGCGAGCTCTAGGCAGTGTGCCTAAATGCATGTGCATTCCTTATTCATTTTTCTTTATACTTTTAACAAGGTATAAATTATGGATTAACCTCCACCGTGGTTTTTCACCTAACAAGGTTTCCACACAAAAATCTTGGTGTCATATGTGCTTTTGATGTGTTGTTGATTCATGCTTTCACTCTTATTTATCAGATATGATATTAAAGGTTAGTAAGGTTAATTAAGTGTTAAATTTTTTTACAACCGATTCACCCCCCCTCTCAGTTGTCTATCCTTGTTTTTCCAACAAGAATATCTTTCTGTTGCACTCTTTCCAAATCTCCCAAATTATGATTGAGGGGGATATATGCAAGATGCTATCAAATATTTCTTTCCTTTCCAATTGTGGCCACATGTTGAACCATGCCAATAAAATCGTAGGTTGCAGGCATTGAAAAATCAATTTATTCATGAAAAAATTCCAACATTGTTCTAAGTATGGGAAACTTAGCAACAGGTGTTCCACATTTTATTGCTCTTCTTACATAGAACACATCGCCCTAGTCCCTATATTCCAAGGGTGGCTAGTCTTTCCTCGATGAGGATTCTTTTTTGAACTACCAGCCATGCAAAAACACCTACCTTTGGGAGACAATGTTTCCCCCACATGAGTTTGCTAGGCCAGTTCTGTCTATCTTCCTCTATTTATTTGATTCTATATCCAAATTTGAATGCATATGACCCTATAGTTGAGCCACACCACCTTATAGTATCTTCCTGATTGGATGGGGAGAACGTTCTTTATTTGAGGATTGTAGATAAAGCATCCTTTTGATCTTGTGGGACATTTAGATCTTGTAGGGAGTGTCATTCCCATTTTTGGATTTCATCTTGCCATTTTGATATGCCATAATTGCATATCTTATCCCCCAGACCCGAATCGACTCTGCTTTGATTTTCTCCAAGTTGGGATGTTTTGCCACCTAGGGCTCTTTTGCCATTCCAAGAGTCCATCTAGAAGGATGTTGACTACCAATTTCTTACTTCCCAAGTTACATGCTTGGTGATAATGTCTGTGCACTCCAACAAATAATTCCATATTGTTGAGCCTCTCAGGGGGTCTTTCGTTGTTAAGATTCGAGTTGGGGAGTCTGAGTCCAAGTATTTTATTCTTATTATTTTCACTTATTTCTTCTCTCCTTGCACATACATGTCCCACAAAAAAATTTCCCCCATAGCCATGTTCATCAACTTTAGTTGTTTTATACCTACTCCCCATGCTACCCTGGGTGTGCATACCTTCTCCTAGGCCACTAGTGGAAGCTTTTTTTGCTCTCTTGTTGCACTCCAAAAGAAGTTTCTTAAGATTTGATTGAGTTTTTCTTCAACCACTATTGGGATCTTCAGGAAGGCCATTGAATACATTGTATTGGATGATAGTACTACTTTCACCATCATCAACCTTCCTACTGATGACAACCACTTCCCTTTCTAGGTCCCCATTTTCTTCTTGTAGTTATTTACTAGGTTCTCCCAGTAACATTTTTTGTTGATGCCAATGAAGAGAGGTGTTCCTAGGAACCTACCTAGAAATTTTGTCACTCTTAGTATTAGGATCCTTTCCAATGCCCTCTGCAAACTAGGTTAAGTGTTGAGAAAGAAAACTTTTGATTTTAACTAGTTGGTACTCTATCTTGAAGCTAGGCAATACTCATCTAGGAAAGTTTTGATAGTCTGAGCATCCTTTCTACTTATTGTTCCAAATAGCATTGTATCATCTGTGAATTGTTGGTGGGTTATTTTTTCCAATCCATTTTCTATTGGCACTCCCTTCCACTCTCCTACCTACCTCAGTGCACTAATTCCCCTACCCATAGTCTCCTCCATGATGATGAACAAAGTGGGAGATAGGGGGTCCCCTTGTCTGATACCTCTGATACCTCTTGAGGATGCAAAAAAACCTTGTGATTTCCCATTTACTAGGATATAGAACTTGGAAGTTGATATGAAACTACTTACCCAACTTATCCATTCCTCCATGAATCCAAACTTCTTGAGCACCTCTAGTAGGAATTGTCTCTCCACTAGATCATATGATTTGAGGATATCTATCTTGAGAATCATATGAGGCTCCCTTGCCTTTCTGGTTGAATGAAGGGTTTCATGAGATGTGATGATTCCTTCAACAATTGACCTATGTAGGGAAAATCCTCTTTTCTCCTCCAAAATGATCTGGTTTAGAACACCCTTCAATTTGTTGGCTATGATCTTGGTGATTAATTTATAGACTGTATTTCATAATGTAATAGGTAAAAAATCCTCCATTGCCTGAGGGTTCTTCTTCTTGGGGATTAGGGCCAAAAAATTATGATTTTTTACACCCAACATGGTCATCTTTTTCCTTGATTCTTCTGCAACCAGAGTCAGATCCTCCCACACAATTTCCCAATTTTTTTGAAAGAAGCCAACCAAAAATTCATTTGGTCTTAGGGACTTATTAGGGTTTAGCTAGAATGTTGCTTTCTTCACCTCTTCCATACTTATTTTATGATATATTAATTTTTTTTGATCTTCTCCTATTACTATTGGGATAGAGCTTAGGATTTTGTGCCAAGAATTTCTATTATCCAGAGCTAGTCTGTTTAGAATTGTCTGAAAGTAATTCACCACTTCCTCATTGACCTCATCCATTGATTGGGTTTTTGTTCCATTCTCCCTTCTAATTGTTGTGATTCTATTTATTACTATCGTTCTATGGAAGTACTTTGTATTTCAGTTTCCTTCCTTCATCCATGTTTCCCTCGATTTTTGTTTCCAAAAACACTCCTCTTTTTTTAGAATTTTTTCCAACTCTTCTTTCAGTATTTTTTCTACTTCAAAATCATCACCATCCATGCCATTTTCTATAATGTGTTCATTGAGTGCAACCTATTCTTTTTCTACTCTCTTTCTCCTGGAAGATGTTTTTAAAGTGCTCCTTGTTCCATTCCTTCACCTTGTTTTTCACATGATTAAGTTTTTTTCTCATCTTCTATAACTGAGAACGGTTCTCGATTCTCAACTCCTACCACCATTCAACAATTAAATATGGGAGTCTTTCATTCCTAAGCCACATGTTTTCAAATTTGAATGGACTACCTTGTGGGGATGTATCTAGTTGGATGAAGAGTTGGAATGGGAAATGGTTTGATCCAACATACAGCAGTATGCTGGCTTCTTGTATTTGATTCTCTCCCCCTAATCCCCAATCCCCAAAAAGGAAAAGTTTGTCTAGCCTCTCTGCCATACTAGTGAAGCCTTTCCTCCTATTGGTCCATTTGAAAGTCACATTTTTTTTTGTATGTCAAACAATTGATTAGTGTCCACAAATTCCTAGAAGTCTTGTTGAGTTCTAGTGGATTTACCCAATCGACCCCTCTTTTCTCCACAACTTAGAGTGGCATTGAAATTACCAGCTAGAATTCCTTTCTCTCCCCTGAGATTTTCTATGGATGTGGATAATTGTTGCAATAAATTTCTCTTTTCTTCTATGCCTATAGGCCCATAGATATTTATTATTGTAAATTGTTCATTATTTTGGAGCAGTTTGCATTTTATTTCTATACAGCTCTTGTTCTCCTTTACCACCACTCCTGATATTGCTAGTGGGTTCCAAAGGATACCTAGTCCCCCTGAGGCTCCCTCAGCTCCCACATAGTTCCCCTTCCACTGCCTCCACCAATTGAGTCTATTTTTTCTTTCTTCTATGTCTCACTTTGTTTCTTGTAGCAAGAAAATGTTTGCTTTTGATTAGTCAATTTGGTGCTTGACCAAACACAATTTGTTAGGGGTATTTATGCCCCTAACATTCCATGTTATGACCTTCATTATGGATAGGGAAGGATAACATCCTTCCATGTTCTCAGTTTCATTTGTCCGGTTGCATTTGCTACTAACTCCAATTTGGCCTTGCTTTTCTTAGGCCCCCTCTTTCATTTTCTCTTGATGTTGGGCTTCTTTATTTTTGACTAGGTTTTTTTAAGATTTCTCTCTTCCATGATCTCCCCTTCCTCTGCCTCCTCTTGTTCCTCCTCATCTGATTCTAGATCTGCATCACTTTCCATGACATCCAATTGTAGTTTTTTTTCCACTTCTCCATCCTCAGATTGTGATGTTGTTCCCATGAACTCTCCCTCTTTTTTCTCCTTCTCTATTTATCTATACCCCCCTTCCTCTAATGGGATTTCCAATTGATTCTGGCATTCCTTATCCTTTCATTCTCCCACTCTTGGGCTATTCATTTCATTTGAGATCTCTTCTAGCTATATGGTTATGTCTATTTGTAGTTCTTTAGTTTGTTCTAGCAGAGTAATCAAATATTTTTCTGCCTAAGATGCCACACTCACATCATATGTTATTCTTTGGCATAGGTCCATCCTTGCTTCCCAAAAAAATTCACTCAACTTTCTTTTTTTGGATCTTGTGCTAGATGTTTGTCCCATGTTGCCTTTGTCTGGGGTAGGGGTGTTCTCTGAGAGATTTTCCTTTTCCACCATCTCTTTTATTCCATTTTTTTCATCTCCAAGGGGGTTATCCTTCTTTTAGATAACCATATCTCGAGAGTATCCTTCCCTCATAGCCTCCCTGAATAGGCATCTCCCAATTTGAAGTCCTTCACATTTAACCACTTTCTGATTCCATCTTCCAAACTCATAATATTTCCAAATTTTTGTATATCCCCACTCCTTCCACAATTTCCACCAATATGTTGGCTTCAACTTCCTTCTTCCCATTAATGAAATCTTCATCTACTCCCAAACATACCCCTAGGGCATATCCAATCTTTTTCATAGCTTCCACACTCCAGTACTCAGATGGGAGATGAACCAGTTTTATCCATGTGGGGATTTACTTGATTATGTATTTCCATGGGTCAAAATTAGATTCCTAGTTTTTACAATGAAAGCTATATCCTTTAAAAAACATAAGTTTTCCATACACAATATTTTGTTTAAAATTCATGTCAATACATTCTATGAGAAAAAAGGAGTTTGGTAGTTGCTAAAAAGTTACCCGATCCTTGAAATTTTGCTGCCACCACTCCATGATTTCTTCTTTTGGGCACTTTGGGCCACACTATTTTACAAATAGGGTTCGGTCCTTAAATATTTGAACCCTTTATTTAATAGTTTTCGTTGGCATCGAAAACAACTTGCTTCCCCATTGCCTGAGATTTGTATCCGCTTCCCTTCCTTTTCCTTTCCTTTGAAAGTTTTGACTTCCCATTCTTCTATTACCCTGATTTGAGGATTGATTAGAATTCTTTTCTCGCTTTACCTTACCCCAATTAGCACTTTGTTGCACTCCCCTTTTTGACCAAGATTTATCTTTCTCCACTGGACTTTTTGGGTCTTTAATCTTGGGTCATAGCTGTCAATGGCCCCTTTCTTTTGCTCATTTTGTGGCCACCTCTGACTGATTAGATCCACCTGATGTTTCTTTTGGACCACTTCTTCATTTTTCTTTCTTTTCCCTACCTAGGGGCTACTGGTTATTTTTGGCCTTCTTTCCTCTCTAATTCTCTAATTCGCCAATGTCTCACCACTAGGGCTTTCTTTTTCTTGAACCACCCACACCTATGATTTGGAAGGCTATCTCAAGCACTCCACCTTACTCCATTCTTATTCCTTCTTCATGGTATTGCTCTTGGTTTCTCTACTAGCTTTGACTCCCTCCACCCCATCTGGTTTTGAGGATGCTCATTGCAGTCATCCCGCTTGAAGTAGCTTGGGTGGCACTTATCCACCTAGACTCCGTTGATAAAAACTAATTGGGGGATATGCATGTTTTCTTTCTCCCTTATTTCCCCTACCACACCCTTCTCTGATCAATTGTCTTCTTCATAGTCTCCCCAATGTCTCTTGCCTTGCCCACCTGTGATTTTTCGCTCCTTTGTGCCTTCTTGCACCATTTTTTTTGGCAGATGTATAAGTTGTATATAGTTTTGTTATATTTTTATTTATATTAGTATATCCCATAGTATATAATTAATTCACATTGCCTCTGAAATTCGCAGAATAATAATATATTATAATAGATTTTAATAAATATTATTATACTAATATAATATTAAATATATAATGTAATAATAGATCCTATATAAATATTATATAATATAAAATATAAAAACAAATATAAAATCATTAATCATTAACACAATATTTAGAATTTTCTAAGATATAATATAACAATAATAATATATGAATCCCTTCAACTATGAGGGTGCCTTAAAAACCTCACATCTTCACATTTGAAATGAAACATATATATTTAACCTTAAAAAATTCTAACTTCCAATTCGTTAAAAGGTACATGTATCAAATTGTATTTTAAGCAATCTAACATTAAGCAATCTACTTAGTATAGCTAAACAACCAATATTTTATTATTGAAAAGTGCTTAGCTATTTTGAACTACATGAAGGCCAAAAAAATGACTCAAACCTCCTCAATGAACAAAATCACCAATAATTACTTTTTAAATATCTTTTGTTATCAGATACACAATTATTTTCCTTGTTAACTAATTTGGAATGTGATAACATATTGACAAGAACTTGAAAAATGTATATACATAAACAATCCAAAAGCATTTGCAACTCTACCTTTATCTTCAAGAAGATGGTGATTACTCACTAGTTGATGGACCAGTTTGAATGATTTGATAAAAAATTGGTAACTCTATATATAAATTTAGTTTAATTATACACATTAATTGATTTTAATTTTTTAAACACAACAGAAAAAATAAAATCTTAATACATAATCAAGTCTTTTTAAAATATAAAATTACTATCAACAACAATTTACTACATTTTTTAGCTGATAGGCTATATTTAGAGTGAGCTTCCGGTTGGGAAGTTGTCTCACGTCACATAATTTGTTTGACACCGAAAAATATTCCAAGAAAGCATGACTGTCGATGGATAAAATTTGGCAGCTATTTGTAAACCCACCTCATCTTCCTGATCCTACTATGGAGCTACTTGATCACCACCTACATTTGTTGTGAACCTGCTACATAGTTGCTTCGTCATGACCAAGATTTTTTATAAATCTACTTCAGATGGTGAAACATTCCTCACCCCACGACTGAAAGCACATGTGGAAAACCTACTTTTCTATGAATAGATTGAAGTACCAACATTTTGTTCAGGTCCATGCAATTTTCCCAGATGTTGATTAAGATGAGACTTTTGATTTGGGATCGATAGGTTTGTTCCTAAAAATCTTCCAATAAATTATGATTTTGTTACGATTTAATTGTGAAAATATTGCAATAATCACAAAAAAAATGGAAGATTTGGGGTTTATGGTTGTTTTCTAATATTTTTAGTAAAAAATATGAGTTTTCTTGATTTTTGTGGCAATGTTTTCCTATTTTTCCATAATCCTAACCCATTTTTATTTATTTATTTTTTGCTTTGCTTAATGGCCACATTACAAAGCTTGGGAGTAAATCCAATGGGCATCTTGACTTCATCGCTCCGCCAAATATATTCTTTTTATACTTTTGTGCTATTGCAAATTGCAAACCCCAATTGTATCTTTGCCTCAGGACTTCATTATTAGAATGGAAACCTACGTCTGCTTCCAGACATGTACAGGAACATTATTAATGTTCTCATTTCAATGTGCCCACTAGTATGTGTGGGACCCTTAGGGTTATGGTTTCATGTATAAGGCATATGGTTTCTAATGCAAAAAGGGTATGGTTTCAAGTGGAAAGCCATGTGAACATGATGCAATTAGTATGGGAAACTTCCAAACTTGCAAATCAGTCATTTGACTACACCTAGGTTGCAAGAATATGTTGAAGTATTATATATACATGTACATGAAAACTTAATGTTAGTTGGTGAGCTGGTTGCAGAATAGAAAGATAAATGTTTTTGTAGAGGTGCTCTTTATCTTGCAACAATCTTAGGGCTTGCTTGTAATATTGTAAATCTGAGTGTTAACTCCATTTTCTAACTACATCTTTGTAATTCATTGAAGGAAGATGTCTTAATTTATGGTTGTCAAGAATCTGAATATTTCCATGAATTTGAGATATTCTTTCGGGAATGCCAACTATTACATTTGGGAATCTTGAATATAGGGCAAGGAATCGGTTTGATGGCTATGTAACCAAATCATTCCCTTGAAAAGTGATATAGCCATTGAATGAGAGGGCTTTAGAATTTAGGTGTGATCAAGGAATGAGGGGGGTTTGATGTTCAATTTGATATGTTTAAGGAATGAGGAGGTTGTAGTGTAAACTTTGGAGCTACTTAAACACTCCATTTGTTGCTTAGACATCTGTTACCATGGCCCTTGATCAGAATATTGATATGGAACATGACAACACTTATAGGATAGCTTTAACAAATGCAATCCGCTCCATAATTTTTCTTAATAGATGTCCAATTATCTTCCTAGCAAGATGAATATTCAAATTGGCATTGCTCCAGTTTGATGCACTCCACTCCATAATTTTTCTTAATAGATGTCCAATTATCTTCCCAGTGAGATGAATATTCAAATTGGCATTGCTCCAATTTGATTAAATGACATTTACGAGTATATGGATCTTTTTACCTTCAACATTGCAGACTATAAATGATTTGGTTGCATCAAGGAAAAGGGAAAATATATCAAAAATCTAGACAATATTGTTCATTGTTAACATTCTGTAAACACCCTTTAATTGAACATTCATCCACAAAGAAAAATGGAGACAGGAGTAATGCATATTTTCATCAACTGTTTGAGGGAACTCTGTTAATTAAAAAATACATGTAAAGGGGTACACCTATATCTCAATAATTTCTCTTTACAATCCAATTCTACAATATTTGTTTATAATCTAAATATCCTACCAACAAATAGAAATTTTGTAGGTCTCTGCTAGATCAATAAAATGTGCTCATCACCTTCCATTACTATACAATTGAATAAAAAACAACTTAGACCTGAACAACAAATAGGTTAGACCTTCCAAAAATTTCCAAAATAAAATATCTGTAAATGGAATAATTTAGCATTACCAAAAAAGCCATGAAATTAATAATAATTCCTTTAGCTCCTTTTTATTCACCTGGGGTATTGGCCATATAGTTTAGGACTGATGAATTTATAAACGAGTTTAAATACAAGTCTTGCTTCTGAAATCAAAAGTAGAATTAATAACTAGAGCAACCATTAGGAATAGAAATGAAAGCATACTTTTCACATAGCATTACGAGTTAATGACTCCCATACATGCAGTGACTGAGGAATCTACAATGGTAAAAGCATATTTGAGACTCGAGGAAAGCATTCATTATACCCTGTAGTTAGTCACTTGCTATGGCATCATCTTGTATTATGTTATGTTATTCGGGTTCAAGAAATGAGGGGTTTTACTATTAAATTTAGGTCTATTTGAGTAATGAGAGGAGTTAAGTGTTAAATTGAGGTCTATTTAAGGGATTTTAGTGGTTAGAGAATCTTGTAATCAGGATGTCGAACAAGTTATACTACCAGTTTGGTGATGTAGAAGATAATATCATTTTGGAGTTTTATTCTTGTTTTTTATCCTTGGGAAATTTCTTTTTTGTAAGATGAGAGTATGGGAAACTTCCAAACTTGCAAATTAGTCATTTGACTACACCTAGGTTGCAAGAATATGTTGAATTATTATATATACATGTACATGAAAACATAATGTTAGTTGGTGAGTTCGTTGTAGAATAGATAGATAAATGATTTTGTAGAGGTGCTATTTATCTTGCCACATCTTAGGGCTTGCTTGTAATATTGTAAATATGAGTGTCAACTCCATTTTGTAACTACATCTTTGTAATTCATTGAAGGAAGATATCTTAATTTATGGTTTTCAAGACTGAGTATTTCCATGAATTTGAGATATGCTCTTTGGAATGCCAACTATTACATTTGGGAATCTTGAATATAGGGCAAGGAATTAGTTTGATGGCTATGTAACCAAATCATTCCCTTGAAAAGTGATATAGCCATTGAATGAGATGGTTTTAGAATTTAGGCATGATCAAGGAATGAGGGGGGTTTGATTTTCAATTTGGTCTATTTAAGGAATGAGGGAGTTTTAGTGTAAACTTTGGAGCTGCTTAAACACTCCATTTGTTGTTTATACATCTGTTACCATGGCTCTTAATCAAAATAATGATATGGAACATGAAAACACTTACAAGATAGCTTTAATAAATGCACTCCACTCCATAAGTTTTCTTGATAGATGTCCAATTAGCTTCCCAGTGAGATGAATATTTAAATTGGAATTGCTCCAGTTTGATTAAATGACATTTATGATTCATATGAATATTTTTACCTTCAACATTGCAAACTAGAAATGATTTGGTTGCATCAAGGAAAAGGGACAATATATAAAAAATCTAGACAATATTGTTGGTTGTTAACATTCTGTAAACAACCTTTAATTGAACATTCATCCACAAAGAAAAACAAAGATAGGAGTAATGCATATTGTCATCAACTATTTTAGATAAATCTGTTAATTACACAATACATGTAAAGGGGTACACCTTTATCTCGATAATTTCTCTATACAATCCAATTCTACAATATTTGTTTATAATCTAAATGTCCTACCAAAAAATAGCAATTTTGTCGGTCTTTGCCAAATCAAGAAAATGTGCTCATCACCTTCCATTACTATACGATTGAACAACAAACAACTTAGATCTAAACAACAAATAGGTTAGACCTCCCAAAAATTTCCAAAATAAAATATTTGTAAATGGAATAATTTAGCATTACCAAAAAATCCATGAACTTAATAATAATTCCTTTAGCTCATTTTTATTCACCTAAGGTATTGGCCATACAATTTAGGACTGATGAATTCATAAAGGAGTTTAAAAGCAAGTCTTGCTTCTGAAATCAGAAGTAGAATTAATAACTAGAGCAACCATTAGGAATAGAAATGTAGGCATACTTTTCACATAGCATTACGAGTTAATGATTCCTATACATGCAGTGACTAAGGAATCTACAATGGTAAAAGCATATTTGAGACTCGAGGAAAGCATTAATTATACCCTGTAGTTAGTCACTTGCTATGGCATTGTGTTGTTTTATGTTATGTTATCTTGGTTCAAGAAATGAGGGGTTTTATTGTTAAATTCAGGTCTGTTTGAGTAACAAAAGGAGTTTAAGAGTTAAATTGAGGTTTGTTCAAGGGATTTTAGTGGTTAGAGAATCTTGTAATCAAGATTTCAGACAAGTTATACTAATAGACTGGTTACATAGAAGATAGTGTCATTTTGGAGTTTTGTTCTTGAAATATGTCGGCCAATTTTTTTATTTTGTTACACAGCTAAATTCACCCATTAGCATTAGTGTAAACATAAACCAGCTGAATGTAACCCTCTCCTCTGATCAACCCAGATCCCAACACAGGCAAGGTTGAGAGCATACACGAAAGGGGATCATTAGCAAAAAAGAACTTGCTAAAAGTAACTGAAAGATAAGCAATCACTCAACCACTTGTTCAGTGGGAGGACTGGAATTGAGAGTACAATACTGAAATAACGTGCAACTCGACCACTTATTCAGCGGGAGCATTTTGACGGCTTAGCCGATCAGCAAATGATGAAATGCATTACAATAAGGGTAAATAGGCAGCAAGCTGACCTCTTCCACTTGTTCAACAGGAATGCAATGATTAATTTAAACTATAGACTGAAGGAGTGCTAGTCTCTTCCACGATTGTGGGAAATAGCTAAAAACAAGAACACTGGTAGTACTACTGCTCAGCCTACAATCTAATGGAACTTCATGTCATCCAGAAAAGTATGAAATGTTGTAATGAAATAGGAAGACTTCCCTATGCCTATCTTGGTCTCACAAACAACAAACCCATCTCACAAACCCCATTATGCAAATCTGGTTATGACAGACTTGCACTAAAATTGCAGAATCAACCACACAAAAAATCACTCATTTCATGCTAGCTCACTCAATTTTCACTCAAATCCCATGAGACCAAAAAAAAACATTAATAATGCTGAAGGTGCACAAGAAAGGACCAAGAAACCAGCCAAAATAGTGCCTATTTATTTTGCACGCATTCCAATGTAGTCTCAAATGGTACAACCCTCAAGAAGGGGCGATTTTGCCATAATAAAATAAAGAATCAATAAAGAAATCTGCAAATTGGTGGAAGGGGTCGCCTCAACCAACGAAGCATAGTCCTCAAACACCCATAAGCCAATAAAAATCACTCAGATACTTATGTTTGAAAAACTAGTTCAACCACAACTAAAACAACAACTATGAAATGGACTGAAAATATAAAACTCTGTCTCAAAAAAGCAAATAACTCTATAGAAATGAACTCTTAACTAGTTGCTATATTTCAAGCAAGAAGCTAAGCCAGCTAGGAGGTATGCATCCCTCGAAGCAAGTCTAATACCATTCCGGCAGCATAACTTTGCATAAAATTCAAGATGATAAACATGAAGATGAGCACTCCCTTATATAAATTTTGAAGATCATCCTAGAAGCTTCCAGAAGGTGCGCCAAAACCCAGGAGTCAACCAATTTTGAATTTCATGTTGACTTACCCTTCCTCAAGTTGGCGTCCCTTTTCACTTAGTGAAAAATCTCATTAAAATTAAAATTACTTTTCTCTTCTCAAGTTGGCGTCCTTTTTCCTCTTTGATAAATCATTAAAAATTCACATAATTCCTTGATGGGGTGCCCACCCTTGAATTCCCCCTTTTAAAACAACTTAAGTTATGAAGTTAGACCAAGGGGTTATAATTAAAATAAAACATTATTTTAATTAAAATAATTTATCTCGCCAAGAACTGCACCCAGGCGCTGATTCTAACACAACCAACTGAACCATCTAAAGAGGGAAGCCGAATGCACTAAAGCAAATAGGATCACTGCCAGAAATAGAACTTACTAAAAATAGTAAATCCATGAATTTGCTCGGATCATCATGTAAGTCATATCAACGCGAAGCTCTCTGAAAACCCAGAAAGGAGCTGCCAACCAAACACCAAAATTCCAGAAGCACACTCCAACAAGAGCTGAAATATCCTCCTAGAATATAGGGAACCCTAATTTCTGCTTCCGAGTAGTCTATGGGTCACCAGGATAGACTAACGGCCAACTGCTAGGTCACTATTGAGAAGGGGACATTACAGTCTGCCCTTCCCAAAATTGCTTGCCCACAAGCAACTGTAAACTAGGATGTTGTAGGATCTCCTCATTCTCCCAAGTGGCATCCTCCAATGGCAACTTCTTCCATTTCACCAAATATTCTTTGATTGTCCTTCTCCTCAAAGAATGTTCCCTGGAATTGATAATTTCTTCAGGAACTAGCAGCAACAACCCTTCCTCCTCCAATGGGGGAAGATCGGATGAAACAATAATGTTATGTCCCAATGCCTTTTTGAGGCGAGACACATGGAAGACATTGTGTAATTTACGGCTAGGCGGTAATTCTAACTCATAGGCTACTGCACCCACCTTTCTGATAACTTTGAAAGGCCCATAGAAATGGGGTTTTATCTTCTCAGCTCCACTCTTCTTGAGAGTAGACTGTCTATATGGCTGAAGGCGAAGGTAAACCATGTCTCTGACCTCGAAGGAGCACTCAACTCACCGCTGATCAGTGTACAACTTCTTCTGATTTTGTGTAATCTGAATGTTGTTCCTCAATGATTTCAGAATATCTTGACTTTGTTGTAACATATCTTTGGCCTGTGGTGCCTTGCTATCCCCAAACACCAAATCTGCAAAGCTGATAGCCTCATAACCATAGAGGGCTTTGAATGGAGACATGCTAATAGACATGTGATAGGATGAATTGTAGCAATATTCCCCCAAGTGAAGCCATTTGACCCAGGTCTTCTATTGTTCTGAAACATAGTTCCGGAGATAACCCTCCAACCACTTGTTCACAATTTCTGTTTGACAATTGGTTTGGGGGTGATAACTAGTACTCGGAGTAAGTACCATACCACTCATCCAAAAAAATTCTTGCCAAAAGGTACTTAGGCCCTATCACTCACAATGTTTTTTGGTAAGTCGTGCAACTTAAACACCTCATGAAGGAACAACTCAGCCACTTGAGCTGCTGTAAATGAACTGGTGATGGCAAAGAAATGAGCAAATTTTGTTAGTCTGTCTACTACCACAAAGATGCAATATTTCCCTTGTGTCTTAGGCAACCCCGTGATGAAGTCCATAGAGATGCTTTCCCATTTTTGATTGGGAATGGGTAGGGGCTGCAATAGTCCAGCGGGGTATGTGTGCTCATTTTTGTTCATTTGGAAAGTATGACATTCCTTGATGTAACTCAACACCTCATTCTTCAACCCCTTCCATGTGAATCTCTCACGGATCTGCCGGTAAGTCTTAAAGTAACCTTGATGACCAGCAAGTGGAATGTCATGGAAGGTCTGCAAAATCTTCTTTTTGAGCTTAAAATCAGACACCAAAAAGATCCTATCCTTGTAATGTATCAGCCCATCAACCACTTTGTACTTTTCATCCTGACAAGAACATTCAATAACGCTGGTTGCAAACTAATTTTTGGCATAATCAACAAGCAACAATTCTCTCCAATCAGCTATAAGCTCGCATAATGAGCTCAAATGGGGTCTTCTAGACAAGGAATCTACCACCACAATATTCTTCCCCTTGACATACTCAGTGTCGAAATCATAAGCCTGTAGCTTACTCACCCACTTCTGTTGTCTTTCGTTCAAGTCCTTCTGATGCATGAAGTGTTTGAGACTATTGTGATCAGTCTTGACAAAAAACTTACTCCCCACCATGTATTGTCTAAACTTGGCTAATGCATGCATGATTGCAAGAATTTCCTTGTTATAAATCGAGTAGGTCCTTTCAATGCCTCTTAGTTTTCTACTTTCAAACACAATGGGGTGCTTTTCCTGGATCAAAACAGCACCAACTCCTTCTCCCGAAGTATCGTATTGCAGCTCAAAAGGTTTGGAGAAATCCGGTATAGACAAAACAGGACAAGAGCTCATGATCCTCTTGAATTTATCAAAGACAACTTGTGCCTTTTCTGACCACAAGAATGCCCCTTTCTTGGTTAGATCTATAAGAGGAGCAACACTTTGTGAATATCCTTTCACAAACCTTTTTTTAAAATCCACATACTCCCAAGAATCCTCTCAAATGGGTTAGAGTTTTCGGGGTTGGCCAATCCACGATAGCCTTGATCTTCTCTGGATCAACTCTAACTCCCTCTGTGCTGACAATGTTACCAAGGTAGAGTAATTCTCCCATACCGAATTCACACTTAGATTCCTTTGCGAAGAAACTTTATGTCTCAAGAATGCTGAGTACTTCCTCCAAGTCTTGCTGTAAATGAGGATGTCATCAAAAAATATCAACACAAACTTCCTCAACTGCCTCTAGAAAGTTCTGTTCATGCAAGATTGGAACGTGGCCGGAGCATTAGTCAACCCAAATGGCATAACTAAGAATTCAAAGTGACCATAGTGGCACCTGAATGCTGTCTTCTCAACATCTGATCCCCTCATCCGAATCTGATAGTATCCTGACCTTAAGTCAATCTTTGAGAAAAAAATAGCGCCAAGCAGCTCATCAATGAGCTCATCGATTCTTGGAATGGGATATCGATTCTTGATGGTGCTTAGGTTCAAGGCACGATAATCCACACACATGCGGATGGTGCCATCTTTCTTCTTCACAAGTACAATTGCTGAAGCGAAAGGACTTTTACTTGGGCGAATGAAACCCATCTCTAAAAGCTCCTTTATGTTTTTCTTGATTTCATCCTTTTTTTTCTTAAGATATCGGTATGGTGTTGTGATTACCGGTTTAGCTCCTTCCTTCTACTCAATGACATTCTCAAACCCTCTATCTGGAGGTGGCCCTGGTGGTAAATCAGAAAACACTTTACTTTTTTTTGTAAGCACGGATTGAATATCTAGCGGATATTCCCTCTTTGTCTCAACTGGGCTAGCTGGAAGAATCATGCATTTTGCAGCCCACTCAACTGCTTCATGTCGGATCAACCTTTCCATCGTTTTGAAAGAGACAATTCAAGGAACTCCATTTGACATCCCTCTTAGCACTACTTTCTTCCCATCGGATTGAAATTTAAGTTCCATGGTTTGCAGATTCAGGGAGATCTCTCCAATAGATCGCAGCCATTGAATGCTAAGAACTGCATCAGTATCTCCAATGTTAACAACATAGAAGTTGTCTTTGAATTCATGGTTACCTAACTGTAAGGACATGTTGGTAACTTTGTGAGTGCAAGCAATGTGGAACCCATCAGCAACCATCACTTTGAAGCCTTCAAATTCTTCCATCTTGAGGTTCTTCTTTGCAACTAATCCCTCACCAATGAAATTGTGTGTTGCTCCAGTATCAATTAAGGAAATCACATGATGCTTCCCAATCGAGCCACGAAGCTTGAAGGACTCATTATTTTGGAAAATTGAGAATTGGGAAAAGGTGCCCTCACCCCCTGGTTCTTCTTCAATCTCCCCGAGCTCATGTTCTTCGTCACTTTCAGCTAACTCTGAGTGTTGCTCCAAGTGATTAGATTCTAATCCATAATCAGAATAAGCCTCCATATGGTTAGGATGGCCTCCTCCATATCATTTGTATCCCCTTGTCCAAGGTTATTTTCATGTGTAACACTTCCCTTCTTTCCTTAGCTTCTCTCTAGCATCATCATCCAATCGAGGAGGAAATTTCTTGTGCTGATTTGGAGGATGCCTTTTGTCTTGTCTATGGGGAAAAGGCTTGGATAGAAATTTGGGCCTAGGTGCAGATAGCTCCATGTTTCTATCCTTTTTGAAAGACTCTTCAAGACTGGGTGGGTCAAAAGCCTTTACACATTCTTTCAATGGCTCCATTAGACCTTCTGAAAATAGCACCACTAATCTTCTCTCGGTGATATTGGGCACCATCATGGAAAGCCTTTGGAAATCCCCAATGTATGATTAGAAGGAACCATGTTGTTTCAGCTAAGCAAGCTCCCTGAATTTCACCTCAGGATCCTTAGTGCCAAATCTATCAATCAGCTTGTCAGTGAACTCTCCATATGTTCTGATTAGGTTGTGGCCAAGGGTGACCAAACCATGATACCACCACTCATGGGAAACACCTTCCAAATGTAGGGTGACAAATTTGATTGCGTCTTCTTCCACCATAGGTCTCAAGGATAAGTAATTATCCAGTTTCTGCACCCATGCTCTAGCTGTGCATGCGTCACTTCCGTCAAAGTGGGCCAAAGACACCTTCCTGAGAGCTTGTTGGTAATATGTTCTAGGACCCATAGGACCTTTGAATTCATTTCTTCCACCATTTCTCTGGTTCCTCTGATTAATGAATTGGTCAAAAGACCATAGCTCCTTAAGGCCAGGAGGGAAAGAGTCATACTCCATGTAAGCCTGTCCGGCGTCATCGGCACAATGCGTTGCAACTTCAACTTGGGTTTCTTCTCTTTGAGTGAATGTGGGAAAATGGGGCCTAGAGGTTGATCCTCTAGACATGGCATCATGTTGTCCAATGGTTCTGTCTCTCCCACTACCATTGTTCCCATTTAATCCACTGTGTTCACTATTGGAGTTGTTTTGATTAAGGGGGGAATTGTTTGTAGCTTGCTCATCTATTTTGGCAAGTAAGCATCCCAACATGTCAATCATCCCATCAAAATTCTTCTCCATTCTATCATCTCTATCATCCATGGGCTATTTGTTACTATTTGTCATCTCTGCAACTACTTTACCTCTGTCAACTGTTTTCCCTATTTCTCTGAGTGCCTCATAAAAAAGTGTCTACCTCTGGTGTATGTAGAAACTGATATGGCAGGTTTCCCGCCTGACTTCTAGTGTAGTATCTGTGGGCTCTGTCACTCACCGAAAACTGAACTCACTAGACCACAGGCTGGAAGAATCATAGCTTTGATACCACTGAAATATGCCGACATATTTTTTCATTTTATTACACAGCTAAATTCACCCATTAGCAATATTGTAAACATAAACCAGCTGAATGTAACCCTCTCCTCTGATCAACCCAGATCCCAACACAAGCAAGGTTGAGAGCATACACGAAAGGGGATCGTTAGCAAAAAAGAACTTGCTGAAAGTAACTAAAAGATAAGCATTCACTCAACCACTTGTTCAGAGGGAGGAATGGAATTGAGAGTACAGTACTGAAATAACGTGAAACTTGACCACTTATTCAGTGGGAGCATTTTGATGGCTTAGCCGATCAACAAATGATGAAATGCATTACAATAAGGGTAAATAGGTGGCAAGCTGACCTTTTCCACTTGTTCAACAGGAATGCAATGATTAATTTAAACTATAGACTGAAGGAGTGCTAGTCTCTTCCATGATTGTGGGAAATAGCTAAAACCAAGAACACTGGCAGTAGTACTGCTCAACTTACAATCTGATGGAACTTCATGTCATCCGTACAAGTATGAAATGTTGTAATGAAATATGAAGACTTCCCTATGCCTATCTTGGTCTCACAAACAACAAACCCATCTCACAAACCCCATTATGTAAATCTGGTTATGTCAGACCTGGACTGAAATTGCAGAATCAGCCACATAGAAAATCACTCATTTCATGCTAACTCACTCAATTTTCACTCAAATCCCATGAGACCAAAAAAAAACATTAATAATGCTGAAGGCACCCAAGAAATGACCAAGAAACCAACCAAAATAGTGCCTATTTTTTTTGCATGCATCCCAATGTAGTATCAAATGGTACGACCCTCAAGAAGGGGTGATTTTTCCGTAATAAAATAAAGACTCAACAAAGAAATCTGCAAATTGGTGGAAGGGGTCACCTCAACCAACCAAGCATAATCCTCAAACACCCATAAGGCAATAAAAATCACTCAGATACTTATGTTTGAAAAACTAGTTCAGCCACAGGTAAACAAACAACTGTGAAATGGACTGAAAATACAAAACTCTGTCTCAAAAATGGAAATAACTCTATAGAAATGAACTCTTAATGAGTTGCTATATTTCAAGCAAGAAGCTAAGAAAACTAGGAGGTATGAATCCCTCGAAGCAAGTCTAATACCATTCCGGCAGCATAACTTTGCATAAAATTCAAGATGATAAACATGAAGATGAACACTCCCTTATATAACTTTTGAAGATCATCCTAGAAGCTTCCAGAAGGTGCGCCAAAACCCAGGAGTCAACCAATTTCAAATTTCATGTTGACGTACCCTTCCTCAAGTTGGCATCCCTTTTCACTTAGTGAAAAATCTCATTAAAATTAAAATTACTTTTCTCTTCTCAAGTTGGCATCCTTTTTCCTCTTTGATAAATCATTAAAAATTCACATAATTCCTTGATGGGGCGCCCACCCTTAAATTCCCCCTTTTAAAACAACTTAAGTTATGAAGCTAGACCAAGGGGTTATAATTAAAATAAAACATTATTTTAATTAAAATAACTTATCTCTCCAAGAACTGCACCCAAGCGCTGATTCTGATGCAACCAACTGAACCATCTGAAGAGGGGAGCCAAATGCACTGAAGCAAATAGGACCACTACCAAAAATAAAACTTACTAACAATAGTAAATCCATGAATTTGCTCGGATCATCATGTAAGTCATATCAACGTGAAGCTCTTTGAAAACCCAGAAAGGAGCTGCCAACCAAACACCAAGATTCCATAAGCACACTCCAACAAGAGCTGAAACATCCTCCTAGAATATAGGGAAACCTAATTTCTGCTTCCGAGTAGTCTACGGGTCACCAGGATAGACTAACGGCCAACTGCCAGGTCACTGCTGAGAAGGGGACATTACAGTTCTTATTTTTTATCCTTGGGAAATTTCTTTTTGGTAAGATGAGATTGTTGGATGACAATAGCTGCCTAAGTTGCATTCTTTATGCCTTGGTAAATTATGTTATCATTGTTTGTTGATTTTTTTTGTCAAAATTGTGCTCTTTTATTCCCTACAGAATTGCATTGTGATAAGATGGCATTGCTTGATGGTAGTGGCTGCCAAATCTGTATTCTTAATTTTTTTTTATTTGTTATGACCAGGAATTTATGGGGAACTTTATTTTTGAGTTCTTTTGCATTTATGATGAATGGGGAGCTTGAGATTGTCAAGAAGTTTTTGTTGAAGACCCTGCATCTCCAAGACTGGGAGAAGAGGATTGATTGTTTTACTCTTGGTGAAGGTGTTATGCTTGCTAGCGTCAAGGTTCTTCATGATCGAAAGTGGAAATCAAACACCTTGATTACATATTCAGGGGAAAGTTCCACTAGTAGGGTTGCCCCTATTGATTCAGGATCAAATGTACAGGAGATCATAGCCTTACATACATGTCTGATGTATAAAGAAGGATGAGACTTATCTTGACCTTATGTCTTGATCAGATGCCCATAAAAGAATCCGTATTATGTAACCTAGGAAGAAATCACATCCCCTAAGCTCTTGGCTCTAGATTTGATAGTCATCATCCAAGAACCATTGTTTCGATCCATATTCATTCAAGAATACAAAGTTGAATGAAATTTGAAATATGCATCTATGCGGTATAAAAGTCAATATATTATATTAATTACCAGGATTTGTTGATATTCTCCTTCTTTGATAAGAAGGACTTCCTCCATATAGATATTTCCAAATATTATAAAAATATGGCATTTCAAATTTTACCATAACTTCAAGCACACACCAATAGATACAGTTGCTAGAAAATTTCAAATTTTACCATAACTTCAAGTACACATAAACAAATATAGTGGCCTAGAAAATATACTTGCCTTCTAGGCTTCCAAGTGAGATAATCAAAATCATTTGTCATAATTTGAAGACAGATTCCTCTTCAATGAGATGAGGATTCCCTCAAAACACTTATTATAGGATCGAAATCCATCTTGCCAATCACATGGTATTATAACTGAAATAGAAAATTGAATATTTAAGAATGAAAGTGAAAATCTTGGATTTTTAACATATTTTCAATTTAATATCCATTAGCATAGCACTATAATCCGCCCATATTGATGTAAGTAGCAGTGGGAGATCTCTTTCTCTCCTATATAAATTTGAAATATTTTCTAGAGGCCGACTTTGGTGTAGCAACGTCTCTCTTGCAAATAATTATTTTTGTTAACCTAGGAGGCCGACTAAACTAAAGAGACACATTGTTTTGTGAAGAAGGCCCACTATACATGAAAGGACATCTTGATGTGTATATATATACTAAAGGATTCACTTTCATTTGGTATCTATTATTATTCAAGACAAGTTCACATTCTTCTTAGTAGATTGGTACTTTGCTTCTAGAGGATTGACATCAAGGAGAAGCCACTATCATTGTGTATATTTGCATCTTGAGAGGTGCTATCCTTATTGCTTCAGATTGGCCTAGTGTGTTCCCAGTTGTAAATCAGATTTACTGCTCTTTTATTCTATATATATGTGATATATTGTTGTTGGGTTTTTCTCCCTTGAGAAGGAGGGTTTTCCCAGGGTATCTTGTTGTGTTATTGTATTCATTATTCTGTGTTTTTTGCTTATTCATTTATGATCTTAAAACAATAACATGGTATCAGAGCGGGTTTAAGAAAATATCTGATCAAAATTATTTAAGAAATCTGAAGGAGTCGATTTAATATTAGATGAAGTGACATTCAGATCAGGAAATCATTCGAAGGCCATGGCATTAATACCTTGAGCATTGAGTGGAGCATCAGGCTTGATGACAATTGTAAGGGATGAAAAAACCCCTTGTGACTAGCAATTAGGTCAGGTGCCTCAGTGATAGGAAGATGATTTCAACTCGGCAGTGGAGCCTTCATCCCATCGCCTTATTCTTCTTGCCATGATCATCATATTATTCTTGGAAAAGCATTTCTCAAAGGTCGCATGAGTAGGGACAGGATCACTAGTGTATTTCATGACCAGATCACGAGTCAATCTAAAGTAGTGTGAGATAAGTTACACAAAGTTCATGATTCCTATTCTAGAGTTCAACACATCGACTCCCTAATTTGCTCATCCTGTGAAGACATGATAGGCATCATCAATCATTTTTTTCTTCGTCTGGGAGTGGTGGGTATTCACTAGGCACTAGAAGGACAAATCACACTATCTATTAGTTTCCTGGAATGAAACTTCTCACAAATGGGTGTTGTAAGGAATTTTCCTCCACATACCGCTGCGTATCATTCTTAGAGATCATTCTCGGAAGATTTCCATCCATATTGAGTAATCAATAATATCTAATGAGAAACAATGCTAGAGAAGAAAATCGTATTTTCTAAATTGTATTTTCTTCAAGAGCCAGAATTTTGAGGAAGTCATCAAAAGCATTTGAGAGCTTCTTAAAGATATTGTGGCTCATAGAGTTTGAACCGGCAACACTTTATGCGAGCAGAGTTGAAGAGGAAAAATTTATCAAGGAGAGAAGACATCTTTGGAAAAGTCCAAAATCAACAATATTTAAAAAATAATAATAAAAAATGGCCCAATAATATTATCAGCCTAGGCATATTTTGAAAGAGCTCATTGGCAGAGTTCGATTTGGATATTCAAGGGACAAAGTCAAAGACTTAAAATTGGGCGCAACTCTGGAGATTGCCTAAGTCACGTTTGGAGTTGTCTTTCCTTATCATTGGTGCTGAAGATCAAAGGCATGATTTATAAGTCATCAAATCCAAGTAAAGTTTGAGTAAAGTGTTGTGGCATTGGTTATGATCCTGTGTGAGGCTAGTTATATGATCTAAAAGAGAAAAAAATTAACAACTAGGAAGAAATTGCATTTGACCTACATAAAGAGATAAGTATTTTTTTTTTGCTTATACCTTGAATGAATCTTTTTTTGTGGTTATTAATTCATGCTTTAACACTGGGATAGTGAATTTTGTATGCTTCTAGCATTGATATTTCTTCAAGGTAGGATAAACTATTAGTAATCTCTCTCTAAAATGCTTCCAGGATAGATCAAGGAGCAAGAGGGTGATGAGAGATTACATAGAGAGGAAGAGCTTGAGGAATCTTGTGAGGAAGTCATGTGGATTGGAGAAATGATCAAGCATGGAGTCATAGCTTGCAGCCATGGGACTGAGTTGGTGGCTGGAGACAGACTATCATTGCGATCATTTTCTTCGAAGAGGAGGAATTAACATTCAAAGGGAGTCTAATAGACCATGAGAGGAAACCTTGGATGAGGAGGTCAGGAGGTTGATGCAAACATTTAGAGCTTCAGAGGGAGTCACATCATCATGAAGATCTTTTGTTAATTCATTTTTCTCTGAGACAGAGAAATTTGAGGTGTAAGCCCTTATTAATGCATTTTTCTCTAAGACATAGAAATTTGAGGTGAAATCCCTTGTCCATAATTGAGATGGAGATGTGGTTCTTTCCACCCTCTGGGAGTGGCCATGGTGGATGCCATATTGAGAGACTCCATGACAACATCACATGGAGAGACTTCATGATGAATCCTTTGTACTTGTGTTTACCCACACATGGGATTAGCCATGGTGGATGTCATCTTGAGAGACTCCATGATGAAATCACATTGAATGATTCTGTGATGGGCACTCTTGCACATGTTCCTTTCCACACCTGGGAGTAGCCATGGTGGACGTCATGTTGAGTGACTCCATGATGATATCACATTGAGTGACTCCGTGATGAACTCTTTTCACAAATGGGTGCAACCATTATGGGTGTCATGTTGAGAGATTCCATGACTTGGATATCTAGAAAGATATCTCCCTAGCTAAGAGGGAGTGTTGATGTAAGTAGCGGCAAGACATCTCTTTCTACCCTATATAAATTTGAAATATTTTCTAGAGGTCGACTTTGGTGTAGCAATGCCTCTTTTGCAAATAATATTTTTTTGTTAACCTAAGAGGCCGACTAAACTAAAGAGACACATTGTTTTGTGAAGAAGGTCAACTCTACATGAAAGGACATCTTTATCTGTATATATATACTAGAGGATTCAATTTCA
Source organism: Sequoiadendron giganteum (assembly GCA_007115665.2). NCBI lineage: Eukaryota > Viridiplantae > Streptophyta > Pinopsida > Cupressales > Cupressaceae > Sequoiadendron > Sequoiadendron giganteum. The sequence continues at coordinate 345,748,221 of CM021110.1, forward strand.
TTTGGTATCTATTATTATTCAAGACAAGTTCACATTCTTCTTAGTAGATCGGTACTTTGCTTCTAGAGGATTGAAATCAAGGAGAAGTCACTATCATTGTGTATATTTGCATCTTGAGAGGTGCTATCCTTATTTCTTCAGATTGGCCTAGTGTGTGCCCAGTTGTCAAGTAGATTTACTGCTCTTTTATTCTATATATATGTGATATATTGTTGCTGGTTTTTTCTCCCTCGAGGAGGGTTTTCCAAGGGTATCTTGCTATGTTTTATGATTATTCATTTATGATCTTAAAACAATAACACCCCCCACCCGGTCCCCTCTTTCTTCAAACCGAATGGTAGAATCCATTTCACCATGGGAAGGAACCAATCCATCATCACTAGAAAGGGTCTAGATCATCAAGCTTCTTTCACAAATCCTTTGTTGTGTGGTTAGCTCGCCCTTAGGGCATTTAGATTTATGCACTTTTGTGCTAGAGAAATTTTCTTTATCACCGAGGGAACTACGTTTGCAGGGTGGAGGGAAATAGGATTTATCCATGGAAGTAATTAGGACACTAGCTGCAATTGTATAAATTTCATGAAAATCTTCTGTAGACAAAGGCTCAATAATACCTTCAAACATATTTGAACACTAATGGGTGAAAATATTTTGCAAACAAAGGCTCAATAATCCCTTCAAACATATCTGAACACTAATGGGAGAAGCAAGCCATAAATTCCTTGCACCTCACCCGGGTGCAAGTGCTAGTAATATTTGACTGTTAAACCATTTCATTACAATCATAATCAGAAGGTGATTGCCTACCACATTGTTGAAAAATGTATTTCTAGATAAATATATAAATATTCCAATTGGACTAGAACCTGAACTAGACATGGTTATTGGGCTTTAGACACATAATTATTCCTACTGAAAGAGAGTTTCATGGTTATTGGGAATACTTATTTGTACAGCATGGTTTATTTGTTTGGATCAATAAATTGCTCGACCTCTAAAAATCATTTTAGCCCATTTTTCCAGTTAAAGTAAAGATTCAATTCTATAGCACCAAATTCAAAGGCTTGAATGTAATCTATTAAATATTAAATGGTTCACCATCCTCTCCATATTTAGCTTTGAATTTTTATCAATGTTTCTACTCGCTGCTGTTGAGATGATCACCGTCCACTCCAGCCACCACATTTCAAAGAAACTTCCCCATCCATTCCAACGTGTACTAATAACAAATGACAGGCCAAACTAAATTAAAATGAAGTCCCTACATTCCACAAAAGTAATGTAATATAACATATTCTTATTTTTTTAGTTTATTTATGAAAGATGAATACAATCTTCCAAATATTGAGGCCAATCTATTAACTACTGTAGTTAGATTATCTATGAAATATTTATATATTATAAACGCAATGATAAGTATACACAATTTTTATAGATATGTCTATTAACAAAAGGTAAAGTGATAATTTTGTGTGTCAAGAGTTATTTCAATCTTACATTTTGAGATTCTTCAATGCTGTGAACTATCCTCATATAGTTATCATCTATTTAAGTTGACGTGTTCAAGATGATTCTCATTATGAATAAAAATAAATGTAACCTTCTACACATGGGAGTGAGAAGAAATGTTACTAATATGATATGATAATCCAAAATTTTCTAAAAAAGCATGCTCACATTTGCACACAAAAGTCTAAAAATAAATGAAAAAAATTGTAAGATATTTGGTTTCATTATGAGTTAGAATGATTCAATAAATAAACTTTGAAGATCACCATTCATAATGTAAAATTTCAATTAGTAGTCAAAGATTGAAATCTCAAGATATAAATATTCTAACTATCCCATCATTTTGTTGTTTGTAGTGTATGATTGAGAATAAATTGTCTAAGGGTAAATGTTGTAGTGAAATTGTTCAATGAAAACATTAGTGAAATCCACAAAAGAATTGATAGAAGCAAGTGACAATGAATGAAACCATGTGATTGCATATGTACTAAAGCTTGTTCGAAATAATGGTCATCCATGGAAATATGTGAACCATGAAGTTTGGAAGAACCATAAATGAAATGATGGATCATCTCTACTATTGTACTTTATAAGAAAGCTGATACAATTCCACATGGTAAAGAATAAGAGAAGATGACATAGTTAAACAAATTATGCAATATCTAAATAGTATAAGTTATGATTTTGAATTATTTACTCATAATGATCAATAAAACTATGTAAGGTGTCCAATATACTCATGATGTAGTTCAAATGTTGTAAAATTGGTGTTTAAATGAGGAGTAAACATGAGCATATATATATAGACTTTGCAAAAAATATATTATGAAGAGAACATGAAAATAATTAAATGATATGTTAGGAATGGTTAGATTATAAGTCTCAACAAAATAATGAGTAGCTAAATAATGTGTGGTCCCATCACCATCATGCTCATGAAAATTTCCATCAAGTTAGTCAAAGGAAATCTATGATCAAGATGAACACAAAAATTGAGTGAACTTGGTGTGCTCAAAGAGAAGGAAAATAGTTAAAAAATTATATAGATGGAAAAGTGTGTACATGATGAAACATCTCTGTAGATAGTACACCCCTATCCATAGTACAAAAAGACATGAGAGAATGAATTATGGAAGGACATATTCATCAAATTTTGGGAACACCTAAAATTGGTGAGATATGTAATACTAGACCTACCAAAGTTAAAAGTATATTTTTGAATACAAGATAAATTACCTAGCGAAAATGGCCAAAGCACAAGATGGTAGAAGGAGAAAGATAAAAAAAAATGTATACTCAAACCCTTATAAAAATAGAATAGTAAAGAGAAATGATGTAGTTATTGGAGATGACCCAATTAAATACTATCACCCCATATAGACTAACAAAAGGCACTCACATCTTCACAAAGTTGAATTCTCTTATGCAAGAAATATGTAGAATTGTACTAAATATTAATTCAATGTTGAAGTATGTCAATGCTTCCTACTACCAAGATTTGTAATAAAATTATAAACTCAACCTTCAATTACAATAATCAATAGACACAAACAAATATAAAACTCATCAATTGAAATACATATATACAAATCTTTCATCTAATTATCTTTTGATCTTTGAGTTCTTTTTATGAATCCCTTTCACGCTCTCTATATAATTTAAATGTTGATCCTTTTATTTTAGAAGTGGACACCATATTGTGAAACATGTACATGAACCAACATTCATAAATTTAGAAAGAGGTGAGCTTTCATTACCAATGCATACTTAACCGCATGCCTCGCTAAATATAGATATGGCCTACTACATTGTTGACAAATGGATAGATAAGTAAGTTAATAAATATGTCAATTGTACTAGATCTTGCACTGAAGATGGTTATTTGGCTTCAGTGTGACATAATTACTGCGAGACCATGAGAAAAATTATTTGGTTTATTTTCATGATTGACCAGTTGTTAAATGCCCAATTGGGATTCAACTTATAACATGGAATTCAAAGCCTTGAATTTGATCATTAAACACTAGGCAATGAATTACAGTTATTTCAAATTTGAACTCGTTACCCAATGGATAAGGCATTGTTCTATTAATTTGGTTAACTTTGAAGTCATTGAGTTATCCCTACCTTTCAAAGAACAAAATCTTATAGAATATTATTCATACACCTTAAATTGTTTTAAAGTCTCATGAGAGGTCATCCATTCTCTACTTTAGATGATTATTTGTTAGGGAATTAGCCATATTCTTGAAGGATTTCATATAATTTACAACTTATGAGAATGAATCTATTATTAACAATGTATGTGATAAATGGAACAAGAGTATCATTCAGTACATTGTAGGGATCACCCTCCCGAGTCCTACAGATCCCAAAGTGTAGAGGGAAAGCCTAGCAAGATTTCACCTAGTCGTTGGCCAATCCTCACAATTGTTGATCATTGAATTATGGAAAGTTCATAGAAAATTGATGAGACCAAGTTTGGTTCATTAAAAACTACCAATAGATTGGTGACTTTGTTGGGGATAATGCTAGTCCAATTTATCTAAGCTAGATCTGGTATAATCATAGTCAATTATTTTCATTGTTTGGAGAAAAAATTATGCAAATTCTCATCAATAGCTCACATCCAGTTTTATGCATCACATTATGGTCCCATATTTCATTTCTTTCTAGGTTATGTTCAAAGTCTTCTCTGAAATTATGAGTGCTTCTCCAAAGTGTGATATATTTTCATTTCCCTATATTGTGGGTGGTGACTCTAAAGTCTCTTGTGCTAGTGCAAAGTTAGAATTCCAAAGAAAGAGTGAGAATAAGAACTATGAAGAGAAGTCTAAAGCCATGCATGGAACCAAGAGAAAAATGAAGAAGAATTCTGAGTAGAAGCTAGAATCTGAGCTTCCAAAAAGTAAGAAGTCATCCTGGACATGAAAGAACGATGAATTAAGTAAGTCTACTAAAAATCTTGTTGGTGCATCTCCTAATTTAAATTAATTCATAATGTATATGATCATGAAGAGGCATACAAATTTGATGTGCTTAATACAAATGAGGAATGTTTTCCCACTAATGAAATCCTCGATAATCACCATGAAATGTCAAGGGAAGAAGAGAGCTGGGAGTTCGAGGAAAAGGATAATGAATTCCCAGCTAGAAGAGAAACCCTTGGTGGTAGATCTATTTTTAATGATGATAATTTCAAACCAAGAGGTAGATCTCGTAGTAGTGACTCTCACCATTCCTTTGAGAGGGATCCAATAAATCTTACCTGTTATACTCCTGAGCCTAGTGAGTCCGATGTTATCCTAGAAGATGAAGATGGAATAGACAAGGATATGCAAGCATTGGAAGAGGAAGAACTCAGGCTTAAGGAGTTGGAGGAGAGACAAGAAAAGGAAAAATAAGAGAGAATCAAGGAAAATATGCTAGAAAGAGATGTCTGGAGAAAAAGGATTAAGAAAATGAAAGAAGCAATGAAGGAGCAATCAATTCCTGAAAATACTCTTAAATCTACTGATAAGACAATCCATGATCCTCCTAAGGTGGCCTTTCCTATGTGAACCTCTGCTACAAGTACTTATACTAATTTTTTCACAACAACTAAAGTCTGAGATCCCTCTATTGTTGTTCAAAAATATCAGCCTGAAGACCATGGAAAGAAACCCATAGGCCAGCCTGTTGGGAAATTTTTGTCATCTCAGAAAGAAACATCCCAGATCATTAGTTCATTCGATAGCTTTAATTTTATTAGATCATCTCAAAGACACGTACTACTATGCCACAAATCAGAATTAGACATGATTCATTTCCCACATTGAACCTTAGAGAAAAGGTAATGCTAATTAAACTAGTTCCAACAACACCATTAATAGATTCAACAAACAAAGCCAACTACCATGGAAGATGAAACATAAAACATGAACACACAAGATTTATGTGGGGAAAACCATCTCAGGTAAAAAACCCCACACTCCAAAAGCCTAGATCGCCATTGTATTATTCAACAAGAAAAGTACATTTACAAATACAATTATAGGCTCTAAGCCTTTATAGGAAATTTACATCTTGTTCCATTATGGAGAGAATTTGATAGCATAACCTTGTTCCATTTCCATCTCCCCTCACTGTCATAGCAGAATGTTCAATGTTTAATAACATTCATTCTCAACCAACAAAAAATGGTTCAGTTCAACATCTAACGAGAAACTGCAGTAAATGGTCTAACTATCTGCGATGGCCATCAAAGAGACATCATTCACACTCCCTTCGAAATCACCAAGTCACTTCAATGTATGAAATTCCTACCAAGTCAACCGGCCAACCAATTATCACTTTCCTTCTTGACACCGATCGGGTCCCACCAAGACACCCACAAGCAAGATTCAATACATCGCCTTATCAAGGAGACTATATATCGTGTCCCTCTAATATTAGGATGTCCCTTCAATATTTTCTTTACCACTCCAAGTGGTCCCTGCATCCATCAAATTTTCAGCCTATCAAAGGGACTTAACCTAGGGTCCCTTTCATATCATGAAGTCCCTCTAATAGGATTCCTTTATATGCTCCATTGAACCATCGAGGAGACTCAAGATAGAGTCCCACCGAAATGATCAACTCCTGCCAATGGAACATAACACCAAAACAATCTTATCGCAGTATCGAGGAGACAGGATTCCAAGTCCCATTGATAACAAGTCACCCCGATACCACTCCAATCACTAAGTCGCTAAAAACTCAAACCTCAGAAGCTCTTGTCAGGGGTTATGAAGTTTTGAAAACCCACAACATGTCGAAAACAAAGACAACCTCAAAGCCACTAAGTCAGGAGGTTATAAAACTTTGGAACCTCGTGACTTAAGTTATAAAAACTTGAAACCCAACAAATTATGTAACAAACCATTTCCTTCCAATGATATTTTGATCAGACTAGTAACTTTGTCCTAGTGATATTCAATTATCTATTCGACAATGTAGAGGACAAACACTAGTACATTTGAGGCATCATTTCTCAACATTCTCCCACTTTCCAAAGAACACACTGCCTAGCAATCAATACATGAATCCTCTATATCACCTAGGACACCTATAACATCATCTATAATGTCCACCATCTCAAGAAACAGTTCCAACCATCCTCTAAATAAAAGGAACAAGCCATGGCATAAATTCACCAATCTAATACGAGAAACCAACATCAGAACTAACTGATGGAAATGGCTTCAACACACTTCCACAACTCCACTTGTGCTCACAAGAAATATATACTTCAAGTCTTCAACCTAAACACAACCATGAAGTTATCCTCCAGAAAACAAGATAGAACACCAGCTAGAACAACAACTAAAGAACTGATTGGTTCCATTCAATTGATTAACCCAAATGACTAAAAATAACACACACAACAAGTGATAATCCATCCAATCACACATACCTCAAAGGTATCCACATTAGTGACCTCATGTCACCTACATAGACAACCCATCAAATGCAAAAAAAATCTCCATGTGCCAACCAATCAAAGAATACCAAACACATCTAGGAACTCCCACTGCATGGGCAATTTCAAATCTAAAAGATTAAAGATATAATGAGTATACCAATAGCATCACATAGAAAGTGTAAACATGTAGTTTCAAGGAACCATCCACAATGATATGAAAATTATGTAAATCAATAACCTATAAAGAATTAATTTCATCACAATTCTCCATAACTAAGACCACAAAGCAAAAGTATGCACAACATATACCTGTAGAAAATACTCCTACACACACCTCCAAATGCCAATTGTGTCAAGTAATATCTCTTGCACAACACCAAATCCTTCAAGATCAAACACAAAATATATATACATACTTATATGGATGTAATCTTCTCCAAGAAGATAAAAATCTTCCATTTTCCACCCCAGGAAAACAACCCATAAAACCATCTCCTTGATAGCCCTTCAAAAGTGCATGAAAAATATACAAGGAGAAGACCATACCAAGCACCCTTCAAATGAATTCTTCAGAACTAACTACAAAACTCAAGATCCATATCTATGAAAGATAAAACATATAGACACATGCTAAAGCAATCCTCAAATGACTATCCAAACCCAATCATCATGAATCAACTCATTCCATTAGAATCAAAGCATGAACATAACACATCTGAAAGAATTAATGGGAAATACCTTTCAAATGATAATATTCCACGTAGACCAAGAGTGGGGAATGAAAATTCTCCTCCAGGGTAACCGAGTCCTCGTGACTTCTCCAAGAGAATATCCCCATTGGTCTCTATTGAACTCATGTCTAACCAAGGTGTAGGCTCCTCAAACTTTCTGATGAAATCTCACCAAGAGTAACCATCTCAATATACTTTTCTCATCTCAAGAGAATTGCAACCTTACCTTATTCTCCATGTATCTATGGGCACCTACAAATGATCATCTCATGCTAAACTCCAAATGCATCACTGTACTATCATGAAGTTCTCAAGAATATGACCAATGCACCCAATACACAAAGAATTACTAGACCACTGCCAAAAGATCCAATCATCTAAACCAGGAAATTATCATGATATCATGATCTTACCATCCCCCTTAGGAGATCCCATGCTCCAGGTGAACATAACATGGTCTCAAGAGAAAAAAATTATGCCAAAACTCTAAGGTGCAATCACGAGTATACCATGACATAAAAAAAAAAAAACTCTAAACCACATCACCTATCAAGCACCACCAACACCTTGACCAAAGAATCACAAGATCCCTCCATGGCTTCAAGATGTTACACATCTTCAAATAGTGTCCATGAAAATGCAAAAAATCTCTTCTATAGCAACAAGATCTAAGAGCTCCTCCTAGTAACATCTACAACACTAAAGAAGATCATTCACCACATAGTGATGAATACATAGTCATTGCTAAAGCTCCCACTGAAACATGATACCAATCTTTCCAAGAACATGACCAAAAATATGTTATACTGAAAATCCTCAAGGTCCACTCATTAACATATCCATTTGACAATAGTACCAAGCAACACCAATATCTCTCAAACCAGGTAGAAAATTACCATCACTGTCAAAAGCTTACACAAACTAGTGTGCCCAAGCTATCCATGAAATCATGATAATCATGCTACAAGACCCCAACACTAACTACCCAAGTACTCTGTTATCATATAACCTCTCATCTCAAAGCAACCACACCAATGCACAAGTGACCACAGACAAGGCCAACTAATGAAATCTTCATCTTCAGAAAATTAATCTTGTGGATATAGAAAGTCCACTTCCAAGTTATCCCACTACAACTGAATGGGTGATCAATCCATACAACTACATAACTCATAGATCCAAACACTGAAACATGCAAAAACATCATCATATTGGAAACTGCAAAACTTAGATCTCAAAGAGAATTTACCATGTAAACAATATGACTCTAGAACTAGATCATGCTCAGATCCAGTTCACCAATCACATCCACAATGTTCACCATAGTCAAGGAATCCACCAAGCACCACCACAAGAATGACGAGTGACTAATCACATTACCAATACTTTCATGCAGAGATGAAATCACACCTTCTCACACTATGCACAAAGCATGCATGAAAAAATTCAACTATCTCATCCAAAAACGCCCAAATAGGCCAGGGTCTAGAAAATAGTTTAAGAAAAACTCCACAAAACCACAAGTTTTTATTAACCATGTAAAACTTGCAAAATCACCATGTTCAAAAAACACCCATGCAAACCCACATCCACTTCAAATCTGGACGACTCAAAAGTTTGAAACATAAAAACCATAATAGTTAAACCAAGGGTGATACCATGGTGGCTATTAGTGTTGAAGCGGGGATGGAAAAAACTAGTGTGAGGAGGTCCCATTGACTAGAAAAGAATAAAAAAGGTACCCTGGTTAATGAGATTTCTAATGACTTGGAGCAAACCGGTAGTAGAATTGAAGGAAAAAAAGGCACTGGTGAAGAGATGAACAAAGGGTTTTTGGAAGGCACTAGCAACCTTGCGGACATGAACAAGGGGCTTAAGGAGGATTCAACTCACTCTTCTTTCCCCAAAGCTGGTGGGGAAGAGGAGATCCTGAGTGGAAAAGGGTAAGAACTTGGACCCTAGTGAGGTATAGGACCCCAGTGCACTATAGAACTAGGTTGCTACTCTGGAGTGGAAATTCTTAGGCCTAGCCTGATTCACCGTTAAGATGATCCATAGTTCTATTGTCACTCTATCTGATTTCATCAAGGAGGAAGCGGATAAAAATTCTGAGGGAGAAGGTCCCCAACTAGATTGGGGATGATGTGTTGAATCTCCTAGTCCATAAATGGGAAAATGTCAACAGTTAGTGTTCGGGTCTAGGTGGTATTGGTATTTTTTTGTTAATGTGTTGTGTCTATGTACTATTTCTATTGTTTTGGTTATAGAATTTTTGATAATATTTTGAACTAGTTCCTTTTTGGCCCTCTAGGCTCTTTGTGTAAAGGGTACAACACCATGTAAATTCTTCATATATAATAAAAAGAAGTTAAACCAGAACAATGGAACAACATGAATATGCATAACCATAGATTCTTTAAATCAAAATCTATAAAACCCTCAAATCCAAAGAACATGGATTTGAGTGATGCAAGTACAACACATCCTTAAAAGGAAATAACAGTTCACGAAATCCAGGCCCATTTCAAGCCAAATCCAAAAACATCAACATGCACATGCATCCAAGGGAGACTAGCTATTGTAGGAGCTTTCAAAATGGTCCAATGATCAACTCCATAGCCTTCATGCACTTGGGGTACCATAAAACTATGCCTTCCAATACCAAGACAAAACATCAAGCATAAGCACATTTCTCCATAGCTGAGAAATAACCCAAGCTTCTCAATATCACCAGGGATCCCCTCACACAAACACCCAATATGGAAGATTTGCTGCAACACAACCATAGAGTAAATAATATTCCACCCCATGCATCAAGATTATACCATTGCTAACTCACGAGCTTCAGGTCACATCATTTCAATATGACCAACTCAAGTTTCTCCATCTTCCCCATTCTTCATACTGCATGTTGTCTCTTGGAACTCAAACAAAATAGAAATAATTTCTACCACCAAAGGATCAATCCATTAGTTCATTCCTTCAGATTTCCTCAAGCTTGCCACACTAAGAAATCTTCAGAAGGAATACCCAGAACTAGAAACACCAATAATACTTACATGCATCAACATGCAAGCACATGCAAGCTACATGTGAGTCCATACAAGTACATGCAACATGCATGAAAGTAAATGCAACTCACAAACCCACACATGCAAGAAAAAATAAAATCTGAGAAGGCTTTGATACCACTTGTTGGAAAATTTTGGTCATCTCAGAAAGAAACGTCCAAGATCAATAGTGCCTTTGGTAGATTTTATTTTCTTAGATTGCCTCAAAGACACATACTATTATCCACAAAGTGGAATCATACATACTTCATCTCCTACATTGAACCTTAGAGAAAAGTTAATGTTAATTAAATCAGTTCCAACAACACCATTAACAAATTTAGCAAATAGAACCAATACCATGAAAGATGAAATAGACAACATTAAAACACAAGATTTATGTGGGGAAAACCCTTTCAGGTAAAAAACCCAACACTCCAAAAGCCCAGATCATTATTATATTATTTAGCAACAAAAGTAAAGTTACAAATACAATTATAGGCTCTAAGCCTTTACAGGAGATTTACATCTTGTTATATTCTGAAGAGAATCTGGCAACATAATGCTTGTTCTATTTCCCTCTCCCCTCACTACCAAATAAAAATTTTCAATTTTTTCTAACATTTACTTTGAACCAACAAGAAATGGTTTAGTTCAAATTCCAATGAGAAATTGCAATAAACGATCTAACTCTTTGCTATATCGGGCCATTGAAGAGACTTCATTCACACTCCCTTCAAAATAACCAAGTCACTTCAATTTCCATAACACCTACCAATTCAACCGGCTCACCAATTACCTCTTTCCAACTCGACACTAATCAAGTCCCACCAAGACACCAATGAGCAAGAGTCAATACATCACTCTATCAATGAGACTATATATCATCTCCCTCCGATATCAGGATGTCCCTTTGATATTTTCTTTACCACTCCAAGTGGTCCACACATCCATCAGCTTATTAGCTTGTTGAAGGGACTTAACCCAAGGTCCCTTTGATATCATGAATTCCCTCTGATAGGATTCCTTTATATGCTCCATTGAGCCATCGAGGAGACTTAAGAAGAAGTCCCACCGAAATGATCAACTCCCGCCAATGGAACATAATGCCAAAATAGTCCTATCGGAGTGTCGAGGAGACATGAATCGAAGTCCCATCGATAACAACAAGTCACCTTGATACCACTCCAATCGTTAAGTCACTAAAAGCCAGAACCTTAGATCCTCTTATCGAAGGTTACAAAGTTCTAAAAAACCCATGACATGTCGACAACAAAGAGCACCACAAAACCACTAAGTTGGGAGGTTATAAAACATTAGAACCCCATGAATTAAGTTAGAAAAACTTGAAACCCAATGACTTAAGTAACAAACCATTTCCTTCCAATGAGATTTGGATAAGACTACTAAATTTGTCCTAGTGATATTCAACTTTCTATTCTACAATGCAGAGGCTCGAACACCAGTACATTTGGGGCACCATTTCTCAACACAGCCTAAGAAAACCATCCAACTACAAGTACAAATAAAAATACAAATATTTCATCTACTAATACATCCACCAAAGATTCTAAAACCAAATCCATTCCATCTAATGCACCTCTCGACCCTGTAATCTTAAGGGTGTTGTTGGTTAATGAAAAGTTGTAGGAAGTACTAAATAAAATGGAGATTGAAGCTTCAAATGAAAAAATATCAAGTAAGATCTCATTCCTCAAAACCTCTATCCCTGATCCAAGATCTTCAAACTCTTGTCATTTTGATTCTAATCCACATAGGACTAAGATAGATCGACATATTCCTGGTAAAAGTGGTGGTGGAGGTCAGGGCGGTGGAGGTGGAGGTAACCATAAAAATAAGAACACCTATTCTAGAGATGGAGAAGGAAGTGGTGGTGGTGGTGATGATGGGGGTGGAAATGGGAAAGGTAGCAATCAATCTGGTGATTAAAATAATAATGAACCCCATAATGATCAAAGGGACCAGTTCACCAAAAGGCCAATGCAAGTGGATAGGTACCAACAATTATGCTTTTCTAGGATTCATCGATATCCAAATCAGTTCCCTCAGCATATCGGGCCCACCTTGGTTAAGTTCTCAGGCAACAATGTGATAAGTAGTGAGGACCATCTAAATTTATTTTCCAATGTGATGGATACCTTTGAGGTGGAGGCCGAGGATGTGATGATGAAGCTTTTCATGGAGTCACTTATTAAATATGCTAGGGAATGGTATAGGTCATTACTAGCTAAGAGTATTGGCTCATGGGAAGAATTTAAGAGGGTGTTTAGAGATCAATACAATGATAATACCGACTCAAGGTTCCTTCTGAATCAGTTCAATAATATCTCTAAGGGTTCAAATGAGATACAATCTGATTTCAATATAAGGTTTTAGAAAGCCATAAATAGACTACCAACTCATTTGAGATTGAATGATAATGTGTGTTTTTTCAACTATTGTAACACATTTGATGCAAAAATGGGTAATATCCTACTAGATAAGAATCCTCAAACCTTAAGAGAGGCTTTCAAGATGACAGTCCATATTGAAAACATTAGGAGAGCCTCAGGTAAAGTTGGGAGAAGAGATGATGTTAAAATCTTGAAGAACCCAAAGAAAGAAGACAAGCACTTTGGAGAGAAAGGTTCTTCACTAGAGGATAAAATTGACAAGGTTGCAAGATCCATGAAAGATTTCAATTGTATGCATGAAATGCAAGAGAAATAACTTTCAAATGATAAACCAAATTTTTAGAAGAGTGAAAAAACTCCTCGGTTGCAAGGCCATCCCTATAACACCAATTGGAATAATGGAAATCCAATTCCAAACAATCAGAAAAATGCAAAAAACAAAGTTCCCCCTGATCCATTGCATAAAAAAACTGCAAATTTTGCTAATGAAACACCCTAGTGTGTTATTTTCCAATTGGCACATGCTTCTCAAACATGTTCAGTAGCAAGAGAATTTGAAGAAGAACAAACTCAGTCAGATGACTATGAGCCAATGGAGGAAAATGATGTGGAAGTACATGTGCTTATGAACATAACAAATTTTGTTGACAAGGAATGCTCTTTGGATGAAGAGTCACATGAAGTGGATGTTGATTGTCAAAGACAAAAATTAGACTCTTACCATTAGAAAAATTTCCCTGATGAGGATGAAGATGTTGAGGACAATATATGTGCTATGGAAACGAATGAAATGAATATGTCCTTTAGAAGATATTCTGATGAGAAGTATAAGCAAATGATAGTAGCATTGGTATAGCAATCTACAAACACTCACAACTTGAGAAATAGAGTTGTCAATTGTGACCAAGGTAAGCCAGGTAGTATGTTCATGAAAGAGATAAATGTAGAAAAGAAGGAAACTAAAACAAAAGAACTGGGCAAGTTTAAGAAAGAAGAGTAAGGGACCTCATATTTGGGCCCAAAAGGATAATGCATTCAATAAGTTTGATGAAGTTGTTTCTCCAATTTTTAAAGAACAAGAACAACAATGAAGGTACTGAATATAGGGTATTATTGGCCCACTTTACACAAAGATACTGTAGCATATACAAGAAAATGTGATAAATGCCAGAGAATGGGGCGACCAACAAAGACTGATGAAATGCCTCTGCAGCCTCAAGTGGTAGTAACCCCCTTTGACAAGTGGGGTATGGATTTTGTTGGTCCTATAGACCCACCATCCAATGGAAATTCCTATATTTTGGTGTGCACTGACTATGTAACCAAATGGGTGGAGGTAAAGGCAATGGCACATGCCAGGGACAACAAAGTTGCTAAATTTCTATATGAACAAATCTTCACATGGTTTGGAGTTCCCAGGGAACTCGTCACTAATCAGGGAGCTCAATTCACATCAACACTGGTCACAGCATTGATGAATGATTATAAAATCAGACACAGGAAATCAAACCGATATCATCCTCAAGCAAATGGCCAGGTGGAGGTTACTAACAGGGAATTGGAAGCAATCCTCACCAAAACAGTGAAGCTACATAAGAAGGATTGGAGCAGCCGTCTACCAGAAGTAGTCTGGGGCTACAGGACAACCTGGAAAACTACTACAGGATTCACACCTTTTGAGCTACTTTATGGTAAGATTTATATGTTGCCAATTGAATTTGAACATAAAACTTTAAGCACTGCTCTTCAGCTACAGATTGATCTCTCTGAAGCACAAAAAGAACACCTCCTCTAGTTGAATGCATTGGATGAGATGCGGAAAGCTGCCTTGTAGCACACTGAAGCAGTGCAACAACAAAGGGCGAAGTGGCATGATCACCATATCAAGACAAAGCGATTTTTAGCTGGTGATTGGGCCTTACTCTATGACTCCAGATATAAGGAAAATCAAGGTAAGCTTACAACAAGGTGGCTAGGTCCATATGAAATTGAGAATGTATTTGATAACGGTTCGGTGCAGCTGGTGACAATCGATCCTGTCCACTTCAAACTGTTGGTTAATGGGCACAGTCTTCGGTTATACCATAAATTAGCTTCAAAAGAGTAATTCATGTAGCAGTTTGTTTCTCCTATGACCAGTGATCTTCATGTAGCAAAGGGCTTTGGTCCTCTTCCTGTAGTATCTCTTTGACTTTTGATAAAACGTCCATAATAAAGGTTTTATGTACGAAAGCCAACTTCTTCATCATTATCCATCACCATCACTCACTCATTCCATCCTTCTTTTCTATGTCACCCATCCATGTCATCCATCTCCCGTACCACGATCATTTATGGTTTCTTTCCAAAAAGTCATTTTCGATTATGCTGTGAAATCTACCAACATCCACGGGCATTTATTAAAAGGTACACGATATTCTTTCTATTCATCATATCATTCATTCATTTTATTTGTTCCTTTATTACATTACGTCTATCAGTAAATTCGGTCATTACTCCCCATGCCTCGCCTATACTTCCCACATGTGTGGACACATGTCACATTTTAAGTAGAGGGCGGGGATAATTTGAAACAATTCTTTCATTTTTGCTATGGCCATGTTCAATGAAAACAATTTTTATCGTACATGCCACCAAACGAATGCATGCCTTATCTAGATCAATAAGTTAACTACTAGTTAAGTAGTTCCTTGAAATCATTGTATGAAATTATTTTTACATTATTTATGGTAAAGCAAGAAAAAAGAGAAGCAGAAAAGGGAAAAGCAGAGCAAAGAAAAGAGTTTTTGAATATTCAGAAGACTTGAGATTCAGGGTTTATAGCTGAAGCAGTTGAGAAAATGGGTGGTTAGCTTGTATGTCGTGAACCTGCGGCTCATGAATCCTTGACACAAGACCCTTAGATTGTGCAATAATTTAGCATATGCAGATGGTTAAATTACTTCTTGAGCATCAATTCCTTCAATGATGAGGTTGCTTGCGAGTTCTTAAGAACTCTTTTTGAGAGAGAAACCACAGTTTGGGGCTTGGCAGTAGCAATTATTGAGGAAAGGATTGCAGAAATAATAGGTCTTCCTACAGCTGGTGAAGAATTTCCTATAGGAAGGGATGTCATCTCTGCCAGGGCAGAATTCACAATGTCAGGTGACGGACCTTTGAAAATTTCAAAGCAAGGGTGCATAAGAGTATCTCTACCTTACCCCTATTCTGAGTACGCCTCCTATATAATTAGGTACTTAACTTATGAAGGATGCTTTTCCTCTTTGCACTCCTATCATTTTAAGCTGTTAAGCCACATAAGGCATGGATTAGCTATAAATGTCCTAAATTATTTGTTAAAACTTTTAGAATGTAGTGCTAGTGAAACCCAGAAAAAGAAAGACAATTCAATCTTTCACCATGCCCTCATTAAAAAATTGATTGAGCGTTCCTTGAGGGATGTTTCCCCCCTTTCTTGGCAAGAATTTGTTGCCTAGAAAGGGTAGTAGCCTCCTGAGCATCCAAGAACATTTCCTGCAAGAACCAAGAAAAAGAGAAAATAAGTAGAGTCTTCAAGTAGAGAAGCTGAACAAGATTCCCTTACTTCTCCTGCAACACCTAGTCCTGCAACCATTAGAACTGAGCCCTCTACCTGTGTTAAAACCAGGTCTGCAACAAGAAGTGAAAAAGGGAAAACCAAAGTAGCTGAACCATCTAGCCCTGGGCATACCCCAGGAGAAAACCCTCAAACTAAAAAGAAAAAATAAGCTACCCGACTTTCTCCTGCAGCAATGCCCGATGCCACCACGGTTTCATCATCCTCCCCCTCCAATTCTCAAACCCCAGAGTAAGATGGAAAATGAAAAATGGCCCATGAATCTCCTACCTCAACTACATTAACAAGAATAACTTCTGCAAGAAAACAAAGTCAGGCTACCCCACCCTCTTCTACCCAGCCGAAAATAATTGTCATTTCTAAGGAGTCCGAGAAATTCATTCCTGAAAATTCTCAGAGTACATCCGAGAATTTCCCACCCGACACCTCAGAAATTCTTGCTAAAATGCAACAAGATATAGGGGAAATTAAGAAAGAACAGCAAGGCCGTACTGATGGAGGGAAAATGTGAAGCCTTGATGACTTGGTTGAGGCAGCTGATAGAATTTCTAGGGAATTAGAATCCCCTATTGACCAGCAACAAGAGTCTCTCCTGCAGCAAGAGCACCAGCAACCAGAGCAACTTGAGACATCCAATGTAATCCTATTATCTTCTAAAACATGCTAGACATTAGTTAGATATAAGAAATCACTGCTAACCCAATGCTTAGAGTACCTTCAGGAAACCTGGAATCCTGTGACACTTCAGACTTTGAGTTTCCCCTTTCTGGCTGAAACTCAAATGCAGTAGAGTCTGTGGAAGGAAGAGAATAAGAAGCTGAAGAAAGAAATTGAAAGATAGAAATAGGAAATCCAGGAGGTAAAGGAAAAGATGAATAAAATGATGAATGTAGCAGGTCAGATTATGAAATGTAGGCCACCGCCTAGAGTTTATGCAATGTGCCTCAAAGAGTAGTTTCTGTGGTTTCAGTGGATGAGGATTTTTAAAGACCTTGACCTTGTTCCTACCACTGCTAGAGAATTTTATGATGCATATCAAATGGCACCTGATTGGCTGAGAAATTCCATGTGTGAGTTCTATTTGCATGGTTTATTAATTCCTGATGAAACTGAGTGGAATCCACTCTTGTTTATTGGTGACATCCATTTAAGATCACTAATGTCCTAGGCAGTGAATGAAGCTAATTATGGAAGGCAATTTGAAGACTATGAGGAGACTGGACGAAGAGAACCTCTTCCCTTGAGATCAAAAAGCATAGATCCCAAAGAATTTCTGAGGGCCTGGTTTTCTGTGGTGTATGGTTTTTATGATCCTACAACCAGGATGAGGATATTTGATTTGAGGAAATAAGTCTATGATGAGTTCAAGTGCCAACCATATTCGTTTTGGAAGCTTGCAGCTTCTAGGAGCAAAACCAGATGGGAAAAGTTGACGGTTGGTTTGAAGAAGTCCGAGCGTCATAGTCCCCTACATTTGATAGCAGCTCTCAGAGGGTCTGAAAGATACATGCAGATTGGCCTCCAGAAAAGATTTGAATTATGGATGTGACTAACATTCAGACCTCCTACTTTACTTTGGCCACTATATCCTTATCATGCCACAGACCTCAATGAAGACACAAAGGCTAGAAGATATGAAAGATGGCAGAACTGTAGGGGTTTTTACTTCAGATTTGGGACTGCATTACATGACCATGTAATTCGTATGGATTTCTGAGATACAACCAGTAAGACTAATGCTAGAGGACCAGCATTGGATAAAGTAGGGGGCAGATGATGAGCCCATAATATGGCTATAATTTGGATGTCATGATTTCAAATTTAGAAAATCTTGTTCTTTTTTTATGAATGTTTAAACTCTATGGTTACAAACTTTTAATGCTTATGGGTAGTATTTGATGATAAGAAATCCTATACTTTTGATGCATAAATACCTTAGCCTATCTATAATTGTAGCCCTATTTTGACTTCCCAATTGACTGGTGTGATGAATGTAGTGTTTGAATAAGTAAGATGAATTGAATGCATGTGATTAATGAAGAATGACGTGCTATTATGAGTGCATGCATTCTTGTGCCTCTACTGCCATGTGTTCTATAGGTTGTTGGAGCTGATATGAACAAGTCAATACACAAGAGAACTCGCGGGAAAAGGCCGTCTTAAATGCACCAGCGAAGGATTCTTTCAAAGCACGAATTCTTTTGTCCAAGTCTTTGGGAAAGAACCAAATGAATCATCGATCTAGGAAGAAGTGGAGCTCTAGATTTCTTTTGAGATAGTTGAGTGGATAGAATCGCAAATATGAAGTCCATTCCTCCATCTGAGGTGGCATTTATACTCGTGGCTTCCTTTATTAGTTGATTAGTTAGTTAGTCATTTTTCTTTAAATAAAGGTTCCTCCTACGTGAGTGAACAAGGTTGATCAAAAGAGAGTTTAGACTAAAGCATAGAGATACAATAGATTGTAATAGTTTACTGTTATAATGAAGAACAAAGCTTTGCATTAAGTTTCTTACAAGCAACAGCCATGTATGAAATTTAGAAGTATGAATAAAAACTAATGAAGTTTTGAGTTCTACTCCTGCGTAATTGGTTGATACTTGCTAAGGGCACCCACTTAGTGAGTATCTGTAGTTAACTATTTTTTTTCTGTTATTTATCTGTTAGAATTCCATTTTCGTAAGCTTTGATGCAAACTCAGTCTTAAACTGTTCCTGCAGCATAAGGATAGTTCATGGTTTTGTTTTGTTTCTAGTAATTTTTATTATGATTCCTGCTTTAGTTAAGTGATGTTTAAGTTAGTAAGACTTTACTTCATGTCCTTGCATTAGAATTAGAATTTCTTTCGAGCATTTACTTCTAGAAAGTTATGGCTAAAACCGGTTCTTAGTGCACATACAGTGCCGCTCCATTTCAAGTATATGTTCCCTGGTTTGACAAATAAATGAACGACCATAAGAAGATGTTAGTCACCTGTTGGAATGTCCAATTCCCAAGTTAGAATTTACCGTGACTTCCATATCCTTTTATGGGCGTGACCATTTTTGGCGCCGTTGCCGGGGATGGTGTTAAGCTGAGAACCTGTCCTAACCATTTTTAGCAATAGTTTTAGTGTTCAAAGTTTTAGAAATTCTTCATTCAGTTAAGTCCACTACATGCATAGAAGAAGAGACCAATTTGGAGGATTCCTTCCTAGAAATTTATATATCCAAAAAATTCACTCATAGATTGACCCAGAAATTGTCCCAGAAGAACCATATTTGGATGCCGAAAAAGACCTTGTCACTTCATCTTCTTCTTCCTCGGAGGCGAGTTTGAACCTACTTGATATACCTGATAATATTGACTTACTCGCATCATGGATGAATAACCTACATACCCATAACAATCCCCTAGCCGTTGTTGTCTACCAGCTAGGAGCTAACCCAAGACCACCACCACCAAGGATGGCAGTGCCTACTTTTCCCTTTCCACTCCCTGAGTTCCATAACAATAATAATCTCAAAAATATCCCTGCTTCATTGCTCCCAAAGTTCTATGGCCTAATTATAGAAGACCCTCATACCTTCTTGTTCGAATTTGACATCCTATGTAGAAGTTATGATTATACTAGTGATGCCCATAAGATGAAATTGTTTCCTTCTACCTTAAAGGTGTCAGCCTTAAGATGGTTCATGGGATTAGGAGGCAATGCAACAGCCACTTGGGATGAATTGAAGAAATTGTTCTTAGGAAATTATAAGGAATATTGTAGGGGAAATGATATGCGAGGAGATGACCTCTTCAAAATGGCACAAAAGGAGGATGAAACCTTGGAAGATTATGTCTCTAGGTTTTTGTTCAGTGTCCAGAAAAATACTTAGCATGAGCTAAATGAAGAGTCTAAAAAACTTCTCTTTCTAAGGGGAGTCAATGATACCTGCATGGAAGCACTAGACCTCATGGCCGGAGGAGATATTACCCAAAGTAATTGGGATGACATCAAGACAATATGTCTCAATTACTCTAGGGAAAGTGTCAAGAAAGATAAGGGATTCAAACCCTCTATTGCCAAAGGAAGTGGCTCAGGCGTATCAAAAAGAGAACTCTATAATCTGTTGTTTGACCTCAAACAAGACATCATCAATGATGTAGCTAATCAGCTAGACACAATGCAAGCTAGGAGGAAGAAGAAAGAAGTTGATGCAATGCTAGCTGAATATTGCCCTCACTACAGACAGAGGAAGAAGGACTGTAGATGCAAATCGGTAGCCAATTTGGAAGTGCACCATCTTCCTACCAAGTTCAAAACTATTGAAGGGGAGGAAGAGGTGTTCTTTTTTGCTAAATGTAGGCCATGGGCCCCAGGAAAAAGTATGCCTCGGGACCCTTTGTAAATTTTTGGTTCATATAATAATCAGCAGAACCAATACCCCCAAGTTATGGTCAGTATTCTCAACAACAATAGAATAATCCTTGGCCAAATGCCTAGCAAAATTGTTGGCAACCACCACAGCAAAATCAGTGGTAGCCTCCACAAGGAAATTGGCAGCAGTCTAACCAATGGAGAGGAGGCCAGCAATGGTCAAATCCATCCACTGATTTCTTGCAGCAACTCCAGCAGCAATCCATTATGCCACCTTCTACACCTAATCAAGGTCTCAATCCAAAGCCAACCCAATTACCTGCTCAGGCCGCACCCAATCCAAATAACCAGTAGCCACAACAACAGCAGCAACAAGTCTATTTTGCTAATCCTAATCATCAGCTTGCCTATGCTCTCAACCCGAATAATATCAACTTACGTTCAGGAACTATGTTACCCGCACCATCTTCTCCCATAATCTCAGAATTGCCATTTGAGGAAGCTGACCAAGAAAAGGATACAAATGACCTTTCCCAATCAAATGAGTCAGTTCAGATTCCATCATTACCTAAGGCATCTAATCAAGTGTCCCCTCCTTTCCCACAAAGGTTGGAAGGTGAAAATGTTGAAAAATAAGAAGAACCTATCTTTGACATCCTTGACCAACTAAAACATATATGTGTGAAAATTCCCTTATTCCAAGCAATCAAAGAGGTACCTATCTATAGCAAAGCCATTAAGGAGGCATGTCTGAAAAAACTGGGGAGGAAAAAGAAAGACCTTCAAACTGTCCATGTCATAGGTCAACTCTCTGACTTAATGCTAGGGAAACTTACCATCCCAAAATATTCTTATCCAGGAAGCCCTATTGTGGAGATCAATATTAATGGGGTGCAAATTAAGAATGCTTTAGTAGATATTGGGGCAACTATCAATGTCATGACAAAGGACCTAGTTGTACAACTTAGTATTTTAGACCTAAGGGCTACACCTATAATATTGCAGCTTGCTGATAGCTCAACTGTCAAACCTGATGGGGTAGTTGAAGACCTTGTAGTCACCTTGGATTCTTGGGAGTACCCTGCTGACTTTATGGTCTTATCTCCTGAGGCATAATTAGAGGGATATCCTGTCATACTAGGAAGGCCTTGGTTGGATATTGTTGATGCTTACATTGGTTGTAGATTGGGTAACATGATAATATCTGATGAGTATAACAAAAAGAAGCTTACTCTTTATTCTCCAGCCCAACCCCAGCCTGAGTCCGGAGAAGCTATTTGGCTAGATTTGGGAGAAGAAGAGGAGGTGAACTTCGTGGCCAAATTAATGATGATTACCAGAGAGCCTTTCATTTCACAACAAGAAGAAGAGGGTATACTATCCAATATCCTACTGAATAACTATGACACCGAATACTTTGATTGTGAAAAGAACCCATGTTCCTTACAGACCATTCTTCCTTCACCTACATCAACTCATTATCCTACAACAACTGACTGCTTACACACCTTGCTACCCCATGAGGTAGAAATGTCATTTCTGCCTGCAGTATCTATGGTTGAATTAACCTCCCAAATTGAGGTAGCAGTAGGAAAAACTGTGAGCATCAATAAAAATCTCACCAATGAGCAACAAGAATCCATGGTTAAAATGTTTACCAGTCATAAGTTAGCTTTTTCTTGGGAATATGGTGACATGAAGGGTTTAGACCCCAAACTCTGGACACATCGCATATACATTAATAGTGAGTTCAGACTTGTCAGGCAGCCTCAAAGCAGAATAAATCTAGCCTTGAGAGAGATTGTTAAAGAGGAGTTGCAGAAAATGCTAAATGTTGGTTTTATCTACCCAATCTCAGATAGCCAGTGGGTTTCCCTATTGCTTATTGTTCCCAAAAAAGGAGGAAAGTGGAGGGTATGTGTAGACTATAGAGAACTCAACTTGGCAACAAAGAAAGATTATTTTCCTTTTCCATTCATTGATCAAGTTCTAGATAATTTAGCTGGGAAAAAATATTTTTCATTCTTAGATGGCTTCAATGGCTACAATCAAATAAAAATTGCTCCTGAGGATCAAGAAAAGACTACTTTTACATGCCCTTAGGGGACTTTTTCCTACTCAGTCTTACCTTTTGGTCTCTACAATATTCCCGCAACTTTCCAGAGGGTAGTCATAAGCATCTTCTCTGAAATATCACATGATTGCATATAAATATATATGGATGACTTTACTGCTTATGGTACAATGTTTGAGGAAGCTCAAGCAAACTTGAAGAAAGTACTCCAGAGATGTGAAGATCACAACCTATCACTGAATAGTCAAAAGTGTTTCATGATGATGCAAGAGGGAATAGTGCTTGGTCACTATATTTCTGCTACAGGAATATAAGTTGATCATGCTAAGATTGAGGTCATCTCTAATCTACCCTTTCCTACCAAACAGAAAGAGGTAAGGAGCTTTCTAAGTCATGCTAGATATTATAAGAGATTTATAAAAGATTTCAGCAAAATAGCCAGTCCATTGTATGCCTTATTAACTAAGGACTCTGAATTTCACTGCACTGAGGCCTGTAACAAGTCTTTTCTGCACCTGAAGGACCTACTTACTAAAACACCTATTCTTCAAGGACCAAAGTGGAGTCTGCATTTTCACATACATACAGATGCATCTGTTCATGCCATAGGGGCTGTGTTAGGAAAGAAGGAGAATTCCATTGAGCATGCTATCTATTTGATCAGCAAGAATCTACAAGGGCCAGAATTGAATTACACTATCATAAAGAAGGAGTTGCTAGCAGTAGTGTATGCCCTGAATAAGTTTAGGCATTATGTAACTGGCTACCAAGTATTTGTTCACACTGATCATGCAGCAATATGATACCTTATGAATAAACCTACCATTTCTGGAAGGTTAGCAAGGTGGCTACTGTTGTTGCAGGAGTTTGATATCATAGTCATTGACAAGCCAGGCAAAGCAAATGTGGTCACTGATTTCCTGTCAAGACTTCAAATAGCTACACCTACCACATCCGAGGTAATTGATGATACTTTTCCTAATGAACATCTATTCTATATTGCTGCTCGTACTCCATGGTATGTAGATATTGCAAACTACTTGGCAGCCAACAGAATTCCAGCTCACTTCTCCGTAAAAAAGAGAAAGCTGCTGATTAAGAAGAGTTTCAACTTTTCCTAGATAGCCGACTGTTTGTTCTATACTGGACTAGATCAAGTCATGCATAGGTGTGTGAGGGAAGATGAGACATATGACATACTGCATTCTTGTCATGACGAGCCATGTGGTGGCCATTTTGCCTCTAAAAAAACAACAATGAAGGTACTGAATACAAGGTATTATTGACCCACTTTACACAAAGATGTTGTAGCATATACAAGAAAATGTGACAAATGCTAGAGAATGGGGTGACCAACAAAGATTGATGAAATGCCTTTGTAGCCTCAAACAGTAGTAACCCCCTTTGACAAGTGGGGTATGGATTTTGTTGGTCCTATATTTTGGTGTGCACTGATTATGTAACCAAATGGGTGGAGGTAAAGGCAATGGCACATGCCAGGGACAACAAAGTTGCTGAATTTCTGTATGAACAAATCTTCACACGGTTTGGAGTTCCTAGGGAACTCGTCACTAATCAGGGAGTTCAATTCACATCAACACTGATCACAGCGTTGATGAATGATTATAAAATCAGACACAGGAAATCAAACCCATATCATCCTCAAGCAAATGGCCAGGTGGAGGTTACTAACAGGGAATTGGAAGCAATCCTCACCAAAATAGTGAAGCTACATAAGAAGGATTGGAGCAGCCGTCTACCAGAAGTAGTCTGGGCCTACAGGACAACCTGGAAAACTACTATAGGATTGACACCTTTTGAGCTACTTTATGGTAAGATTGCTATGTTGCCAATTGAATTTGAACATAAAACTTTAAGGACTGCTCTTCAGCTATAGATTGATCTCTCTTAAGCACAAGAAGAATGCCTCCTCCAATTGAATGCATTGGACGAGATGTGGAAAGCTACCCTACAACACACTGTAGCAGTGCAACAACAAAGGTCGAAGTGGCTAGATCACCATATCAAGACAAAGCAATTTTCAGCTGGTGATTGGGCCTTACTCTACGACTCCAGATATAAGGAAAATCAGGGTAAGCTTAGATCAAGGTGGCTCGTTCCATATGAAATTGAGAATGTATTTGATAACGGTTCGGTGCAGCTGGTGACAATCAATCCTGTCCACTTCAAACTGTTGGTTAATGGGAACCATCTTCGGTTGTACCATAAAACAGCTTCAAAAGAGGAATTCATGTAGCAGTTTGTTTCTCCTATGGCCAGTGATTTTCATGCAGCAAAGGGCTTTAGTCCTCTTCCTGCAGCGTCTCTTTGACTTCTAATAAAACGTCCATAATAAAGGTTTTCTGTACAAAAGCCAACTTCTTCATCATTATCCATCACCATCACTCACTCATTCCATCCTTCTTTTCTATGTCACCCATCCATGTCATCCATCTCCCATACCATGATCATTTATGGTTTCCTTCCAAAATGTCATTTCTGATTATGCTGTCAAATCTACCAACATCTGCGAGCATTTATTAAAAGGTACACGATATTCTTTTTATTCATCATATCATTCATTCATTTTATTTTTTCCTTTATTACATTACGTCTATCAGTCAATTCGGTCATTACTCCCCATGCCTCGCCTATACTTCCCACATGTGTGGACACATGTCACATTTTAAGTAGGGGGCGGGGATAATTTGAAACAATTCTTTCATTTTTGCTATGGCCACATTCAATGAAAATAATTTTTATCGTACATGCCACCAAATGAATGCATGCCTTATCTAGATCAATAAGTTAATTGCTAATTAAGTAGTTCCTTGAAATCATTGCATGTAATTGTTTTTACATTATTTCTGGTAAAGCAAGAAGAGAAAGAAGCATAAAAGGGAGAAGCAGAGCAAAGAAAATATTTTTTGAATATTCAGAAGACTTGAGATTCAGGGTTTATAGCTGAAGTAGTTGAGAAAATGGGTGGTCAACTTGTACGTCGTGAACCTGCGGCTCATGAATCCTTAACACAAGACCCTTAGATTGTGCAAGCATTTAGCATATGCGGATGGTTAAATTACTTCTTGAGCATTGATTCTTTTGATGACGAGGTTGCTTGCGAGTTCTTAAGAACTCTTTAGGAAGGAGAAGCCACACTTTGGGGCTTGGCAGTAGCAGTTACTGAGGAAAGGATTGCAGAAATAACAGGTCTTCCTACAGCTAGTGAAGACTTTCCTATAGGAAGGGATGTCATCTTTGCCAGGGCAAAATTCACAATGCCAGGTGATGGACCTTTGGAAATTTCAAACCAAGGGTGCAGAAGAGTATCTCTACCTTACCCCTATTCTGAGTATGCCTCCTATATAATGAGGTACTTAAATTGCGAATGATGCTTTTCCTTTTTGCACTCCTATCATTTTAAGCTATTAAGCCACATAATGCATGGATTAGCTATAAATTTCCTAAATTATTTGTTAAAACTTTTAGACAATTCGATCTCTCACCATGCCCTCATTAAAAAATTGAGTGACCATTCCCTGAGGGACGTTTCCCCCTTTTCCTGGCAAGAATTTGTTGCCCAGAAAGGGTTGTAGCCTCCTGAGCCTCCAAGAACATTGCTTACAAGACCCAAGAAAAAGAGAAAACGAGTAGAGTCTTCAAGTAGAGAAGCTAAACAAGATTCCCCTGCTTCTTCTGCAGCATCGAGTCCTGCAACTGTTAAAATTGAACCCTCTACCCATGTTAAAACCAGGTCTACAACAAGAATTGAAAAAGGGAAAAACAAGGTAGCCGAGCCATCTAGCCCTAGGCATACCCCAGGAGAAAACCCTCAAACTAAAAAGCAAAAACAAGCTAACTGGCTTTCTCCTACAGCAACGCCCGATGCCACCATGGTTTTATCATCCTCCCCTTCCAATTCTCAAACCCCCAAGCAAGATGGAAAATAAAAAATGGCCCATGAATCTCCTGCCTCAACTGCATTACCAAGAAGAACTTCTGTAAGAAAACAAAGTCAGGCTATCCCACCCTCTTCTACCCAACCGGAAATAATTGTCATTTCTGAGGAGTTTGAGGAATTCATTCTTGAAAATTCTCAGAGTACATCCGAGAATTTTCCACCCGACACCTCAGAAATTCCTACTGAAATGCAACAAGATACAGGGGAAGTTGAGAAAGAACAACAAGGCCGTACTGATGGAGGGAAATTGCCAAGCCTTGATGAGTTGGTTGAGGCAGCTGACAAAATTTTTAGGGAATCAGAATCCCCTATTGACCAACAATAAGAGTCTCTCCTGCAGCAAGAGCACTAGCAACCAGAGCAACCTGGGACATCCAATGCAACCCTATTATCTTCAGAAACATGTCAGACATTAGTTATATATAAGAAACCACTACTAACCCAATGCTTAGAGCACCTTCAGGAAACCTAGAATCCTGTGACACTTCAGACTTTGAGTTTCCGCCTTCTGGCTGAAACTCAAATGCAGCAGAGTCTGTGGAAGGAAGAGAAGAAGAAGCTGAAGAAAGAAATTGAAGGACAGAAATAGGAAATCCAAGAGGTAAAGGAAAAGATGAATAAAATGATGAAGGTAGCAGGTCAGATTATGGAATGTAGGCCACCACCTAGAGTTTATGCAATGTGCCTCAAAGAGCAGTTTCTTTGATTTCAGTGGATGAGGATTTCTAAGGACCTTGACCCTGTTCCTACCACTGCTAGAGAATTTTATGATACATATCAAATGGCACCTGATTGGCTGAGGAATTCCATGTCTGAGTTCTATTTGCATGGTTTATTAATTCCTGATGAAACTGAGTGGAATCCACTCTTGTTTATGGGTGACATCTATTTAAGATCACTAATGTCTTGGGCAGCGAATGAAGCTAATTATGGAAGGCAATATGAAGACTATGAGGAGACTGAATTAAAAGAACCTCTTCCCTTGAGATCAAAAAGCATAGATCCCAAAGAATTTCTGAGGGCCTGGTTTTCTGTGGTGTATGGTTTTTATGATCCTACAACCAGGATGAGGATATTTGATTTGAGGAAATAAGTCTATGATGAGTTCAAGTGCCAACCATATTCATTTTGGAAGCTTGCAGCTTCTAGGAGCAAAACCAGATGGGAAAAGTTGACGATTGGTTTGAAGAAGTCCGAGCCTCATAGTCCCCTACATTTGACAGCAGCTCTCAGAGGGTCTGAAAGATACATGCAGATTGGCCTCCAGAAAAGAGTTGAATTATGGATGCCACTAACATTCAGACCTCCTACATTACTTTGGCCATTATATCCTTATCATGCCACAAAGCTCAATGAAGACACAGAGGCCAGAAGATATGAAAGATGGCAGAACTGCAGGGGTTTTTACTTCAGATTTGGGACTGCATTACATGGCCATGTAACTCCTATGGATTTTTGAGATACAACCAGGAAGACTAATGCTAGAGGACCAGTATTGGATAAAGTAGGGGGCAGATGATGAGCCCATAATATGGCTATAATTTGGATGTCATGATTTCAAATTTAGAAACTCTTGTTCTCTTTTTATGAATGTTTAAACTCTATGGTTACAAACTTTTAATGTTTATGGGTAGTATTTGATGATAAGAAATCCTATACTTTTGATGCATAAATACCTTAGCCTATCTATAATCGTAGCCCTATTTTGACTTCCCAATTGACTGGTGTGATGAATTTAGTTTTTGAATAAGTAAGATGAATTGAATGCATGTGATTAATGAAGAATGTCATGCTATTATGAGTGAATGCATTCTTGTGCCTCTGTTGCGATGTGTTCTACAGGTTGTTGGAGCTAATATGAACAAGTCAATACATAGCAGAACTCGCGGGAAAAGGTCATCTTCAGTGCACCAGTGAAGGAGTCATTCAAAGCATGAATTCTTTTGTCGGAGTCTTTGGGAAAGAACCAAATGAATCATCGATCTAGGAAGAAGTGGAGCTCTAGATTTCCTTTGAGATAGTTGAGCGGATAGACTCGCATTTATGAAGTCTGTTCCTCCATCTCAGGTGGCATTTATACCCACGGCTTCCTCTGTTAATTGATTAGTTAATTAGTCATTTTTCTTTAAATAAATGTTCCTCCTACGCGAGTGAACAAGGTTGATCAAAAGAGAGTTTAGACTAGAGCATAGAGATACAATAAATTGTAATTATTTACTGTTATAATGAAGAACAAAGCTTTGCATTAAGTTTCTTACAAGCAACAACCATGTATGAAATTCATAAGTATGAATAAAAACTGATGAAGTTTTGAGTTCTACTCTTGCGTAATTGGTTGATACTTGCTAAGGGGGCCCACTTAGTGAGTATCTATAGTTAACTATTTGCTTTCTGTTATTTATCTATTAGAATTCCATTTTCATAAGCTATGATGCAAACTCAGTCTTAAACTATTCCTACAGCATAAGGAATCCATCCTTGTGTCTGTTCCTGTAGCATAAGGCCAGTTCATGGTTTTGTTTTGTTTCCAGTAATTGTTATTATGATTCCTACTTTAGTTAAGTGATGTTTAAGTTAGTAAGACTTTACTTCATGTCCCTGCATCAGAATTAGAATTCCTTTCGAGCATTTACTTCTAAAAAGTTATGGCTAAAACTAGTTCTTAGTGCACATACAGTGCCGCTCCATTTCAAGTATACATTCCCTGGTTTGACAAATAAATATATGGCCATAAGAAGATGTTAGTCACCTGTTGGAATGTCCAATTCCCAGGTTAGGATTTATCGTGACTTCCATATCCTTTTATGGCCATGACCAAGGGACCTCATATTTGGGCCCAAAAGGATAATGCATTCAAGAAGTTTGATGAAGTTGTTTCTCCAATTTTACAAGAAAAGATGCAAAAGTCAAGTGCTGATCAAGAAAATAAATAAGAAAAGAAGGATGTTGAACAAAAAGTTGAATAGCAAAAGGCTCAGGTCAAGGAGCAAAATGTAGTCCCTTATGAACTACCAAAGTATAATCTTGTTGACATGTTTCAATTGCTTTCTCAAGTTAAAGTGATTGTTCCATTGATGGAAATGATGAGAATTGATGAGCATAAGTAGAAGGGAGTGACCCTTATCAATGGTGCTACTAAGGTCTATGAAGATAAACGGGTGACTACTTAGCCTGAAGTTAGTGGAAATCACGCGAGTGAAGAAGTAATGGAGGGAGAAATTGTTGAGATCCCACAAAT
Source organism: Sequoiadendron giganteum (assembly GCA_007115665.2). NCBI lineage: Eukaryota > Viridiplantae > Streptophyta > Pinopsida > Cupressales > Cupressaceae > Sequoiadendron > Sequoiadendron giganteum. Next base: position 345,778,581 of record CM021110.1, read on the forward strand.
TTATTTGGGCAGCAATATCAAAGCTTGCCTAAGCAACATTGATCCATTCTATGTAACCTTTATTGTTGATGGTAAGCTCCTAAAGAATTGCATGATTGATTGAGGAGCTTCATCTAACATCATGCTAGTAGAGATCATGAAGGAAATGGGCTTGAAGATCAATTGTGCTTATGGAAAGTGTTATGCTATGGATTCCAAAGAAATTCTATCTATAGGAGTAATCAAGGATGTCCCATATAGACTAGTTTCTCTTCCTAATAAGGAGTTTGTCATGAGAATAGATGTGGTGGACATTCCACCAAACTATGGTATGCTATTGCTGATAAAATGGAGTGCCTCCATGGGATGTAGCATGCAATGTGACATGTCCTTTGCAAATTTTCCTATTGAAGGAAAGGACATCAAGCTTTTGAGTGACCAAGAGATCCATATATGATTGAATTTATGGAAAAAGTAGATAGAATCCATTTTGTAGACACCGACATGGATAACTTCAAAGTTAAAGAGTTACATGAAGAGGGAAAAAATAACCTACACCCCTTGAGAAGGAAGTGTCACACCAAGAAAACAATGATGACCTATAAAATATGTGTTTTGGTGGTTAATTCTCAAAAGAGGGAGCTGGTGCAGGGGTAATACTTATCTCTCCTAGTGGTAAAACTTTCAAATTTTAATTTTCATTGTTGTTTGCTTGCACAAACAACATAGCTGAATATGAAGCTTTTCTACTGGGGTTAAAAATAGATAAGAAACATGGAATTGAAAAGTTAAGAGTAATTAGATATTTAAAACTTGTAGTTTCTCAAGTTAGGTCAAAATATGCATCAAAAAATACTAGGCTAAGATAGTATAGAAATGTTGTTTGGGATTCAATTGAGTAGTTTGATGCATTTGGTATTGACTGGTTGGATAGGAGTAGCAATTGAGTGGCAGATTTACTTTCCAATATTGCTCTCTTTCCAAATGATATTAGTTATATAAGCATTTCAAAGGTTGAAGTGCAAGTTAGACCTTCAGTTCCTGATAACATAAAAGACTAGCAGGTTTTTAATGATGATGAGGATATCTTGAGATTCTCACAATGTGTAGATGAATATGAGGGTTAAGAAAATTATTTTGGAGCCTTTGTGGAGGAAATGGATGGTAAAGAAACAATATTTAGAAATGGGATTATCCAATTGAAAACTAACAAGATTCCAAAGGGATTGGTTGCATTGGAAAGGGTTTTTGATGGCCCTGATAAAAGAAATGCTAATAAGAAATCCACTAACAAGGAGGATATTGAAGAAGTAAATCTTGGTACAAAGAATGCTCCAAAAAAGGTCTACATTAGAAAAAAGATGAAACCTCAAGTCAAAGCAATGCTGATTGATTTGCTGATAAAATAAAAACATGTGTTTGTTTGGTGTTATGATGACTTGAAGGCATATAGAGAAGAGATATTTCAACATGAGTTACCTTTAAAGCCAGATGCCAAGCCCTTCAGGAAAAAGCAAAGACCAATAAATCCAACATTGCAACCTAAGATGCAAGAAGAACTCATGAAACTAAGGGACACTGGGATCATCAAGCCCATCAAACATTCAACTTGGGTTTCAAATATTGTTATAGTCAGGAAGAAGAATGGTGACATCAAGCTTTGTGTTGATTTTATAAATTTGAATGTGTCATTCTTGAAGGAAAATTACCCACTTCCTAATATGGAAGCCATGTTACAAAAGGTAACTGGTTGTGAGCTATTATCCATGATGGATGGATTCCCAGGATACAATCAAGTGGTAGTCAAGGAATCTGAGTAGTACAAGATAACTTTTACAACTCCATGAGGCATATATGTCTATGTAAGAATTCCATTTGGATTGACAAATGCAGGGGCTACCTTTCAAAGAGCCATGGATGTCGCATTGCTGACTTTATAGACATATTTATAGTTGTATATCAAGATGATTTGAATGCATACAATAAAAAATAAGATGATCATTGTATGCATTTGGAGAAGGTGTTTAAAAAGGCACTAGAATATGGGATCTCATTGAATCCCAAGAAGTGTGTGTTTGGGATAGAAAAAGGGAAGCTCTTGGGCCATATTGTGTCAAAAAAAGGAATAAGAATTGATCCTGGGAGAGTGGTTGCAATAGAAAAAATTCCACAGCTGAAGAATGCCAAAGGTATCGAATCATTTTTTGGTCAGATAAATTTCCTAAGAATATCTGTCACTAACTTTGTAGAGATTACTCGTCCTATTTATAAGATGTTGAAGAAGGGAGAGAAGGTAATTTGGAGTGAGGAGCCTAGTCAAGAATTTAAAAGCATAAAACAAGCCATAAAAGAGGCTCTAGTGCTAAAATCTCCATATTTTTCTAAGCCTGTGCACATTTTTTCCTTTGTATCTTTTCATACTATTGTTGTTACAATATTACTGCAGAAGAATGATGAGGGATTTTAACAACCCATTGCATTTTATAGAAAATATTTGTAGGTTGCTGAACTCAAGTATGATATGACTGAGAAGCAGGCATATTCATTAGTAAAGGCTATAATTATTTTTACAACATACCTAATGGGAGCTACAGTGATAGATTTTGTTCCAAGTGATGCACTGAAGGATATCTTCACTCAACAAGAGACCACATGCAAGAGGTGCAGATGGATCAATAAGATCCAGGAATTTACCATTGATGTTAAGATTACCAAGTTGGTAAGAGGGCAAGGTTTAGCTAAGTTGATGGCTGAAACCAAATTGGAAGAAAACCAAATAAATCAGGTTAAATGTGTAGATATTGCACCTATCTGTGACATGCAAAGTTGTGGTTGGTGTTGTGCAGTTTTTGCACACACACCCCACTGAAGGTGGGGACCCTCTTTTTTGCTCTCTTGGGATTTTGATTTTGGTGTCTTGGCCCTTTCATTTTTGAGTTTTTCTTGCTTGGGCATGTGCTTTGATGTTCATCTTTCCTGTTGGAATGATTCATTTGTGATTTATATTGAAACCTTAAGTTCTGGGTAAATTTTGGGTTTTTTACTGTTTTTGGGAAAATCCACCCTGGGCGGACTTTCCCGGTTTCCTGTCGAAGCTTGGTAACAACTTCATTTTGTTGGAATTTAGGAATTTTGGTCATCCATGAAAATCCATCATGTTCGGATTTTTTCGAAGTCCATTGCTTCGATGGATTCCTAGGTTTGGTCTAGGATGTCTTGTCGATCGCATTAATGGTGATTGCATGACTTTTGGGTGTGTTATATTGAGTTATGGGAAGTGATTTTCCTTTTGAGTTTGGAGTGCTTGAGCTTGAGGTGTACTATTGGATTGTGTGTTTTGAAGTGACTTCAAGTGTTGCATTTGGATTTCTTGGGTGACATTCATTCTTTGCTCGTGCTTGAGGTTTATTATCAACATCCTTGGTCACGATTTCCTCTATTCTCATGGTGTGTGACTGCTCTCTTTATTTTTTGATATTGATTGCTTTGTTGTGGATGCCTTCATGTTATTCATTGATATGTTCTTACTGAATGTGCATGCTTCCTGGGTGTTTTTGGGGTTCATGCTTTGCCAGTTTGATGTTTTACATTTGTTATGCTGGGGAATTTCCCATTTTAGTCGAGTGCCATTTATGGGTGTTTATTTTGGGTTTGCCTCTCACTGTTGTCTTAGGTAGCTTGCTTACATTTTCCATGAACTCTATATCCTCCTACAAACAAGTTATGTCCAAGTTGTTCTGTGCTTTCATGGCAAAAGCTTTAGTGTTTTTTCGGCCTAGGGCATTTCCAATCCTTCTTAGTTTGCTGAGAGGTGTATTTGAATTTATGTTTGATCCATTGGAGGTTTAGGTCAAGTTGTTGTTGAGCTCCAGGCTCATAGTTCGTGATTGTTCAATCTATTCGGGTGAGGGCAAGAGAAATGTAGGTGTTCAAGATTTTGGTGTCTTCACGGAATTCCATCTCTCCCGAAATTCCTCGAGTTCTCCCAGTTCCTCTTTATTCTTCATAATTTTCTTTTAATCCAGACTTTTACTTGTCTTGCAGATTTCTGCTTCCTCTGGATTTTCCCGGTGTCCATCACTTGGTTGTTCTTTTGAAATTGTGCTTTAAATGGTAAAATTGTATTAGCTTCGCTAGAATCCACACCCTCGGGATTTTCCCGAATGTTCTGTGCTTCCTTCATTTTCCTAGATTGTTGAAACTGTTTTCATTCTCAGAGGTGTCCTGATTTTTTTGAGGTTTTGTGGGAGTGAAGAATATGATGGTTATATGAAGAGTTTTTTGGTGATTGTGCATTCTAAATGATCAAATGAACTTATGCTAATTTGTATCTAATCATTCTTGAGTTAAAATGATTGATTAAATGATTATATGGATGATTGTATGCTTGTTTCGCTGGATTCCGCCTTCGCCGGATTTCCCCAGAATTCCTGTACAGTCTAGATTCTGCAAGGAAGGCTAAATCCTGAATTTTGGGATAGTTGATTTCTGACACTAATTGTTTATCTTGGATCTAATTTTTCTGTCTTTACTTGTTTGCAGGCAGGGTCATGTCAAGTTGTTGTTGAGCAGGGTAAGGGAAAGGCAATGGATCCAAATGATGAAGGTTCTGCTATCATTGATGCAAAGAGAGTAAAAATGGACATAAAGAGTAAGATTCCTAAGAGCAGATTGACTTTTGTCTGGTCAGCGATTATTGATACCAATGTGGGAATGTGGGACTACAAAGAATTCAAGGCAGGGATGGTAGCACAGAGCTTCCCTTTGTTGGCTAACAGAATATTGGAATCCGGGTTAGCACATGTGGCTGGATTTCCCTCTACAGTATAGTGCTATGAGTTGGTACTTGAGTGTGCCAGGAATTATGATAGGGGAACACAAATAATAATTGGTCCTCAACGAAGAGTTGTTGCAAACTTCGACCCTGTTTCCATTGCTCAAACTTTTGATATGCCTGATAGGTCACATGTGATGGCCTTCAATATGGATGCTACCAAGAAGCATTATGAGGAGAATATTGTTAAGTCTTAGCAGGTTATCAACTCTTGGTTGGAGAAGCCCAAGTCTCATTTCTCCAAGCTGCCCAAATAGCTGGTTAGACTCAAATTTAGGAGGGAATACTATGATGCCATCACTCTTCTTAGTAGGCTAGTAGGGTTGAAGAGTGCAGGGGTATTTTAGAGTTGGATGTTCAATGTTATTTCTCAGATAGAGCAAGGTATAGATTACCATTGGGAAGGTGTTATAAGTGTAGTGATTCATGAACAAATGTGCAATGTCCTATAGACAAAGAAATTCACCATGACTTCTTACTTGGTGTATGCACTTGCAAGTTTTCACCCATACAAGGGGCTGATTATTAAAGGTATATTTGGGTAGGATGAAATCTATGAGGTATATCCATAACTTCACCTGGAAGGAGGAAGCTATATAAGGGTGAATGATGAATTCACCATGTATATTACAAAGTTGTTTCAAGGTGTTGGACATGTTATAATCTCGGACAAGGCCAAAGAGTTGATCAAAGGGTTTTGAGCCTGGTTTATTTAGTTCCCTACCTTTTCTTACATAAGAATCAATGGCTATCAAAGGGCTCCCTATAGGCTTCCAAGGTACTGAACTGACCATATCATATTGTTGGAAGTCACAAGAAAAATTTGTGACTTTGATGTGATTGTGAAGGGAGAGAAACACAAAACAAGGTTTGGCAATGACTTACCTCTGAAGATAGGTACTAATGAGGTATGCCCCTCTATCTAGTCAGCCCATGCTTCTGAGGAAGAGATGAGCACTTTCGGTCTCTCCTTCCATTCCAAAAGGACCAGGTTTGATATCACTAGTAAGGCACAAAAGAAGGCCAGTAGAGAGTATAGTCACAAGGATAACATTGAAGACTATTGGGATAACCTTGTTGATGAGTTTGAGGCAAGGAAGAAGAAGTTCTCTAGGCTACCAGTGGACTTGGTGTGGCTATATAACATAAAGGCAATTCCTGATCAAGTTGAGGAGGATGGGAATCTCATTCAGGGTCACATCATTGAGGCTATAAAGAACAAGCCAGTTGGAGAGATTAACTAGTTGGAAGAAGAAAAGATAGAGTTGGGGCAGATTATGACTTCAGTGATCAAATATACCAAAATGTGGCTTAAGCATAAAATGCTAGAGTTGGAAAGTGAGGGTGTGCAATGCACCTATGACTTAATGGGAGACATGGAGTCTCACTCTACATCTGAGGAATCACCCAAACAAAACCCCAAAGGTAAGGAAGGTAAAAAAATAAAGCACATTGGAAAGAAAAGAGGGCATGTCTCAAGGAGGAAAGAGGCTGACAAAGATGAGGAAGAAAAGGAAGAGGTAGATACCACTTCTCCCTTTTCCAAGAAAATAAGACTTGTGAAACTGTCACAAAAGGAAAAGGAGGCTTCTAAGACTGATAAGGAGGTTGAGCTATCTATGGTAGAGGTAGAAAGTTTAGGGGAGAAAACATAGGTATAAATGAGAAGGTCAAGGACTCCTTCTCCAAAGGATGCTGCACCTAAAGGAGGAATTCCTGTGACTACTCCTACCACTGAATAGGAGGACATTCTCCTTCCTCAAGAGACTGGCAGTGTTCCAGAAGAGCCAACGAATGTTGAGGACCCTAAGGACTTGGGAGAAGAAGAGTTCCAAGAGGGAGATCTATACAATGCAGAGGAAAAAATTGACAAAGTAATACAATCTCCTTTGGTGGCCTATGCAGATTCACCTACAGAGGTACATGAGGATAAGTCCCCTCAAAAAGAGGAGATACTGGCTAAGATTCCTTCACCAGAATAGGACAAAGGGAAGGAGCAATCTCAGGATAAGGAGGATTCAACTAGGGAGATCCCTATAGAGCCAACCATTAAGAAGGATGCACCTAGTGTTCAACAAGAGCATGATAGTCAGGATAAAGTGTAGACATAGTCCACTATTTTAGGCTAGCTAAATAGGGAGCTGAAGAGAAAATTGATGATAGTGGAGGAAACTCCTCCCAATTGGGATGACCTAATGGCTAACATTGGGAAAGGAAAGACAAAGAAGAAAGCTAGGGTCATTTCTAGGATTGAAAGAGATGGATCCAACAATAGGCTGGCCCATATTGCTACCCTTGCTCCTAATAAGGATAGAGATAGGGTGATTGCAAAGGACTATCATGTGCAGACCATCGATATAGGGCATGCATCTACGGAACAAGATATTGAGGAGTATGAAGGCTCCAGTGTTGTAATACTTGGCCGACTGAGGAAGGAGGTATAGACCAAACATGAGTTGGAGAAGGAGAATGAGAAATTAAAGAGGTATTTGCAAGAGTTGATAAAACCCTTGCAGTCCATTGGCTCTTCCTCCTCTGCTACAAGATTCTTACCCTAAGAGACAATCTTCAAGCTTGAAAAGATGAAAGGCACTACACATGCCATTGTCAGTTGGTTGCATGGAGTTCAAACCAAGGGAGATGGTGCTATCAAGGACATCTTGTCAACTACTAGGGATGCCATGAGGTCAGTTGATTGGCTTAAGATTGTGCTAGCCCAGGATAAGGAGGACATAGATCTCTTGCTACAGAAAACAAAGACCATTATGGAATACACTAAGGATCAGCTGGTGAAGAGTGGAATTGTTCCTTTCCCAAGGATTGTAGAGCCTTGGGAATTGTTTGAGATTCTGCAGATGAGGCAAAAGGCCTTGAAAAAGATACACAAATAGGGGAGGCAGATTGAGGACACCTTGACTGGCATTTATGATAGGTGTGTCTCATTCTTTGAAATAAAGATAGGGAGAAAGAAGTTCACTCCAAAACATCTCAGTTTGTAACAACTAAAGAAATGGTGGAGAGAGGTTTACTCTCCAATCAATGAAGGACTAGTTACTGAACATCGGCTAGATGGTGCTACAAACTATATTGCATTTATTGATAGGTATCAAGCAAATACTGCTGATTGGGATAACAAAATGAAGAAAACAAGGGAGGACATCAAGTTTCTTGAAAAGAATATTAGGGTTTTTCCTGTGCCACCTATTTCCGAATTAGATAGGGTATTATTGGCAGTGCATGGTGAAGTGGATCATGCTAAAGACAAGGATGGGAAGTAGTTATATAGGGCTACATCAAAATTTGTGCTTCCCATTATTTTTCCTCTTTCTTCACATGCATTAGATCGAGTTCTTTGGGACCCCAGGATGACTTGGATGAAATTGGTGCAAATTGCACATTTCATGTTATATTTGAATATATTTTAATCCGACCTATTGTATGGCATTTATTATTGTAAATCCTTATTTGGGCCGGCCTATCTTGTGGGGGTTCTCTATAAATCTGGCTTGATGCCTCATTTGCAACGAGGAGGTAGTAGGAGAAAGTTAGGATATTTTACATTTGAGCGAGTTGTAAGAGTAGTAATTAGGATTTATCTTCAAGCAAGTGTTGTAACAAAAGATTGGAATTATTGCCATTTTGGGTGAATTAATATAAGAAAGGATATGTGATTTTGTATCTTCCTTGTGTTGAGTTTTATCTGGCATGGTTCTTGGTATTCTATCTTTACAATTGCTTAAGTTTAGTGTTACATGGTTTGGTGATGCTTAGGGTTTCATGCCTAAAATGTTTGCAATGATCTCTAGTCAATACTTTTTGCAGTTAGCTGATTGTTAGCTGCTTTGCAAATTTAGCTTGGACTTAAAACTGTGCTTAGTTCAATTATGAATGTTTGTTCATTTCAATTGCAATAGGGTTGTCTTGAATGCATTTGCATGATTTGAAAATCTTTAACACCTTAGAAGATTGCACTATTCCTATAAGATTGCAGATTTATCTGGGTCGAACAGAAAGTAGTTTGTGAGGGATCGGTCCATTTTGAGCATCTCATCTTTTGCATTGTCAATCTTAGGGTTAGGATTAGTCTTAGAATTATCTCTAAAACCTTTATATTTTAGTATTTCTTTATTATCTAGGTTAAATTTAGGGTTTGAAATATTAACATATTGCTAGATCTGATAAATTCAAAGTCTAGTGTTTTCTTGTAGTAAGGTCCCTTTGTGATTACCAACATTTTCACATTATCTTTGTGTTGTTTTATTTGCATTGTCAAGGCCTGACATTAGAGACCTTGGGGTTATTTCTTCGTTCATAGAGATTTACCTTTCAAGAGAGATAGGATATCACGTTCTGTTTGAGTTGTTGTGCAGAAAAACACCATCAATAGATTGGCGCTAGAAGGAGGGCCTTGAATAAGCAAGCTGGAGCATTTTCTAAATGCCATCTCTCCTAAAAGGTTTAGATGGAGAACCAAATCTACTCCAGAAGAGGAATAATTTCAAGAGTTGCAAGGCCCTACTAGGTCAAGAAGGACCAGAGGAGGGGAAGAATCATCATCCACTCAACCACTTCCATCATCTCCATCATCCTCATCTTCATCGAATTCTAAAGGAGTTCCTATTCCACAATCCCAACCAACCATAAATCAGCCATTACCGCCTCCACCTCCACCAATGGCTTTCCTTGCAAACAACCCATCCCCATTGAATTTCAATAATTACAATGGTATGCCCAAGAACTATGAGCATTTTTTCTCTAAGTTCCATACCCATGATCCCAATAGGATGGCAGAGGAATATATCAGGATTTTCCAGACCTGTCTGAGAGATAGAGGAATTAATCATGAAGATGTTGCATGTGGGATTTTTCCTTATTCCCTTGGGGAAGAGGCCTTTTATTGGTATAACCACTTACCTGCTACCTCTATCAATAATTGGGCAGGGCTAGAGACTGCATTCCTGCAGAATTTTAAAATTCCCATTAACGCAAATGAGCTTTACATGTAGTTTACCAGAGTTAATAGGGAGATTAATTAGCCTATAGGGTCATTTAATGATAGGTTCCATAGAGCCTAAACTAGACTCTAGGCACCTTATGCTATAGATGATGCTACTACCCTAGAAGTTTACTTTGAAGCCCTGGACAACCTTACAACCACCTTCCTTAAATGGAGGACTAATCCCACAACTACTTTACTTACCGCATATACAAAAGCTATTAAGGTCAGTACGGACTTAAAGCAACATTTATTAGGACCTATACCATCTTTAGGACCAGTTGCTCACCCTAGACAAGTCTAAGCTCTCAACCAAGCTCTAACTAATCATGCTCCCATAACGAATCCAATACCCTCATTGCCTTTGGTCCCTCATCCAAGTCCACCAATGAGTCAAGCTCATCCTATGACCTCTTATCCTCAAAAAAGGGCCAATCAACCCCTTCATCCATAGCAATAAGCCGATTTTCCAACATACTTGCAGAATTTAGAAGTTTTGAATCAAGCTGTTGGTTCTGGAGGAGTACCTGGATACCCTCCTAGTAATATGAATTTAGCACCACCTAAAGGTCTGGATAAAGAGCGGTTGGATGAGTTATCTGAGCAAGTGAAGAAACTAAATATGGAGGTAACTTATTTAAGAAATCAAAATAGCCAGCTTCAGGCTGCTTAGAAGAACATGCAATCAAATTACAATAGGGATAACAGGGACATTGCTAGAGGACATAACTTTGATAGAGGATAGTATTTTGATAGAAATCAAAATTATGACAGAGGACAAGGCTCTGGCCATAATTATGACAAGGGACAACAAGGTGGACAAGGATTCGATAGAAGGCAACCACCTAGGTAGAACAGGTCATGGAATACTGGACCTAATAATGGAGGGGTTCCTACTCCACTAGATCAACCTTCTACTCAGGAGAAGCCTCCAAGTGGTGTATATTTGGTAGAGGTAGCTTTTTCTGGATGGTGCAGGCTCCATAAGACAAGCCAACACTCTGAGCTAGATTGCACTAAGTTTTAGACTGCTGATTCTATCTTTCAGTACAAAGTTGAGAAAAATTCTAATGGTTAGGATATTATGCCTTCCAATCCTTATGATTTTCCATTATTGGTACTTAAACATGCTCCATTCCCAAAAGGTGAAGAAAATGAACCAGAAGAGGAATTTAGAGACCAAGATAATGAGGTAGAATAGGTGTTGAATGAGGATAAAATTTCTCATTTTTTTAATGAATAAAATAAGAATGATAATGGTCCTTTGGATGGGGAAGAAGTTAGTGTTGAAGAGGTTCAGATGTTCCAGCAACCAACAAAGAAATACAATTTGAGGAATAGGCCTAATAGGAGTCCACAGGCTGGAGGCCCCTTCACCACTTCTATCCCTCCCAAAATTTACTCCCCCAAATCCTCAAGCAAGTAATAATCCACCTTATACCCATGTGCCAACATAGTACTTGTCAAAGGGAAACAATGCTGAAGTTTCAAAGGACAAATAGCTTGGTGGCTACAAGGAAACCCATGCTGATATGAACGTGGAGCAATTGGGTGAGTATGAAACTAAAGAATTCAACAAAGTAAAGGTAAATCTTTCTACTTTTGAGTTATTAAGACTCCTTGCTATTAGACATGCAGTCTTGGGATCATTTAGTTCGAACACAACACCATAAGGAGTAACTGCCAATGAAGCTATGGCTAGATCTTCTAGTTCACATACATCTAGAGGTCAGGTCCCACCTATAGATAAAGGGAGAGATAAAGATAAGGGTCAAGTTGCGCAAGCTGACACCCATTTAAGTTTGTTCCAAGGCAAGATGGAAACCCCTCCTTTCCTAATTTCTATTCGTATCTTTGGGAAGAATCTGCATAATTGTCTTTTGGATTCAGGGACATCTACAAATGTCATGCCTTTTGCTATTGGTAAAGCATTAGGTACTACCCCTATAGCCTCTCAGAAGTTGGAGTGTAACTTATGCCAGACTGTTGTGGAGCAGGTACAAAAATGCATTAACCCAGTCCCACCAATTAGATTCGATATACAGAAGGAATTAGGTAATGATAAGGGTAAAAGCCCAATACTTCCTAAGAAGCCCCCCATTTGTAGCAAAATGAAAGATGAATTAAAGCAACCAGAGCTTGACGGTTGTTGGAAATTGAGATTTTATGCATCCAAATCTAAGCAAGGTGCTGGAGTAGGGTTTGAATTAATCAGTCCTAAAGGAAAGAATTATTTTTCTGCCCACAGGCTCCAATTTCAATGTACTAACAATGTTACTAAATACAAAGCTTTGATCCATGGGTTGTTAATGGCATCAAGGAGGAAGGTTAAGATGTTGCAGGTTTTTGGAGATTCTGAGTTGATAGTCAAGCAAGTGAGGAAACAGTATTCATGCCATGATAGGAGAATTACTAATTATAGGAATAGAGTGTGGGATCTTATCAAAGGATTTAATGCTTTCAACATCTAGTTCATTCCCCGAAGTAGGAATCAAGCTGCAGATTCTCTAGCATAGGCTGCTAGCACATTACAACCTTTATTGCTTTACAGATTGAAGAAATTTATAGTTGAACTCACTCCAGTACCTTCAGTACCTAACAACATTACCAATTTCCAGGTATTTGAAGATGACAAGCATATTCTGGATTTTATTGCAAGTTGTGAAGTGTTTGCTTCTCAAGTTATTGATGAGATAGAGCCTCGGGAGGCAAAAATGGACTTAGGAGGAGTTATCAACCTAAAGACCAACACTATCCCAAGAGATATGGTGCATCTTGAGTGAAATTTTGATTTAGATAAGATAAGAGATCAAGAGAAACAAGCAAAAAGGGAGTCTCTCAGTAGTCAGTGTGAAACCTATAATATGGGGATACCAGATGACATGAAGAATGTCTTTATTGGTAAGGTATATACTCTAGAGGAAAGAAAAGGGATTATTGATTCTTTACACACATATCATGATGTAATAGCTTGGAGTTATGAAGTTTTAAAGACATATGATAATTCAATCATTACACACACCATTCCCTTGAAGTCAAATTTCAAACCATTCAGATAGAGGAAAAGACCAATCAATGCCCTATTAGAACCCATCATTCAGAAAGAAGTACAAAAGTTGCTTTTAGCATGAATTATATTTCTAGTGAGGCATTCAACTTGGGTTGTGAATCTAGTTTGAGTAAGAAAAAATAATGGAGAAATCAAACTGTGTGTGGACTTTAAGAATCTGAATAGAACATTGGAAAAGGATAATTATCCAGTTCCTTCATTGGATGAAAAGATTCAAATTGTCAATGGATCTCAGATGATGTCCTTTTTGGATGGGTATTCTGGATACAATAAAGTTATGGTTCAATATGAAGATAGGCACAAGACTCCCTTCACCATAAAATGGGGAACTTTTTCTTACAAACGAATGCCTTTTGGGTTGATCAATGCTGGAGCTACATTCCAGAGAGCTATGGATATGGATTTTATGGACATAATTGGTAAGTGCATCATTATTTATATGGATGACTTGATGGTTTTCTCTAAGAAATGGGAAAGGCATATAGTAGATTTATGCAAAGTATTCCAAAGGTGTAGAGATTTTGGCATTTCACTTAACCCTAGGAAGTGCATTTTTGGAGTCACAGAAGGAAATTTACTCGGACATATTATCTCAGAATAGGGTATTGCTATTGATCTTGAATGAATACAGGCCATCTTGAAGATTCAACCTCTTGCAAGTAAGAAATAAATGAAGTCATTCTTCGGGAAGATTAACTTTTTTCAGAAATTTATCACTGGATTTGCAGAGATAGTAAAGCCATTGAATGCTATGTTGAAACAAGAGGAAAAAATAGAATGGAGTGCAAAAGCTAAGGAGGCATTTATAAAAATTAAGAAGGCTATTGCTGAGGCCCGAGTGTTGGTGAGTCCAGATTATGCTATTCCTTTTTACATATATTCATTCGCTTCTGATCACTCTTGTGCGGGGATGTTGACCCAAAAGTCTAATCAGGGCAATGAGCATCCTATAGCCTTCATGAGTACCCCTTTAAAGGATGCTGAATTGAGATATCACAATGTATAAAAACATGCCTATGCCTTGGTCAGAGCGGTAAAGAAGTTCAGAAACTACATTTTGAGGAATAAGGTTTTTGCCATAGTGCCTAATCATGTGGTGAAGCTGCTACTAATATAGAATTAGTTAGGTGAATGAAGAGCCAAATGGGTGACTATGTTACAAGAATATGATATAGAGATTCAACCCACGACATTAGTGAGAGGATAGGGACTGACGAAGACAATGGCTAAAATAGGTCCTAATCTCACAACTCAGCACTATTATCTTCAAGAGGTATCTCTAGGAGATTGGTATGATGAAATCATTTATTATTTACTAAACCAACAATGCCCTGATCACCTTAGTACGGTTCAGAAGCGAGCCCTGCACCTAGAGAGTGGGATTTTCATGATGAAAGGGGGTGTCCTATATAAGAAAAATCATGAGGGCATTTATTTGAGGTGCCTAGGTAAGGAAGAAGCTGCCAGAGTGACGATTCAATTCCATGAAAGATATGGCACAAGCCATGGTTCTGCATTATCCACTGCGAATCAGATCCTAAGGGTAGGCTATTATTGGCCTACTTTGTTTAAGGATGTGAACTACCATGTGAGGACTTGTCATATATGTAAAACTACAAGTAAAGAAAACAGGGCAGCTCTTCCACTTCAGTCAGTCATAGAGGTAAAACCATTCGCCCAGTGGGGAATGGACTTCATAGGTCCAATTAATCCTCCATCTTTTGCAGGCCACAGGTATATTCTTACCATAACTAATTATTTTACTAGATGGACAAAAGCTCTTGCTTGTAAACAATGTACTTTAGATGTGGTAATCAATTTCCTTGAGTCAGGTTTTATTAATCATTTTGGTTGTCCATTGTCTTTAGTTTGTGATAACGGTCCTGCATTTGCATCATTAAAACTTTCTAATTGGGCTTTTGATCTTGGAATTATCATTAAATTTTCATCTAATTATTACCCTCAAGGTAATGGTCTGGCTGAGTCCTCCAATAAGAATCTCTTGACAGTCATTTGTAGGTTGCTAGAACAAAATCTTAAGGATTGGCATACCTAGCTTCAATTTGCTCTTTGGGCAGATCATACCAGACAAAAGGTATCTATAGGAACCTCTCCTTATCACTTAGTATATGGTTTGGAACCTGTGTTTTCCATCCAATTGAAGATCCCTACCTTGTAGTTCATTAATGAATAATATAATGAGGAGGATAAAAATGAAGCCCGTTTGGCAGAGTTGTTACACCTTGAAGAGAAAAGAGATGAAGCCCTAGAAAATTTTCCTAAACATCAGGGTGTAGTGAAAAGATGGTTTGATAGGAGAGCTAAGGTGAAAGCCTTTAGAATATCTGACTTAGTTCTCTACTAGGATAAAGCCCATGACTATAAGGGATAGCATGGTAAATTTGATAAACTTTGGCTTGGCCCTTACCAAATCTCAGAAATTATGGGAGAATGCTTTTCGCTTGAAAACC
This sequence comes from Sequoiadendron giganteum, assembly GCA_007115665.2. NCBI lineage: Eukaryota > Viridiplantae > Streptophyta > Pinopsida > Cupressales > Cupressaceae > Sequoiadendron > Sequoiadendron giganteum. The sequence continues at coordinate 345,793,931 of CM021110.1, forward strand.
CTCACTGGTGAGGATATCCTGCTGCCTGTCAATGGGTAGTATTTGAAGCATTACTTCCAATCTTGAGTTGTTTATAGCTCATCCTTGTACATAGTTAGAGTAGGTTTTCTTTCTACTTTTCTTGTTTTCTTTGGTTGGTTTTTGCTCTCCATTTTGGTTTTTGCTTTTGGTTTCTTGCTTTCTTGGGGCTATTGCATTTGTATAATGGGATATTCGCCTGAGATTGTTCTGGAAGTTTCTTTTACAAAATCTAATCAATTTTTCAGAGTCAAGTGGTGGAATTCATTTATCTGATGTCCCTTGTACTCAGAACTAGGGTCACTTGTTTTGGATGAACTTTGGAATATATTTGGGTCTCACACTTTTACACTAAAATTAAAGATTATGGAATTACACATGGTTCCTAAGTAATTTGGCCTAGTGAAAAATCTTATATTTTGCTTCAATGCCACTGTGTTCCTCATCCCTAAGTGTAAGTTTCATTGCTTATGAGGTGAAGGAATGGTTTTATAAAAGAGAAAAGAGAAAAATAAAGTATTGAAAATCAAAATAACCTTCACCTTATCAAGGGTATCCTAGTATCTCTACTCAGGCTATAGATGCTTAGTTGGCAGTAGAGCTATGCTTGGGAGGGTCACAATGATAACCTTGTCAGGGCTATGGATGCTTGGTTGGAAACAAGGCTCTATCCAAGTTGCTTTTGAAGTTAGAACTTTTATGTAGCCCGACCAGGCTTGCTCTGGTTCCTGTTGCACCTAAGGAATAAGAAATGAATGCAAATACACACACTTGGACCCTGGTATAGGAAAAGGTCTTCTTACTTGTGGTTTCTAAAACTTTGTTCATTGGTGTCCTGATGTAAGGATTGAAACCAAAGATTTTGGGTTCTTGATTCTAGTTTGTTCTTGAAATGCTCTGGAGCATTTCCCCAGCGGAGTCTCAATTTATTGTGCAGTTTTTGCACACACGCCCCATTGAAGGTAGGGACCCTCTTTTTCGCTCTCTTTGGCTTTTGCTTTTGGTGTCTTGGTCCTTTATTTTTTGAGTTTTTCTTTCTTGGGCATGTGCTTTGATGTTCATCTTGCCTATTGGAATGATGCATTTGTGATTTATATTGAAACCATAAGTTTTTGGTAAATTCTGGGTTTTTTACTATTTTCGAGAAAATCCACCCTAGGCGGACTATCCCAGTTTCTTGTTGGAGCTTGGTAACAACTTCTTTTTTTTGGAATCCAAGGATTTTGGTTGTCCATGGAAATCCGTCATATTCATATTTTTTCAAAGTTCATTGCTTTGTCGGATTCTCGGGTTTGGTCTAGGCTGTCTTGTCGATCGCATTAATGGTGATTGCACAACTTTTGGGCAGTGTTATATTGAGTTATGGGAAGTGATTTTCCATTTGAGTTTGATTTTTTACTTTCCATTTGAGTTTGGAGTGCTTGAGCTTGAGGTGTATTGCTGGATTGTGCATTTGGAAGTGACTTCAAGTGTTGTGTTTGGATTTCCTGGGTGACATTCATGTTTTTCTCGTGCTTGAGGTTTATTGTCAACATCCTTGGTCTCGATTTCCTCTATTCTCATGATATGTGATTGCTATCTTTCTCTTTTGATTTGGATTACTTTGTTGTGGACACCTTCATGTTATTCATTGATACGTTCTTACTGAATGTGCATGCTTTGCCAGTTTGATGTTTTACATTTGTTATGCTGAGGAATTTCCCATTTAGTTGGGCACCATTTATGGATGTTTTTTTTGGGTTTGCCTCTCACTATTGTCTTGGGTAGCTTGCTTACGTTTTCCATGAACTCTCTATCCTCCTACAAATAAGTTATGCCAGAGTTGTTTTGTGCTTTCATTGCAGAAGGTTTAGGGTTTTTTCGACCTAGGGCATTGCCAATCCTTCTTAGTTCGCTGAGAGGTCTTTTTGAATTTATGTTTGATCCATTGGAGGTTTAGGTCAAGTCATTGTCGAGCTCCAGGTTCATATTCCATGATTGGTTGATCTATTCAAGTGAGGTCAAGAGAAATGTAGGTGTTTGGCTTTTTGGTGTCTTCGTGGAATTTCATCTCTGCCAGAATTCCCTGAGTTCTCCTAGTTCCTCTTTTTTCTTCATAATTTTCTTTAAATCTAGAATTTTACTTGTCTCATGGATTTCCACTTCCTCTAGATTTTCCCAGTGTTTTTCGCTTGGTTGTTCTTCCAAAATTGTGCTTTAAATGGTAAAATTGTATTAGCTTCGCTAGAATCCGCACCCTCGGGATTTTCTCGAATATTCCACACTTCATTCATTTTCCCAGATTGTTGAAACTATTGTCATTCTCGGAGGTGTCCATCCAAGGCGGATTTTTTTGAGGTTTTGTGGGAATGAAGAATATGATGGTTATATGAAGAGTTTCTTGGTGATTGTGCATTCTAAATGATCAAATGAACTTATGCTAAGTTGTATCTAATCATTCTTGAGTTAAAATGATTGATTAAATGATTATATGGATGATTGTATGCCTATTTCGCTGGATTCCACCTGGGTCGGATTTCCCCAAAATTTCTATCCAGTCTGGTTTCTGCGAGGAAGGCTAAATCCTGAACTTTGGGATAGTTGATTTTTGACATTTATTGTGTATCTTGGATCTGATTTTATTGTCTTTACTTGTTTGTAGGTAGGGTCAGGTCAAGCTGATGTTGAGAAAGGTAAGGGAAAGGCAATGGATCCAAATGATGAAGGTTCCGCTATCACCGAGGCAGGGAGAGTAAAAATGGACATAAAGAGTAAGATTCCTGAGAGTAGATTGACTTCTATCTGGTTAGGGATTACTGATACCAATTTGGGAATATGGGACTACAAAGAATTCAAGGAAGGGATGGCAGCATAGAGCCTCCCTTTGTTGGCTAAAAGAATATTGGAATTCAGGTTAGCACATGTGGCTAGATTTCCGTGTACAGTACAGTGCTATGAGCTGGTACTTGAGTGTGCCAGGAATTATGATAGGGGAACACAAATAATAATTGGTCCTCAAGGAAGAGTTGTGCAAACTTCGACCCTGTGTCCATTGCTCAAACTTATGATATGCCCGATAGGTCACATGTGGTGGCCTTTGATATGGATGCAGCCAAGAAGCATTATGAGGACAATGTTGTTAAGTCTCAGTAGGTTATCAAATCTTGGCTGGAGAAGCCCAAGTCTCACTTCTCCAAGCTTCCCAAATAGCTGGTCATACTCAAATTTAGGAGGGAATACTATGATTCCATCACTCTTCTCAGTAGGTTGGTAGGGTTGAAGAGTGCAAGGGTTTTTGAGAGTTGGATGTTCAATGTTATTTCTTGGATGGAGCAAGGTATAGATTACCATTGGGTAGGTGTTATAAGTGCAATGATTCATGAATAAATGTGCAATATCCTATAGACAAAGACCTTCACCATGACTTCTTACTTGGTGTATGCACTTGCAAGGTTTCACCCATACAAGGGGCTGAGTACTAGAGGTATAGTTGGGCAGGATGCAATCTATGAGTTATATCCACAACTTCACCTGGGAGGAGGAAGCTATAGAGGGGAAAATGATTCATTCACCATGTATATTACTAGGTTGTTTCAGGGTGTTGAACATGTTAGAATCTCAGACAAGGCCAAAGAGTTGATCAAAAGGTTTAGAGCCTAGTTTATTCAGTTCCCTACCTTTTCTTACATAAAAATAGATGGTTGTCAAAGAGCTCCGTATAGGCTTCCAAGGTACCCAACTGACCATATCATATTGTTGGAAGTCACAAGGAAAATTTGTGACTTTGATGTGATTGTGAAGGGAGAGAAACACAAATAGGGTTTGGCAATGACTTGCCTCTTAAGATAGGTACTAATGAGGTATGCCCCTCTATCCAGTCAACCCATGCTTCTGAAGAAGAGATGAGCACTTTTGGTCTCTCCATCCATTCCAAAAGGACCAGGTTTGATATCACTAGTGAGGCACAGAAGAAGGCCAACAAAGAGTATAGTCACAAGGATAAGATTGAAGACTATTGGGCTAACCTTGGTGATGAGTTTGAGGCAAGGAATAAGAAGTTCTCTAGGCTACCAGTGGACTTCGTGTGACTATATAACATAAAGGCAATTCCTGATCAAGTTGAGGAGGATGGGAATCTCATTTAGGGTCACATTATTGAGGCTGTAAAGAATAAGCCAGTTGGAAGAAGAAAAGACAGAGATGGGGTAGATTATGACTCCAGTGATGAAATATACCAAAATTTGGCTTAAGCATAAAATGATAGAGTTGGAAAGTGAGGGTGTGCAATGCACCTATGACTTAATGGGAGACTTGGAGTCTCACTTTGCATCTGAGGAGTCACCCAAACAAGACCCCAAATGTAAGACCAAGGTTAGGGATGTTCGAACTGAAGAGGTAGTAGAGGTAGGTAAACAAAAAAAGCCCATTGCCAAGAAAAGAGGGCATGTCTCAAGGAGGAAAGGGGTTGAGAAATAATAGGAAGAAAAGGAAGAGTTAGATACCATTGCTCTGTTTTCCAAGAAAAGAAGACTTGTGAAACTGTCACAAAAGGAAAAGGAGGCTTCCAAGACTGATAAGGAGGTTGAGCCACCTATGGTAGAGGTAGAAAGTTCAGAGGAGAAAACACAGGTATACATGAGAAGATCAAGGACTCCTTCTCCAAAGGATGTTGCACCTAAAGGAGGAATTTCTGTGACTACTCCTACCACTGAATAGGAGGACATTCCCCTTCCTCAAGAGACTGGCAATTTGCCAGAAGAGTAAAAGAATGTTGAGGACCCTAAGGACTTGGGAGAAGAAGAGTTCCAAGAGGGAGATATCTACAATATAGAGGCAAAAACTATCAAAGTAATACAATCTCCTTTGGTGGCCTATGCAGATTCACCTACAGAGGTACATGAGGATAAGTCACCTCAAAAAGAGGAGATACCAGCTAAGATTCCTTCACTAGAATAGGACAAAGGGAAGGAGCAATCTCATGATAAGGAGGATTCAACTAGGGAGATCCGTACAGAGCCAAGCATTAAGAAGGATGCACCTAGTGTTCAAAATGAAAATGATAGTCTAGATAAAGTGCAGACAGAGTTCACTATTCCAGGCTAGCTAAATAGGGAACTGAAGAGAAAATTGGTGATAGTGGAGGACAGTCCTCCCAATTGGGATGACCTAATGGCTAACATTGGGAAAGGAAAGACAAAGAAGAAAGCTAGGGTCATTTCCAAGATTGAAAGAGATGGATCCAACAATAGGGTAGCCCATATTCCTACCCCTAATTTTGATAAGGATAGAGATGGGGTGATTGCAAAGGACTATCATGTACAAACCATTGATCTAGGACATGCATCTATGGAACAAGATATTGAGGAGTATGAAGGCTCCAGTGCTGTAATCCTTGGTCGATTGAGGAAGGAGGTACAGACCAAACATGAGTTGGAGAAGGAGAATGAGAAATTAAAGAGGTACCTATAGGAGTTGATGAAACCCTTGCAGTCCATTGGCTCTTCCTCCTCTACTACAAGTTTCTTGGCCCAAGAGATAATCTCCAAGCTTGAAAAGATGAAAGGCACTATACATGCCACAGTCGGTTGGTTGCAGGGAGTTCAGACCAAGGGAGATTGTGCTATCAAGGAAATATTATCAACTGCTTGGGATGCCATGAGGTCAGTTGATTGGCTAAAGATTGTGCTATCCCAGGATAAGGAGGACATAGATCTATTGCTGCAAAAAACAAAGACCATTATGGAATACACTAAGGATCAACTAGTGAAGAGTGGAATTCTTCCTTTCCCAAGGGTTGTAGAGCCTTGGGAATGGTTCAAGATTTTGCAGATGAGGCAAAAGGCCTTGAAAAAGATACACAAATAGGGGAGGCAGATTGAGGACACCTTGACTAGAATTTATGACAGGTGTGTCTCATTCTTTGAAAACATGACAGGGAGAAAGAAGTTCACTCCAAAACATCTCGGTTTGGAACAACTAAAGAAATGGTGGAGAGATGTTTACTCTCCAATCAATGAAGGACCAGTTATTGAACATCAGCTAGATGATGTTGCAACCTACATTGCAGTTATTGACATGTATCAAACAAATAGGGCTGATTGGGATACTATAGTGAAGCAAGAAAGGGAGGACATGAAGTCTCTTGAAAGGAAGATTAGGGTTTTTCTAGTGCCACCTATTGCCGAATTAGACAGGGTATTATTGGTAGTGCATGGTGAAGTGGATCATGCTAAAGACAAGGATGGGAAGTAGTTATATAGGGCTACATCAAAATTTGTGCTTCCCATTATTTTTCCTCTTTCTTCACATGCATTGGATCGAGTTCTTTGGAACCCTAGGTCGACTTGGATGAAATTGGTGCAAATTAGACATTTCATGTTATATTCAAATATCTTTTGGGCCAACCTAATTTATGGCATTTATTATTGTAAAACCTTATTTGGGCCGACCTATCTTGGGGGGGTTCTCCATAAATCTAGCATGATGCCTCATTTGTAATGAGGAGGTAGTAGGAGAAAGTTAGAATATTTTACATTTGAGTGAATTGTAAGAGCAGTAATTAGGGTTTATCTTCAAGCAAGTGTTGTAACAAAAGATTGGAATTGTTTCCATTTTGGGTGATTTAATATAAGAAAGGATATTGTGATTTTGTATCTTCCTTGTGTTGAGTTTTATCTGGCATGGTTCTTGGTATTCTATCTTTAAAATTGCTGAAGTTTAGTGTTAGATGGTTTGGTGATGCTTAGGGTTTCATGCTTGAAATATTTGCATTGATCTCTAGTCCATAATTTTTTCAGTTAGCTGATTGTTATCTGCTTTGCAAAGTTAGCCTAGACTTAAAACTGTGCTTAGTTCAATTATGAATGTTTGTTCATTTCAATTGCAATAAGGTTGTCTTGAATGAATGTGCATGATTTGAAAATCTTTAACACCTTAGAAGATTGCACTATTCCTATAGGATTGCAGATTTATCCAGGTCGAACAAAAAGTAGTTTGTGAGGGATCGATCCATTTTGAGCAACTCATCTTTTGTATTGTCAATCTTAGGGTTAGGATTAGTCTTAGAATTATCTCTAAAACCTTTATCTTTTGGTATTTATTTATTATCTGGGTTAAATTTAGGGTTTGAAATATTAACATATTGCTAGATCTGATAAATTCAAAGTCCAGTGTTTGCTTGTAGTAAGTTCCCTTTGTGATTACCAACATTTTCACATTATCTCTGAGTTGTTTTATTTGCATTGTCAAGACCTCGCATTAGAGACCTTGGGGTTATCTCTTCGTTCATAGAAATTTACCTTTCAAGAGAGATAGGATATCACATTCTGTCTGAGTTGTTGTTGTGCAAAAAAACACCATCAACAGTTGGTATAGAAGAATTGTTCAATATTTGCAAACCATGAAATCTCCTGAAGGTATGGCTTATAATGAGAAAAGAACCCTGAAGTTACAAGCTATTAAGTATTTTATTATTGATAATGAGCTTTGGTGGAGGAGCCCAAAGGGTCTACTACTCAAATGTGTTGATGGAAAATAGGCATTGGAACTTTTGCAAGAGATGCATAATGGAGTATGTGGCAGCCAATACATGGCTAAAACTATTAGTCACAAGATTTTGAGGGTAGGTTTTTGGTGTCCCTCAGTTTCCAAATATTCCCACAAGTTTTTTAAAACTTGTGATGCTTGCCAAAGATTCTCAAGAAAGCTAAAATTTTCTAGGAATTTACCACTTAGACCCATTTTAGTCTAGGCCCCTTTTCAATAGTGGGGTATTGATATCATTGGTGAAATATCTGAGAAATCCAATGGGTGGAACTCTTAGATTCTTGTTGCACCTGATTATTTTACAAAATAGGTGGAAGCAGTCCCCACCAAGAAGGCGACAAGCAAAGTGGTAATTGATTTCCTAATGAATAACATCCTAATGATATTTGGAGTCCTAGAAAATATTATCTCTAAAAATGTTATTTGCTTTAGATTAGATGAGTTCAGGGATTTCTATGATAAACATGGAATACAAATTTCTTATTCTTCCCCTTATCATCCACAAGGGAATGGTCAAGAAAAATCAGGTAACAAGATTTTGATGAAGATCATCAAAAGGGTGATTGAGAAGAATAAGAAGGAATGAGATTCAAAGCTGAAACTTGCACTTTGGGAGGATATGGTTACTCTCAAGAAAGCCACTAGACATTCTCCATTTGGTCTATTTTATGGTTTAGATGCTAGACTGACTTAGAACAACTTGCTAAAAATGTACAAGTTTATACAAGAATATGATGGTGACATATGTCATGAAATGAAACATAGGGTTGATGCCTTGATATAGTTGGATGAAACTAGAAGAGAAGCTCATGATAAAACCCTAAAATGTAGTTTCAAGTCAAGCAATTATATGATAAAAGGTATTCTCCAAGGAAATTTGAAGTAGGAAGCATGGTAATGATGTGGAATGCAAGAGCTCAAGATAAGGGTAAGAACACAAAGTTTCAAGCACTATGGTTGGGATCTTATTTGATATCCAATACACATGGGGGGGACTCTTACTTTCTCCTGAGCTTGACATGTGAACTTCTTGAAGCCATATTTCTCTTTAAATATGTTATGCTCCATGTACATTGTAAGTCATGTACATTTGTACATAGGTTTTCTTGGGTCTAGTCTTCTTGCCTTGTCTAGGTAGGTCCTTGGATTTTCAGAGTCCTTTGTGCTTGTTCTGTTTACACCATGAGATCTAAAATCTCACCATGCTTGCGAGAGGCATCCGTCCGTAGTTGGAGCCACTAGTGGAACCCTCAATTTTTTCATGTTCCACTAGTCTAAATTTATTTACTTAGGTGGCCTTTTGGTTTGAAATGCTACAAGGGTTTAGGGTTTTGTGTTTGTACATGTGCCTTAGCATATTTCCTTTTCATTTTAAATCCTTGTTCTTTTGGTCTATTTTTCAGTTGACTTGATGTTGTCGATTTTCAATCAATTTAAAATAGCTTGAGACTTTAGTATCCATGTACTAACCAACCCCTTATGATTATGTTTCCTATTTACCCCGTCGCATGGTATTTTCCTATTGTTTTAGTTGGGGATTTTAATATTTTACAAAGTTGGGGCTCTAAAATATTTCACCTTTATATCTTTGGTTAGTATGGTCTTAAATTATTTTAATTCCCTCTTCCTCTTCTTTCCTAGACGACCCCTCCTTAAGAAAAACTTTTAAAGCATGTGCTCAAATAGCACCACTTGAAGTTTTGTATCATTCACCATTGAAATCTTGTGACTCGTCGGTTTCATTTCCATGATGAGTGATGAACCAAATTTCCTTCGCATCACATATCATTGAAAGCTTTTTACCTTTTCATTCCACTTATGTGACATGTAATGGCTTGTGTTATCCTTGCATCATTGCCTCCATTCGTATCGCTAAATTCTTTGTGCTCAACTAATATTTACAACAACGTACAATGGCCTTTGCATCGTAGAATTTTTTTATTGCTCAATTCATCTGAGCGATGAACAATAGGAGATAAGCAACCATGGGTTATGATTGTTCCACTTGTCAGCATCCTGTGCCATCACCTCTATCACTGGTCACCAAAATACTTTTCATTTTAAATAAACTACAATGATGAGCGATGAACAGATGTAAATTTCTTTGCATCGTTAGGGGTCTTCACATCACTGAAGTATAAGTATAACTTTGAAGAATTATAGCGACAAGTGATGGGCGATGGGAGAATATTCTAGAAAATATTCCCTCCATCTGGGCTACTCTTCGCATTGTTCTTCCTTTTGATAAAGCGATTGTATTATAGTGATGAGAGATGGTTCAAGAGAACTATTGAGAAACGTGGAGCAACCACATGGCAACTGCTTAAGGTATCGTCATTGTTTTAAAGCATGATTGTGGAAAGAAAAAAGTGATGAGAAAGGAGAATCATTGATGATGTTTTAAATTAGAAAGATCGATGGCCTGAATTCAAACCTAAAAGGTTAAATGTTAGTTCACTCACAGGAGATTTCTTTCAAGCATTAATGGTGAAGATGCTCCATTTTTGAGCCAAAAAGGAGGTAGTTGGTCCTTTTCTTTCACAATTGTAATTATTCGAAAGTAGAAGAATTGGTCAAGTTTAGAAAAAGGAGAAGGTGAGCTTCAGTTGAAGAGAATTCGAGGAGAAAATTGTTGGTTATCTCGGGTACGTCAATTTTATATGACCTTGTGAGTAGATTTTTAGCACTGGGTAGTTTTAGAATCGAGTAAATTGCTAGGGTTTGTAGTTAGGGTTGCTATTTGTTTGAATAAGTAATTGTAATTGTTTCATGTAGGGTTTGGGAAAAAGGATAAAGTTTGCTGAAATTAAGTATAAACCCTATGAGTTTGAGAATTAAGGTAGTAATTCTTAGTTATTTTGAAACCCTAGTTACATAATACCATGCAAAATGAGTGAACCCAGTGATTTTGTGGCACTTGAGAGAAAACCTAAGTAGAAGAGAGTTAAAAAACAAAACCCCAGGATGATAAACCTAAGCCAAAAGTGCCTAAAACATCTGGGAAGAAAAGAACTGTGAAGAGAGACTACTCTAGGTTTATGGAGGAGGCTTCTAAAGATCTAGCTATAGAGGTCAAACTAGTTGGGAAGAGGAAAAATGGTGAGGGTGTACTCACAAGCCATTTTCAAGACTTGGATTCTGGGATTGGTGATGTTGTGGTGTGATAGAGTGGTTGGGACCTATTTCTCTATGCTTTCAACAAGAGATTTTCTAGTCACCGCACATGTCATCTTTGGACCTATGATATTGGCAAGCTAGTTGTCCCAAATGTGTTCGTGGAGGTGGATTTGATTCCGGAATTGGCTAGGTGCTATGACCTTAATGAAAGGTTTATGAAGAGATTTCCAGATGGATCTCCCATGCTAGATATTACAAGCAGCCAAATAGTTGAGGTCTTCAATTTAAATCCTTTTTCTACCGAGTCAATCAAGTTCCATGCATTGTATCATAAATATGAACAAAATAAATTTGGTTATAGAAATAATGTTTTACCAAGGCATAACAGGTAGGACTTGAAAAAGAGAGGTGTACCATTTGGGCCTAACAAGTTTGATCCTTTTGATTGTGATAACTTTGAGGATCACTTTAAGAACATAGATTATGCATTGTGCCAAGTTTTGTACAAAAAAAATGATATCAGGATGGATGTTGCTCTAATGGTTATGGCTATTGACATATAGAACAAGTATTAGAACATGACCTTTGATTATGCTTCCTCTATAACTAATTATCTTCATGATGATTTGATAAAATTGAAGCATGCAAAGCGTTCATTGTATTGCAAACATTATTCATTGTTAATGCAGATTTTGTTGTGGAGAGGTAGAAAAGAATGGAGAAATTTCATGAGATTGAGAGAAAGGGATAGTCAAGATAATGAATTTTCTGTGCAAATGTGGACCCATGTTTGGGATATACACTCTCTAGATTCCAATTATGCTACATTTTGTAATGGTTTCAAATTTAGTGTCATGGAGCGATTGGGCTTGAAGCCTGTGTATAGGATATCAAAGGGTGTGAAGAAAATTTCGAGGCTTGTGGAGTTTGAGGAAAATACAACACAAGTTCAATTGGGGGGACTGGTGTTTGCATATTGGTTACACTACAATAAGGATCTATGGATCTCTAGTGCCATCCCATCGGTTACATGTATATGTATTTGATAACCTTTCATTTATAGAAATAATGTGGCAATTGAATGTCATGGGCAAAGAGCATTTTAAAAATGCTAGGAAGGCATCACTAATAAACCCCAAGTGTGGATTTGCATACTTTGTATGCTTATCAAAGGAAGGGATTGAGAAGTTTGGCACTCTCTTAAATAACTATAGGATGAAACAAGGTATAGTAACATATTGTGATCTTGAGGGAGTTATTGATGCAGAAAGAAGAGATAGAGGAAGATCTGGAAAGTAACATCAATTCCTCTATACAGAAGATTAGAAATATTTCTTCTAATGTAGAGGTTGCAAAAATGAAAATGAATGGAGAAAGATATGTTCCATAGAAGAAAAAATATTAAGAGAGAACCCCTTTTATGTGAGTCCTTATTCTAAGATAAAGGACCAATATGTTCAAGCTAAAGTGATGTTGGGGGATTTTAAAGATAATTTTTTTTTTGATAAGGTTAAAGGGGTTGAGATAAAGGCCAAAGATTCCAAGGAGTATCATGACACATAAGTGAGGAGCCAATCGACTCATGACACAAATCACCTAATTCAAGTGCATATAAAGGAGATAGGTAAGAAACTTGCAGGTGCCCCATTGGTGACTTATTTAGCAACTAAGCAAGGTGGTGAAGATTATGCACTAGAAGAATCTCCTTATCATGTTCCTATGGAACAAGAAGTTGACCAAAGATTCCCCTCCCCCAAGAAGGAGGATTCTCTTAATGTTGTTCCTACCAACAGGATAGTAAAATGGGAATATGATGAAGATCAAGATGATGATGTTAGAATAAAGGCTTGTAGAGACTTAATGACTGATGCCACCTTTGTCTAGACTAAGGAGTTCAGGGACTTTATCATCCAATTGAGGATCCATGACATCAAGAAGAGGATAGAGGATGCTAAAGAAAATGTTGATCCTTCATTGCAAGAGGAAGTTGAAAAGGAAGAAGAAGATAAGATAATGAAAGAAATAGCTGCCATAACACCCCAAGAGGCAAGAGATTTGGTCAAGAGAAGTGATGTTTTATTATTGCCTGGGTGGGAGCTCACATCTTCTATTGCCTTGGATGTAACAAAAAAGGATCCCAATTCTTCTATTTCTGAAGAGAATTTCGACAATAAGGTGTTTTGTTCGGGGATTAGTCCAAAATTGCATACCCTTGCAATATGGTCTATGGCACCAAATACTGGGAAAGTGATTAAGTATGCAGAGCAAGAAATTGGTGTTGTAGTTGTAAAGAGAACTATTGAGATGACTACTACTGTAGCTACACAACTCACTATGCATGTTGCTATGTTAAGTGTTGACACAACTCAAATTTCACAAGATAGATATGATAAACTATTGGATAGGCATAACAAGTTGTTGGATGCATATAATAGAGTGGTTTCCACTATTTCTAGTTCAACACATCAAACTTTACCCTATCCAACCTCTACATCATTTGATCTTTCTACACAAGATAGGTAAACCTTATGATTAAGAATCCAAAGTTTAAAGTAGGAATTGCAAGTAGAGAAATATAATGTCAAAAAGACTAAAGAGGAAACTATCCAAGTGGCTGACAATATTTTTGATGATGTCTTGAAGCATAGGGTGACAAAATTAGTGCACAAATTTGATACTATCTAGGAAGCCTACAAGAGCATCCATGAGGCACAAAAGAGTTATAGTGAAGTTCAATATGCCTTCCAAAATGATTGGAGTAAATGGAATGCTAGAGTTGGAGCACTAAAGGAGATGATGCCTGATATGAAGGCTGATCCTAAAGCTCCAACAAACATTCTATACATGTTGAAGGTAGTGGACCTATTGGGTGGAGTTTCAACTTGGACCTATTGGGTGGAGTTTCAACTTTTCATTGTAAGTTGGGTGTACAGCTGCAAAATAATTGAAAATGTTTAGACATGGAGGGGCATGGCATGCCAAAAATATTGAATGATGAGGGTGAGTTGAAATATTTTGTTACTTGGAAAGATGAGTTGGGAGGTCTTTTCCCCACTTTAAGAGAGAAATCAGCTTAGTAGATTATACCATGTTAAATTCAGTTGTTGATAACATGATAGGAATTGAGGTGTGTATGGATACATTTGTTAAAGAGGCTAGGGTGCTAGTTGATGCTAGATACAATCAACATAACACTAAGATGCAAGAGTTATTGGATATACAATGGCCTAATCATGAGGAGTATAATACATAGCTTGAAAATTTTATAGATTAAGCCTTGGATGAAGTATTGTAAATTATTATCTCCTCTCAGTTGTGAATTGATGACAAAATGTGCTGATGTGGACATGGTTTATGCTGTTCTCTTTTATTGGTTTCTTGTTTTAGTTTTTGTTGTCTTGGTGTGCATGTGGAATATAATTTTTTTCATGGTTGGTGCTACTACAATGATGAAAGATTCCCTTTGGAGAGCGAGAGATATCAACTCCAACAATATGAAAAGAAATTTTGTCTTATATGATTTCCCCTTTTAGAAATGCAAGTGTAACTGATTTGGGGGATGTTTTGAAATGAAATTGAAATGTAAGTCAAATGTAAAATGTGACTAAATGTTTAATTTGGCCTGAATCTTGTTTTCTCCCTTGTTCCTATAAAAGGGAATTCAAGGCCAATTGCACGGGTCTTTGGTTGGTGAAGTTTTAAACTCATTTTAAAGAATTCTATAATACACGCACAAAGGAATATAATTAGTGTTGAGTCCTAGGTCTGAATTCAAGTCTGTAATACGCATTAAATCTTTACAATAGTGATAGCATTTGAATTAGAAAGTGCACATTCTGAAATAGATTCTCTCCTTCTGCATTTTTTTATATGAATTATTAATAAAATGATCAAGGATCCTTTTATTGGTCTTAAATCATTTTGGTTGAATGTATGATTTTATCTCTACTTTAATTCAATGAATTAATTAAAATGCTCTGATGGAATCCTATGTTTTTCTGACTAAGTATGAGGATTTTATAAGTAGTTTCTATTCTAGGAAATTTGAGTTGTTTTATTGTAATGCAATATCACAATAGTATATAAATGCTAAGCTTAGTCACCATTGTATTACAGTTATTTCAAATTTAAATTTGTTACCTAATGGATAAGGCACTATTCTATTAATTTGGTTAACTTTGAAGTCATTGAGTCGGTCCTACCTTTCAAAGAACAAATTCTTATAGAAAATAATTGATACACCTTAAATTTTTTTAAATTTTAATGAGAGGTTGTCCATTCTTTGACTTAGATGATAAATTTTTTAGGGAATTATCCAGATTCTTGAAGGATTTCATCTAATTTATAACTTATGAGAATGTATCTATTATTAACAATGTCTACAATAAATAGCACAAGAGTATAATTAGGTACATTGTAGGGATCACCCTCCCAAGTCCTGTAGAGCCCGAAGTGCAGAGAGAAAGCCTAGAAAGATTTCACCTAGCAATTGCCCAATCCTCACAATTGTTGATCACTGAATTATGGAAAGTTCATAGACAATTGAGGAGACCAAGTTTGGTTCATTTAAAACAACCAACACCCCTCTCTAACTTACTCACTCAAACATACATAAATATAAACTTGGGAATACATAAGAGGATTAAAAATTAACTCTAATGTGCATCAAAATATGTATATGACCATGATTAAAATAACAATCCATGGAATTTCAAGGAAAACTAGAAGTTGTATAAAAATGCTACAAATTCAATAGTAAAGTAATATAGAAAATAACATTACAAGACATGGGATGATGTATGTAAAAAATTGCATGAACAACTTCATTTTTTAGCTTTATTAACAAGTGTATCACTAGATATATGTATTAATATATCATTAAATTATGTGTATGAGAATAACATAAAGATAAAATGTTCAAAAATTTCATATAACATCTTCATTAGCTCTACAAAAATCTATAATTAGTGCTTTTAGTTTATTTTGATCATAAACCAAATCATCATGAAATAAATTCATCAACCTCATCATGAAAAGATAAAGAACTATCATTATAATATTTTATAAATTCATAATTAATAGAACTCAAGTCCAAATATAATGAATAAGGGCTATTATGAATTGCATTGGGAGCAAAAAGTAAAAACTTAAGTGAAGAGAAAACATGTGCACCTACATCATTAGAGATGACACAAAATATTTCATTAGTAGAAATGAAATGAAGAAGAACTAAAGGATAATGGATTCTAGATATACACATGGAACTTGTGAGTAGATTTTCACCATGGTACTTGTCTAAGGCACTACAAAAAATGGATTTTAGTAGAGGATATTTAAAAAAATATATATATATCTTTTATTTTTTAGTTGGAATGATTTGCAGACTAAGCATAAAATCAATTTAGCTGAGCAGTATTGAAGGGTCATAAAGATATAGTAATGATCTATTCTTAGAAGCTTCTTATTTAGGATCATACCACTAGTATAGGCATTACATATACCATGATGATGTTGAAGACTTGTATTGTTGACAACATGACCATGATGATGTATGGATGATGTTGATATATGGTGTATGGAGATTGTTGAATGGACATATTGTTGAACATTGATGAGAATGACAATGTATGGTGTTGTGATTGATGGCAACCCATTATAGAGATACAATAGTGTTGGTCCGATGAAGATCATTTTTTTTGCAGATTTGCCTAAGTCTCAATGTACAGTGTTCAATGTTCAATGAACCAGTTTTGTGGTCCATATTGCTCCGCTATGAAGTGTAAGTGTGGAATGAGGTGTAAATCACAAAAAACTTCTTAATAAGACATTATATCAAAGATAACTCAATTTGAACTAAATCAAAGTAGTAATCAATTGAAAGCGTCATATTGTTCTATCTCCAAAGATTTATTAAACCACTATTGCTCTCAGATCGTGAGGACACTATGATTGTTAAAATGACAATTCAAAGAATGAGATGGAGGATAATGCAATGATATGGAACTAAATATGACAATACTAGATGATAAATAAATTAAACTAGCATGAATTGACATGAAACAGATAATTGCAGCTACAGGAGGCAGCCATGATATTGAAGCTTGATTGTTGGATATTGGATGCTTGAATGCTTGATGCTTGAGTCTTTGAATTCCTATAGAGTAAGAGTGCATAAACTTGATTATCTAGATCCTTTTTCTTGGTTGAATGAAGCTTTATTTATAGAATTCCTGGCTATAGAAATGCATAGGGAAGGCATTGAGAGGCTTGGATTCAATTTGGAGGATTGAATGGTGAAAGATGGAGGAGATTGAGAGAATTTTGGTGATTGTCTCTACCCATGAAAACACCAGGCAAGAGAAGAGGAAAAATTGATGGAAGAGGATTGAGAGAAAATTTTGGAATTTGTCTCCAATTTGTCTTCAAAAATTTCCGTGAAGTTTCAAAGCATTAATTGTGACATATTTTTGACATAAATTAGACATAGAATATCTAATTCATTTTTGAGAGAATATAGATGGAATATTCCTTGTGCTTTTATTCAAATATTTTTGATTTATTTAATTTAGCAAAAAGGGGGATAAATAATTTAATAAAACAAACTATAGGATAGTTGTTTATTAAATTAAACAAAAGAATATGGCAATTAATCAATAAAGTGTTTTGATCTTTATTTAATAAATTTGAGATTTGATGTGATAGAATAAAATAGGGATTTGATAATTAAATCAAACAAAGTATTTAATTTTGTTTATTTAATTAAGATGAATTTAAATGTGAACTATATAAATAAATATTTTTATTTATTTAAACAGTAGAGGAAATTAGAATAATTAATCGGATGCTCCAGGCCAATTTTAGGTGTATACATGAAGAATATGGTCATCCAATATTGAGTTAATTTTGGTGTGTGTTGAAGTTATCTAAATCCAAATATTCAAGCATGTATTTCTTCTGTAGTCGAAGATAATGTTGACAAAGTATCGACTCTGGAAATGATAGTTGTAGTTACATAGTGTATGTTGGAATGATTTGCATTCCACCATGGATGAATATTTTTTTATGCAGTTTTGGGAAAGTGTTTTGGGATTTTAGTAGTGTGTGTCCCAAGTGGTAAGCGTTGTGGTGTTCCACTATCAAGTTGTGAACTTGAACAGTTTGTTCATTCAGTGTTACTTCACCAGTTTTTTTATATGGTGTCAACTTAAAGGTTTTGGGCTTGTGCAGAGTCAAGGTATGTAAGGAGAAGATTTTTTGGAGTTATTATAGGTCACACCAACCTATTTTGGAGGTGTACATATTTTGATTCATTCTACAAGGCATGTGTGTTAGTTTTTTCATTTGATATTATATGTGGTGCATGGTACATCTAATTAGGCCAACCTAATTGATTTTTTAGATAGTTTTGTTATATATACAAGGTTGATTTATTGTGTAAATGTGTGGATAGAGTGTGTTGAGTGTATGTGTGAGATATGGTACATAGAGAAGTTTGAATCATAATTATGGTGAAGTATGAAGTGTGTTAAGTCAGTTCTATGAGATTTAGTGGAACTATATCCTCAACATATGTTAGATGCATTATTAGCAGTTCATCATTGGCAGTGAACTACCCTTTCTGCTATCTCTTTCTATTTTGGGAAGTGAGCCCTTGGCAATGAGCCATCGGTAGTGATCCATTCTCTTTTCGGATAGTGAGTCCACCATTCTATATCAAACATTGTAGCCAGTTATAATATATTGTGAGCTAATCCTCATCATGGTTTTTCCATTTCAATGGTTTTCCACGTAAATCTTATGTTCTTGTGTTCCTTGATATGATGCATGCTTTATATGTTTCCTTCATTTACTACAAGTTAAATATGATGCTTTGAATGAATATTTGAATTGACAAAGTTAATGAGTTTTAGTGAATATTAATTCACCCCCTCTCATAATTTTGGATGTTTAACCCATGAACCTTCTTAAGTGTAATATTAGTCTCTATCATATTTAGGCACCTTATTAAGGATCCACCACATCCTCTTTCATATAATGTATCATGAAGGAAAGTAAAATAAAATATGCATTGGAGGAAGGATTTACATTCGTTGTGTGAAATCTTAGGTGGAAATTTTTTATAATAGAGATAACTGTAAACTATATCATGGTACTAGGGAGAATTAGGACCAAGAAGCTCACATATAAGTTTAAAATCCATGGAATCATTCATGAGAATTAGTAAATTGTCAACTAAAAATTTATAGTGCTAGCTATTTTGTGGCATATCCAAGAGAGATCTAATGGTGGAAATAACATTGGTTGATTTATTGTTAAGGCAAGATACCTATTCAAATTTGATTTGTGTGAAATACTACTTGAAAATATTTACCACTCAATTTTAATGAAAAATTTATCAATTTTTTTATATTCATCCTTGATTTTTTATAAATGTGTCCTTTTATATAATTGGTCCAACTTTTAAAAATATCTACATTTCTTCTTTGACTAGGAGGGAAATTGTAGGATGCAACTTATGAAATTTGTTCTTTACAAGATTAGTAGTAGGAAAAATCACAAGAGAGGGTTTCAATATAGGATGTCGACATAGAACCCATAAAAATATTAAATGCACTTTCTAGGATGATGAGATTGTTTTTTATTTTGTAGAAATCGTAGGTGGAACTATATAGGTGTTTTTTGGATTATTTTTTATCCCAAATTTTGTCTTTTATATTTTAAACCAATACTATCAAGTGATTTTTTCATTATGGAAGTGTCATGAAAAGGTTGAATCTCTCATATATTGATGATTCAGAGAGGTTTTCACCAATATATTCGGGTAAAAGCACAAAGTTGTGTCACAGTTTATAAAGGAAATGACGAATGTTGATCCAACTTTTAAACTTGAATCAATAAAAAATGGCATATATGTTTTGAATTTTGAAATGATGTAAACTAGTAAAATATGTATTTTTTAGTATATTTTATGTTTGTATTTTTTTTTTTAAATTATAAAATTATTTTTAACTAGTTTTAAATAAATTAATACTATAATTTAGTTGTTGATAAAATGCTGAAAAATGAAGTTGCATTAGACATAAAAAAATTTATAGTAATTTTTTTTTTCTTTCAATTTTTTGGTGTATTTATAACTTGAAACTTTAGTGCATGGATATATTTTTTTTCCAATTTTGATAAATATATATTTTTCAATAAATATTAAAATGTGTGTAAATAAAAAAAAACTATTTCCATCGGATGTCAACATTCATATTAAATATTTATCTAAAATGGAAAAAAAATTATACCATCTTGAAATAGATTATTTTATCTCGTGCATCATATTTTTTTCAATTTTTTTAATAAGTTTTAGTATTTTTCCTTGGCATGGTAATTAACATAATATTTTGTGCTGATAACCTACTTTTAGTAAAAATAAAAAATAAAATATAAATAATAATTAAATTGTTAAAATAAATATATTTTTGAAAAATACACTTATGGATCTACAAAAGAGTATTTTTATATATTTTTTTAAATTTTATTTACATTAGTAGGAATTATTGAAACTTCAAGTTTTTCAAATAATTTTATTTTTTTGGTAAATTGGACTCAAAGTGGTGCTCCATATATTTTTAGCCAGCAATTTTAGTTGAAAAAGTTGTGGAAGTATCTAACTTAGCTAGAATGAATCTTACTAGATCATATGTTTGACCAAAATTGATTTTTAGTTAGAAATACAAATTCAGTTGTGCTGATAAGTTGGCTAAAAGTGTGACACAACTTTGTTCTTTTACCCATTCATTTTTACTTTTTAATTTTTCTACATTTGTTAGCGCCTCAAAGGTTTTTTCACTAAGGGACTTCAATTTTTTGATATATTGATTTTTTATTTATTTTTGACTATGTAGGACTAGAGATCTCTTCATGTTCGAAAAATATGTAGTGGCATGAGAGTTGATTGAATTTTTTTTAGGATCTCCTATTGGAATACCATTACAAAATCCCAATATTTTGGCAATTGCCTCATCATTGTGAAACACATTCTAAAGGCATGGGGTTTTTTTGGTCTCAATAAATTTATTCAATATATTATATATGTAAGTCCATAGTGTAAATTTAAGTTTCATGGAATAGGTTGGTGATATCTAACTCTTTGAAAGAAGAAATGATATAGTCCATCTTGTGGTTTTTTTTAAATATCATCAAAGGTTTCCTTTACACTCACAAAGGTTTAATGGGTTACATTATTTTTCTTACTAGGTAGTATGTATCCTAACCTATGATAGTCAGTATGGTGTTACACTTATATTGGCTCAATAATACCATGATCATGAAATCCTATACATTTACCCTTGTAAATTACATTTTCACATACATACAATAGTTTAGGCTAATTATGTTTTAGATATTTAGGAATAAATTTTTATTTGTTTTTCTATAACCATTAATCAATGGAATCCTCTATATATTCTTTAGCTAAAGATACTGCTAACATAAATTTAGTACACCCACATTAAATATAATTTTTGATATATTTTATTATTTTTGTTGAGAACTACCATGGGATCATTGGGAGAGAGGAATTAATAATATGGAAGGAATTATGTAATCTGTATTCACAAAAAATAATGTTAACTATCTTAATCTTTGAATTGACAGGGATTTTGGAAGAGGGTGTGGAAGAAATGGTTTCAAGATTAATGTAGGAGGATGAAACTTTGACCTTATCATGCATGGAAACATCCATGATAGGACAATGATTAATTTTATGAAAAATATACTCCATTAGTTTTTAATATTCAAAAGGTTATGGATCATCATGAATAGTGATTGTAATACCAATATGGGGAAATTTTAGACATTGATGGTAGGTGTATGGTATAGCTTGCATGAAATGGATCTATGGAAAACTAAGGATAATATTGTAAGGAATATTAAGATAAAAAACATGATAAATAGTTTATTGCAAGATAGGCTTGTAGTTTCAAAAATTGCATACCTTTACAATTTAACTCTATATTTTTCGTCCACTTTGGTGTCCATTCCCTTAGTGTTTTTGTAGCCTCATTTCAACCCTTGCACTAGAATTTTTCTTCCCATGGATATTATTAATTATATCTTATGGTCACTTTTTTGTGTCATTTTTATGTTAGCTCTATGTTCTAGCTTCTTGTCATTTTTAAGCCCAAACTATCCAAAAATTAGTGTACTATGCAAGCATATGTGCATCACACTAGCATCCTCTCATAGTTTGGTCACTTTTCATTGTGTTATCCTTATGTTTTTCTATTCTATTATAATTTTCAAGAAAAAAATATTTGTTCACTTGTACGCTTGTGCAAACATTTGAATGTCACACAAGGGTCATATGAATGATTTCATTTAGTGGCTATTTTTGAGCATTTTTCTAGTTGTCACCTTCCTAGGTTAGTGAGAATGGCTCAAAATAATTCCAAATGCCTTTTGAGTCCATCAATTTTTCCTTATCTCCCTCTTTTTTTAGTCTAACATAATTTCATTTTAAAATCTATTTTGGTTCTCTCTTCTTTTCCTTGGCACTCTCAAGCTATAAATCATATTACAACTCTCTCAAGCTCTCTTAAGGTATTATTTTTAGTCTTATCTTCTTCTTGGCTTCCTCAAGAATTTGTAGGTAATATTTTCCTTTTTATTATTATTATTGTTATTACAATAATTTTCTTTGTTCTACCCTTGAGTACCTTGGGATCGTCACATCTCTTTCCCCTTTATTTTAGTTTTTTATTATTCTAATTTCTATATGTAGTTAGATTAATAACACACACTATTTTTTTATCTACCTATCTTGGATATTGTGGAAGTAGAATTACCAAAACTATAATACCCCTCCGTTTTGTTGTATTGTGCGAACTATGTTGTTTCCCCTTTTATGGTTTTGTGTTCTATTGTACTTTGACATTGTACTTGGTTACAGTTGATCACTATTTTATCGTGATGTATCTTGATGTGATGATACTATATTTTGATGTGATTATTATGGCATGTTTGGAATTAGCATAAGTGGATATTTAAATTTATGATGTTTCATGCTTTCGATAATACTGCTATGTTAGATGCGTCAGTTAATACTACTGTATTGGTGAAGAGGACAGTATCACATCACTCACATGTGAGTGCCCTACGATTTCATGATTTCCTCTTCACGATGTGCCTCATCTATGACATATTATTGCATGTGGTTATATTCTTTGTTCGCAGCTTGACAGGTACAAGACATCAACTCCACCTGGTTTCACAAGTTCGAGCATGTCTATTGCCCAACGACATTTGATTGGGAGATAGTAGCTAGGATTTTCGTGCCAAGTCGTCACCCTGGTCATAGTGTGTTGTCGTTCCTAGTGTGGTCCAGTTGTTCTATTTTGTTCAATTTGCCTAGTTTCAGTTTAATTAGGAAGTTACAATAATGTTAGAAATGTGATTTAAATTAGTGAGTAATTTAATTCAATTAATAAATAATTTAATCTTATAGTAGATTTATTTTATTAATTGATTAAGATATTTATGTTGAAATTATTTACATTATCCATTTTGGAAATGCATGCATATTTGAGTTGGAATTGAAAATTAGGAAGATGAATTAAAAATCAATTTTAAAATTTGAAAATTCAAAAAATTCAAAAAATGGGATATTTCCTATTTTGTTTTCTAGAATTTATGAGGGTGGTTGTAGGATTTTTGGGGAAAATTTGCATTATCTTTGAATTTCTTCACAAGTCTTGTTAATGGAGTTTTTGGGGAAAAATTGAAAAGAGAGGAGGAAGGATTGCTCAATTTTGTGGGTTTGGATAAAAAGCTCAAAGAATATGTGGATCTCAAAAGGGTTTCAAAGCACCATCAGGATCTTCAACATACTTCAAAAAAATCAGGTTCTCATCTTGTTTTAATTGAATTTTTTTTATTCAAAGGTATTGTATTGATGGGGAAACTACTTGCAATCTTTTGTTTGGGTGCAAAACAAATCTGTGTGAAATCTTGCTTTCAAAATTTGAATAGGATCATTCAAAGTTGGAAATAATTTCTTGTTCTCAAATTGTTATTTTCATTTTGTTTTTTTGTTCTCAATTTTTTCTTCAAATTGTTGAGTTTCAATCTTGTTTAAATGAAAATTATGTGTATACATATATATATTTCTTAAAAAATATATGTACATATACTTGGTTACATATATATATATTTTTTATAAATTCCCCTTGATAAAGTTATGCTAGAAATTTTTTATAAAAATAAAATTTTGCCAGATTTTTATCTCTTTGTTAAAAGTCTGTATTTTTTTTCTATGTTCTCGTTTTTTTTTAAATAAAAAAATAAAAAATAAAAATGACAATCTTTTAAATAAAGTTTTTTATTTAAAAAATTAATTTTTTTGAAGGGCGCTGGGGCTCACCTCATCGCTGCTCCCTTGGGAAGCGGAGTGGGGGAGCGCACCTAGCGCGACCCCCTATTCGCAGCCCTTGCGGACTGTGCAGCCCACGCCACCACTGTGGGTGGCCGACGTGGCAATCTCCACTGCCTGCGCACTCCATGCAGCTCTTCGCCCGCGACGGCTCTTCCACGCCGTACCAAGCACTCTTCGCCCACAACAACACCTTCTGGCGGCGCTGCCTCCTATGGCTGCCACAACCGAAACCGTTGCCACCTGGTAAGAAAACCCGCGATTGACCTCCTCCTAAGCCTCATCCAATGCACAGAAATCGAGGTCGCACTAATCAAGGCACGTGCATAGGCTTTTAAAATTTTAGAAAAAAATATATAATATTTTAGTATTATAATTGTTATAATATTTTTAATATTAAAATTTATTATTATAGTTTATTATTATGATTTATTATAATAATGAAATGCATTTAGTGGTTTAGTATTATGATTTTATAATATTATGGGAAAATTTAAACAATAGTAATAATATTAATGCTTTAATATTAACATTTTAAAAATGATAATTTCATTATATTATTATATTGTTAAAAGGGAATGGTTTTTTTTTACATGAGTTGTATTGAATATGGAATAAATGTTTTATTTAAAAAGTGGGATTTTTCTTTTATCTGAATTTTTGACATATGGGTTAATATTTCCTGTATTTAAATGCTACGTGGAAATAAAATGATTTTTAAATGGCGTATTTTAAATTAGTTCATTTAACGCGTTGATTACTGAATGCTAGTGAGGAAATGGGTTTAGTGAACCCAAAGTAGATTTGATTCTTTCCTTGTTTTTGAGCTATTCATATGGCCAATCGAGAAATGTGGGTTTTATGATTTAATCAAGTCTTCCAGTTGGATTTTCAAGTTTGTGGGTTGTCGTACTGTGTGGTCAACCTTGGGATTGCCTTGGGTAGTGCGTTTAACCAATTTGTTTCCCGGTTATCATGAATGGGAGTGTGTGGACTGTATTTCATGGTTAGGGATGTGATATCCTTGCATAGCACTTGTGTACCCTTGGGTTCTGGATTTGTTCCACGAGTCGTCTTTGAGGAGTGGCTTGTAATGAGGGCCGACACATGAAGTGGTGCCAGGATAACTCATTGTAAGTTAGTTAATCCAATGATAAATTAATTAACTAATTAGAGTATCACGTAGAATCAAACACTTAATAAGATAATTATGCCTCACTCATGAGCATAAGGGCTCGTAAATATTTGGGTTGAGACGAGAGGGCCTGGAATGGCAAGATCGTTATCTTGTCTCTACAAAAGATAAATGATTCTGCATTGGTTTACATGAGGGGCCGAAGGTCGTTAGAGGTTACCAAGATAACCCAAGATGGGGGCTGGGGCCTAGGAAGACTCACCAGGATAACCCATGTAACATTGTGATGACACTTCTCCTAGGTCGACAGTATGTTCGCATCAGTGATGCAATTGATTATGTTAAATTTTGGAAGCATTGTAACCTTGTGTCAGTGATGTCATTGTGTTTATTTTAGTATGGTTGTGTTAGCCTATGTCTAGCCTATGTCTAGATGTAGACGTCCTTGGTTAGAAATTTTGGTTACTATCTCTTAGCATGGGGGGTGGACCTTTGGGTTCCACTTGGTTGGGTGAAACATGCACCTTTATCCATTGGGCTTCCTTCATATTCGTGTGGACAAGACTTCCAGTTGGAGAGCTCGTATGATCCAGTTTCATTTCATGTCTTGTTATTTCAGTTGTTCTTGAGATGTATTACCCCTCATTGTTATCGAGGTGGGATTTGTAATTGTAACCTTATTTATTGAACTTGCCTCATTCAGGGAATGAGTGTTTTAATCTTATTATTTAATGAATGGATTAATGAATTTGATAGTTATCTATTATGCTTGTGGTAAAATCATCTTACTTGGAATGTATGTGTTATTTTATTAATTAAATAATTGACATGGGTTTTATTTATGTTTGTGTTGAGGTTCTATATAACCTTTGTCTCGTAACCTTGTTGGCATTAGTTAGTGAACTTACTTATTTTTTTACTTAAAAAAAATTAGCCTGTTTAAGTAGTTGTTGCAACTTCCTCTAGGGTTGCGTGGCGGGGCATTACACATGGTATCATAGCCTAGGTTTAAACACTAGGTACTCTAGGATTATGATGGAACCACTAAGATTTTAGTTGTTTAGGTTTTTGAGTTGTATATCTTGCCTAATACCTTGAAGTGTATGTGTAGGAATATGCCTCCCAGATGTGAAAGAGGTAGAGGGCATGTTTGTGGCCATATAGGCAGTCATGGTGAGAGTCAACATGAATCTCCTCCTTTAATTCCTCTTATCCCAGATCAGGAGGAACAACAGGCATTGCAGAATGCACTTGGGGTCGGTAATCATCAGCAGGATCCAACAAGGATCGAGGCAGCACATAGAGTGCTAGAGGAGGCTTTGGCACTCCTTGGACCGAGGCAGGTTGAGGTTGAGGTTAACCCTATGGTGAGGGAAGCTCCACCCCAGTCTGAGTCATATATGAGGTACCTACTCAGGAGACACCCTCCATTATATGATGGATCTGGTACTCGTTTAGAGGTCGATAGTTGGCTCATAGACCTAGACAAGTGTTTTTCCATCGATCCATATGGCAATAACACCAGAGCTCGTTATGCCATCATGCAATTGAGAGAATTTGCATCCACTTGGTGGAGACTAGAGGAGCAAAAGCTCCATATTGACGTTCACACTGCATCTTGGGAGATCTTCTTAGAGAGGTTCAGAGCTCGGTTCTTATCTGAGCATTGGCGTCAGTGTCGAGGTGATGAATTCCATGCTTTGTGTCAGATGGAATTATCTATTGAGCAGTACGAGCGACATTTTTACGAGCTCAAATAGTATGCAGGGATTGGCGATGACGAGAGTATGTTGGTACACCATTTTGTTAGGGGCTTAAATGCTTGTCTCAATGGTGGTGTGAGGGTTTTCAAACCCAAGACCATGGAAGCCGTAGTAGAGAAAGCACACCTTATTGAGGAGAATCTGAGTATGGCACTTGGAGGGCACATGAGTGTTCCAGTTGGTAGTAGTGCAGTGGCAAGATCTAGTGCTAGAGGAGGGCAGTCTCAAGGAGGTTTACCTACTAGGTCTCAGCAGGGGCCATCTCAGGGTGGTTAGTAGTAGTAGCCAGTATCGCAGGGGAAATGTAAAGGTTTCCAACTGAGACAGGGAGAAAGGAATTGGAGGCGTGCGAAATGCTTCAGTTTTGATCAGCTAGCTCAGAGTTCACAGTCTACTTTCAGAGGTAGTGTGCAGCAGTCTAGCGCACCATCTGGGGGTAGAGGTTTTGGCAGAGGTATAGAGTGTTTTGCATGTGGTCAGCAGGGCCACATGGCTAGAGGTTGTCCCAACAGGGGCGCATCTGGATTTTCACAGGGACCAGGGCATCTGAGCCGATAGTTGGTGATGCAGGTAGAGGGCATCAATTTTTTGCAGTGGTTGATAACCACTAGGCAGAGCATCAGGGCACTATCATCGAGACTTATGGTATGTTGATGGGTAACCCAATTATCATTTTTTTTGATTTGGGAGTGACAAACTCCTTCATTTCTTCATCAGTCATGTCGTGATGTAGACTGGGTGTGGTAAGCCAAGTCGATAGGTGGCAGGTAGAGTTAGCTTTAGGTGCGAAATTCGCATCGCATTCCCTTGTGCCAGAGTGTAGATTGGAGGTTGGACCTCTCTAGACTACGATGGACCTTTGAGTTATTCCTTTTGGTTCTTATGACATCGTCATAGGGATGGATTGGTTAGATGCACATAGTGCGGTCTTGGATTGTTGATGCAAGTCGATTCGATGCAATGAGGCATCTGGTAGAGAGGTAGAGATAGTGGGAGTCTAGAGGCCAATTTCTTTGAGGGTCATCTCAGCTATGTAGTTGAGAAGGTGTGTACGTCAAGGTTTCTAGTTGTTTGCTGTCATAGTGGATGACTTGGATCTAGGTGGTAGAGAAGAGAAAGTCTCTCTTGATATTCATCCCATCCTTCAGGAGTATTCCGATGTCTTTCCAGATGAGATTCTAGGGATGCCACCTCAGAGGGATATTGACTTCAAGATTGATCTTATACTTGGTTCACAACCCATTTCTCGAGCTCCCTATCATATGACTACCCAAGAGCTGAAAGAGCTTCGTTTGTAGCTAGAGGAGTTGTTAGAGAAGGGCTTAATTCACCTTAGTGTTTCACCATGGGGAGCACCAGTCATCTTCATGAAGAAGAAGGATGGTTCACTTCGGTTATGTATTGATTACCGACAGTTGAACAAAGTGACCATCAGGAACCAATATCTGCTTCCTAGGATCGATGATCTTTTTGATTAGGTCAAAGGTGCCACCATCTTTTTGAAGATTAATCTTAAGTCAGGATATCATCAGCTTCGGATCTTTGACTCTGATATTCATAAGACAACGTTTCAAACATGGTATGGTCACTACGAGTTCACAGCAATACCATTCGGGTTGACAAATGCACCTTTTGTGTTCATGAGTCTAATGAATGGTGTATTTCGTACATACCTAGACAAGTTTTTCCTTGTGTTCCTTAATGACATTATGATATATTCCAGGACTATGGTAGAGCATGAGGAACATTTGTGGCAGGTATTGCAGTGCCTATGGGATAATCAGTTGTTTGCTAACCTGTCGAAGTGTGAGTTCTTCAAGTATGAGGTACAGTACCTTGGGCATGTCATCTCAGGGAAGGGTATTTTAGTGGATCCTGCAAAGATCCAAGCGATCTCAGATTGGCTTGTGCCCACAAATGTTGCAGAGATACTTAGCTTTATGGGACTAGCCAGTTATTACAAATGCTTTGTATAGGGTTTTTCGAGGATAGGTTACCCTATCACTACCCTTCAGAGGAAAGGGAAGAGGTTTGAGTGGTCTAAGAAGTGTGAGGCAGTGTTTCAAAACATTAAAGAGATGTGGACTAGTGCACCGATACTTGGTATACCAGATCCAACTGGGGACTTTGTAGTTTGTACAGATGTGTCCTTGGAGGGTCTTGGTGTAGTGTGGATGCAGGAGGGTCGAGTCATTGCATATGAGTCACGAAAACTCAAGGATCATGAGTTGAACTATCCCACCCATGATCTTGAGTTAGCGGCAGTTGTGCATACATTGATGAGATGGAGGCATTTCCTTCTTGGCCATAGGTTTGAGCTACATAGTGATCATAGGATTCTTTAGTATATCTTCACACAACCCAAACTTAATGCTAGGTAGAGGTGTTGGATGGAGTTCCTCTGTGAGTATGACTTTAAGGTGAAGTACATCCAAGGGAAGGAGAATGTTGTAGTGGATGCACTCAGTCGACGGAGATATGAGATATCCGAGTTGACTCTAGTTGTGGACTTATGGAGTTAGATTATTTCTGCCTTTCCAGCAGACAGTTGGTACTAGGAGGTCAGGACAGTGATAGAGGTAGGTAGACCTCTTGAGGGCAGACATTTAGGATATTCTGTGGAGTTAGATGAGTTATTGAGACACACGGGATGCATATACGTGCCTCCTTTAGATGGTCTTCGTACCTTGGTCATGACCGAGGCACATCGTGCACCTTATTCAGCCAATCCTGGGTGAAGAAGATGCATGCATATTTGTGTCATTTGTACTTTTGGCTAGGGATGAAGCGAGATATCACAGATTTTGTGTCACGATGTCTAGAGTGTCAGTGAGTGAAGGCTGAGCATTAGCATCCAGTAGGGCTCCTACAACCACATTTAGTACCAGAGTGGAAGTGGGATATAATCTCATTGGATTTCATTGTTGGTTTACCCAACTCTTCGAGATG
Organism: Sequoiadendron giganteum; assembly: GCA_007115665.2. NCBI lineage: Eukaryota > Viridiplantae > Streptophyta > Pinopsida > Cupressales > Cupressaceae > Sequoiadendron > Sequoiadendron giganteum. The sequence goes on from CM021110.1 coordinate 345,823,854, forward strand.
GCATGATGCGATAATGGTGATAGTTGATAGGTTGACGAAGGTGGCACACTTCTCACCTATGCGCTCATCCTATACCGCATCCTCCGTAGCTATATTGTTCATGGAGGATATTGTGAGGTTACATGTTATTCCACATTGGATTATCTCTGATAGGGATCCAGTGTTTACCTTAGCTCTTTGGACATCATTGCACCATGCGATGGGGACACAGTTGAACTTCAGTTCAGCTTATCACCTGGAGATAGATGGACAGACCGAGAGGGTTAATCAGATCCTTGAGGATATGTTAAGTATGTATGTGATAGACCAGCAGACACAATGGGAGGATTATCTATATTTGGTAGAGTCTGCCTATAATAATGGTTTCCAGAGTTCCATTTGTATGCCTCCATTCCAGGCATTGTATGGAAGACCATGTCGTACCCCTTTGAGTTGGGATTGACTGGAGGACAAGATAGTGTTGGGTCCTGAGATGTTGCAGGATATGGAGCAGTAGGTGGATAGGATTAGAGAGCACTTGGTGGCAGTGCAGGATAGGCAGAAGAAGTATGCAAATGCGCATAGAGTGGATCGTCATTTTGTTGTAGGCAATAGAGTCTTCTTGCAGGTGCGTCCGCGAAAGAGTCCCATCTGATATGGAAAGGGCTCTAAGCTGGTGCCTCGCTTTGTCAGACCTTTCAAGATACTCGAGAAGATTGGTCCTATTGCTTACTGTCTTGCTTTACCGCCCAGTCTCTCGCCCATTCATGATGTGTTCCAAGTTTTAGTTCTTTGGCCATACCATCAAGACATTTCTCATGTCCTTGATTTGAATGCATTGCAGGTAGAGGATGGGAAGCTGGCTTTGGAGCCCGTGGCCATCATGGAGTGAAAAACGTTCGCCCTTCGAGGGTGAGATATTGATCAGGTTAGGATTTAGTGGGATCCTAGGGATGACACATCATCCACCTGGGAAGATGTAACTAGAATGAAGGAACTTTATCCCTATTTGTTCACAGGCTTCTAGGAGTAAGCCTGACCCTAGGGAGGGAGGATGTAATACCCCTCTGTTTTGCTCTATTGTGTGAACTATGTTGTTTCCCCTTTTATGCTTTTATGTTCTGTTGTACTTTGACATTGTACTTGGTTATAGTTGATCACTATTTTATCGTGATGTATTTTGATGTGATGATACTATATTTTGATGTGATTATTATGGCATGTTTGGAATTAGCATAAGTGGATATTTAAATTTATGATGTTTCATGCTTTCGATTATGCTGCTTTGTTGGATGCGTCAGTTAATACTACTGTATTGGTGAAGAGGATGGTATCGCATCACTCGCATGTGAGTGCCCTGTGATTTCATGATTTCCTCTTCATGGTGTGCCTTATCTATGACATATTATTGCATGTGGTTATATTCTTTGTTCGTAGGTTGACAGGCAGAAGACATCGACTGCAGCTAGTTTCACAGGTTTGAGAGTTTCTATTGCCCAACGAAATTCGATTGGGAGATAGTAGCTAGGGTTTCTGTGCCGAGTCGTCACCCTAGTCATAGTGTGCCGTCGTCCCTAGTGTGGTCCAGTTGTTCTATTTTGTTCAATTTGCCTGGTTTCAATTTAATTAGGAAGTTAGAATAATGTTAGAAATGTGATTTAAATTAGTGAGTAATTTAATTCAATTAATAAATAATTTAATCTTATAGTAGATTTATTTTATTAATTGATTAAGTTATTTATATTGAAATGATTTACATTATCCATTTTGGAAATGCATGCATATTTGAGTTGGAATTGAAAATTAAGAAAATGAATTAAAAGTCAATTTTGAAATTTGAAAATTCAAAAAATTCAAAAAATGGGATATTTCCTATTTTGTTTTCTAGAATTTATGAGGGTGGTTGTAGGATTTTTGTGGAAAATTTGCATTATCTTTGAATTTCTTCACAAATCTTGTTAATGGAGTTTTTGGGGAAAATTTGAAAAGAGAGGAGGAAGGATTGCTCAATTTTGTGGGTTTGGATAAAAAGCTCAAAGAATTTGTGGAGCTCAAAAGGGTTTCAAAGCACCATCAGGATCTTCAGCATACTTCAAAAAAATCAGGTTCTCATCTTGTTTTAATTGAAATTTTTTGATTCAAAGGTATTGTATTGATGGGGAAACTACTTGCAATCTTTTGTTTGGGTGCAAAACAAATCTGTGTGAAATCTTGCTTTCAAAATTTGAATAGGATTATTCAAAGTTGGAAATAATTTCTTGTTCTCAAATTGTTATTTTCATTTTGTTTTTTTGTTCTCAATTTCTTCTTCAAATTGTTGAGTTTGAATCTTGTTTGAATGAAAATTATGTGTAGACATATATATATTTCTTTAAAAATATATGTACATATACTTGGTTACATATATATATATTTTAAATTCCCCTTGATAAAGTTATGCTGGCAAATTTTGCCAAATTTTTATCTCTTTATTAAAAGTCCGTATTTTTTTTCTATGTTCTGGTTATTTTTTTTTAAATAAAAATAAAAATGACAGTCTTTTAAATAAAAATTTTTATTTAAAAATAATAATTTTTTGAAGGGGGCTGGGGCTCACCCCACCATCGCTCCCTTGGGAAGCGGAGTGGGGGAGCGCGCCCAACGCGAGCCCCTGTCCGCGGCTTGTGGGAACTGTGCAGCCCGTGCACCACTATGGGTGGTTGGCGCTGTCAGCTCCGCCGCCCACACACTCCACACAACTCTTCGCCCACGGCGGCTCTTCTGAGTCACGCCAAGCACTCTCTGCCCGCGACAACACCTTCTAGCGGTGCCGCCTCCTACGGCCACCACAACCGAAACCACCGCCGCCTGGTAAGAAAACCCACGACCGACCTCCTCCTAAGCCTCATCCAACGCATGGAAACCGAGATCACGTGACTCAACCCTAAGGATTGGCACATCAACCAAGGCACGTGCCTAGGCTTTTTAAATTTTAGAAAAAAATATATAATAATAATATTTTATATTATTCTAATATTATAATTTTTATAATATTTTAGTGTTATAATTGTTATAATATTTTTAATATTAAAATTTATTATTATGATTTATTATAATAATGAAATGCATTTAGTGGTTTAGTATTATGATTTTATAATATTATGGGAAAATTTAAATAATAGTAATAATATTAATGCTTTAATATTAACATTTTAAAAATGATAATTTCACTATATTATTATATTGTTAAAAGGGAATGGTTTTTTTTTAAATGAGTTTTATTGAATATGGAATAAATGTTTTATTTAAAAAATGGGATTTTGCTTTTATCTGAATTGTTGATATACGGGTTAATATTTCATGTATTTAAATGCTACGTGGAAATAAAATGATTTTTAAATGGCGTATTTTAAATCAGTTCATTTAACGCATTGATTACTGAATGCTAGTGAGGAAATGGGTTTAGTGAACCCAAAGTAGATTTGATTCTTTCCTTGTTTTTGAGTTGTTCATATAGCCAATCAGGAAATGTGGGTTTTAACATTTAATCAAGTCTTCCAGTTGGATTTTCAAGTTTATGGGTTTTCGTACTGTGTGGTCAACCTTGGGATTGCCTTGGGTAGTGCGTTTAACCAGTTTGTTTCCTGGTTATCACGAACGAGAGTGTGTGGACTATATGTCATGGTTAGGGATGTGATATCCTTGCATAACACTTGTGTACCCTTGGGTTGTGGAGTTGTTCCATGAGTCGTATTAGAGGAGTGGCTTGTAATGAGGGCCGACACACGAAGAGGTGCTAGGATAACTCGTTGTAAGTTAGTTAATCCAGTGATAACTTAATTAACTGATTAGAGTATCACGTAGTATTAAACACTTAATAAGATAATTATGCCTCGCTCATGAACACAAGGGCTCGTAAAGACTTGGGTTGAGACGAGAAGGCCTAGAATGGCAAGATTGTTATCTTGTCTCTACAAAAGATAACTGATTATGCATTGGTTTACATGAGGGGCCAGAAGTTGTTAGAGGTTACCAGGATAACCCGAGATGGGGGCCGGGGTCTAGGAAGACTCACGAGGATAACCCATGTAACATTGTGATGACACTTAGAACTCCTAAGTCGATAGTATGTTCGCATCAGTGATGCAATTGATTATGTTAAATTTTGGAAGCATTGCAACCTTGTGTCAGTGATGTCATTGTGTTTATTTCGGTATGGTTGTTTTAGCCTATGTCTAGAGGTAGACGTCCTTGGTTAGAAATTTTGGTTACTATCTCCTAGCATGGGGGGTGGACCTTTGGGTTCCACTTGGTTGGGTGGAACGTGCACCTTTATCCGTTGGGCTTCCTTCATATTCATGTGGACAAGACTTCCAATTGGAGAGCTCGTATGATCTAGTTTCATTTCATGTCTTGTTATTTTAGTTTTTCTTGAGATGTATTACCCCTCATTGTTATCGAGGTGGGATTTGTAATTGCAACCTTATTTATTGAACTTGCCTCATTCAGGGAATGAGTGTTGTAATCTTATTGTTTAATGAATGGATTAATGAATTTGAAAGTGATCTCTTATGCTTGTGGTAAAATCATCTTACTTGGAATGTATGTGTTATTTCATTAATTAAATAATTGACATGGGTTTTATTTATGTTTGTGTTGAGGTTCTATATAATCTCTGTCTCGTAACCTTAGAGGTTGCTGGCATTAGTTAGTGAACATACTTATTATTTTTAGTTAAAAATAAATAAAAAAATTAGCCTGTTTATGTATTTGTTGCAACTTCCTCTAGGGTTGCATGGCGGGGCATTACAAAAACAAATATTTAATTGAGGTAAATCTCCAAACAACCTCAAACATATTTCATTTTCTTTGTTCTTATTAGGTATTATCGAAGCACTCAACCATATAAAGGTTTTCAAATTCTTTCCTATTTATAAATTCATTTATATTATTCATTTAAATATTATAAATTATAATATTCATTTTATTTATTTTTATTTTTATTGAGCAATATTTTTTGGAATATTTTTATTTCTAGTTTCATAGATTAGGTGAAATACTAAGTCAAATTATTAAGATTTATGGGTATTCTTATAGGATATTTATATATGGGCACTTCCATGTTTACATAGATGTACACATAGTTATGCAAGTGTCTTTGATAATAACTTCCTCTTTTTTACCATAGGTTCTCTATTAAATATTTTCATTTTTTCTATTGAAAATTATAATTATTTCTTTTTGAAAAGATATTTTCATTACTTTTCTATTATTAAAAATTTTGATTTAAAATTTAAAATTTTATGTTTATCTTAAATGTCTTTATAAAAAGGATAATTATATTAGATTTGGGTGAACCTAAATTATTGGTTTATACCATTGTAGATAGTGAAGTTATCTCTAAATGAAGATTTTATTTGAAGTAATTAATCTTTTAATCTTCTTTATTTTGACAAACCCGTCACTCACACTTAAAACCTTCATAAATAACTTCTTAAAATATCAAATATTTCTTCAAAAATTAAAATAATCTCTTATTGCTATTACTTCTATAAATTTATAGCTTTTTTAAGAAACTTCAATAGGTTCTCTTACAAGCATGTGAAAGTGATTTACCTTTTCCTCTTTCACTCTTTTTTCTTGATCCTTTTAAAACTCCTACTTTTGATGATATTTTGGTGCAAGAGGATGAAATAATTGATACTTTTCTTAAAATTAACTTACCTTCTCTTCATACCAATGCTCTCTCTTCTAGAGATGAAACATTGATAGATAAATATCCTCACCTCACATTGGATCCTCCATGGATAAATATTAATAATAATTATCTTGTTCCTTCTCTTACATCTCTTATTCGTTGAGTAGGCAATAATGTTAATTCTATCATTGTTAATCAATTTATCTCACCCACTAAGGGGATACTAGATACATCTATCATTATTTAGTATACTTCCTCTATTCCTAGTTTTATTTGTATGCAACACTTGGTTCACACCTGGATCTTCTCGTGTGATAATAGCCATTCATGGTGTTCAAAATACCCATGACCTCTAAGTTAATACACTCAAATAGATAAGTATATTTCTTCTAATGTGTTTGTAGATATTGATTAACATTGGGTAGCTCATACATATAACACTAGGTGAAATAAGCTCAAGTATTTCTTTTCCATATTTCCCTTTCTCTACCAAATCCTAGTCTTCCAGTTCCTCCTTATCCTTCTATCAAGAGTTTCACAGAGTATGATATTGTTAAGAAAATGTACAATACAAAAGATAAGATATTTATTTGGGACTTGATAAAAACTTCAACTTCTTATCATAGTGCCCTTAAACAAGCCTTGAAAAAGATACCTACACAATCTTCTAGAATTCTCATGGATGTGGGTACTTTTCTTGAATGTTGTAGTTATGAGATATTTATTTTCTTATACATGGGTGCCTCATTAGGCCTTGTAGCGAAGACCCATCCATGCATCCATTTATACATTCACCATCTATGCATTTTATTTATTCCCTAAGTCACATTTGAGGGGGAAGTTAGAGTAAAAAGGTAAATCAACTAATTAATTATTAATTAAGACCTGTTTACACTATCATTTTTAAGCTTACTCAAGTCATATTATTAAGACACATGACATTAACCTATTAAATCATCATTTATATTTTCTTATTTATCCTTTATCAAGGATAATTCATTGTATAATATAACAATAAATATTATTACATCAATAGAATTATTAGGCTTCATAATAGATTATTATTTCTTCTTTTTGTGATGATGTTTTTTGGCTATAGGTGATCTCTAGGAGCTATATGTTTCATTCATCAACTCCAAAATTAATCATATTACATGTTTTGATATGTCATTACTCTATCTTATTTTGAGATTTTAGTGTTAATTAATTCACATGCGTACATTAGGGGGCATGATGGAATCCCACCTATCTAGTTGAGATATCGTTTTATCCATATTTATGTTGGGTGAACAATATTATTTTCTCCTACTTATTGACCTTATATTTTTCCTTCTTCTTATCATTAGTGTCTTACTCTTATATCACTTTGATTCTATAAATGATACTTTGATCACATATTTTACAACATCTTTACCATATTGATCATACATTAAGGTTGTCATGATATTGTTAGATGCACATGACAACTAAGAGGGGGGTGAATCAGTTGTATATTAAAACATTAAAACCCTTAGCCACCATTAAACCCTTATCATGCATTAGCAAAATGTAAACATGAGAAACAATAATGCAAAAAAATCCTAACACATAAGAAAACTATATTTACATGGAAAACCCAAGAAGGGAAAAGCCACAGTGAGGATCAGGGGTGATCCCACAATAGTGGTTTACAATTTTTGGCCAAACTGGACACTGAAATTATTATTTTTAACTAAATATTCACCTTCGGACACCTATACCAACTAAACCGTGAGGAATTTGAAGATGATGCAAACTAGAGTCTCATCACAATTTGTCTGTAGACTCTAAAAATATTTTTTTCAAAATTTTTAGAATTAGATTGTACTTCTTTATCCATCTCCCACAAAAATTGGTTTTTTCAAAAAACAACATTTTTAAAAAGTGATGCACACCGTATAACGCATAATTTTTTTTCCATGAAGGATAAAATTCTAATTCTTTTGAATTTAGATTTGTAACTCCGATATCTAGTGCTTCCACTTGGTTAGATAGTTTTTTATTGAATATTTTTTCTTTAATCAAGTTTTGAAGTCAAACCAATTACAATTCAGACATAGCGCAACCATATAATGCGTAACTTTTTTTGTATATATCAAAATTCATTTTTTTTTGTTGGATCAAGGACTTCAATATCTCACACACTCATATTTTTCAATATTTATTTTTGATAATCTGCTATTTTTCCACATGTGCAAAAAAGAGACCATCACTTTCGATGAAAAACCTATGTTTAATAAAACTAAAAAAATAGATACATAATAAAACCAAAACATATTAAAATTATATTTTTTGGATAGCTAGTTCTAAGAACTACATGATTCCAGTTGATTTTGTGAAGATTCCTCCATTTTCATCCTCAACCCGAGCTCCGAAGTGCCAAAATTTAGGTTTTTTTTGTGTCTCAGATGGGGGATGAGGGATAAGGTGGGTTCGAGCGAACCTCTAGGGGTTCACTTGAACCCCTTTCCTATGCTTTTTTTTGTTTGTTTTGGCGTCCAAGATTCAAAGGGGTTTGCTTGAACCATGGTTTGAGCGAACCCCTTATTGGTTCGGTCGAACCTGTAGGTTTGTACGAACCCCCAAAATCACTTTTTTTTTCCTTGGGGTCATTTTTTGTGAGTTTTCCTTCTTCACCTGAATTGTAAACCACTATTGTGGCTTCACCCTTAGCTCACAATATAAATTAATAACAACATTAAATATAATAGGCTCACTACTAGAGGGCTCACTGTCCAAAAGAAAGAAGCACTCATTGCCAAAGGACTCACTATCTAGAAGAAAGAAGAAGGGGTCACTCATTTCCAATTTGAACTGCTAACAATGCATCTTTCTTATGCTAAAGGTACAATTCCACTGAAGCACAAACAACTCATTCAACAAAGTAAAATGTAAACACCTTCTTCTCATTGCATATAGGAGTCATAGGCATTAAAGCTCACATTTAGATCACCACACTTGATCACTTTCATATATTTCACATCACACACACTCTGCACTTAGTTCACACACAAACTCGCCTTGTATTTATACCATCCTTGACCTAAAAAAATCTCAATTAGGTCAATCTTAAGGAAACATATGCACCTCAACCATACAACATCAAGTAGGTTGGCACCAAACACTTCCAAGGTATAAATAAGTGAAGGAAGACTACAAAAAAACTTAACTAGGACCCAAATCTACATCGACACACTTCTCAACACTTCCACAAACAACAATCATCCACTATAATTAGCACTAGCATGCTAGGTTAGACAAACCTACACTAACACTAACAAGCAACTCCAAAAACACCTCTCTAGGTCTAGAAACATCTCACAGACCATGCAAAAACATTCCAGAACATCTTAGAATATTCCACATCATCATAATATTCTCCACTACTATTGCAACTAGCTGAAACTTAAGAATACCTTAATTCTGTGCAACCAAACACACTAGCATAGACCTCCAACACACCAAGCAACCTTGTGGAGCACCATACCACCTAAAAATTCAAGGGAAGGTAGATATAGTAAATATAAGCATGTTCCTAGATCTGCAAGACAAGAACCTTCAGTACAGAGAAATGTGGAGCAATCTCATTTCTCCCAAACACCCTATTTTTCTAGACATACATTTTGTCAAACATATTTTCTGTTGCAAAATGATCCAAAACCTAAAATTCTAGATATAACACATCTGAACATCTCTAATCATCATGTCCAAACTGTATGGGCATATCTTCAAAAATGAAGAAATACGAGCAAAAAATTGAGCACCACTTTGTTACACTAAACTCTCTTTTATTCAAATGTTCTCAAAAGCACTTGGAAACCAAGTGAACCAACATCATCAAAACAATTACTTATCACATACATCAATGAAAACATTGATGACAACACCACAACATAGTGCAATGCACTTCAACATCAACAATCTCCCCCAACACAAGTAAAAAAAACAACCTCTACAACTATACTGAAGTAATACATCAATGACAACACCAGTACAATGTGTTAACACCAATACCAACTCCAGGCTTGACATCACCAACACTATCAAGTATTCTAACACTCTCTTCATACAAGGGGTTGACATTAATGACAACACCCAAACAACTCACAAACAACTCAAGCTTCCAACAATCTCCTCTTTTGTCATTGATGGCAACACTGTTTCTGAAAAACCATCAACAAAAGCATATCGACAACAAATTTTCAACAAGTAGTACTCCCCTTGACTGGGGAAACTCTTTACTCCTCATACTCACATTCTCTTGCTCTTGAACACTCTCAAGATCAAAAATGACTTGAGACAAAAAATATGACTAGTTTAGGTAAAATTATGGTGTGCATGCATGAGGGTTTTCAAAAATAACAATTAGAGCCAATAAAATAATAATAAATTAAGAAAAAAATAAAAAAATTATCCTCATCAATCTTCAATTTATTACACATCTTTCCCTAGTACATGTGCATGGTATGGTCCTAAAAAAGCGACTTTTAAAAGTGGTTTTTATACATTCCTATTAAAGATTAATTTATGTCATTTGGGTATTAGAATAAATTTCATAATACTGAATGTTTTCGAGATTCAATGTGTAAGTGCTTCAAATTTTCAGTCCTAATGTGACAAATTCTAAAACATCAGGAAAAACAGTTCCACTTTTTGAACATTTTGTGGACCCAACTTCTTGCACTTACCCTTTTCTAAACCCTAAATAATCTCTAGTTTATACATTTAGTCACATATCAAGTTAATTATTTATGTTTTAGGTTAAATTATATTTTTTATTTTAGGGTTCAAGTCTTTGGGTTTAAATTTTTGAAATTTATAGAAGCATAATTGTTTTTGGTAAACCCTAATTCACCCTAAACCCTAAATAAATCTTAATCTATACAATTAGTTACATATCAAGTCAGTTATATATGTTTTATGTTTAATGCTTTAGGTTTTCAACTTCAGGGTTTAGGTTTTAGGATTAGGGTTTTGAGGTTTTTGTTTAGTGTTTAGGGTTTGAATTTTTAGGATTTATGGTTTACTTATTTACAAATAAAGTAGATTTTTAAACTCAATATGCAAATTCACATAGAAATTCTTCATTGCAACTATATTCAAATACATTTTAAGTTTATGGGAAATAGCTAGTGTGAATAGCTACCAACCTCTTTTGTCATCTATCCATGTCACCAATTCACTAAATTCATGACCCTAGTTCAAAGACCACATCTTATTTTGGGATGATATTCACACTCTTTGTCACTCACACATGGGAATTTTTATCCCTATCGTTGGGAACTTTATAGAACAAAGTGAATAATGTGATGAAAAATCCAAGCACTAGCTTTAGATTGCTTTTTAAAAATATTACACAAATACCTTCATTAGAAGGTAACCTTCAATTGAAGGTGGTTTTCATTACAAAGATAATAATGTCTTTAAATGAAGATGACCTTCAAAAATGTATTCCTTTTTTAAGGTATTTTCTAACTCGTCTTGAAATGAAAGTGTATGAAGTTTGTTTCCACTCTCCATCGAAATTTCCCATGTTTCACACATGGAAAACACTATTATGTGTTCACCCTAGTAATTATTTGAACACTAATGAAAACATAATCTAATAAAAATATTAACAATCTAAACTCAAAAATTGTATCAAATCTTAAGGTTTATCTTGCACGTTTAATCTCTTGATTCAAAGATAATGATCTCCTTAGCTCAAAAGTAAAGAATGAATTTTCTCTATTCACTTGAAAAAAATGTCTCAAAATATAGGAAAGAGGTTCATATTGTTGGAAATGATTGTTTTTAAATGTATATATGCAAGCAATCTGGAGCATCCACTACCTCCCTTTATTTTCATGAAGATGGTTATTACTTACTAGTTAATATACTAGTTAACATTTGATAAAAGTTTGGTAAATCTCACAAAATATGAAATGTATACATACATTTAATGTAGATATACACATATAATTGAATTTTAGTTTTAAAAGACAATATAAAAGATAAATCCTAGTACATCAATCAAATATTTTGAAAATTATTTTAAATAATCTGTGATATAAATTTTGATTGATCAAGATAAAATAATTATTTGTTCTTTAAACAGAAATAAAATACAAAATTACTATTAACACCCATTTACTACCCTTTTAATATAAACAAATAAAGTTACCATTATTTGACTATTAAACCATTTCATACAATCATAATCAGAAGGCGATGGCCTAACACATCGTTGACAAATGAATCTCTAGATGAATATATAAATATATCAATTAGAACGAAATATGCGCTGAACATGGTTATTGGGCTTCAGACTAACATAATTTCTCCTGTTGAAAGGGAGATAATGAGGAAACTTGTTTGTACAACGTGGTTTATTTGTTTGGATCGACAAATTACTAGACGCCTGCGAAGCTATTTAGCCCATTTTGTCAGTTTAAGCACAGATTCAAATCTATAACATCAATTTCAAATACTGGATCTTAATCAATTATATATTAAATGGTTCACCATCCTCTCCATATTTAGCTTTGAATTTTTATCAGTGTTTCTGCTAGCTGGTGTTATGATATTCACCGTCCACTCCAACCACCACATTTCAAAAATACTTTCCTATCCTTTCAAACCTGTATTAATAACAAATGACAGATCAAACTAATTTAAAATTAAGTGGGGGCGGATTCTACTTCAATTGATTAAAGCATCTTATTGAAGGCAAGAGGTGGACATCTAGTCTCCCTCCATTCCATGGTGCCGGATGGTGTGTCGCATCAATGTTGTCCGTCACATGAGAAAGGTATATCTTGATCACATAAAAAAAGTTTACCAGGCGCACTGCAGTTTATAAGGGGGCTACCTGATTCTGCAATCTAAATAAAATAAAATAAGTCCCCACATTCCCCAAAAAAACAATATAATATATTCTTATGTTTTTAATTTATATAATAAGAAATAAAAACACATCTTCCAAATATTGGGGTCAATTTATTAATAGTTAAATCAAACAATTTTATTTGTACTTTTGTATTTTTAGTTTTACATTTCAATATAATGGATATATTTATATAACAATCATAAATGTGATTACAACTGTATAAATATTTAAAAATATGTAGTGTAACAATAGATATGTCTATTAACAAGAGGAAAAGTGATAAAATTGTGTGTCAAAAGTTGTATCAATTTGGACTTTTTCAATGGAGTAAACTATCTTTATTTGTTTAATTTAATGTGTTCAAGATGATTTTCATTATGAATAGAAATAAATGCAGTCTTCTTCTCATGGGAACGAGAAGAAATGTTACTAATATGATATGATAATCTAACATCTTCTAAAAAATCATGCTCATACTTGCACACACTAACATACAAATCTAAAACTAAATGATAACTCTTGCAAAATACTTGGTTTTTTAATGAGTGGGAACAAATTTTCAATAAATAAACTTCAAAGCTCACCATTCATAGTATAAAACTTAATTTAGTATTCAAAGTTTGAAATCTAAAGATATGGTATTTTAACTACCCCATATTTTCTTGCTTATAATATATAGACTGCGAATAAGTTATGTTAGGCTAAATGTTGTAGTGAAAGTGTTCAATGAAAGCATTAGTGAAACCCACAAAATAATTTATAGAAGCATGTAACAACAAATGAAACCATGTGAATGCATGCCACTAAAGTTTGTTGGAAATAATGAAATTTATGAAAATATGTGAATTGTGAAGTTTGGAAGGATCACAAATAAAACAATGGATCATCTCTATTATTGTACTTTATAAGAAAAGGTGATATAATTCCGCATGGTGTTTAGGATAAGTAAAGATGACATACTCAAACAAAGTATGCAATATCTCAATAGTATAAGCTTTGATTTTGAATTCCTTATTCATAATCATCGATACAACAATGTAAATGGTTCAATCTATCCATGTTAATGTTCAAATAATTTGACATGATGTTCAAATGATAAGTAAACATTTTCATCTTTTGCACAAAATATATGATCAAGATATTATGATTATGGAGTTACAATAGGCTAACTATCTTAACATGTAGGAATGATGATATCATAAGACTCAAAAAAATAATGAGTAGCTAAATAATGTGTAATTTCACCATCATGTTGATGAAAATCATGATTAAGTTAGTCATAAAAAAAGGTATGATCAAGATGAACACTAAAAACAAACGAAGTGAGTGTGTTCAAAGAGAAAGAAAACAATTAACAAATTATATAGATGAAAAAGAACATACATGAGGAAATATCTCCATACATAGTACATCTCTATCCATAGAACAAAAAGACATAAGAGCATGAAGGATGGAAGAACATATGCATCAAACTTTAAGAAGATATAAAATTGATGAGAAATGCAATGATAGAACTAGCAAAGTTAAAGTATATACTTGAATCCATGATAAACGACCTATAAATAATGGTCAAAACACACAATGATAAAATAGTAAGGATCAAAACCTATATATGAATGATGGAGGCTTAAACCCTCATAAAAATATAACGATAAGGAGAAAAGATATTCACTGAGAAATGAACCAATTAAATATTATCATCCCATTTAAGCTAATAAAAAGCACTCACATTTTCACACAGTTGAATTTACTTATACAAGAAATATGTATAATAACACTTTATTAATTCAATGTGGAAATACATCAATACACTCTATTGCCAAGGTTTGTAATCTGTGCAAATATTTCATCAAAATTCTTTCAAACCATTTAGATTCTTTTTTTGAATCCCTTTCACTCCTCTCTTCAATCCCCTTTACGGCCAATGCATTGTTGACAAATGGAGAGCTAGATAAGTATATGAATATGTCAATTGGACCGAAACCTGCGCTGAAGATGGGTATTGGGCTTCAGAGAAGCATAATTACTGCTAGCGATAGCGAGATGATGAGAAAACTTATTTGTACAACATGGATTATTTGTGTGAATGACCAATTCTAGATGCCCAAAACGTTTTTTTGCCCATTATGTCAATTCAAGTACAAATTCAACAATATAGCATGGAATTCAAAGGCTTGAGTTTGATCATTGAACACCAGACAATGAATTGTATATTAAATAGCTTTGTCCGCATTCAGCTTTGAGCTTTTACCAATGTTTGTACTCGCTAGTGTTGAGATATGCACCGTCCATTCCAACAACCACATTTCAAAGAATTTTCCCATCCTTCCAAATGTGGATGAAACAAATGAGAGACCAAACTAAATTAAAAGTAAGCCCCCACATTCTACAAAATCAATATAAATATTGATATGTTTTTAAATTATATATGGAGAAATTAAAACAAAACATCTTCAGAATATTTAGTTTTATTTACTAATTAGTGCAATTAAATCAAAAAAACTTTTTATTATTATTTATAAATTTGTTTTCATATAAAAAAATCATACTATTATTTTATTTGATTATTTTCAATTTGTAATTTTTTAGTTTAATAAAATTGTGAATTATAATATATATATATTAATATAATAGAGATTTATAATAGAATAATTATAAATGTGATTATGAGTATATAAATATTTAAACTTTTGTGATGTGAGTGTAGGTATATCCATTTAACTAGAGGAAAAGTGATTAATTTGTGCATCAAAAGTATTTTGATCTAACATGTGGGCTTCTCTAATGTAGTGAATTCTTATGCAAAGCTAGTTTTTGGCTTTAATTGTCTGTTACTTTGTTAGTTTGTGGCTTTGATTGTGTGGCTTTGATGTTAAAAAGTAACACACAATCAAAGCCATAAACTAGCTCTGCATAATTTAACATGGATTGTGGAAACTTGATATCTTTGTAGTGAATTCTCCTCATCTATTTAGTTTCATTTGATCATGGTAGATTCTACTTATGAGTAAAAATAGATGCATCCATTTCACTTGGGAAACAAGAAGTGTTAATAACATAAGGGAAATCTAATATTTTCCAATAAAGCATGCTCATATTTGTACACACTAACACATAAATATGAAAATAAATGATAAGGCTTGCAAAACACTTATCTTTTCATGAGGGGATAAATCATCAACAAATAAAATTTGAAGCTAACCATTCAATAATGTAAAATTTAAATTAGTCGTCAAGGTTTCAAATTTCAAGATATAATTTTCATAACAAGCCCATGTTTTTCTTTCTTTTAATGTATGAATTGATAATAAGTTAAATTAGGCCCGATTTTATAGTGAAAGTTTTCAATAAAATTAATAGCTAAATCTACAAAAGAAGGTATAGAAGCATGTGGCAAAGCCATGTGAGTACATGATCACTAGAGCTTGTTAAAAATAATCTAGCAAGCAACTTCTCCTCATGAAAACATGTGAAAACAGAACTTTGGAAGGATCATAAATGAAACAATGGATAACCTCTATTATCATAAACATGTATTAAGGAAAATTTCTACAAACCTACTTGGTGAAGTGTAACGCCCCGTCGTGGAACCCAAAGAACAACACAAAAATAACTAAAAAACCGAATAATTTTTTTTTAAAAACATTTAATTACAACATGTGAACAACAACATATACACAAACGTTCTCAAGTTCCACAACAATGCTACTAAAGTAATAACAAGAAGAACAACACATTAAGTACTACGTATAAGAAACATATGAATATGCCACATCAAGATTACATTATCAACAAGAGATTCATTACAAGTTCAATTACAACAAACGAGATTGTGACAAATCTTGATACATCCAAGGTCATAATACAATGAAGCCTCATGTCATCATCATGAGTGAATACAATATAGAAGATGAATAAGTACAACTGACAAACACATCCACGAGCATGTCCAACGAACAACTCCATGAACGATGTGAATCCAAGAACCTGTCAAGAACAATCTTGTCTCGAGCAACATCACCTGCAAGGGGACCCAATGGAAGAAAAGGCACGTTCCTCCCAACCATGTGGTACTCGAAATCCCACCCCCCCGTGCTAGGAGACAGTAACAGGTCCTCAAGTCAACTAACAACAAAGAAGATAAAACATACAACACATGATTGATGTACACATGACTACACGGCGACATCAAAACCACATGACAACCGACATACTCCTAGAGGCAACGACACAACCATAGGTGACTCTACACAAGAGACCCAACATATGTACAAGGATAGGAGTGTCATCACATAATCGTAATAGGTTACCCTGGATAATATTCATAGATTATTGGCCCTCATCCTGAGTTACCTTGGAATCCTCTAACAATTCTCGGCCCCTAAACAAACTTATGTGGTATCGATACACTTCTTGAGAAGACAAAGTGATCAATTAGCCATTCTAGGCCATCTCAACCTACCTTAACCTAAACGAGCATTAAAGTACAAGGTGAGGCAAAATATTATTTGAGTTATCAAATGATTATTACCCAACCCCTAAAATATTTAAGTTTAGTTATCACTGAATTATCCACTTTTGAAAGGTTACCCTGGCAACCTCTTTAGGGTTCCGACCCCTAACGAAAGCCACTCCTCCTAGGTACAAATCACTTACTGGCAATGACAACATAGCCAACATGCATGTAAATGACATCTCACAAAAACTCACAATAAACATGACATTACCATATAAATCTCCAATACATCAATTAGATAGAACAACATGCATGGCTAAATCAGAGTCAAGTTGTGCAAAAACAATGATACACAAGCATCCAAGATTTTCACTGCAATGACTTAAATAATCCTCTAGAATATTTTTAAGTAACACACAACACCCAAAAGTGCCCTTACAAAACAATGAGAAATAAGCAAAAGTGAACTCTCATAACAATTATAGAGTAACCAAAATACACAACGGACAAAAACATGATCATATTACATCCATGTCTTATATTTAATACTTCTATGTACCCCATGGGTATCAAACAATGTGCATGGCATAACCGTTATAAGTCCTATACAAGAACTGCAAAACTCAATAAAATCAACAATTCTTTTAAGACTACTCAAGCCTCGAAAGACTTTAACTCCACAATACATAGATTCCAACAAATTTAAGTAAAACACACTATATCCATCATATAACTTAACATTATTCATTTCATTATAATAAACTCTCAAATTCAAAATAATCTAAATCTAATCATGTTAAAATAATTTCACACTTAAATAATGGAATTTACCTATAAGGTCTTCAACTTGAATACACTCAAAAGAAAAATACTTCCTAAGAGTTTAAATACACATGGGATTTTCCATTTGATAATCTTTCAACTTATCGAATAATTAAAGTTTCAAAGGATTGTAATTGACAAAACTAAAACGTCATTTTTAATATTTCCAAGTGGACATTATACTCCTCTAATCATTCTAAGTAACGAAGGTAATAAATTTATTAATATTAAAAATTAACATCTAAATGGTTCTAATGTTCAAGTATATAAATAAGAAAATTAGAATACCACTAACACCATAGTAGATTCCTAGTGTAAATGGATGATAAATGAAGAACAGTGGAAAAAAATGTTTCAATAAAGAACATATCTTTATATAACAATTATAAACTTTGGTAATACGCTAAGTTTCCAATAACAAGATATCGATTAAATATAGTGAAACAAAGCCAACTAATAGTTCGTACCGGACTTAACAAAAGTGATGTGACAACTATCATCCACATAAAACAACGAATAAAGCAAGTTTACTAGCCACGCTCAGAACAAGCAAAACATTTTTAACAAGGTTGGTATTCAGTTTGCATGCGAAAAGAGAAAACAACTAGAAGACGACAGTGATACCCAAGAGGTTGATATTCGAAGACTGGCATAAGATAATAGCTAAAAGAAACAATACCAAACCGACAGTTGAGACAGGAGTATTGCTCCGCATGCAACATGAATAGACAAAGATGAGGACATGGTGATTATCAAACATGCATACGATCATTTCATACAAAGACCTCGAAGGAAGATAACAAGGATGCATGCATCCAAAACTCACGCCATAGTTTTCATTTGGTTAAGCTGATTTTACTATGCACATGCCAAATCCAAACACTATTGTTATAGATTACAAATTATAAATCGATTCAATACCAAAAGCGAATTTTTTATAAAATTATCTAATGATTTGAGGGAATTGCGAGTTACCTCCACAAAGGTAATACACAATAGAAAAATAGAAACATAAACAATGGTCGAAGTATATGGCTTAACAGATACAAGCGAAATATACAAAACACAAAGAACACAGTGGCGATTGATCGGTGTAAGAAGGAAGAGATATCTCATAAAATAATAAAATTAACACCGATTTAAAAGTAATCCATCTACTAATGGCATAGTGAAGAGTTGCATTACTAGTAAACGAAACTTGCATGTATGGGTAACAAACATGAACATCAAAATGTGGGTATTTTTTATAACAATAATGCTAGAGGAATTTAATCAGTGCTCTAAGGCGAAGGTGTGAACAACATGAAAATTGTAAGAGGTTGCAAAATAAAGAATTCAAGCCTAACCACCTAATAGTACCAAAAATATCCTTTTACAGAGGTTCTTGGAAATAATTGATTTATTCCACCCATAGACCGAACATGAGATTTAAAGAAAATTTCAGTTATTTTTTACGAATACAAACTAGATTTCTCAAAGATCTTCTTTTCTCTAAATACATTTTCTCTTTGAAATAAGATAAACTATCCACTAACTTTTTCATTTTCAATTGTTTGTGCAGGTATCATACAAGATCTCATAGCATATCAAAAACAAAATACAACAATGTCCTTTCCAAATTTAAATTCAAAAACAAACTACAATTTACAAGAAGAAAACCTGATATTCTTCCCCAAATTTGAACAACGATGAAGCTAAACCAAATAACTCAAACAACAAAACTTTCTTAGTATGAGCCAAGCCTTTGAATTTGTAATTCTCCATACTTTTTTCAACCAAGAACCCAAAAAATATAGAGAAAACCCTCTTCCAGAATATTGTTGTGAAAACATAATTTTCTCCTTTCAAAACCAATTGTTGTAAAGAAAATTGCATACCATGCTTAATTGTTAATTTTTAATTAAAATGCAATTCACACAGCTTAACTAATAGATTGCATTTCCTCAAATTTAATCCAACCGTTAAAACTAATTAAATCAACATGTTACAATTTCTAAATGACCAGTTCTAATTCAAGATATTTTGAAAATTCCATTTACAACTTATTTAAAATTATCAATTTCGGAAACATTCAAGTTGCACAATCATTAACAATTATATTTAATTAACCTTCAATAATATTCTATTTTAATAATCTTTAATAAATTAAATCTTCTAACATTTAAAATAAACTTTCAAGTTAAATGTAATGAAATATACCCATCAAATGAATGACATGACGGGGTAATAGATGACATGATGGGATGAATGTCAACCGAAAACAAACGGGTAACAGACGATACTCGTTCTTTTCAGAACGATTTCTCATGATAGAGGACCAAACACTATCTCCCATCAACATATTTCCATTGGGCCTTGGCACACTCAAACCTAATGAAGTAGGTGGAGTCGATGCCTATACCTACAAGCTCCATCAAACTACACTATCAACCATATCACACATATATCAGAAAAAACACCATGAAGAAGAGTCGCAACGTAGAAGGGTACTCATGAATGAGTAATGCTACATTGTCTCCTTCAACTGGAATGATATTAATCACTATATCAAAACATCAATTTCATCATAATAACATCATTAAAATTTAGAAACTGCATATACCACATTACACACATATCCATAATAATGTCATCATACGAAAATAACCAGATGATCATAAAGTCAAGTGTATCATTAACAGAGTATAGAAATTAACATAAACATAAATGACATAGTGCAATAATGTAATATAGTCTCAAAAGCAACTAAACAACTAACAACCAATCAAAAGCAACTAAAACAATAATGTCATTTAGAGGGATACTACACCCTCCCCCCCTAGGATAAGGCTTACTCTTGGAAGCCTATAAATAAATAGGGATAAAGCTCCCTCATGTGTGTTAAATCCTCCCAAGTAGTTGAAGCCTCATCACTAGGATCTTGTTGGACCCTCACCTAATCAACGTCTTGACCCCTGAGGGTGAGCCTCCTACACTGAAGAATGCCCACGGGCTCCAAAGTCAGCTGCCCGTCCTCCACCTATAATGCATTCCAATCGAGCACATGTGAAATATCAAGATGATATGGCCTAAGAAAAAATACATGAAATACATCATGAATGCATGACAAGTTGGGCTATAAAGCAAGTTGATAAGATACAGGTCTGATCCTCTTCAGAATCTTGAATGGCCCAATGAATCAAGGCGCGAGCTTAGAGCCTTTTCCATAACGGATTAGACTCTTTCAGGGACACACCTGAAGAAATACTCTGTCACCTATTGGAAACTGGCAATCCACATGATGAGCATCGACATACTTCTTTTGTCTATCCTGTGCCGCTACCAAATGCTCTTTGATACAATCAACCTGCTATTCCATATCTCAAAGCATCTCAGGTCCAAGAATCACTCTATCCTCAAGCCTATCCCAACTCAATGGAGTCTGGCATGGGCATCCATACAATGCCTGAAAAGGAGGCATGCCTATGGAACTATGATACCCATTATTATATGTGAACTACAGAAAGTAGAGATAATCCTCCCATCATGATTGTTGATCCATGATGTACATCTTGAGCATATCCTCAAGAACTTGGTTGACCCTCTCAATTTGTCTGTCAGTCTCGGGGTGATCAGCTGAATGGAAGTTCAACTAAGTACCTAAGGCATGCTGTAAGCATGTCCATAAAGCTAATGTAAAAATAGGGTCTCTATCAGAAATGATTCTACATGGGATTCTATGCAAACAAACAATGTCCTCCATAAAGATCCTTGCCACAGATGAGGCATTATAGGATGAACGAACCAAAGAGAAATGTGCTACCTTAGTTAACCTTTCAATAGTAACCATGATGTCATCATGTCAAAAAAATGACATAGGCAACCCAACAATAAATTCTACCGATATGAAGTCCCACTTCCATTCAGGAACAAGATGTGGCTGTAACAATCCTACGGGATGTTGATACTTGACCTTAATTCTTTGACACTCAAGACATTTCGAAACAAAATCGGCAATGTCATGCTTCATCCTAGGGAAAAAGTACAACTTCCAAAGATTTGCATGCATCTTCTTGACACCAGGATGAGATGAGTAAGGTGCTCGATGTGTCTCTGACAAAATCAAGGTAGGAAGACCGACTACAAGTGGCACGTAGATATGACCCAAATTTAACAACAAACCATTTGAATCGAGTGTATAACCTACAAATCTACCCTCCAAGGGTCTATTTGATCCAAACTCTATCTTCACCTCCTGATACAATCTGTCCATAGGAACTGAGGCTAAGATCTGACTCCTGAAATCAACTCCAAGAGTCACAATAGAAATCTCATGTCTTCGTCAACTAAGAGCATTAGCCACTACGTTCTCCTTCCCCTTGATAAATTTCACCTCGAAATCATATTTGCACAAGAACTCCATCCATTGTCTCTTCCTAGCATTAAGATTAGGCCATGCAAAAATGTATTGCAGACTACGGTGATCACTGTGAAGCTCAAAGCGATGACCAAACAAGAAATTTCTCCACTGAACCAAAGCATGAACAACTGCAAATAACTCCAAATTGTGCGTAGGATAGTTTAGTTCGTGATCCTTGAGTTTGCGAGAGTCATAGGAAATCACATGACCTTCTTGCATCAGAATAACTCCTAAACCCTCCAAGGATGCATCAGTACAAACAACAAAGTCCTTAATAGGATCAGGAACAACTAGGATAGGTGCACTCATCAACTTTTCCTTGAATGTTTGAAAAGCCAACTGACATAGATCAGACCAAATGAATTTCTTCCCTTTCCTCTGAAGAGAAGTAATAGGATGAACAATCCTAGAAAACCCTTGAACAAACCGTTTGTAATACCCTACAAGACCTATAAAATTGTGAACCTTAGGTACATTGGTAGGCATGGGCCAATCGATAACAACTTGGATCTTTGAAGGATCCACTGCAATACCCTCTCCATAGATAACATGACCAAGCTATTTCACCTTAGTTTGGAAGAACTCAGACTTCAAAAAATTTGCAAACAGTTGATTGTCTCTCAAGCACTAAAATACCTCTCATGTGCCCCTCGTGCTCCTTCATATCTCTTGAATAGATCAAAATATTATCGAGAAACACAAGAACAAAGTGATCTAGGTACGTGCAGAAGACATCGTTTATCAATCTCATGAAAATGGATGGTGCATTCGTTAACCCGAATGATACCACTGTGAACTCATAGTGCCCATAATGAGTTTAGAATGTCGTCTTATGAATATCCGTTTCAAAAATGCGCAACTAGTGGTATCCTGATTTCAGATCAATCTTAGAAAATATATTTTATCCCTTGATCTGATCAAAGAGATCATCAATGCTAGGCAAAGGATATTGATTCTTAACTGTCACCTTATTCAATTGATGGTAATCAATGCACACCTTGAGGGATCTTTCCTTCTTCTTCACGAAGATGACAGGTGCTCCCCAAGGAGAAATACTCAAATGAATGAAACCCTTAGCCAAAATCTCCTCCAACTGCAAACAAGGCTCCTCCAGTTCTTGTGTAGTCACTTTGTATGGAGGCCAAGATATAGGCTTTGCTTGAGGAACTAGATCGATTCTGAAATCAATGTCACGTTTCAGTGGCATATCTGAAATATCATTGGGAAACACATCAATGAATTCCCCAAGGATAATGTAATACCCCTCCGTTTTGTTTCTTGTTCAAGTTGTTTCATGCTATGTTTGGTTGCAATTACTTTGATATTGGATACATTTTGTTATGATGTTTTAATCGCTACTATTGAGTGACAACTATTATTGTGAGATGCAGTTATCTGATTATTGTTTCACTTGCATTATGGATTAATGATGTTGTAGAGTTAACATGTGATGTTATTATGAGATTACTGGATTATGATGAAAGTGTCAGTTTCGATGAGTGTATTGGTGAAGAGGACGAGTTCGCATCACTCGGTTGCGAGCGCCCTGCGAATCCGTAATTCCTTCTTCACGGTGTGTATTATATGCTGGATATATTGTATGATGTTGTTTACTTGGTTGCAGGATTGCAGGTACATGACATCGACTCCACCTGGTTTCACAGGTTTGAGCGTGTCGATCCAACGGTTAAGTTGAACGGGAGATAGTAGCTAGGTAAAATGTGTCAAGTCTATACCCTAGCCTTAGTGTGTCATCAGTTGTGTGTGTCGAGTCATTGTCTGTCTTGCTTTGATGTTATTTAATTCTGAAGCATTCTTGATTTGGAAATAGATATTTAGAATAATTGCATTTAAATCATGTTGATGGTTATTTAATTTAAATAATGCAATGTGGATAAAAGTTTATACTTAAATTAATTAATTATATTTATTTATTTAATCCAAGGGGGTTGAATTTAGTTATTAAATAATTAAATTAATTAATTAAACGTGATGCAAGAGAATGAAAGGAAATAAAAGAATTAAAATTAAATTTGGAATTTAATTCCAACGTGTGAGAATTAAATTTGAAATTGTAATTAAATGTTTATTTGGGAAATTGGTTGCAACTTTGGAAATTAATTTATTATTTGAAATTTCATTTTAAATTGAAAGTGGGTTTTTGAAAAGTGAAATTGAAATTGAAATTGAAAATTGAAATTGAAATTGAAATTGAAATTGAAAATGTAAATGAAATTGAAATATCTAATTTGCATGTAATGTGAATTAGGGTTGTAAATATTGAAATTGAAATTGAAATTGAAATATCTAATTTGCATGTAATGTGAATTAGGGTTGAATTAGGTATTTTTGATTTATAAGAATATATGTTTTAATTTTAGGGCAAGAAGTTTTTAGAAAAATACATTTTTACAGCAGGGAAGAAATTTTGGAAAATTTGCACAAGGGTTTGAAGAAAGTTTGATTGTAGAATTGATTGAAGGAAAGAGTGTTTGCATTTGTTGGATTTTGGATTGGATTCATTGGAGGATTGAAGAAAATTCAGGAAATCTTTGGAGGAGGCTTGCATCAGAAATTCATCTCTTCCTGTAGCTTCTTGTACCAGGTTTTCCTCTTTGTGTTTTATTGTTCTTGATTGTTTTCTTTAAAATAGTATTGATTAAAGATTTGTTTGTTAAATCTGTTTTAGAAAACAAGCTTGATATTAGAAGAAAATAATTAAATAAATTTACAGCCTTTGCTTGTGAAAATTCTTGAGTGAAAATTATGAAAACCTTAGTTGAATTTAAAATTATTTGGGGAAATCAATTTTGTTGTTATTGAAATCAAATATAGAGATTGAACAATGCATTTAGAATGTTTTTAGAAAATGAAACCCTTTGTTATTATTAAAAATCGAATTTTAAAATCTGCAGTATAGTTATATTTTCATGGTAAAATGGTCTGGTTGCGCCACCTATAAATTCACTTTCACAAACTGGGTTTTCAATAAATTTAAAGGGTTTTTTCATTTTTCAGTTTTATTATCCCTCTCCAAAAATCTCAAATACCCAGATCGTAGTTTTTGAGTTATGCTTAAAACATGAGATTGCTGTTAAATTATTTTCCCATGGCTGTTCTGAAAATAAAATAATAATAAATTGATATTTATAAATATTAATATTTTATGTATTGTTATTATAATATTAAAATATTATTTAATAATATTTTATATTATAATTTATAATACTAAAGTATTATATTTATTTATATTATTTTAAATAAAATTTGTAAATTGATTAGTGGAATTAAAATTATAAACATATGGGGAAATTATTGTTATTTTAAAATGACATGTTAAAGTTTAATTGAAGGAGTTAAATATTTGATTTAGATAATGCATAATTTAAAATTTAATTGTGGAATTTAAATCCATATGTAAAAGGTCCAATTATTAATTTGATTTAATTGGAAAAATATATTTATATTTTGGAATATTGATGATAAAGGATATTTTATTTTGAATTAATCAATTTGATATTCTGCAAAGGATAGAAGATATGTTAATGATTAAATATATTTAAATATATTAATTTATATTTAATATATATATAGTGAAGGTATATATCTATTTGAGAGAATAAATAATATTTTATCTTATTTTATTCTGTTGTTTGCAAATTGGGTATTATTAGTGTTTTAAAAGAAATGATTAGTATGTGTAGAAAATGTATAGAAAAATATATTTTTTTAATAGAAGTAATTACTTGATTTAAAAGAAAATATTTATTTTGTTAATATGATTGAAGAAAATATATTGAAATGTATATATATATCCATGAGTATTTTCAATCAGTATTTACCTTGTTTTATTTGAGTGCGTGTAATTTAGCTTTGCATGAAGAATTTAAGTGATAAGTTTTGAATGTATGGTCAAAATTGATAAGGAAAAAGATATTTAAATATATTGAAGAATTATAGAAATATTTATATTTAAATGTTTGTTTTAATTATGAGATTTAATTATAAACAATATGAATGCGTGGCCAAATAGACAAGCCAAAAGATATTTTTATACATTGATGAAATTTCATGTTTTTAAATGGATGGTTGATGAGACATAGACTCCGGATAGAAAATTGGAAAAGATTGTTTGCAATAGTGTTAGGTTGCATTATAAGTAAATTTAGGAACTAACTACATTGAAAAAGGCAAATAGTTATTATGTTCTATTTAGTTCCATAGAGAAATCTAGTCATTGTGAATGGAATATTAATGGTGTCTATATAATATGGAGCATATATATATATATATCAGTGTAAAATTCATTATCGTATTTTATTTTAATGAGATGCATGCAATGTATTATTGAATAGAGATTTAAAAATGGATTGATTAGTGTATATGGAAAATGGATAGAGAAACAATATGTTATTATATCAAAGTGATTGAATGTTTTAAATAGAAAATTGAATGAGATGTAAGATTTGGTTAGGAAATGGAAAAAGTTTACTTGCATGGATTTGTGTCGATTTAAAAGTAAATTAAGAAGTTGTTTTATTGATGAGGCAATCAATTATGTTATTTATTAATTTCTATTTAGATTAATTGAATCATTGTGATTGGATTATGAAAGAGATATGGATTTAGTATATCCAAAAGTAGTATCTTCCTCATGCTTATCTTAAAAGATTTAATTCTTTGTATTCAGTAAAGGGAAGTAAGTTTAATTGTTTTAGATTTTCAATAATGAAAAGGGAAATAGGGGTTATGATTATTTTAGATGATCTACTTATCATGTCTTTGACTTTGTCAACACTACCTATTGAATGAGTATGGATTTAGGAAATCCAAATATTAGATTTGATTGATGACTTGAATGCTTTTGTTGCTATGTCGTCAAGTTGCATTGTTGGTTTTGGGATTTAGTGTTAGTCTTAAATTATAAGTCTTCCAGAAGAACTTAGAGGATAAGGGTTATTGAATCTTTATGCCATCCAGTTGTTTTCCCTTGGGTAGTGCATGGCGTCTTTTCAGTTTTACCCGATTTTCATGAACGGGGATGTTTGCACCTCCTTGGTTTAGGAGCGGATTATGGGATCCGTGTCTCCTTGTATGGAGTGACCTTGTTATGTGGTTTCATCTTGTTGCCTCCTGTGAAAGGAGTGGAATATGTGTTGTTACCTCCAAGATGTTTGGAGTGAGATCTTTTGTACCTCCTGTGAAAGAAGTGGACTATGTGTTGTTACCTCCAAGATGTTTGAAGTGAGATATTTTGTACCTCCTGTGAAAGGAGTGGATTATGTGTTATTGCCTCCAAGATGTTTGGAGTGAGTTTTATTATTTGTATCCTCCTTGTGTTGGAGTGGATTATGATGCTTAGTTGGTATGCACTTGTGGTTCCCTTGGTGGATTGTTTGGATGTGTGTTGTCGAATAGAAGAGTGGCTTCTGTTAGGCGCCAGAGCCCAAAGAGGTAAACTGGAAAACCTTCAGGAGTGATTTAAATAAGTGATAATTAAAATAATGTACTTAGAAGATTAGGACTAACTTCGCACATTAATCAAGATAATTTAATCCTCACTCATAGACACAAGGGCTTGTTTAGACTTGGGATGAGTGAGAAGGCCTGGAATGGCAAGATCAACTATCTAGTTTTTGTGAGAGGTAGTTGATTCCGCATGAGTGAGTATGAGTGCCGGGATTCGGTTGAGGCCACCAGGATTACTTGTGCCGGAGCCTATGAAGAATGCCTAGAGGAGATCTCATGACAAACCTTGCGATGACACTCTATCTATGACAACTATTGTTAATTGTTTTATATATACAATTTTGTGAGCATACTTGATCTATTTTATGTCTGGAAGCAATGTGACCTATGTCAGTGATGTATGGTATTTGATTTGTACTTGCATTGTACTTGATGTGTACATGTATGGTATTTGATTTATACTTGTATTGTACTAGATTTGTACGTGCATTGTATTTGATTCGTACTTGTATGATGAATGAATTGTATTTGATTCGTACTTGTATAGTGAATGAGTTGTACTTGTTAATTCATTTGGTTGGTTATAACAGTATGAGTCAGTATGAGTCTGCCTTTGGTTAGTGGTTGTAGATTTTAGTCCATGTTACTTGGTTACTATCTCCTAGCATGGGGGGTGGGCCTTCGGGTACCACATTGGTTGGGTGGAACATGCACCAAAACCGTTGGGTCCCCATCGATCTTCAATACTTGGTGGTGAGACATCTAGATGGACAGCTCGCGGTTCTTGTTGTATTATCTTGCATTGTAATATTTTAACTTGTATAAGTTATTTTATCCCTCTTATGTTTATGAGGTGGAATTTTGTAATTGTAATCATTTGTACTATTGCCTCATTCTGGGAATGAGTGATGTAACTATTGGTTTGAAGATAATGTTTATGAGATTGTATCTCGGTTGATTATCTTATTATGTTATGTGATATTCTTATGATGTATGATGGTGATTTCATAAAGTTCATAAGGCTATGGTTATATGTAATATGTACGTGTGGGTTTATGTAATCCTAACCTTGTAGCCTTAGAGGTTGTTGTTAATTAGTAAGTGAATGTGTATGGTAAATGCACTTTATAAAAAAAAAATTAGTTCGCTTAAGATGTTAATTGCAACTTCCTTTAGGGTTACTTGGCGGGGCATTACAGATAAGGTAATCATCAAGAGATACCTCTCGACTCTCCCCTACCTCCAAGTCACTAACAGTAGCTTCAAATAGTTGACAACCCTGCCGCAAACATATCCTTAATTGCATAACAGATATAATCCACAATGAGATGGGTCTCTACACATTGACAATCTCAATCTCAACACTAAAATCATCTAAGAAACTTATTGTCTTCCATCAATAGTCAATCACTGTGCTATGGGATTCTAACCATTCCATACCCAAAATAATGGCATACAGTCCAAGAGGTGTAACCCAAAAATCTATTGAGGTAGATAACGAACTAATCCTAAGTTCACATCTGTGAACGAGGGATTCTACTACTACCTTTTCCCCATAAGCCAATTATAACTGCCACCTAACACCTTGCTTTACTTACATAAATCCACATCACTCAACAATGGATGGAGAGACAAATGAATCAAAAGCTCTAGAATAAAAAAGAATAGAAACACTAACACCTTGTAACTAACCTAAAAACTCAACCATAGTATTCTGATGATCTACCTAACGGTTATCCACTGTAGCAAAAAATCTATGAGATCAACCTGCTTCACCAACCATCAACTCTAAAGTTGTGGGTTGCTGACCAAACCTTGAAGTACCTCTCATTAGACACTACCTCACAATATAACCCTACTAACCACATGAGAAACATCCAGTACCCCTACCAAAACCTCTGCCACACGAAGGTGCATTCGACTATTGGAAGCTTCCTCTACTGACCGTTGACTGTGCACTCTCTGTCGGTTGATCCTGATGATTGTACTTATTACGCCACTAGTTATAGTTCTTTCGAGACTGAGAACTATTACCTAACTGCATCTGAGAGTTCTTATTCTTCTATGGGTAACGATTTTGTTGTTGCTGTTGTTGTCCATGCTTAGTGCGTGCTTGTTGGTTATGAGAGGAACCACCTGTCTGAATCGGACCACCACACGGACCAAAACCTACAGTAGAAGCACTTCCTATTAGAACACCTGTATGTCCACCCAAAGCCATGGATAGATTCTCCTCTACAATCCATGCCTTCTCCATGGCTACCTCCATCATCTTCAACTCAAAGACTCTGACTCCTCCACTGATATGGGCGTTGAATCCCCTAATGAAATGTTGTACCATCATAGCCTCATCATCCACTATCCCTGCATATTATTTGAGTTCGTAGAATCTACACTCAAACTGCTCGAACGACATAGCCATCTGGCATAGATCATGGAACTCATCTACATGATGCTATCTCTAGTGCTCAGATAAGAAACACGCTCTGAAATGCTCCAAGAACATATCCCAAGATACAAACCCAATCTCCAGATGGAGCTTCTACTCCTCCAATCACCACCAAGTAGAGGCAAAACCTCTAAGATGCATGATGGTGCATATCGCTCTAGTGTTGCCACAATACGGGTGCATAGAAAAAAACCATACCAAATCTTATAACCATGTCTCTACTTCCAAACCACCGTCAGTACCATCAAAATTGGGAGTGCATTCCCTCAAAAAATCTCTAATGTGCCTTACAGATACAAAATCCTGCTTCGTGGTCTGCACAATCCTTCAAGGTGGTGATCTATCCCATCTCTCTATTGACTTCCTATTCATTCTCCTTTTTAGGCCCTAGATGAGCAAGGAATTGCTCAAGTAAAGGACACAATAGATCTCCCTCCTCACCTCGTAGATTCAAAATTTGCTCATTATTCACCTGATTACCCTAAGGATTTGGTTGCTCCCCATGCTCACTTTCATGTGAACTCTAAGGTGGAGTGTCTTGGCGATTTTCCGCATGACCACCACCACCGCCTTGTCCATGACCTCTACCACGCCATCTAGGCATAATCCTGCACAAGACCAATGACAAGTCTTAGTTTAAGGACACAAGGAAACAAGAAAACACACATAGTAGAGAGTATAGCACCTAGGACAACCTAGTGGGCTCGCAAGAACCAAAGTACCCAGTGTTAGAACCTTCACTCTCAGACCAAGTTGTAACGCCTTATCGTGGAACCCAAAGAACGACACAAAAACAAACTAAACAATCGAATCTTTTTATAAAAACATTTAATTACAATATGTGAACAACAACATATACATGAATGTTCTCGGGTTCCACAACAACACTACTAAATTAACAACAAGATGAAAAACACATTAACCACTACCTATAAGAAAAATATGAATATGCCACATCAAGATTACATTATCAACAAGAGATTCATTACAAGTTCAATTACAACAAACAAGATTGTGACAAATCTCGATACATCCAAGGTAATAATACAATGAAGCCTCATGTCATCATCATGAGTGAATACAATATAGAAGATGAACAAGTACAACTGAAAAATACGTCCACGAGCACATCCAACAAACAATTCCATGAACGACATGAATCCAAGAACTTGTCAAGAACAATCTCATCTTGAGCAACATCACCTACAAGGGGACCCAATGCAAGAAAAGGCACGTTCCTCCCAACCGTGTGGTACTCTAAAGCCCACCCCCCATGATAGGAGATAGTAATAGGTCCTCAAGTCAACTAACAACACATGGCTGGCATACACATGACGACACGACAACATCAAAACCACATGACAACCAACATACTCCAAGAGGAAACAACACAACCATAGGTGACTCTACACAAGAGACCCAACATATGTACAAGGATAGGAGTTTCATCACATAGTCGTAATAGGTTACCTTGGATAATCTTCCTAGATTACCGGCCCTCATCCTAAGTTACCCTGGCAACCTTTAACGATTCTTGGCCCCTAAACGAACTTATGTGGTATCAATACGCTTCTCGAGAAGACAAAGTGGTTGATTAGCTATTATAGGCCATCTCAACCTACCTTAACCTAAACAAGCGTTAAAGTACAAGGCGAGGAAAAACATTATCTATGTTATCAAATGATTACTACCCAACCCCTAAAAGCTTTAAGTTTAGTAAGCATTGAATTATCCACTTTCGAAAGGTTACCCTGGCAACCTCTTTGGGATTTCGACCCCTAATGAAAGCTAGTCCTCCTAGGTACAACTCACTTATTGACAATGAAAACATAGCCAACATGCATGCAAATGAAATCTCACACAATCCTTCAATAAACATGGCATTACCATATACATCTCCAATACATCAATTAGATAGAACAACATGCACGGCTAAATAAGAGTCAAGTTGTGCAAAAACAATGATACACAAGAATCTAAGATTTTCATTGCAATGACTTATATAATCCTCATGAAGATTTATAGGTAATGCACAACACCCAAAAGTGCCCTTACAAAAAAATGAGAAATAAGGAAAATTGAACTCTCATAGCACATATAGAGTAACCAAAATACACAATAGATAAAAACATGATCATATTACATCCATGTCTTATATTTAATACTTCTATGTACCCCATGGGTATCAAACAATGTGCATGGCATAATTGTTATAAGTCCTATACAAGAATTTTAAAACTCAATTAAAACAACAATTCTTGTAAGACTACTCAAGCCTCATAAGACTTTAACTCCACAATACATAGATTCCAACAAATTTAAGTAAAACACACTATATCCATCATATAATTTAACATTATAATAAAATTTCAAATTCAAAATAACCTAAATCTAATCATGTTAAGAGAATTTCACACTTAACTAATGGAATTTACCTATAAGATCTTCAACTTCAATACACTCAAAAGAAAAATACTTCCTAAGAGTTTCAATACACATGGGATTTTCCATTTGATAATCTTTCAACTTATCGAATAATTAAAGTTTCAAAGGATTGTAATTGAAAAAACTAAAATTTCATTTTTAATATTTCTAAATGGACATTATAATCCTCTAATCATTCTAAGTAATGAAGGTAATCAATATCTTAATAGTAAAAATTAACACCTAAATGGTTCTAATGTTCAAATATATAAATAAGTAAATTAGAATACCACCAACACAATAGTAGATTCCTAATGTAAATGGATGATAAACGAAGAATAGTGGAAAGAAACCTATTCAATAAAGAACATATCATTATATAACAATTGTAAAATTTGGTAATACGCTAAGTTTCCAGTAACAAGATATCGATTAAATACAGTGAAACAAATCCAACTAATAGTTCGTACCAAACTTCACAAAAGTGATGTGACAACTAACATCCACATAAAACATTGAATAAAGCAAGTTTACCAGCCGCTCTCAGACCAATCAATGACAAACATTTAAAAAAAGGTTGGTATTCAGTTTGCATGCGAGAAGAGAAAAGAACCAGAAGATGATAGTGATACCGAAGAGGTTGATATTGGAAGACTGGCACAAGACAATAGCTAAAAGAAATAATGTGTAGGTCGGGTTACCAAACCCGCGGCTGAGATAGGAGTATTGCTCCGCATGTAACATGAATAGACAAAGAGGAGGAACAATTACAAATACATGGTGATTATCAAACATGCATACGATCATTTCATACAAAGACCTTGAAGGAAGATAACAAGGATGCATACATCCAAAACTCATGCCATAGTTTTCATTTGGTTAAGTTGATTTGACTATGCACATGCCAAATCCAAACACTATTGTTATAGATTACAAATTACAAATCGATTCAATACCAAAAGTGATTTTTTTACAAAATTATCTAATGATCGGAGGGAAGTGCGAGTTACCTCCACAAAGGTAACACACAATAGAAAAATAGAAACATAAACAGTGGTCGAAGTATATGGCTTAACAGATACAAGCGAAATATACAAAACACAAAGAACACAGTGGCGATTGATTGGTGTAAGAAGGAAGAGATATCTCATAAAACGATAAAATTAACACCGATTTAAAAGTAAGCTAGCTGCTAATGGCATAGTGAAGAGCTGCATTAATAGAAAACAAAACTTGCATGTATGGGTAACAAACATGAACATCAAAACGCAAGTATTTTTTATAACAATAACACTAGAGGGATATAATCAATGCTCTAAGGCAAAGGTGTGAAAAACATGCAAATCATAAGAGGTTGCAAAAAAAAAATTCAAGCCTAACCACCTAATGGTACCGAAAATAGCCTTCTATAGACGTTCTTGGAAATAATTGATTTATTTCACCCATAGATCAAACATGAGATTTAAAGAAAATTTCAGTTAATTTTTACAAATACAAACTGGATTTCTCAAAGATCTTATTTTCTCTAAATACATTTTCTCTTTGAAATAAGTTAAACTATCCACTAACATTTTCATTTTCAATTGGTTATGTAGGTATCATACAAGATCTCACAACATACCAAAAACAAAATACAACAATGTCATTTCCAAATTTAAATTCAAAAACAAACTAGAATTTACAAGAAAACTTGAAATTCTTCTCCAGATTCAAACAACGATGAAGCTAAACCCAATAACTCATACAAAAGAACTTTCTTAGTATGATCCAAGCCTCCAAATTTTCAATTCTCCAAACTTTTTTCAACCAAGAGTCCAAAAAATACAGAGAAAACCCTCTTCCAGAATATTGTCATGAAAACAAAACTTTTTCCTCTGAAAACCAATTGTCGTAAAGAAAATTGCATACCATCCTTAATAATTAATTTTTAATTAAAATGCAAGGGTATGTGCAGGATCATGATGGGCCAAAAAGTGGCAATGGGAAAAAATCACGTTTTGGATCGACTCAAAAATGCGGAAATGTCGAGTTGACTTTTCTAGGTTCAGGTGTCAGTACATTTAGACAAACCAAAGCCCAAACCTAGTTTCTAAAAATTGGATGTCCGATCCAAATCAGATATCTAACCCAGATCAGATATCCGATTTATGGAAACATTATAAATAAAACAACCGACTGTTAAAAGTTCATTTCTCATAGTTTGCACGTGGGCGCACAAGGAAAAGCGAAAATCCGATATCTGCTTCTATCAGATATCCAATTTCAAAGGTAAGTATTTGGTTTTTTAAATGTTGTAATCAATTTTTCAAGTAGATTCTCTTAATTTTAAGTAGTTTTTACGATTCTTTTTTCAAAAGTAGGGTTTTCTATTGATTTTTATTAAAAACTAGACTTTACAATGCATTTTTACTAAAAATTAATGTTTTTAAATGGATTTTGATTAAAAACTAGTGTTGTTGATGTATTTTTATCAAAAATTAGAGTTTGTTATGGATTTTTGTGAAAAAGTAGGGGTTTTTTACAATAATTTCATTTATATTGTGTAATTTCAATTAGATTAATTAGTTTTTAACTTTAATCAGGTATTATGGCTGAGAATGAAAATGCACAAATTTCAAACGCTCCACCACCTCTGAAGCCAAATGCTCCACCACCTCTGCAGCCACCAATTGAAGACTTAATTGGTGAAAAATTGGGGCAATTGAGGGGCATTTGTGAAGTTTATAAGACAATCCCCCGATTGAGAGATATGACAAACACATTGAAGGAAATAATTACAAATATAGAAACCCTATCCACCAAACATAATGCCTTTCATTCGTGGTGAGAAGAAATGAGGGAATATTATGGATCATGTGGATTGTCTTACGATGATGTGAAAGATCTTCAAATAACCAAAGCCCAAATAGTCTCTTTATTCATTGACCCCCGCACCGGTTTTCCAATGAATGTTAATAGAACAAAACTTTCTATAAAATGGTGCATGCATAGGGACATTGTAGCTAAATTTTGGGATCGTTGGTCTATGGTTTTTGATAAACCACCGAGCAATAATTCTGATATACCATTTTACTTTATTAAAAAATTATATGTTGAGTTTGTGTTAGTGCATCATGTCAATTACTTTGACATTAAACCCTTCTAGGGTGTCGGTGGAGGTATGCCCCAGGATAGACCAAGGACAGTTAGAGTAGTCCTGCACCCAAATATTCCCCTTCCTCCACCACATCCAATATATCATCCAAAGATTATCCAGGATGCAACCACACAGACTATTCAGGCTATTCACTCTTTGAGTGGTCATTTGGTTTCGCATGCTTCTATAGTACCTCAGCCACATTCTGGTGATGTTGGCAAAGGCTCGAGTGCTGGTGCATCATCATCCTCAGGTCCACATATTTGTGTGCCACATACTTGCACTATGTGTCACCAGATATGCTTGGGTCCTCTTGTACAACCCACTGAGCATCCCTTGGACACTTTTGATTATGACCTCCATAATGTGTACATTATGGATCAGTCGTAGGGGAGTGGAGTGCACCCTACAGAGTCCTCTCCTACTAGAGAGGGGGATGTTGGAATAGTGACATAGGTAAGATTTAAGTTGTAAATTCATAACTTGCATTTATTTTTAAATGAATATTAATAAGAGATAGTATCAAGTACTAATATTTATTTACATGGTCTATTTAACATTTGATGTCTGAAGAGGAGCTCACATGGGTGACTGATAGCACCCTTAGGGCCATTTCATTTGGCTTGGACACACACATAATATATATTTTCACACTCACTCATTTACATTTTTTATTGTATACTTGCTTGTCATTTGAATTGTCATTAATGAAATTATATAATAGCTTATATGTTTATCTTATTTTCCTCTTGTAGGAAATACCTAGTGCGAGTGAGGTGTAGCCTCGTCTAGACTATGGAGGCACAAAGTTAGATAAGGGGAAGGTAATTGAACTCAAATTGGATTGAATTAAGATTTTTAAGATCTCATATTGATTATACATATATCGACATAGATTGGTAGTTTCATATGTACTTGTCATTTTTATGTACAGACAATTATGAGCTATACAGAGTTGTTGACAAGTGACACACCACCTAAAGGAGTAGGTATTGGAACACCTCAAGGAGTAGGTGTTGAAACACCTCAAGGAGGAGGTGTCGAAACACCTGAAGGAGATAAAGAAAAATATCAACCTAAAGAGGTATGTGTTTATTTTATTTTGTGTTTGGTAAATATGTTCCTATTACCAATAATCATATGCTAACTTGGATCAATTTTATGTTTTTGTTCACATATATAGATTGGCATTTCAAAAGTTGGTTTGGTATATTCTAGGACTCCTAACCCTTTGAAGAGACGTATATTTCAGGTAATCAAGATTTCAATTTTAGAGTTCAATTAAAATTCAATGTATATTTATTTTGATGTTAATTATTTGATTTTAAATTATATAGTATAACTAATCTCAATTGTGGTTTGAATTTTTCTTATGCAGCTACCTTCAGAGCCAACGAGTGCTTCAAAGAGGCTCCATTTTGATGATCCACCAGTAGTTTAAGATGAGATAGACATTTTGGCATGTAAATTTTGAATACATATTGAGATGGCATATGCCACAATTTGTAAAACTTTATTTGAGTTGGCATCGATGCCATTTTTGTATATGGACATACACTTGATTATTGGATAATTTGATATATAGAAGTTGACAATCGAAATTTAATTTGTTCCTCATGTGCATGATTAAACTCTTTGAAAATTTTATCTTGAGCAATAGTTAAATATCAATGTACAATAACATAAAAAAGAATGGTTATATTATGTAGTTTATATTTATATCACTGATTACATTGCATTACACATCTTTCAAACTCAAATCATTACTTCACATTGCATAACTAACAACTAGATGTTCATAGATGAAAAAATTTCAATTACAATATAGTTTTTACAAATTCAACCTAAGTAGTTATGCAATTACTTCACATTGTATAACTTAAAAATATGAGCAGTTGTCAATTTCATTTGTTTGTAATTGAATTCTATGAGACCACATTTCTTTGAAGCTTTTTTTTCAAATAGTCCACTGCCTTGTCTATGCTATCATATTTTTCATACATGATAGCGATCACATTAAGTTGTAATAAATTAAATAATAGCCTATAGCTATTTAATTTATACTCATTTGATTTAAATGGATGAGGCCGACCTTCCTTGATATTATTTTGTAATTTATTATTTTCAAGAGAGGTCAACCTCCTTGAAGAGTCACCTTATTTTGTATAAATACAAGGTGATGTTTGTTCATTTTCTCAATCAAGTTCATTCAGCATAATTCGCATTCCAAGCAGAAGTTTGCACTTGAGCAACAACGCTTCATCTTTCAGCAACAAGCCGATTTCAAGGATAAGCATATTCAATTGTATCTTTGCATCTAGGAGAGGTGTTATTATTCATTGTATCAAATTTAGTCATGAGTTGGGCCTGAGTTGTAAGAAGATTTCTTGTTGTGTTTATTGTCTTATGTGTTGCATTTTTTGAGTGCTTTTAGTTGTATTATCTAATCATTAAAACACTAACATGGTATCAAAGCCGGTTTGAAAAAGATTGTGATCAGATTTGTTATTGCAGTGATACCTCTATTCCATTTTTTTTTGTCTATCTATATCTTAGTCAAGATGGTGAATGGTCTTAAAATTGAGGATAGACTCGAAGGAGCATTAAACTTCACTTAATGGAGATTCAAAATTATGCTCACTTTGGAGGAAAACAAATTGGTTGAGTGTGGAAAGCAAAGTTTTTGAACCTACAGATGAGGAAGAGAAAGTTCAATGGAGGAAGAAAGATATCAAGGCGAAGAAGATGTTAGTTGATTCCATGAAGGACCATATTGTTCCTATCATCTCTAAGTTGAAGACAATGAGAGAAATGCTTAAGAATTTGGAGGATATGTATGAGATAACCAAAACAAGTCATGCTCTAGCCTTGAAGCAACAACTTCCATTGGTCATCACCTACTTCATGAAGATTTCTGAATTGAGAGATCAACTCTCTACCATTGGTCATATTCTTGATGACAAAGATTTGACCATGTTAGCTCTTAATGGTCTTCCTTCATCTTGGGAGTCTTACATTCAAGGAATCAACGTGAGATCTAAACTTCCCAAGTTTGATTGGTTGAGGGTTGACTATATTCAAGAGGAGTCAAGGTTGGTTGTGAGAGGTATTGGATGAAGGCCTACAAATGAAGACATTCATGTTCTTTCCACTCAATCCTCAAAGAAGGAAGGAAAAGGAGGAAAGAAAAGATGTTTCAAGAGGAATGGAGATAAAGGGTCAGATGGTGCTCTTGCATTCAAGAAGAAGTGGGACCTCTCTCGTGTTCAATGCCTTAGATGTAACATAACAAGTTTGGTCACTATGCGAAGGTTTTCCCTACCAGGCCTAATCAACATGCTTCATTTGCAGATGTGATTGAAATCTCTCCCCAAAATGATTCTAGTGAATTTCTACTCTAGTCGTGGGCCTATGTTCAAGCCATGAAGGTGGTGTACTAATATGAACGCAAGAACAACGTTTTGTACTTCCACCCTTCAAAATATTTAAGAGATAAGTATTATTTGTTTTGATTGTAAGTACCCTTCTAGGCTAAAATTTTGCTTGTTGAGCTATGCAAATCTGACATTATTTACTTGGATTATATGTGACCAGTAAATAGTGATCACTAGGATAAGATTCTTTAGAATTAAGAATTATTCATTGCAAGTTGTATCATGCTAATGTGTGAAGATTGCTTTCAAGAAGAGCTTGATGCATCCTATAGGTTGAAGAATGGAGACACTTCTTGCAACTATGAGTCTGAGTGAATGGATGAAGACATCTCTTTGAAGAGGCAGAATTAACCTTAAGAGGGAGTTTTATGACTCGTTGGGAATAAGTAACGGTTGCAGTGTTGTAAGGCCAGATGCTAAATTCTTGAAGTACCTCTTCAGCAGCTAAGATCAGATTTGCTTGAAGTTAGTCAACTTGGATTTAACATTGGTAGCTCCACAAACCTATTCAGAATAGAGTGATCTGAAGAGGACATCCCTTAATCTCTACAAAGGTGTAAAGTTGCAAAGTGGTGCAACTTTCATTCTCGAACTCATACAAACAAACGGACCATTCCAACATGCCCAGATGGGTACATTTACACTAGGTATGGTCCTCTTTTGTACCCAAATATTCTGAATCACTCCGAGCTGCATTGGACCGACGATTTCCCTTAAGAGTCCAAAGTGCTAAAAGGAAGCAATCTTTGATGGACTATTTCTTAGAAACCGTGATGCTTACAGACTCTTCGTATGAGGATATGGGATTGTTTTGGGACCATATACAATAACCTCTCTTGGTTTTTTCTATCTCAAATGCTTTTTCCCGTGGTGATGAGTTTTCAGTTGAGGGAAAAGTTGCCAAATGCAAGCAGTGTAAAGTTGCAAAGTGGTGCAAATTTCATTCTCGAACTCATACAACCAAAAGGACTATTCCAACACATCCAGATGGGTATATTTACACTAGGTATGTTCCTCTTTTGCACCCAAATATGCTGAATCACTTTGAACTGCATTGGATCGATGATTTCCCTTAAGAGTCCAAAGTGCTTAAAGACAACAATATTTGATGGACTATTTCTCGGAAACCGTGATGCTTACAGACTCTTCATTTGAGGATACGGGATTTAATTGGGACCATATATAGTAACCTCTCTCGGTTTTTTCTATCTCAAATGCATTTTCCCGTGGTGATGAGTTTTCAGTTGAGGGAAAAGTTGCCAGATGCAAGTAGTGTAAAGTTGCAAAGTGGTGCAACTTTCATTCTCGAACTCGTACGACCAAACAGATTGTTCCAACACATCTGAATGGGTACATTTACACTAGGTATGGTCCTCTTTT
The DNA here is from genome assembly GCA_007115665.2 of Sequoiadendron giganteum. Lineage (NCBI taxonomy): Eukaryota > Viridiplantae > Streptophyta > Pinopsida > Cupressales > Cupressaceae > Sequoiadendron > Sequoiadendron giganteum. The sequence goes on from CM021110.1 coordinate 345,864,365, forward strand.
GCACCCAAATACGTCGAATTACTCTAAGGTGCATTAGACCAACGATTTCCCTTAAGAGTTCAAAGTGCTAAAAGGCAGAAATGTTTGACAACTATTTCTCAGAAACTGTGATGCTTAGAGACTCTCCGTCTGAGGATATGGGATCATGTTGGGACCATCTACAATAACCTCTCTCGGTTTTTTCTATCTCGAAGGTGTTTTCCTATGGTGATGAGTTTTCAGTTGAGGGAAAAGTTATCAAATGCAAGCAGTGTAAAGCTGCAAAGTGGTGCAACTTTCATTCTCGAACTCATACAACCAAATAGACTGTTCCAAAACATTTGGATGGGTAGTTTTACACTAGGCATGGTCCTCTTTTGCACCCAAATATGCCAAATCACTTCGAGCTGCATTGGACCTACGATTTCCCTTAAGAGTCCAAAGTGCTAAAAGACAACAATCTTTGATGGACTATTTCTCAGAAATCATGATGCTTACAGACTCTTCATCTGAGGATATGGGATTGTGTTGGGACCATATACAATAACCTCTCTCATTTTTTGCTATCTCAAAGGTATTTTGCCATGGTGATGAGTTTTCAGTTGAGGGAAAAGTTGTCAGATGCAAGTAGTGTAAAGTTGCAAAGTGGTGCAACTTTCATTCTCGAACTCATACGACCAAAAAAACTGTTCCAACATGTCTGTATGTGTACATTTACACTGGATATGGTCCTCTTTTGCACCCAAGTATGACGAATCACTCTGAGTTGCATTGGACCGGTGATTTCCTTTAAGAGTCCAAAGTGCTAAAAGACAGATATCTTTGACAACTATTTCTTGGAAACCATGATTCTTATAGACTCTTCATCTAAGGATATGGGATCATGTTGGGACCATCTACAATAACCTCTCTTGGTTTTTTCTATCTCGAAGGCGTTTTCCCGTGGTGATGAGTTTTTAGTTGAGGGAAAAGTTGTCAAATGCAATCAGTGTAAAGTTGCAAAGTGGTGCAACTTTCATTCTCGAACTCATACGACCAAACAGACTATTCCAACACATATGGATGGGTACTTTTACACTAGGTATGGTCCTCTTTTGCACCCAAATATGCCGAATCACTTCGAGCTACATTGGACCGACGATTTCCCTTAAGAGTCCAAAGTGCTAAAAGGCAGCAATCTTTGATGGACTATTTCTTGAAAACCGTGATTCTTACAGACTCTTCGTCTAAGGATATGGGATTCTTTTGGGACCATATACAATAACCTCTCTTTGTTTTTTCTATCTCGAAGGAATTTTCCCGTGGTGATGAGTTTTCAGTTGGGGGAAAAGTTGCCAAATGCAAGCAGCGTAAAGTTGCAAAGTGGTGCAACTTTCATTCTCAAACTCATACAACCAAATGAACTATTCAAAAATGTCTAGATGGGTATGTTTATGCTAGTTATGGTCCTCTTTTGCACCCAAATACGTCGAATCACTCTAAGCTGCATTAGACCGACTATTTCCCTTAAAGAGTCCAAAGTGCTAAAAGGCAGCAATCTTTGACAAAATATTTCTTCAAAAACATGATGCTTATAGAATCTTCGTCTGAGGATATGGAATCATGTTGGGACCATCTACAATAACCTCTCTCAGTTTTTGCTATCTCGAAGGCGTTTTTCGGTGGTGATGAGTTTTCAGTTAAGGGAAAAGTTGCCAGATGCAAGCAGTGTAAAGTTACGAAGTGGTGCAACTTTCATTCTCAAACTTGTATGACCAAATAGAATATTCCAACACATCTAGATGGGTACGTTTACACTAGGTATGGTCCTCTTTTTCACCCAAATATGCCAAATCACTCTGAGCTGCATTGGACCGGCGATTTCCCTTAAGAGTCCAAAGTGCTAGTGTCAATGAAATGTGGGGGTAGAAAGATTTAAGGTTGGATCAAGATTATGCAAGTCCTAGCTCTTGCATCAGAAAACTCTTACCCAATCAACTTGAATCAATTACATGTGAAATGAAATTCACATGAACTTTTTACATTTTTATTTTTTGAAAAAGTGTCAAGCCACTATAATTTTTTATATATAAATAGGAGATATTACAAAACCTAGTTCAAATGAGCATACTGATAGGAAAGAACAGGAAGAAAACCTTCGGTTGTAGCTCGATTAAGTACAAAAATATTTTTACATTTTAAACATACCCTTTATACAATGCCAGACATTTGGCCCATATTTCAAAAAACATCATTGGATATAGATTATGCCTATACATAGTTATGACCTTTTCACATTGTTTCGCATTTCAAAATTCAATTTTTACAAAATTTGCCTATTTGAGGCATTCAGGGAACAGTCTTCCACAAGAGTAGTATGTTGGCGTTTTGGAGTGACAAGCACATGTACAAACCATCAAGGTAGCAATTAAACTACATACAATAGAAAATATGCTTAGAATAACCAATCTATATTATTGTAATTTGTCACATACCTCTTTGAAAGGATCAAAGTTGCCTATTATTGCAGCAGGTCCATGATCAATTGTGCTAGGAATATCGCAAAATTTTTCAAATGATAATCTATATTGTCACAACAAAAAAGATGCTTAGACTAAAAAATCTATATTAATCTAAACAACCTGAATGATGATGAATTGGTAATGCAAACTATAAAATATGCTTTGAATAACCAATCTATATTATTGTAATTTGTCGCATACCTCTTTGAAAGGATCAGAGCTGGCTATTGTTGCAGTAGGTCCATAATCAATCGTGCCAGGAATATTGCAATTTTTTTCAAATGATAAATCTATATTGTCACAACAAAAAAGATGCTTAAGCATTGTACCTTCCATTCTTGAATATTCTATTCAAGTGTGCTTGAAGGGTCATATATTTTCTTAAGAGTATCCAATATTGCTTCATGATCAACATTACTAAGTGTCCATAATTGTTTTGTCTTTGGTTTGGCATGATGCTTAAACAACTTAACATTTGTTGCTATAACAAGGTGTGAATACATGAGAATGGTTTTGTGTTTCTCGTAGTCTTCAAATGTAGGTATGCCATTCTTTCTAATCATGTATGTTCGCAACCAAGTTCTTGCAACCACAACTGAACCTGTAGGATACACGAACCCATCATCATCTTCCATCGATTGTGTTAGCTTGTGCTTTACCCGCACACATCGAGCCAACCAATATTTTGATCTCTCTTCATTCCCCTATGGTGCAACAACTACAAAAAAATGTCCTGGATGTAGTAGATCTGAAAGCCGGTCATAATCAAGTGAACTTTCCATTGTGTAATTTGTCATGGATATAGTTTGAGATAAAGGAGTTAGATACTGTGGAACACATGTATCCACCCACTCACTTGAATTGCATTGATCCCACTCACATTAAATACAACTCTGACAAAAACAAGCCAACTGTCGTGTCCAAATGGTCTATGTCCTTACACCTGAGATTCAAAATGAATGCATCTTTGAAGAATCTTTGATTGTATGAAAATCCAATCTACCTCCCACTATACCCTCCTTAACCAACCAAAAGAATCTGTGCATTGTTGAATCAAGTGTCCCTCCCTGTGACAATGCTGAAAAACACCAACAACAATAGAACATGCATCACTATATTTTTCTCCTAAAATCTTCAATTGCTTCTTAACTAGAGCTCTCTTTACACATGCACCTGCTCCATCATGCTCCCCTTTCCCATTCCTAACTTCAAAAAAACTCCAAATATTAGGTATACCCCTCTCTACATGCATTCTACTCAACCAATAAAACATACGAGCATTTTTGAATTGACCTGTGCAATTATCTGACCAAATGAGATGTTGGCCCAGTGCTATATCATGCTCCTATAAGAACTCAAAAAAATTCTTGAAACAATGTTGGACATACTTGGATGAATGATATCTATCATCACTCATATAAAAATGATACTCTTTGATTATCTTTCGATCCTCCTCTATACTATTAGGTGCATGTCTAAACATTATGTGGACAAAAATAACAATCTAAATGGAATTGTAATACTAAGATGTAACCTCGTTTTGTGGTTGCAATGTGTAGTTTTCAGAAAAATCAACCACTTATATAATAGTGCCAATTGGAAAAGAGTCCTTACATATCCTGAATTGTTGATCCAACAACTGAGACCTATGACTATGCCTTGCATATTTGTAGAAAAGATTGTCCTTAAAATCTGAAATAAAATCGACAACACTGCATTCTTTTGTAACCAACTCGCATCTAGAACCTTCACCTCCACATTGCAAAGTATATTTGACTATCTCATATCTCTTTTTCTCAACAAGATTCTTTCCAAATTCATGTTCGGAACCCTCATGAAAACATTGAACAAAATTTGACAAGCCACCACATTGGGATCACTTCGCATTTAAACAATCATTTCTATAGAAAAAGGAACCATCATCCCTAGAACATAAAAATAGATCTAGCAAGTCCCTTGATGATTTCGGAAGATGTATTGCACCACACTCCTGCAACATTTCATTAGTATGCAAAGTAGAACGGATATAGCATAATAGTTCATGGTACATTGAAAACTCCACATGGTATTTTCAACAACAAGTATTACGAATCTTAAGAGGCACACAATAAAATGGCTTCAAACCTTCAAAATTTCTTTGCAAGATTTCCATATTTGGATGTGTTTGAATAAATTTGTTGAACAACATTGTTTGGCCTGATTCCAAGAAATCTTTAGGATGCGGTGTACCGTCTCGACTACCAATTCTTAACTTTAAAACACGCTTTGCATTGGGTGATAATCTAGAGTTATCATGCCAAAATTATTGAATTGCCTGCTTTACATTATTGGCTACCTTCTTATCAACATGTGGAAGCCTCCTGAAAAAATCCCATGTATCATTTTGAAGAGGATCATCTATTATTTCTCTTCTTGCAAGTGCTCTATCCAAAGTTTTATGATTTAAGTCAAAATTAAAACAAGTTTGTCTCATAAAGCAAGCCTTTTTCAATTGATGGCTTACAAGGGTGGTTGTAATGACTCTCCGAGCAGCTCTCTTATCTTTTTCCTTGTTATTTTTTCCAATAGACTTGAGAGCATTAAAAATATTTTTGACAATAATAGAATTTTTTGAGGTCCTCTTGTTCACACGAATCTTCAATTTGGCTAGCAAAGGTCTCATCTTTTACATCTTTAGCAATTGTACAAAAAGTTGGCATTGCTCGGTCAATGTGTTATCACTAAAATATTGGTTGAAAATTATTCTAGCCCACAACCGAACAGTTCGTGTTGACCTCTTTCCTTCAAATTTTTTTATAATGTTATCATCAATTTCAACTAACCATTTAGGGGTCCTTGAAGGTCTTGAATTTGGAATATGTATTTCTTCCACATAAGGTTCTTCATTTCTCGTGTAATCTGGTGAAACATAATTTACACTTGCTTCAATATTATGTTCAACATCTTCATTTCCAACATTTTCACCTTGAACATTTTCAATATCAATTTGAATAATTTCATTCCCAATTTCAATATCATGTTCAACATCTTCAATTCCAACATTTTCATTATCAATTTCAATATTTTCATTCCCAATCTCAATATCATGTTCAACATCTTCAATTCCAACATTTTCACCTTGAAAATTTTCAATATCAATTTGAACATTTTCATTCCCAATTTCAATATCATGTTCTACATTTTCACCTTGAACATATTCAATTTACTCTTCACTTGAATGACCATAGGGCTCAGGTTCACCACTATTTAACATACCTTGTCTTTTCTTCCTATGACCTTCTCTATCTCTTTGTCTATATCCGTCAATTTGTTCTTTTGTCAGCTTTCTCTTAAATTTTTGCTTCCGACGAGTGCTGCTCCCCATTATACCAAATAAAAGATGCTAAAAAATCATTATGTATGACAAATTTGAGTACAAGATGCTCCAAAAAGTTTATCTTTGTCGCTTCCTATCTGAAACTGGCAAGTTTGTCGCCTACAAAGTGCTGCAAACAAAATGTAGGGTCCATTGGAATGCACAAAAAAACCCACATGGGGTTTTTCTATGGCCCACAAATCCGATATCCAATATAATCGAATATCTGATTTGTAAAAAATGTTCTCCAATGGTAATATTTTAGCTCTACACATCAAAGTTTCACAAATCGGATATCCAATTTTTACACACATAGACCTATGGGTTAATGGAAGAGAGTGGGAGAGTGGAAGGGAGAGGGAGAGAGGGAGAGATAAAGGGAGGGAGAGTGGGAGGGAGAGAGGGAGGGATAGGGAGAGAGAGGGAGAGGAGAGGGAGGAGAGGAGGAGAGGGAGAGAGGAGAGGAGAAAGGAGAGTGAGAGAGGAGGG
>CM021110.1:345870708-346074668 GCA_007115665.2 Sequoiadendron giganteum
GAGGGAGAGAGGGAAAGATATAATATTTAAATATTTAATATATTGGTAATATATATATATATATATTTAAATATTTATAGATTAACTAAAATATTAAAATAATATTTAAATATTATACATTTAATAATATATTATTTATCAAATACATAATTCAGTAAGAGATTATCATAAATTGTATATTAAATATATTACATTATAAAATTTACTGGATATTATATGTATTAATTATAAACTTTATTGTATATTATATATCTTAAATTATAAACTTTATTGCATTTTTAAATCATATATTAAAGATTGTATAATATTTTTAAAACTCATATCTAAAACATATCATATATCGAATTCAAATCGGATATCCGATTTGAATTGGATATTTGATTTGAATCGGATATCCAATATGCTGATACAAAATTGAATGCCTAGGGATAGGCTCAGGATTAGGCTTGAGATTTGGTTCGGACCTGCCAATCCTAAAAAGTCAACATGTAAAACGTGTTTAACAACTTACCTTGCTTTTTCAGACTTCCCCATGTGGCTGACGACTTTTATTTTACCCAAAATTGATGAAACGAAAAAGGTTTGTAAAGGAGCTTATCAGCTTTCTACCAATATAAATTATATTTTACTTAGAATCTAATAAATAATAATTATTTGTTTGTTATTAGAATTATGACTAAAGTCCTGATTGATAGTCTGATAGAAAAACATCTATAGCTTTCAAACAGTATCACATTTTTTGAATCCAAAACATGCATCACATTCTATGCTTGGCATACTATAGGATTAAAAAAAAAATGAATTTCATGAATTTTTGACCAAGTTAAGGTGGTCAGACATACGAGTTTTTATATTTTTTTAAATTTTTAATAAAAAATTCATAATTAATTATTTATTTGAAAACAAATTAAAAAAAAATATACATCACATCTAGACATGATTCCTCTACTTATATCTAAAATCTTATAAAAAAATATTATCATTTTATTATGGTTAGGGTGGTCAGACAGACACCTACTTCTTATTTTTTCCCTGAAATTTTAGTACTACTGCATTGAAATTTCAAATTTTCACCAAATAGATTTTTTTTTTACAAAAATTAACCTAGTAGTTTATAAACTTCATTCAATTTGCCACATATTATATTGTTACATATTTTTGAAATACTATAGATAACTTATTCAAATTTTTATGTCAAGTTGCCCAACTCTGATTTTTTGAATTTTCATTGCCACTTAAGGGCCTATTTTTTCCATGATGATCTTGCACATACCCGCAAATCACACAACTTAACTAATAGATTGCATGCCCTAAAATTTAATCTAATAGTTAAAACTAATTAAATCAACAAGTTACAATTTCTAAATGACCAGTTCTAATTCAAGATATTTTACAAATTCCCTTCACAACTTATTTAAAATTATCAAGTTTGAAAAAATTCAAGTTGCACAATCATAAGGAATTATATTTAATTAACCTTCAATAATATTCTATTTTAATAATATTTAATAAATTAAATCTTCTAACATTTAAAATAAACTTTCAAGTTAAATGTAATCAAATATAACCATCAAATGAATGACATGAAGGGGTAACAAACGACATGATGAGATAGATGTCAACCGAAAACAAATGGGTAATGAACGATACTCGTTCTTTCCAGAACGATGTCTCATGACAGAGGACTAGACACTATCTCCCATCAGAATATTTCCATTGGACCTTGACATGCTTAGACTTGAAAAAGCAGGTGGATTTGATGCTTGTACCTGCAAGTTGCATCAAACTGCACTGTCAACCATATTAACACATATCGGAAAACACACCATGAAGAAGAGTTGCAGTGTAGTAGTGTACTCACGAGTGAGTAATGCTACACTGTCTCCTTTACCTGGACTGAGATGAATCATTATATGAAAACATCAATTTCATCATAATAACATCATTAACATTCAGAAACTACATATACCACAATACACATATCCATAATAATTTCATCATACAAAAATAACCAGATGATCATAAAGTCAAGTGTATCATCAACATAGTATTGTAACTAACATAACATAGATGACATAGTGCAATAATTTAATATAGTCTCAAAAGTAACTAAACAACTAACAACCAATCAAAAGAAATTGAAACAATAATGTCATATGGAGGGACACTACATGAAGGATAAGTCAAGATGTCACATGCCAATAGATTATGCAATATATCATTAGTATAAGCATTGATTTTTAATTCAATTCTCATATTAAAACAATGCATCTATATAATATTTCTTGCCTAAAAATAAATGATGAGTACCAGCATGAGTGCGAGTGGTTGTGATGGTTTTTAATCCTCTGTGGATGGGAACTCAAAATATGATGATGTTGAAGGAAGTGATAAAAATAAAGGGGATGAGGGCTGGGAGGATTTTTGGGGTGTGAAAGGGGAAAGGGATAAGATTCTTTTGGATATTCTTCTCGAGGCTATATTGAAGGAACATTGTCCTTCCTTTTGTTTGTCTACTAGCTAGATGCCTACAAATATTATTGAGTCTTAGAAGGGTTTCTTTGAGTCAGGCCTAGAAAATTATTTTCTCTCTCATGTGCTTGGTATTTTAGTCAAAGATCCTATCCAAGATGGGTACATAAATGATCGGTTTGTGTATGATGAAGGCCCTTTGTATAATGGGGCTCTACTACACATGGGATCTCTATAGCTTATTTTTTAGGAGGATAATGCCTCTATGAGGTGGCTTTTGTTGTTGATGGGTCCTCTTTTCCCCTTTATTTGTTTTCTTGTATCAAAATTCTAGTACTGGAGTGGCATTGGGGAATGATTTTGCCAAGACTTTTTCAAAAGTGGTACTTGAGGTTCCTTTTTCTTAACCTATACCAAATGGTTTTTACTTGCCATATGTGGCTCCTTCCATTGATTTGGTGCGCAATGATACTTCCACATATTTCTCATTGAGGATTCCTGATGCCATAGTTGAAAAAGCCTCTACATGCATGGGGAATGCCCTCATAGGGAGATTCTCACAATGTTGTCCAAATATTGATGTTGTTTGTAGCTAGGATTTGAAAAGATAATGTATTTCTGGTTGATTTTGAGTGGATACAACGTCTAATGGTTTCTTTCTTTCCTCCTTCCAATCCCTTGAGGACAAACAGTGTATCTTCCAAGGTGAGCCTTGGGTCTTTGGTAAATCTATCCTTAACTAAAAAAATGGACTACTAGGTTTGAAGCTTCCAAGGAAAAGTCTAACTAGGTCTCTATTTGGGTGAGGCTCCCAATAATCCCTTTGGAATATTGAGATGAAAAGATCATAAGAGGTATTGGTAATTCTTTTGAATTCTTTTTTAGCTATTGATAAGGTCACAAAATTCATGAAAAGATTGATTTTTTCCAAAAAAAATTATTTGTGTTGATATTGATAAGCTATTACCAAATACTATGAATTTACACTCCATGCTAAATGTCTAGGAAATGAAAATCCATTATGGGTAATATTCAATGTTTTCTTTCATTTCCATAGAGCTAGGTATTTTTCCCATTTGTGCCAAGATATTGAGGATAAGCTCCATATTCAATGCAAAAGGAAAAATTTCCTTCTTTTGATCATAAGAAATCGGATGCTAGTTTTGAGGGAAATGATTTGGGCTCTACATTTGCAAACCTTGAAGAAAAAACTAAGGGGTATTCCCTGATGAACAAGGAAAAACCTATTGTTGTGTGTCCTTTGCTTCTTGATTCTTCTTTAAATTTTAGAAAGGATTTGGACCTAACTATTATGGATCCCATTGGGGACTTGAGGGGATCCACCTCTAAGAATAAAAGTAAGCAATATACTTCTCCTTTGGTTGAGATTAGTTGTTCAAAGAATTATAGGATGACCTAATTAGGTCCCAATTTTCTTCAAATCTCTTTGGAGAGGTTTGGTTTGAAACCTCCTTGATTTTGTTGGATTTCTATTTTCATTTATGCTACTTTTTGTGTTGGATATATCATTTCTATTATGTTGTTTTTGGTTAGTTGGGTCCTTTCTTCTATCAAGGCTAGTTTATTTGTGGCTCCTTACTTCATGTTGTTGTATCTATAATATGGTGAAATGGGATGTAAGACAAATACTTAAACTAAATCACTCAATCTTCCATAAACATTGAGGGACAAAAATTTCAATGAAGAGACATCATTTGTCTACTGTCCTCAAGGGAGAGCTAAATAGGTAGGTGAGGGTTTTGGTCCCCTTTTTGTTTGATAATGGGGTGTGATGATTGATTAGAAGATGCAAAGAACTAGGTGAATTAGGAATAAATTGATAGACTATAATAGAATATCAAAAATGAATAATAGAAAGAAATAAATAGGAAGCATATCTATAAAGTTAAAATAGAGAAGAAATTGGTATTCAAATTTGAGGCTAAACTGGTAGGACAAGGGCACTAGGTGCCCTTGTCCAAAACTGCTAAATTTTATGGTTAAAAAGTTGGTATAGGTACAATAGTTTCTAAAGGTCTTTAATTATGAAAACTTAGATTTAAAGTCTAATAGCATGCAAATAATCAACTTTCCCTAATTTAATGATACATAGCACATGAATACATGAACTAGGTGTTGTGCCTTGCATACACACCCCATTGAAAATGATGACCCCCTCTTTTCTTTTTTGTCTTTTATTTTTTTAGGTTAGGTCATGTTAGGTTAGATCTCTTTTCTTGTGCTTTTTTGTTTTGGTTTTGGCTATGTTGATTATGTTTTGGGCTTTGAACTTTAACGATAATTGTGAATTTTTTATTTGTGGAGATTTGTGTAAGGCTAGATTATCCTGAAAACTCACCAAATCTTAACATGTGAAAAGTTTCAAAAAACTTTTGAAACCCACAAAGGTCAATGCATATGAAAAACCCATAATGAAAAGTGTACCTTAATGTCTCACAAATTCCAAATCTCCACAAGATTGAGTAGCCTTTATTTTTCTACAAGAACTGGCATGTTGTTTGTTTGTAAAGTTTAGGGATTCTTAGTTTCTAGAATATTGTACTTACCAAATTTCTACAAAACTTGACCTAATTTGTATCTATGCAAATGAGTTCTTGACACTTTTTCTATCCTGGGCATTAATGGTGGTAGGTTTGGAGAAAGTATGTAAATGAATTTTGGCATGATTTGAATCATTTTTAACTATTGAGAAATAATTTAATTGTAAATTATGAAGATTAGGAAAACCCTAAATTTTCCCTCTTCGTCATTTGACAACCTTTCAATTCGATCCACCATTGATTTTGTGTGAATTTTAGGTTGGTATCATGGGTATATTTTTTTGACTTATTTTAAAACAGTCATGGAATTTCATAAATGTCAATATGGAGTAAATAACGCCTAGGTTTTGTGGTCTAAAATGCATTTTAATTTAATCATTTCATCTCTTGTGGTATGTGCAAGTGTTTTTATATATATGTGATTGAAAAAAGACTTCTAAGAGTTATTTTGTAAGATACATGCAGATTTAAGGCTTTTTCCCTTAGTGTTTTATCAATTAGGGTTCTTGAACTCAGATTTAGGGTGTTGGGTCTCTAGGAGTTAGGTCATCTCAGGTGTTAAAGTTATATATTTTGAAGTATTCTCAAGTCTATGCAATCCTCACTTGCTCATTTGGATAGGCTAGGGATGTTTAAGTTAGGAGTTTCACACTTGGGAATGTACTCATGATTGATGGGGTTTTAAATGTTGGCAATTGGTAAATGTCTACAAACATCATATTGGAAAAATGCGGGTAGTGCGACATTCCTATGGTCCTAAGATTTTAAAATTTAACCTTCGTAATATCTATAATATATTATGGCTTACCTCAACATATTTTTGGACAATTTAGCAGAGTTGTAACAAAGAACATTTCAAAAAATGTTGCTTGCCTTAAAATTCCTGCAAAGCTTTAACCTATGAAAATTTTGATGTCACACTTGATTTTTTCCAAAGATGGACTTATCTTAATAGTCCACAAAGAATTAATTAGATAAAACCTCATAAAACTTAATTTGTTCCAATTCTCACAAATGTTTCTCATGCAAATATCCCTCAAAGCAATGTCAGGAGAATTTTCTACCTAAACCAAAATCTTGCTAGATTCAAAGTTCCACAAAATTCATCAAGTCCAAATTTTTGCAAATAATTTTCCCGCATAGCCTACACTTCGCAAAGGCTTGTCATAGGAACATGATATTTTATTCATCTCACCGTATTCAATTTCCCACAGTATTCATTTTTTTGCCAATTCTTATTTGCAGAGATTTGGTGCATGTTGGCTTGAAAGTATTTTTAAAGCATTATACCCACGAGTCTAGAAAAGGTGAAATGTCTAAAAATTGGTAGGTTCCCATTCCCCACAAAGTTTAATGGTTTTATTTTTTCCACATATTGATTGGCTTTCATTTTTTGTGAATTTTGGCATCCCTTAATTTTCCACAAGGATTTTTCTTCTTTTAAAACCCGCAATTTGAGATTATAGGTCTTTTAATGGTATTTTATTTCATGAGGAATTATGGATGATCTTTGATGTTTCTAACATGGTGTATGAACACATTGTTATACATTTTATATAAATTTAAATAGGTTATCTTTTTTCGGGAATTAAACTAAAACATTCTAATAAATTTGTTCGAATTTATTATTTTGTGATGTGTCATGTAGGTTATATATAAAACATAATAAAATGTCACAAATTAAGTTTGAATTCAAGGGAGTAGTTGAACCTCCATCAAAAATCCCATCAAGTTGGATCCTAGTAAGAAATACCAATATAGGTCACATGGATATTGAGGAATTCAATGAATAGATCTTTGGGGATAAAAGGAAAGAACTTGCTTCAAAGATCAAACAAAATGGAATAGCATAGGCAACTATATTTCCATCTTCAATGATATGTCTAGAGTTAATTATGGGTCCTGAGAATATTTTCACAAGGATTCCCAAAATATAATTACCATAGACAAGAGGGTGTTGGAAAACTTGTCTACTTATTCTATTTCTCATACCTTTGAGATCCCCTTATTCTCTCGCATGAATGTCTCCGACAAGGAGTATGCAACTAGAGTTTTTGATAGCAACCCTAATGCAAGCATGTAGGTTTTTAACTATTTGTGAATGAAGCACCCAAAAGGAAATCCAAAAAATTTACCAAAAAATTTGAATCAAAGTGACTTTAAGGATGAAGGCAATAATCTATTCGCTCTTCTCATAAGGGTAATGGGAATTCTACATCAAGTTTTGAGAATTGGATTTTCTATTTTTTCAAGGAGATATTAAGAAGGCTGACTAAGTCTATTTGGGCCAAATGATTAGCGACAATTTGCATAATCAATTTTCTATTTTGAAGAAGTCTTCAACCTTCTTTATGAATTCCTACATTATCTACTTCTCCATGGCCAATTTCAAATGTAGAGGTTTGACATGTTTGGGTCTAGTAGGAACAAAACCTAACCAACACAAGGTCTATGATTGTTACCCTCAGTTGTAGTCATAAAACACAAAGATTCATTACAAAAGAGTGAATGATGCTTTCACCATGTTCATTTTAAGAGCTCATTGGAAGGTGACTAGAGTAGAATACTTTCTTGTTCATCTATGAAATTATTAAGAGGTTTGGGTATTGGTTAATCCAATTCCCAAAGTTTACTTTTTTCAAAATTGAAGGCTTCTCAAGTTCTCCATACAGGTTGCCCAAGTACCCTAATGAAAAAATTGTCATGTTGGAAATGACAAGGAAGTTGTTTATATATCACCATTTACTACAAGGAAAGCATATTCATGGATTTCCTTATACTCTAACATTTTGGAGAGGTATGTATGTATGTACTTTGACTCCAACTACTAGGAACTTGTATGTGGAGATACAAACCTTCAATTTTAATCTTCATAGTGTAGAAAGGATAACTTTGACCCTTATGATAGAATGAAGAAGCAAGCTGGGAAACAATGTTGTCACAAATTTCATATTGAAGAATTTTCAGCCAATTGCATGAAAGATTTTGAGGTTTGGAAGAGATCATTCATGAGGTTGAAAGTGGACTATATTAGGACACTTCATCGTTATTTGGTTCCAAACTAGGTATAGGAGGATGGTCAAGTCTTGGATGAAGAAGAATTTAATAAGGTGGTTGAGTAATCCACTCCACTTCCAAATTCAACTCAAGAAGAAGAGATTGATATATATGTTATCACCCAACCCATTCTAAGGACCAAGAAATATGTGGAGGTCTGAGACTCAAATCTTTTGGCTTAGGTAGTGGATTTTATATATGATGAAGTACAATATGGGGTTGCCCCCAGTGAATAGTTCTAAACAAGTTGAGTAGCAAGTTGGACCCAGTGTAGGTCCCATAGGGAAAGAGACTAGAACCAAAGGAAAAGGAAGGAAGAGCACTAAAGAAAGAAAACCTACATATGGCTAAGTCTCAAGTCTACAAGAGGAAGGTTGGTGGAGAAGGAAGTAAGTCTCAGCCTAAAAGGGAAAGGAGAGCTTAGAAAACAACATTAGAGCCCATGCCAAAAGAAAAGAATGATTCCTCTCCCCCATCACCTCCATCATAATCTACGTCTACATCTTCCCCATCTATTTCCATGTCCTCTACCACTTACACTCTTGATTCACCTCCTTCAATTGGCATTTCGGTGGATCTAAACACCTCCATTATCACTCCTTCCACTGCTCATGTTTTTGAGGAATCATCTATCTCTTGATCTTTTGTCCCTTCTACCATATCAATTCATGCTCCTAAATTTACCATGTATACCATATATTCTACCATTCATTCCAATTCCCCTTCTACTTCTCTCAACTTTCCCAATACTTTTATGTTGCATCTTCCGAACTTAACCAAGGAGGTAACTATTGGCATGAAGGATTGTGCCCAGATGCTAAGCTTAGAGGCTCAACAATCTTGTGAAACATGGAAATATCTTTTGAGCCTATGAGTTTCTCATGATGAAGATGAATCTCTAGATTATGGGTTGGTTCCCCTTTAGATCTCCTAAAAACTAATGAATTTTGTGGGAAAAAGGAAGAATGATAGTTGATAAAATGGAAAAGCCAATTCTGGGAGGTGATACACCAATGATTTGGAATGAAAAAAAATAAAGCTTTACTTATAACTTTGAATGAAAACTTGGTTATGATGTTCACAATTTAGATTTTTCATAAAATCAAAGTGTCTCACATGATGGTTTCAATTTTCAGTTTTTTATTGAAGGTAAAATAAATATACACATCAAGTTTTTCTCAAAATTGGTTTGACACAGCATATGAGTTGATTCAAAATGAAAAACATTAAAAATGAATTGCTTAGATGAGGAAGAAAATAAAGGATTGACATAAACCACAATGAAAATCTACAAGAATATACATCCACAATGCAAAATGAAAGCTCCAAATAGGACAAATAACTCTTTTCTTTATTGATTTCAAAGAAAAATTTGTTGCTACATGAAAATAAATTGAGCTACAAAAATCGAAGTCTCTATGACATGTGCAAGAGAGAATAAAACCAAGAACTGAGGAAAAAGCATAAGCTTTCCCTCCTATAATACAAAATTAGTCTCAAAGTGGCAAGAGAGGTCAACTATAGTCAATTGCACTCCAAAATATCCAACTCATGAGAAAAAAAAAAAAAACTAGAAAAGGGGGGTCGTAACTGCTCCAATTTGAGCTAATTTAACTCCAAACTCCCCCTCTCAAGTTGTTTGACCAAAGAGAAGTCCAAAAATACCTTAATTTGACTTGAAGTCAAATGATAGAACTCAAAATATCTCTCCCTGCATGAGCGTGTACTTCAGTTCCACTCCTATTTCTGCATGATTTTGGGATAAGAATAAACTATTTAAACAAATATTAACTTAGACAATCAATTATGATTTAATTTAATAAGTGTTAAGTGGTTTTTTATTTCTTGAATTACATGACCAATATTAAATTAATTTGTATAATATCACCTTTAATATTTGTTCACATACTTAATTTTTGTCTTAAACTCATGCGAAAATATAATGGGTAGATTTAATCTGGTTGTTTGTTAGGTACGTCCTCATGACTCTCGTGGACTCCACACCTCTCACTAGGAAAATGTTAAGGCCTAAGTATTAATATTTAGGCACTTTATCAATCTTTAGTTTATTATACATCTTTCCCAAATGAAGGGAAAAAATAGGCATGGATCTAGAGACCGAACAGTGTGGAATACATTCCCTTAACACTAATACAAAAGAGGAGTAAAACATAAACCAGTTCCAATAGCTTCACAAACTACTTGAGATGAATACATGCAAGTAAAATATA
This sequence comes from Sequoiadendron giganteum, assembly GCA_007115665.2. Classification (NCBI taxonomy): domain Eukaryota; kingdom Viridiplantae; phylum Streptophyta; class Pinopsida; order Cupressales; family Cupressaceae; genus Sequoiadendron; species Sequoiadendron giganteum. The sequence continues at coordinate 345,881,030 of CM021110.1, forward strand.
AAATACACAAAGTTGAGCATTCACAGTTTGACACAAGATATACGTAGGAAAACCTTTTCAGGTAAAAAACACACCACACAAAGTCCAAACTAATTGTATTACAATAACATAACGGTTACATACAAAATAAAGTCTTCTCTGATCAGCTCACAACAACACAATAGAATTTTTCTCACTATTACAATGTTCTCACAAAACATACAGTTCAAAAACTTAATCAGTCAACTGCCGATCTCAGGTACAAATCATGTCAGATTCAATTCGCACCACAAATCTTCCCATACCCATCTTCCTGCATCGAACCACCCAGGAATTAAAGCCTTTACCCAAATCGGGTCTTGTTCGCCACCCTGGGATGACCTACAATTATTGCTGCTATGACTTTTGGCATCTAGCCAATTATCGCTTGACATTGAGCCACATGTCCACATTCCATTCACTGTCGGCATCTGACACTAAGTCCAACTCAGTCAACCCAGTCGTCGAGCTCATCGAGCTCTCTACAGACTTTACCGCGCTACCGTGACACTCTCGAGTTCGCCCTGCGGTATGGCGGTAAGCCAACCGATCTCGCCCTACATTCTACCACGGCTAGAAAAATGACCCACTACAGTATGGCGGTAGCCGGTTAGAGGGACCGCTGATTGTCTTACCGCACTACCGCGGGGGACGAAAGGCCACCCCGCGGTATGGTGGTAACCGTCAACCTAACTGCTGGTGGTTTTACTGTGACCACCGCGTTCAGCCCTTTGGCTGGCCGCGGTATGGCAATAACCGCCAGGCCAACCACAAGCGGCTTACCGTGGCCACCACGGTCAGCCCTTTGGTTGGCCGCAGTATGGCGATAACTGCTAGGCCAGCCATAGGCGGCTTACCGCGGCCACTATGGTAAGCCCTTTGGCTGGCCGCAATAACCGCTAGCCAGACATAGGCGGTCTTACCGTGGCCACCACAGTCAATCACTTGACTAGCCATGGTAACGTGGTAACCGCTAGGCCAAGCACTGCCAAAACCAAACTTAGCCACTGCGGTAGAGTGGTAAAGGCAAAAGGAACAAAATTTAACGCCAAGACATGAATGAAGGGGTTACAAGTTGGAAGTTGAGACATAGTTTCTCAACAAGCTCCCACTTGGCGAACACTTCTAGGTAACCCCATGAAAACAAAAATCACTATCTATCATCGGCCCCAAGACCCATTGATTCGGCGCACCATCTGAACTTGTTTGTACTAACCGGCTTTGTCAAAGCATCTGCAACATTCTTCAATGTATCGACCTTTTTCAGACTGACTTTGCCATCTTCAACTATATCCCTTACGAAATGATACTGCACATCAATGTGCTTGGTCCTGGCATGAAAAGTTGGATTCTTTGCCAAACAAATGGCACTTTGACTGTCATAGTGGATTGAAATCTGCCTAGCATTAAATCCAATGTTTAAACACAAACGCCTTAGCCAAACAGCTTCCTTATAGGCATGAGTTGCAACCATGTACTCTGCCTCTGTCATGGACAAAGCAACTACAGCCTGCCACTTGCTCATCCAACTAATTGCTCCATCATTAAGCATGAAAGTGTATCCACTGGTGGATCACCTGTTGTCAATGTCCCCTACCCAATCTGAATCAATATAACCAAGGATGCTGAGAGTCCTCTGTGATGCAACCATACTGCCATGGTAACATAGTCCATAATCTGAAGTCCCCTTCAAGTACCTGAAAACTCTCTTCACAACATCCCAATGTGATCTTCCTGGATTTGCCATAAATCGGCTTAAGACTCTCACTGCTTGGGCAATGTCTAGTCTAGTATAGACCATAACATATATGAAACTACCAACAACACTTGCATAAGGCACACTAGTCATGTCCTCCATCTCAGTAGTAGATTTAGGACAGTCTTCAACAGATAGCTTCATTCCCTGCATGATGGGAACAACTATCTATTTGCAGTCATCCATGCTAAACCTCTCCAGAACCCTCTTCACATACTTACTCTGACTGAGCCAAAGCTTTATGCTTGTTCTGTCCTTGGTAATCTCCATTCCAAGCATGTACCTAGCTACACCAAGATCTTTCATCTCGAACTTTGCAGACAACTGAGATTTAAGATCAGAAATCATAATCTTGCTATTTCCAATGAATAACATATCATCCACATATAGGGTAATAACAAGCACACGATCATTTTTAGATTAATAATAAATACAATGATCAGATTTTGATCTCACAAATTCAATTGACAACACAAATGTGTCAAATTTTTAGTACCACATTCTAGGAGATTATTTTAAACTATAGAGAGATTTATTCAACTTACAAACCAAATTTTGTTTACCTCTTTCAACAAAATGCTTAGGCTGGGACTTGTAGATTTCTTCTTCCAGCTCACCATGGAGAAATGTTGTCTTCACATCGATCTATTCAATTTCAAAATCATATACTATTGCCAATGATAACAGAAATCTGATTGATGTCAACTTTGCTATAGGGGAAAAGATCTCTCCATAATCAATTCCCTCAATTTGAGAAAAACCCTTTGCAACGAGTTGTGCCTTATACTTTTCAACATTGCCATCAAGACCTGTCTTCCTTTTGAATATCCACTTACAACCAACAAGCTTTCACCCTTTAGGTAGTGGTACCAAATTCCAGGTATCATTCTTTTTCAAGGAATCGATCTCCTCATTCATGGCTTCCAGCTAAGACTTAGAATCAACCATGTTGATTTCTTCTTTGACAGTCCTAGGCTCATCAGTGCTGGTAATTAAAGCATAGGCACAGTTTGAATCTAACATAGAGAAACCATACCTATTAGGTTGCCTTGTTTCTCATGTAGATCTTCTTATAGGCTGAGGTTGTTCTTCATCATCAGAACTTCCATAGCTGCTTGAGCTCTCCTCAGTCTCTGGTACACCATGCAGCTCTTCCCTTTCTAGAGTTTGGGGAATCTTAATTGCATCTTTCTTCTTGTCACTCTGATTTGTCCCAAACTACTAATCACTAATTGATGGTTTTAGCTCATGAAATATCATGCTTTTGTTGTACAAAACCTTCTCAATAATAGGATTCCAAAGCTTGTATCCTTTCACACCAACTCCATAGCAGATGAGAATACATTTTACAGCCTTGTTATCCAATTTAGATCTCTTTTCATTTAGCACATAAACATATGCCTCACAACCAAACACGCAGACATGCCTCAGAGAGGGCTTCTTACCAGACCATGCTTCCAAAGGTGTATTGTCAACAAGAGCTAAACAAGGAGATCTATTTATCAAATAACATGTTGTAGCCACAAACTCCACCCAGAACTTCTGCTCTAGACCAGCACCACTCAACATACTCCTTGCCTTTTCCATTAGCGCTTTGTTCAACCTTTCAGTAACTCTATTTTGTTGTGGAGTGTAAGGCGTTGTCTTGTGCCTTTTAATACCATGATCAGTGCAATACCTTTCAAAATCTATAGAACATAATTCACCACCATTGTTTGTCCTCAAGCACTTAATTTTCCTTCCAGTCTGATTCTCAACCAAAGATTTAAATTCTTTAAACCAATTGAACACTTATGATTTACTTTTAATGAAGTATACAAATGCCCTTCTCGAATAGTCGTCAATAAAAGAAACATAATATCTAGAATTTGATAACAAAGAAACATTAACTGGACCAAACACATCAGAATGAACATAATCCAGTATACCAGAAGATTTGTGAGGACTAGAATAAAAATAAACATGGTGTTGTTTTCCATAGATACAGTGTTCGTAAAAGTCGAACTCAAGGTTACAATCATCAAGCCCTTCTACAAGATTTTTATTCTTCAAGGTTTTTAAACCTTTCTCACCAATGTGACCAAGTCTGTGATGCCACTACATAGTCTTCTCAATTGGGAGTTTTACCTCCATAGCATTTGCAGTCAGAGAAGATTCTTCATCTTTCTCTATAGGTGCATCAATGCATGGCTTTATAGAGGCACTGTTACAGAGAATAGGACGTGCATCCAACTTGTACAAAGTTCCAATACAAACACCCTTAGCCAGCACCATTGCACCTCTAGCCATTTTACACCCCTTACTAGAAAAAGAAACTTCTACACCAGCATCATTTAACTTATTGACATAAAGAAGATTTCGAGCCAGACCTGGTATGTGAAGTATGCCACCAATACCTTTGACTCTTCTGTCAGGAAACTGAATTCTGACTTTCCCTCTCCCAACTATCTCCAATGTTGAATCACTTGCCAAGTACACCTTTCCACCATCATACTCTTCGTATTTAGAGAACCATTCTCTATTGGACATCATGTGAAAGGAAGCACCTGAGTCAACGAGCCAGACATCATCTGATGCCTTAGTTATCAAGGTTGTGTAATGAAGGCATCTGCATCACTTTGAGAAGATTCATTGTCAGAAGCATTCTTCTTCTTCTTCTCCTTCCAGTCCTTCCTGATATGACCAAGTTGCCCACAGTTCTAGCATCTCACCTTGAACTTTTTACCAGCAGACTTTGATCTCCTTGCAGATTTGGATTTCAACTTCTTGCCTTTCTCCTTTGGTCTACCTTGAACAACAAGAGCCTCTTTGGCCATCTCTGAAGACTTCCTCCGCATCTCTTCAGATAGCAATGAGGCAACAATGTCTTCCATCTTGAAAGCAATAGTAGTGCTTCCAATGGCCATCACAAGATGGTCCCAACTGTCAGGTAATGAGCATAATAGGAGCATGCAACAATCCTCCTCCTCAATATTTACACCTACAGAAGCCAATTGAGTAACACTCATGTTAAACGAGTTCAGATGGTCTACAATAGATGCACCTTCATCCATCTTCAAGGAGTACAACTTCTTCCTCAGGAATAACTTATTTACCAGAGAATTTCCCTGATAAATATCACCAAGCTTCTTCCACAATGAAGCTGCAGACTGCTCCTCATGAACGTTTAGAAGTACAGAATTGGCTAGACTCAGTCTTACCAAACCTCTTGCTTTTCTATCAACAAGATCCCAAGCTTGTTGCATTGTACTTTGTGGCTTAGTTTCCAGACACTGCAATCCAGAGGTCTTTATCCACAAACAAGTCTTCTATCTTGAGTTTCCATAACTCGAAGTTACTGCCATTGAATTTCTCAATGTCTACTCTACCAGATGTACTCGCCATCTCAAACAGAAACAAGTTTCAACAATGCAAGACTCCCACTGAAACAATATTAGCATAAAAAACTAATCTTTCCTACAAGGATAACCTAACAGGCCAAGCTCTGATACCACTTGAAGGGAAAAAACAGGCATGGATCTAGAGACCCAACAGTGCAGAATACATTCCCTTAACACTAATAAAACAGAGGAGTTAAGCATAAACCAGTTCCAATAGCTTCACAAACTACGTGAGATGAATACATGCAAGTAAAATATAAATTACACAAAGTTGAGCATTCACAGTTTGACACAAGATATAAGGGGGAAAACCTTTTCAGGTAAAAAACCCACCACACAAAGTCCAGACTAATTGTATTATAGTAACATAATGGTTACATACAAAATACAGTCTTCTCTGATCAGCTCACAATAGCACAATAGAATTTTTCTCACTGTTACAATGTTCTCACAAAACATATAGTTCAAAAACTTAATTAGTCAATCGCCGATCTCAGGTACAAATCATGTCAGATTCAATTCGCACCACAAATCTTCCCATACCCATCTTCCTACATCAAGCCACCTAGGCATTAAAGCCTTTACCCAAATCGGGTCCTGTTCGCCACCCTGGGATGACCTACAATTACTGTTGCTTTGACTTTTGGCATCTAGCCAATTATCGCTTGACACTGAGCCATGTGTCCGCATTCCATTCATTGACAGCATCTGATACCGAGTCCAACTCTGTCAATCTAGCCACTGAGCTCACTGAGCTCTCTAAAGACTTTACTATGCTACCGCGACACTCCTAAGTTCACCTTGCGGTATGGCGGTAAGCCAACCAAGCTCACCCTACATTCTACCACACTACCGCGGTTGGCAAGATGACCCATCGCAGTATGGAAATAGGCGGTTAGAGGGACCGCTGACAGTCTTACCGCGCTATTGCGGGGGCCAACATGCCACCTCGTGGTATGGCGGTAACCGTCAGCCTGACTGCTAGCAGTTTTACTATGGCCACCACGGTCAGCCCTTTGGCTGGCTGTGGTATGGTGGTAACCACCAAGCCAGCTGTAGGCGGCTTACCACGACCATCGTTGTCAGCCCTTTGGCTAGCCGCGGTATGGCAGTAACTGCCAGGCAAGCCGCAGGCGGCTTATCGCGGCCACCGCGGTTAGCCCTTTGGTTGGCCAATGTATGGCGGTAACTGTGAGGCCAGTCGTAGGTGGCTTACCGCGACCATAGCGGTCAGCCCTTTGGCTGGCCGTAGTATGGCAGTAACCGCCAGGCTAGCCGTAGGCGGCTTACCGCGACCACCATGGTCAGCCCTTTGGCTAGTCGCGGTATGGTGGTAACCGCCAGGCTAGCCACAGGAGACTTACCGTGGCCACCACAGTCAGCCCTTTGGTTGGCTATAGTATGGCGATAACCGCGAGGCCAGTCGCAAGTGGCTTACCGTGGCCACAGTGGTCAGCCCTTTGGCTAGCCACAGTATGGTGGTAACCGCCAGGCCAACCATAGGTGGCTTACCGCGGCCACAAAGGGCTGGCCGCGGTATGGCGGTAACCGCTAGGCCAGCTGTAGGCGGCTTACCACGGCCACCGCGGTCAGCACTTTGGCTGGCCGCGGTAATGTGGTAACCACCAGACCATTGGCGGTCTTAGCGCGACCACCATAGTTAGTCACTTGACTGGCCGCAATAATGTGGTAACCACCAGACCAAGCACCGCGAGAACCAGACTTAGCCGCTGCGGTAGAGCGGTAAAGGCAAAAGGAAAAAAATTTAACACCAAGACATGAATGAAGGGGCTGCAAGCTGGAAGTTGAGACATAGTTTCTCAACACCCAAAAGGAACTAGAAAAAAACTTTCATTTAGGTGAAATTATGGTGTTTGTATATGTGCATGATATGGTCCTAAAAAATTGACTTTTAAAAAGTGATTTTATACATGGCTATTAAAAAATATTTTTTTATCATCTACGTATTGGAATAGATTACATATTTGAAAACTAGAATCAAAATACTACATTTCATAATACAAAAATTTTTTAAGATTCAATATTTAAGTGCTTCAAATTTTTAGTACAATTGTGACAAATTTTGAAAATTTTGAAAAACACATCCACTTTTTAAATATTTTGTGGACTCAACTTCTTCCATTTACCATTTTCTAAACCCTAAATAATCGCTACTTTATATATTTAGTCACATATACAGTTAATTATTTATGTTTTAGGTTTTAGATTTTTTGTTTTAGGGTTCAAAGATTTGGGTTTAAATTTTTGAATTATTATAGAAGCATGTTTTTTTTCTTGGTCAACCCTAATTTACCCTTTAACCCTACATAAATCTTAATCTATACATTTAGTTACATATCAATTCAATTATTTATGTTTTATGTTAAGGGTTTATGGTTTCAACTTTAGGGTTTAGGTTTTAGTTTTAGGTCTTAGGATTAGGGTTTTGAGGTATTGGTTTAGTGTTTAGGGTTTAAATTTTTAGGATTTATGGTTTACTTATTTAAAAATAAACTAGTTACTTTTTAAACTCAAGATGCAAATTCACATAGAAATTTTTCATTGCAATTAAATTCAAATACATTTTAAGTTTATGAGAAATAGCTAGCGTACATAACTACCAACCTTTTTTGTCAGTTATCTATATCACCAATTCGCTATTCATGACCTTGGTTCAAAGGCCACATGTTATTTTGGATGATATTCACTCTTTGTCAGTCACAAGTGTGAATGTTTATCCTTATTGTTAAGAGCTTTATAAAAACAAAGTGAATAATGTGATGAAAATCCAAGCAAGTTAGCTTTCTATTACTTTTATAAAAATATTGTGTTTTTTCATTGTGGCTCGATAATAATGTCTTTGAATGAAGATGACCTTCAAAAAATGTATTCCTTTAGATTTGAAAGTATTTCCTAACTCGCCTTGAATTAAAGTGCAGGAAGTTTTCTTGCCACTCTCAATTGAAATTTCCCATGTTTCACATGTGGAAAACCTATTATGTATTCACCCTAGCAATTATTTGGACACTATGAAAACATAATCTAATGAAAGTATTAACACTCTAAACTCAATAATTGTATCGAATCATAAGTTTTATTTTGCACATTTAATATCTTGATTCAAAGTTAATGATCTCATTAGATGAAAAGTAAAGAATGAATTTTCTCTAATCATTTGAAAAAAAATGTCTCAAATTATAGGAAAGAGGTTCATGTTGCTGGAAATGGATTTTTTTTTAAATGTATATATGCAAGCAATTAGCATCCACTAGTCTACCTTTATTTTCATGAAGATGGTTATTACTTAGCAGTTAATAGACTAATAAAAGTTCAATAACACTCACAAAACATGAAATGTATACATACATTTCATGTAATTATACACATATAATTGAATTTTAGTTCTAAAAGACAATAAAAAGAATAAATCCCTGTACATCAATCAAATCTTTTTTAAATTTATGTTAAATAACCTATAAACTAAATTTTGATTGATCAAACTAAAATAATAATTATTTTTTGAACAGAAATAAAATATAAGAATGCTATTAATACCCATTTACTACCCTTTTAATATAAACAAATAAAATTACCATTATTTGACTATTAAACCATTTCATACAATCATAATCAGAAGGCGATGGCCTAACACATCGTTGACAAATGAATCTCTAGATGAATATATAAATATATCAATTAGAACGAAATATGCCCTGAACATGGTTATTGGGCTTCAGACTAACATAATTTCTCCTGTTGAAAGGGAGATAATGAGAAAACTTGTTTGTGCAACGTGGTTTATTTGTTTGGATCGACAAATTACTAGACGCCTGCGAAGCTATTTAGCCCATTTTGTCAGTTTAAGCACAGATTCAAATCTATAACATCAATTTCAAATACTGGATCTTAATCAATTATATATTAAATGGTTCACCATCCTCTCCATATTTAGCTTTGAATTTTTATCAGTATTTCTGCTCGCTGCCGTTATGATATTCACCGTCCACTCCAACCATCACATTTCAAAAATACTTTTCTACAAATTAAAGTAAAATTAAGTTGGGGCAGGAGACTAGTTCGATTGGTTAAAGCATTATGTTAGAAGCAAGAGGTCATGACCTCTAGTCTCCCCCATCCTAGTGGTACCAGAGGACGTGTCACACCAACGTCATCGGTCACATGATAAAAGTTTACCAAATGCACTGCAGTCTATAAGGGGACTACCTAATTCTGCAGTCTTAAAAACAAAAATCCCCACATTCCAAAAAAGAAAAAAAATGATATAATATTATTCTTATGTTTTTAATTTATATGCTAAGAGATAAAAACACGTCTTCCAAATATTGAGGTCAATTTATTAATAGTTAAATCAAACAATTTTATTTGATTATCTATAATCTTGTTATCATTCATATCAAATGAATTTTTATCATATAATTTATTTGTATTTTTGTATTTTCAATTTTATATAACCATCATAAATGTGATGATAAGTATATAAATGTTTAAATATATGTAGTGTAAGTGTAGATATATCTATTAACAAGAGGAAAAGTGACAAGTTAGTTTGTCAAAAATTGTACCAATATTATATTTGGACTTCTTCAATATAGTGAACTATCTTTATTTGTTCAATTTAATGTGTTCAAGATGATTCTCATTATGAATAGAAATAAATGTAGTCTTCTTCTCATGGAAACAAGAAGAAATGTTACTAATATGATATGATAATCTAACATCTTCTATAAAAACATGCCATACTTGCACACACTAACACACAAATCTAAAACTAGATGATAACGCTTGCAAAATAATTGGTTTTTTTACGAGTATGAATAAATTGTCAATTAATAAACTTTGAAGCTCACCATTCATAGTGTATAATTTGAATTAGTATTCAAAGTTTGAATGCTAAAGATATAATCTTTCAACTATCCAATATTTTTCTTTCTTATAATATATACATTGGGAATAAGTTCTCTTAGATTGAATGTTGTAGTGAAAGTGTTCAATGAAAGCATTAGTGAAATCCACAAAATAATTTATAGGAATATGTAGCAATGATGAAACCATGTGAATGCATGCCAATAAAGCTTGTTGGAAATAATGACATTCATGAAAATATGTGAACCATGAAGTTTGGAAGAACCATAAATAAAACAATATATCATCTCTATTATTATACTTTATAAGAAAAGGTGCCATAATTCCCCATGGTGTTTAGGATAAGTAAACATGGCAAGCAATGTGAGTGTGTTCAAAGAAAAGGAAAATAATTAACAAATTATATAGATGAAAAAAAACATACACGATGAAACATCTCCATACATAATACATCTCTATTCATAAGACAAAAAGACATATACATTGAAGTTTAGGAAGATATAAAATTGATGAGGTATGCAATGATAGAACTAGCAAAGTTAATTGGTATATACTTGAACCCATGATAAATGACCTAGAAATAATGATCAAAGCACACAATAGTACAATAGTATTCATGAGAGCATGAAGGATGAAAAGACATATACATTGAAGTTTAGGAAGATATAAAATTGATGAGGTATGCAATGATAGAACTAGCAAAGTTAATTGGTATATACTTGAACCCATGATAAATGACCTAAAAATAATGATCAAAGACACAATAGTACAATAATAAGGATCTATATATAATAAAAATATAATAGTGAGAAGAAAAGATACAGTCATGAGAAATGATCCAATTAAATATTATCAACTCACACACATTTTCATACAGTGTAATCTACTTATGCAAGAAATATGTACAAGTAACACTTTCAATGTGGAAATACAATAATACACTCTATTGTCAAGGCTTGTAATATGTGCAAATCTTTCATCAAATTCTTTTATTCTTCTTTTGAATCCCTTTCACCTCCTCTCTTCAATCCTTTTTTATTCTTCGTTGACAAATGGATAGGTAGATAAGTATATAAATATGTCAATTGGACCGGAACCTGTGCTGAAGATGGTTATTGGGCTTCAGAGAAACATAATTACTGCTAGTGAAAGCGAGATAATGAGAAAACTTATTTGTACAACATGGATTATTTGTGTGAATGACCAATTCTAGATGCCCAAAACGTTTTCTTGCCCGTTTTGTCCATTCAGGTAGTGATTCAACAATATAGCATGGAATTCAAAGGCATGAGTTTGATCTTTAAACACCGGGCAATGAATTGTATATTAAATAGCTTTGTCTGCTTTCAGCTTTGAGTTTTGCCAATATTTGTATTCGCTAGGGTTGCCAAATGTGGATGAAACAAATGATAGACCAAACTAGATTGAAAGTTGGCCCTCACATTCTACAAAATTAATATAAATATTGATATGTTTTTAAATTATATTTGAACAGATAAAAACATAAAATCAGAATATTTAGGTTTATGTACTAATAAGTGTAATTAAATTCAACTTTTTATTATTATTTATAGATCTGTTTAGATATTATAATTTCATTTGATTATTTTTAATATGGTAAAAAAAATCATTAATAAAAGTGTGAATTCTATGGTCCAATATAATAGAGATTTATAGAATAATTATAAATATGATTATGAGTATATAAATATTTAAATTTATGTGATGTGAGTGTAGTATATCCATTTTACTAGAGGAAAAGTGATAAATTTGTGCATCAAAAGTATTTTGATATAACACGTGGGCTTTTCTAATGTAGTGAATTCTCCTCATCTATTTAGTTTCATTTTATCATGATAGATTCTACTTATGAGTAAAAATAGATGCATCCTTGTTCACATGGGACACAAGAAGGGTTAATAACATGATGAGATAATCTAGTATTTTCCAATAAAGCATGCTCATATTTGTACACACTAACACATAAATATAAAAATAAATGATAAGGCTTACAAAATACCTATCTTTTCATGAGTGGGAATAAATCATTAATGAATAAAATTTGAAGGTAACCATTCAATAGTGTAAAATTTAAATTAGTCATCAAGGTTCCAAATTTAAAGATATAATTTTCATAACAAGCTCATGTTTTTCATGCTTTGATTTTATGAATTGATAATAAGTTATACTAGGCCCAATTTCATAGTGAAAGCTTTCAATGAAAGTAATAGCTAAATCCACAAAATAAGTTACAGAAGCTTGTGTCAAAGCCATGTGAATGCATGACCACTAGAGCTTGTTAAAAATAATCTAGCAAGCAACTTCTCTGGAAGGATCATAAATGAAACAATGGATAACCTCTATTATCATACACATGTCTTAAGGAAAATATCTACAAACCTACTTGGTGAAGGATAAGTCAAGATGTCACATGCCAATAGATTATGCAATATATCATTAGTATAAACATCAATTTTTAATTCAATGTTCACATTAGAAAAATGCAACTATATAATATTTTTTTCTAAAAATAAATGATGAGTATAAGCATGAGTGTGAGTGGTTGTGAGGGTTTTGAATCTTCTATGGATGGGAAATCAAAATATGATGATGTTGAAGGAAATGATGAAAATGAATGGGATGAGGGCTGGGAGGATTTTTGGGGTGTGAAAGGGGAAGGGGATAAGGTTCTTTTGGATATTCTTCTCAAGGCTAGATTGAAGGAGCACTGTCCTTCCTTCTCTTTGTCTACTAGCTAGATGCCTACAAATATTATTGAGTCTTTGAAGGGTTTCTTTGATTGGGGCCTACAAAATGGTTTTCTCTCCCATGCGCTTGGTATTCTAGTCAAAGATTCTATCCAAGATAGGTACATAAATGATGGGTTTGTGTATAACGAAGGACCTTTGTACAATGGGGCTCTACTACACATGGGATTTCTATAGTCTAGTTTTGGGGAGGGTAATTCCTCTATGAAGTGGATTTTTTTGTTGTTGGGTCCTCTTTTCCCCTCTATTCATTTCTATGTATCAAAATTATAGTATTGGAGTGGCATTGGGGAATGATTTTTCAAAGCCTTTTTCAAAAGTGGTGTTTGAGGTTCCTTTTTCTAAACCTATATCAAGTGGTTTTTCCTTGCCATATGTGGATCCTTCCATTGATTTGGTGTCCATTGATACTTCAACATATTTATCATTGAGGATTCCTGATGCCAAAGTTGACAAAGCTTCTACATGCATGGAGAATTCCCTCATAGGGAGATTCTCACAATTTTGTCCAAATATTGACATTGTTTGTAGCTAGGATTTGAAAAGATAGTGTATTTTTGGTCAATTTTGAGTGGATACAATGTCTAATTATTTCTTTATTTTCTCCTTCCAATCCCTTGAGGAGAGAAAGTGTATCTTCCAAGGTGAGCCTTGAGTCTTTGGTAAATCTATCCTTTACTAAAAAAATGGACTACTGGGTTTGATGCTTCCAAGGAAAAGTCTAACTAGGTATTTATTTGGGTGAGGCTCCCAATAATACCTTTGGAATATTGAGATGAAAATATCATAAGAGGTATTGGTAATTCTCGAGTGATCCCACAATGCTGGTTTACAATTTTTGGGAGATTCTGATTTTTGCTGAAATCACATATTTTTAGAAAATATAATGATTTAAGCCTTAAAAATTTCCATGTTAAGGATTCCAATTGATGATTGTTTGATCAAACCACCTTAGATCAAACCCCCTTGGATAAAATCCTGCTATTTTTAAACCATACCTATAACAGAGTCTCCTCTACACCTATCAAAATGCTAATAAAAAACCACTTTTGATTTACCTTTTGGGGGATCAAATGAATTCATTTAAAATTTAATTTTTTTAAGTATGTAGTCCTTATTATAAGCTTCCTAAAAAGTATAATTTTAAATAGATTCTATTTAATTATTATATTTAGTTTTTATTTCTTGTGAATGCAGGTTTTTCATCAAAAATCAAGCTCTTTGTTCTACACATGTGGAAAAATAGAAGATTATCAAATTTTTTTAAAGAAAATATGAGTGCACCAGATATTGAAGTCCTTCATCCAACCAAAAAAAAAACATGAATTTCGATACATACAAAAAAAGTTGTGTTATACGGTTTGCCTATATCTGAATTGTAATTGGTTTGAATTCAAAACTTGATTAAGGAAAAAATATTCAATAAAACATTATGAAACCAATTGGAAGCACTTGATATTGCAGTTACAAATCTAAATTCAGAAAAATAAATAAATAAATAAATTATCCTTCATGGAAAAAAAGTTATTTGTTATATGGTTAGCGTCACTCCTTAAAAATGGTGCTTATTGAAAAAACCTAGTTTTCGAAGGAGATGGAAAAATAAGTGCAATCTGATTCCAAATAGTTTGAAAAAAATATATTTAGAATCTATAGAAAAAATGTAACAAATCACTAGTTTTCATCATCTACAAATTCCTCATGGTTTAGCCGCTATAGGTGTTTGAAAGTGAAGATTTAGTTAGAAAAAATTAGTTCAGTATCTAGTTTGGCTAAAAATTGTAAACCCGTATTGTGGGATCACCCGCTCTTGAATTCTTTTTTAGCTATTGATAAGGTCACAAAATTCATGAAAAGCTTGGTTTTTTCCAAAAAAAATTATTTGTGTTTATATTAATAAGCTATTACCAAATACTATAAAGTTACACTCCATGCTAAATTTCTAGGAGTAGAAAATCCATTATGAATCATCTTCAATGTTTTTCTTTCATTTTCACAGAGCTAGGTATTTTTCTCATTTGTACCAAGATATGGAGGATAAGCTCCATATTCAATGCAAAAGGAAATTTCCTTCTTTTGTGTTGCAAGTATGGATATTTTTGGTGGTGTTGTCATTGATGTCAACACAGTTAAGGTTGAGTAAGTTGTGTATTTGCCAAGTGCTTTTGAGAAAATTTGAGAAATAATGAAAACAAAATTAAAAGTGTGTTCTAAGTGTGCTCCGATACAGTACTCTGCATTTCTCATGTGCTTATCATATGCCTATGCGAATCTATAGGTATGTTCAAAAGCTTTAATGGATCGTATATCCTGAGTTTCAACTTCTTGTTTGATGGAGAGTAGAAGATATGTTCACTGATGTGTGAACTAGTTTGGCAGAACTTTCTATTTGTAGACTGGGAAAAATGTTTTGGCTCTTAGTCTTTCGATATCTAGTTTCAAATCTTGTGGATTTGGGATATGACTATTTCTAATGGTTCTTGTGTTCTAGCAATTTTTCTTATATTTTGGCGCTCCATAAGACCTTCTCCAGAGCTCCTATGTTCTTATTGGTTAGTTTGGTTGGACTAGTGAAGAGTTCTCTGAAAATGAAATTGGTTATAGTTGTTGCTGATGTACCTGAAGTGTTCTCAGAGATGGTGAAATGATTGTTGAAGCGTGTTGAGTGATCCACGTGTGATCATCTTGTTGGATATGCATGTACTTCAAAGATCATTGGTGTTTTCATTAGGTTTGGCTGACCTGGTGTTTACACGTTACATTTGGCTTTTGCATCGATTTGAGAAAGCATGTGTGAGCTTCAAGATGTTGTTTGGGTCCTAAATTAAATTTGTAATTGGTCCTCTCTCATTCGTATCCACCGTAGGAATGTTGAGTAGCTGACCTAGTTTAAAATTATAATTTGAAATTGTATAGCTGACCTTGGTGAATGTTTCTAAGGTTGAAGATGGTATAAAAGAAAATTAAGTTGTGGTGAATTTGATATCCATCCATCAATCATCCACAAATCAATCAAGTGAACGAACAAGTGTGAAAATCAGAGAGTGGAAGAGCGAGATAAGGGGTAAACCCATAAAAGTGGTTTACAATTTGAGTGATGAAGGAAAAGTTGAAACAAATGACCCCATGCAAAAAAACTTGCTTTTAGGGGTTCAAATTAACTATTTGGCTTGAGCGAACCAAAATAGGGTAACTCACTAGAACCCAAGTTCGAGTGAACCCATTTAATTATGGGGTCCACCATTCTCAGAAAAAATCCAATTATGGAGAGGGGGTTTGAATGAACCAGGGTTCAAATGAACTTTGGTTCAAGCGAACCCCCCTTTTCCCCCCTTCTCCCCCTTAGGCACCAAAAAGTCAAGAATTTTGTGCTTCAAAGATCGGGTTGAGGATGAAAATCGAGGAGACTTCATAGAACCAACTGGTTGATGGTAGTCCTCAAAATGAGCTATCCAACATATATAATTTTAATATATTTTGGTTTTACTATGTATTTGGTTTTTTAGTTTTAGTAAACATAGGTTTTTCACCGAAAATCAAGCTCTTTTTTCTGCACATGTGGAAAAATAGTAGATTATCAAAAAAAAAAAATTGAAAAATATGAGTGCACCAGATATTGAAGTCCTTGATCCAACAAATTTTTTTACGTTGTATATGGTCCGCCATGTTTGAATTGTAATTGGTTTGACTTTGAAACTTGATTAAGGAAAAAATATTCAATAAAAAACTATGAGACCAATTGGAAGCACTAGATATCAGAGTTATAAATCGAAATTTGAAAGAATTAGAATTTTATCCTTCATTGAAAAAAATTTATGTTTTATACGATGAGCGTCACTCCTTAAGAATGTTGTTTGTTGAAAAAAACTAGTTTTCAAAGGAGATGGAAAAAGAAGTGCAATCTGATTCCAAAATTTTTGAAAAAGATATATTTAGAATCTACAAACAAAATATCACAAATCACTAGTTTGCATCACCCTCAAATTCCTTATGGTTTAGTAGCTATAGGTTCCCAAATGTGAAGATTTTTTTAGAAAAAATTATTTCAGTGTCCAGTTTGGCCAAAAATTGTAAACCAGTATTGTGGGATCACCCTAAGGCAACAGTACTTTAAGGTGTTAGATTCCTGAAAGCATTGAGTTGATGGCATCTACAATCTTTTGATCAAGTTGTGAATGTGTGGAACCCTAGTGGTGGATCTACATTTATCTCTTTTTATTTTTCTGTGGGCAATGAGCCTCCTTTCTGGATAGTGAGTCCTTCTCAAGGTAGTGAGCCCATAATTTGGGTAGTGAGCCTTTTTATTTGGGCAGTGAGCCCTCTAATAATGAGCCTTTGCATTTGGTATTGCATTACTACTATATTATGAGTTAATCCTCACCGTGGTTTTTTCCTCATTGGGTTTTCCACGTAAATTTGGTGTCTCTGGTGTTTGCTTTCTATTATTTGCATTTCATGTTTACACTTAATAACAAATTAAAGTTAAGGTGAAAAGATCAAGTTTATAAGTAAAGAGATTTGATAAAACTGATTCACCCCCCTCTCAGTTGTCTTGTGCATTTCAACAATTGGTATTAGAGCTCTGGTTCATCGATGAAAATATTTACCGCTTGAGGTAGATCAAATGACGAACAAGTTATAGATTCCTATTTTGATGGATCTAATTATAGCGACTAGAAAGAGAAGATAAGAAGTTATCTGATTTCACTAAATTTTAACACCTGGAAAGTTGTGGAGACAAAGTATGTGATACTAGTAGGTGGTCCTTCCTCTACTGATGAGGTTGCAGTCATTGAAGAGAATGAAAGAGAAAGGTATGCTATCTTCAATGCTTTATCTAAAACTGAAAGAACAAAAGTTATTTCTCTACCTACTACTCATGAAGTATGGACAAAGTTGAAAGACATTTATGAAGGGAATGATAGAGTAACATTGTCAAGGAAAATAACTACTAAGAGAAAATTTGAGAACTTGAGAATGGAAGAGGGAGAATACATTGCAAGTTATTATTAGAGAGTTAAAATTATAGCAACAGAAAACAAGAATCAAGGTGGTACCATGTCGGATGAAGATATAATTGAAAAGATCTTGATGACCTTACTAGACAATTACAATCACAAAGTATCTGCACTTGAAGAACAATATGATCCGAAGACATTTACTAAGGAGCATCTATTTGGTGTCCTAACTGTATTTTAAATGAGAAATTTGTAAGAGATAAGGAGAAGACTGAAAAAACCTTGAAAGAAATGAAGATAGAAGATGAATTGGATGATGAGGATTCATAAGAATTGGAAGAAAATTTCACAAGGAGATTGAAGAAAGGTACTAATAAACACAAAGGTAAGTTACCCTTTAAGTGTTTTAGTTGGGGAAATATCGGTCATTATGAATCAATATGTCCTAATAAAGCTACACAAAAGAAGAATAAGGATAATTACAAGGATAAAAAGGAAAGGAAGTTCAAGAAGTTGTATTGTGTTAAGGAAGATGCTGGAATTTCTGATGATGAATCTTACCTTGAGGAAGATAAAGATGAATGTTTGTTTCTATCCTTGGAAAAGAAAGTTGTGTCTACTAATCTTGGAAGGTGTGCAAAAGAATCTAGTCTGAAGAGTAAGAAGGATGAATTAGGAGGTACTCTGGTAACCATTATCATGCCGAATAGAATGAAGAGTTTTGGGTAATTGAAAATATATGTTCAAATCATATGACTAGAGATAAGAGTAAGTTTACCAAACTAGAGAAATATGATGGAGGAATAGTTGTGTTTGGAGATGACTCTGGTGCTAAGATTATTGGTAAAGGAACAATTAGCTTTGATGGAAAACATAATACTAAAGATGTTTATTATGTAAAGGGTTTAAGGCATAACCTCTTAAGTGTTGGAAAAATGTGCAACAAAGTTTTTCAACTTGTGTTTTAGGATAAAACTTGTGAGATTAGAAAAGGATCCGAAACCGTGGTTACAGTGTGAAGAAATCATGGAAATATCTATCAACTTAAGGGTGGCGATGGTTAGTGTTTTTTTTCTCAGATTAATGAGAGATGGCTCTAGCATTGAAGGATGGGACATGTGAATTTTGACAATCTGGTTAGGATAAGTTCTAGGGAAGTTGTCAAAGATCTGCCTAGAATTACAAAGCTTCAAATTCAATCTATAGAAGTCGTCATATGGGAAAACATACAAGAAATAGTTTTAAAGGAAAGGATCAATCATCTACCAAAATGCTAGAATTAATTCATACAGACCTCTATGGTCCTACAAGAACAAGAAGCCTAAGTGGTGACATGTACTTTATGCTCTTGATTGATGATTACTCTAGGATTACATGGGTTACATTTCTTAGAGAAAAATCTCAGGCTCTTGATAGATTCAAAGTGTTTAAGGAAAGAGTAGAAAATGAGGCAAACTTGAAAATAAAATGCTTAAGGTTTGATATAGGTGGAGAATTTACATCTAGTGAGTTCAATGTATTCTATGAAGAACATGGTATAAAAAGGCATCACTTGCTCCTAGAACCCCTCAACAAAATGGAGTAGTAGAAAGAAAGAACTAGACTGTTCAAGAGGTTGCCAGAACTATGATGAAATAAGCCAATGTTCCTGATGTGTATTGTAGAGAAGCAATCCACACTGTTGTTTACATTCTTAACAAACTTCAAATAAGAGGTAACAGTACTAAGACCCCTTCTGAGTTATGGACTGGTAAGAATCATATTGTTAAATACTTTAAGGTATTTGGAAGTAGATGTTATATTATAAGAGATGAAGAAAATCTTGGAAAGTTTGATGCTAGATGTGATGAAGAAATTTTCCTTGGATATTCAAATAACAACAAGGCTTATAGATATTTTAATAAGAGACTAAGGGAAATAATTGAAATTACTAATGTAAAGGTTGATGAATCTATATATAGACCAATGAAAATATCTAAAGTTGAACCTGATGATCCAATCTGTGTGCAAATACAAGAAGAAGAAAAGGAAGAGAAAGAAAAAAGTGATGAACATGAAGAAACTTCAGAGCTTGCACTTAAGAATCCTATATATGTTTAGAAAAATCATCTAGAGGAATAGATAATTGGAGACAAAAGTGAAGGAGTGAAGACAAGAAGTAAAGTGGCTGAGGTAAACTTGTGTTTGCTTTCTAAGATAGAACCCAAGACTGTAAATGAAGCATGTGATGATGAAAGTTGGGTTAGAGCAATGAAAGAGGAACTACAACATATAGAGAAGAATGAGACATGGGAACTAGTCCCTAGACCTACAAACAAGAATGTAATTGGTTCTAAATGGGTATTCAAAAACAACTTGAATGAAGATGGTGAAGTGGTAAGGAATAAAGCAAGACTTGTATGTAAAGGATATTTATAGGTTGAATGAATAGATTTTGAAGAAACTTTTGCACCTGTAGCAAGAATGGAGGCCATTTGGATGTTCTTGGAATTTTTAGCCTATAAAGACTTCAAAGTATATCAGATGGATGTCAAGTTTGCATTTTTGAATGGATAATTGGAAGAAGAAGTGTATATGGAGCAACCAAAAGGTTTTTTAGCTATCTAATAGATCAGACATGGTTTGTAAATTAAAGAGGGAATTATATGGACTTAAGCAAGCTCCTAGAGCTTGGTATGCAAGACTAGATAAATAGTTGACAAAGAAAGGATTCAAAAAAAAGGTCCACAAGCAACAATCTTTACTTCAAGATAGAGAACTGTTAGAAACCCTAGATCAGACATGCAAACCTAAACACCTTCCATAGAAGAGAAAACATAAAAAAGCAGAGCTTTGCATATGAATGTGCAAAATGATATATTCAGGAATTCAATATTACAATAAGATGATTTGCTTTATAAAAGCAAAGTATGCAACCACAATGTTGACCTAAAATTAGCTCAACTAAATAAAGCTTACTTATTAATTAAGTAAACTAATTATTACCTAAGCAAAACCTAAGTAAAGTTATGCAAGTGTAATTAAATATTAATTACACTAACACCCCCCCATAAGTGCAACTTAGGGAGACTAAATAAGCATGCACCTAAAACTAAGATGAATGGAAGAAAGCATGAATGGGTCCCGGCAACAAGGCCTGATCAGGTACCCATGTACAAATGTAATAATGAGGTAGAGAAGGAAAACCCAGTGGGACAACCCCCCCTACAATGAGATAACTGCTGCAAAGAAGCACTGGAAGAACACTGTAGAGTAACACTGGAACCACAATCTGGCAAGCAAAGAAAGATACTTCTATCTACAAGAAACCATATTGGAATCATAATAATGTGACAGCAGACCCGATGCCACGGAACACTCGAACACTCCAAACTGGAACAACCTTGGAATCCATGAAGCAACAGTAGATGATATGATGATGACAGAATCTGGAAGCTGTGAATCTTGATGCCGATGCCAAACTAAGACTAAAACTCTTCCATGGGAAAAAGTACCATATAGACTCGGGAACAATAACCACAAATTTAGTGGCCCTCAAACTGAGATGGATCCGATGCAGATCACTAACCATAGGCTCTCAATCTAAAGTGTGAACCAAAATGAATCTGATATTTGTCAAGCTCAGAAAAAAATGTAGCCAAAAGAAACTAAGAAACTAGATTACAACCCATGCGAGTTGCCATCAAAACACAATGAAGATTATTATGCAAGAAACCCCCCTATGGAACTTTATATCAGTTCATTTATTACAATCCCGAATGACTGCAAAATGAGAGAACTCCTAAACATGCATAAAAATAAAATGAAAAAAGACCTCCGATCTGTGTAGAGGACTGAACCAGCTTTCCAATGCTGCAAGAATGGCGAAAAAAGGATCACCGAGTCAAAAGATATGCCCTTTGGAGTGAAAAATAGAAGTTCCGAGTTCAAGGACTTGCAAAATAAATCTGGAGCAAAATCTAGGAAAACTAAAATATTGAATAGATTGGTGCCAAAATCAGGTTTCCAATGGTATCTTGTTTGCAAAAAATGGACACCATACGCAAAAGTTATACCCGATTTTGTAAAAGTGCTCCAGAATGGCCAATAAGGCCTGCAGGCAACCCAAGGGGCTAAACAATTTCGGCCCCTGGTCCTGCATGCGACCAGGGGATGGCGGACAGGGGGCTGGGATGGAGCCCCTGGTCACCCATACGACCATGTGGAGAGCTGGGAGGCCGGCCGGGGGTTGGGCGCATAGCGCCCGGTCCCCCATGTGACCACGACCGCAGAAGTCTGGGCCCGCGGGGGCTGATCCGACCAGCGGAGCTGGGTGGGGGAGCCACAGGTGGCGGTGGCTGCTGGGTGGGTGCCCAATGGCGCAGCAGCGGCATCCGAGTGTGCACTGGATGTGGTGGCGCAGTCCCCAAGAAACCTCATTTTTTGCATTTTTTTTCAAAAAATGTGCCTCGAAAAGCGTGCTAGGGAGGCCGTACAGCCTCTGGCAAATTTTTTTTGCCTTCCAGATCAACTTCGCCAAAATCGATGAAACGAAAGGCGATCTTAGGATTTTTGGCCGTTGCGAACACAATGGTGACCTTCGTTTCTACTCAAAATGCTTCAAAAAAACGGTGACCTCCAAAGCTTGCAAAAAAATACCAAACTTGAAACCCTTACAGATCTGGCAAATCATGGCCAAAATCTGCAAAATAAAAGCCAAACCTAACTTTTTCTAGTGCTCTAAATCCAATGGTGAGGCCCGATCTGATCCAAAATGCTGCATAAATGAACTCAAGGCATAAAATCCTCGAGGAACCCCGAACGAAATCTGCAATAGTTTTCTCTAGAATTTGAGAAGGGTTTGCATGTCAAGGCTCTGATACCATGTTAGAACCTCCAATAGCTCTGATACCATGTTAGAAACCCTAGATCAGACATGCAAACCTAAACACCTTCCACATAAGAGAAAACATAAAAAAGCAGAGCTTTGCATGCGAATGTGCAAAATGATATTTCAGGAATTCAATATTACAATGAGATGATTTGCTTTATAAAAGCAAAGTATGCAACCCTAATGTTGACCTAAAATTAGTTCAACTAAATAAAGCTTACTTATTAATTAAATAAACTAATTATTACCTAAGCAAAACCTAAGTAAAGTTATGCAAGTGTAATTAAATATTAATTACACTAACAAGAACAACAAGATATTGATAGTTGTCATCTATATTGATGACATCATCTTTGGTGGAAATGAAGGTATGTGTAAGATTGCTAAAGAGATGCAATAAGAATTTGAAATGTCCATGATTAGTGAATTGAATTTCTTCATTGGACTTCAAGTAAATCAAACTGACAAAAGGATATTCATTTCACAATCTAAGTATGTTAAAGAATTGTTAAAGAAGTTTAGAATGGATGACTCTAAACCATTTTGTACCCCTATGGTAACTGGATGTAAACTAGGTAAGGATGATGAATCTACTAAAGTTGATCAGAGCATGTATAGATCCATGATTGGTGGATTTATGTATCTTACTGCTACTAGACCTGATATCATGCATGTAGTATTTTTAGTTGCAAGATTTCAAGTAGAACCTAAGGAAGCACATGTTACATCTATGAAGAGGATATCCATATATCTTAAAGGAACTCTAGACTATGGGCTATGGTATCCAAATGATAATGATTTCACTCTAAATTCCTACACTGATGCAAATTGGGTTGGTTGTGTAGATGACCGAAAGAGTACAAGTGGTGGTGCATTATTCCTTGGAGGAAGATTAGTTTCATGGTTGAGTAAGAAACAAGATTCAATTTCTTTATCCACTACAAAAGTAGAGTATATTGCAGCAACATCGTACTGTACACAAGTACTTTGGATGAAGAAAACCTTGATGGAAATAGGTGTGGTAAGTGATGAACCTACTTCTATATTTTGTGACAATACAAGTGCTATAAAAATTTCAAAGAATCTAGTAATTCATTCTAGAAAAAAATATGTATCTATCAAGTATCACTTCTTGAGGGAGAAGGTATTGAGGAATGAAGTTAGACTTGAATATGTACCTACCAAAAAACAAGTTGCAAACATATTCACTAAGGCCCTTTTGAAGGATACTTTTGAGTATCTTAGAGGGAAGTTAGGGGTTACTTCCCCTCCTTCTTTGAACTAAGTGCACATGAAGGGGCATTAGTCCAGTGGATTCACAAACTCTTTATTCTAGACTGATTATTGTGGTCTACTCCTCAGGGGGACTAGTGAAGTACATTGTTGCAGTATGTGATGTGGGTATGCTCCTTAGGGGGAGTAAACAAATCTTTATATGGCAAGAACTTCCTTTCCCATTGATTTCAAAGGGGGAGAGAGAATCATGTGACAATTTTATGCTTGGTAGGTTGTCGCTTCTGAAAATCATGTATGTTATCTTTGATGGTTTTTCACATCATGTGTTGCCATCAATGATAAAGGGGGAGACTTTTTCAAGTATGGATGTGTCTAGTGGTGTTTTCATTGATGTCAACACAGTTAAGGTTGAGTAATTTGTGTATTTTCCAAGTGCTTTTGACAAAATTTAAGAAATAATGAAAGCAAAATTAAAAGTGTGTTTTGAGTGTGCTTCACTATAGTACTCTGCATTTCTCTTGTGTTGATCATATGTTTATGTGGATCTATAGGTAGGTTCATAAGCTTTAATGGATCATATATCCTGAGTTTCAGCTTCTAGTTTGATGGACAGTAGAATATGTGTTCATTGGTCTGTGAATTGGTTTGGAAAAACTTTCTATTTGTAGACTAGGAGAAATTTTTTGGCTCCATAGTCTTCTAATATTTGGTTTCAAATCTTGTGGATCTAGGATATGACTATTTTTTATGGTTCCTATTCTTTGAAAAATTTGCTTATAGTTTGGTGCTCCGAAAGACATACTCTAGAGCTTTTGTGTTCTTACTGGTTGGTCTAGTTGGACTGGTGAAGAGTTCTCTGAAAATGAAATTGGTTATAGTTGTTGTGTATGTACCTGAAGTTTTCTTAGAGATGGTGAAATGACTGGTGAAACATGTTGAGTGATCCACGTGTGATCATCTTGTTGGAGATGTGTGTACTTCAAATATGATTGGTTTTTACATGTTACATTTGGCTTGTGCATTGATTTGAGAGAGCATGTGTGAGCTTCAAGATGTTGTTTTGGTCCTAAATTAAATATGTAATTGGTCCTCTCTCATTATTATCCACCGCGGGAATGTTGAGTAGCCGACCTAGTTTAAAATTGTAATTTGAAAATGTATAGTTGACCTTGGTGAATGTTTCTAAGGTTGAAGATGGTATAAAAGAAAATTAAGTTGTGGTGAATTTCATATCCATCCATCAATCATCCACAAATCGAGCAACTGAGCGAACAAGTGCGAAAATCAAAGAGTGGAAGAGCGAGTTAAGGAAACAATACTTTAAGGTGTTAGATTCTTGAAAGCAGTGACCTGATGGCATCTATGATCTTCTAATTAGGTTGCAAATGTGTGGAACCCTAGTGGTGGATCTTCATTTATATCTTTTTATTTTTCCATAGGCAATGAGCCTCCTTTTTGGATAGTGAGTCCTTCTCAAGGCAATGAGCCCTTAATCTAGGTAGTGAGCCTTTGTATTTGGGCAGTGAAACTTTGTATCCAGTATTACATTACTAATATATTGTGAATTAATCCTCACCATGGTTTTTCCCTCATTGGGTTTTCCCTGTAAATCTTGTGTCTCTAGTGTTTTCTCTTTGTTATTTTCATTTCTTGTTTATTCTTAATAATAGATTGAAGTTTAGGTGAAAAGATTAAGTTTATAAGCAAAGAGATTTAATACAACTGATTTAGCCCCCCCTTCTTAGTTGTCTTGTGCATTTCAACATTTTGATAATAAGAAATCAAATGCTAGTTTTGAGGGAAATTATTTAGGCTCTACATTTGCAAACCTTGAAGAAAAAACTAAGGGGTATTCCTTGATGAACAAGAAAAAACCTATTGTTGTGTTTCCTTTGTTTCTTGATTCTTCTTTAAATTTTAGAATGGATTTGGACCTACCTATAATGGATCCCATTGGAGACCTAAGGGGATCCACCTCTAAGAATAAAAGTAAACAATATACTTCTCCTTTGGTTGAGATTGGTTGTTCAAAGAATTATAGGATGACCTAATTGGGTCCCAATTTTCTTCAAAGCTCTTTGGAGAGGTTTGGTTTCAAACCTCCTTGATTGTATTGGATTTCTATTTTCATTTATGCTAATTTTTGTGTTGTATATATCGTTTCTATGATGTTTTTGGTTAATTGGTTCCTTTCTTATCTTAAGGATAGTTTCTTTTTGGCTCCTTACTTCATGTTGTTGCAACTAAAATATGGTGAAATGGGATCTAAGCCAAATACCTAAAATAAATCACTCACTCTACCATAAACATTGAGGAATAAAATTGTAATGAAGAGACATCATTTGTATACTGTCCTTAGGGGAGAGCTAAATAGGTAGGTGAGGGTTTTTTTCCACTTTTGGTTTGATATTTGGATGTGATGATTGATTAGAAGATGTAAAGAACTAGGTGCATTAAGAATAAATTGATAGACTATAATAGAATATGGAAAATGCATAATAGAAAGAAGGAAATAGGAAGCATATATATAAAGTGAAAGTAGAGAAGAAATTGGTATTCAAATTTGAGGCTAAACTGGTAGGACAAGGACACTAGGTGCCCTAGTCCAAAAGTGCTAAATTTTATGGTTTGAAAGTTGGTATATGTACAATAGTTACTAAAGGTCTTTAATTATGAAAACTTAGATTTAAAGTCTAACAATGTGAAAATACTCAACTTTCCCTAATTTAATGATACATAATGCATGAATGCATGAACTAGGTGTTCTGCCTTGCATACATGCCCCATTGAAAATGATGACGCCCTCTTTTATTTTTTGTCTTTAATTTTTTTTAGGTTAGGTCATGTTCTAGGTTAGATATCTTTTCTTGTGCTTGTTTGTTTTGGTTTTGGTTGTGTTGATTACGTTTTAGGCTTTGAACTTTAATGATAATTGTGAAATTTTTATTTGTGGAGATTTATCTATGGCTATATTATCATGAAAAATCACCAAATCTTAACATGTGAAAAGTTTCATAAACTTTTGAAACCCACAATGAAAAGTGTACCTTAATGTCTCACAAACACCAAATTTCCACAAGATTGAGTAGCCTTCATTTTTCTGCAAGAAGTGGCTTGTTGTTTTTTCGCAAAGTTTAGGGATTCTTAATTTCTAAAAGATTGTACTTATCAAATTTCTACAAAACCTGACCTAATTTGTATCTATGCACGTGAGTTCTTGACACTTTGTCTATCCCGGGAATTAATGGTAGTAGGTTTGGTGAAAGTATATAATTGGATTTTGGACTGATTTGAATCATTTGTTAACTACTGAGAGAGAATTTAATTGTAAAAGGAGATTAGGAAAACCCTCTTCGCCATTTGACAACCTTTCAATTTGATCCACCATTGATTTTGTGTGAATTTTAGTTTGGTATCATGGGTATATTTTCTCTCTTATTTTAAAACGGTCATGAAATTTAATAAATGAGACTATGGAGTAAATAATGCCTAGGGTTTGTGGTCTAAAATGCATTTTAATTTAAGAATTTCCCCTCTCGTGGTATGTGCAAGTGTTTTGATATATATATATATATATATATATATATATATATATATATGTGACTGACAAAAGACTTATGAGAGTTATTTTGTAAGATACGTGTAGATTTAAGGCTTTTTCCCTTGATATTTTATCAATTAGGGTTCTTGAACTCAGACATAGGGTGTGGGGTCTCTAGGAGTTAGGTCATCTCAAGTGTTAACGTGAAATATTTTGATGTCTTCTCAAGTATGCAGAATACTCACTTGCTCATGTGGATAGGCTATGGATGGTTAATTTAGGAGTTTCACACTTGGGAATGTACTCATGGTTGATGGAGTTTTAAATATTGGAGATTGGTAAATGTCTGCAATCTTCATATTACAAAAATGTGGGTAGTGTGGGATTCCTATGGTCCTGATATTTTAAAATCTAACCTTCGTTATATCAATAATATCTTATGGCTTATCTCAACATATTTTTGTAGAATTTAGCAGAGTTGTAACAAAGAACATTCGGAAAAATGTTGCTCGCCTTAAAATTCCTACAAAGCTTTAACTCATGAAAATTTTGATGTCACCCTTGTTTTTTTACAAAGATGGATTTATCTTAATATTCCACAAATAATTAATTAGATAAAACCTCATAATAATTATTTGGATCCAATTCTCACAAAGGGTGCTCATATAGATATTCCTCAAAGCAATGCCAAGAGAATTTTCTACCTAGACCAAAATATTGCAAGATTTGAAAAGTTCCACAGAATTCATCAAGAACGAATTTTTGCAAAGAATTTTCCCACATAGCCTACACTTCACAAAGGCTTGTCATAGGAACATGCTATTCTATTCATCTCACAATATTCAATTTCCCATAGTATTCAATGTCTTGCAAATTCTTATTTGCAGAGATTTGATGCATGTTGGTTTGAGAGTATTTTAAAAGTGTTATCCCCACAAGTCTAGAAAAGGTGAAATGTCTACAAAATGGTAGGCTATCATTCCCCACAAAGTTTAATGGTTTCAATTTTTCCATAATATTGATTGGCTTGCATTTTTTTGAATTTTGGTCTCCCATAATTTTCCACAAGGATTTATCTTCTTTTAAAACCCACAATTTGAGATTATAGGTGTTTTAGTGGTATTTTATTTCACAAGGAATTGTGGATACCTTTGATGTTTCTAACATGGTGTATGAACACATTGTTATTTTTTTTATAGAAATGTGAATAAGTTATCTTTTTTGGGGTGAACCATAGATTTTGAGAGAAAGTGGATTCCCTAGCACTTTTAGGGTTTTCACCTAGGAGAGACCTCTTTCCACTTCAAGGAATCTAGAGGTTCATTCAATATTAGGGGTCTAATGTGTTATATGTGTGTGGTATGAAATGTGTGTAATTGTTGTAATCAATTGAAATGGAGCTATCTTATGAATGCAAACTAATGAAATGTAAAAATATTGAAAATACTATGTAACATGACCTAATAATGATCTATAATGAATGTAAACTATAACAACACTTAAAGAGATAGAAGTGGTGCACTTGGAAACTGAAGGTTGGTGAAGAGGAGCTCTAGATTCTTCTAGAATCTATTATTGAAGGCCATTGGGATACTTATGCCAAACTGGGCGACTTAGTCCTACTTCGGGGAAACTTTTTTAGAACCAAATTTTGGGGAAATGGGTGTCTAGATATATAGAGATCACTTTTTAAGCCAGGAAATGGGACTAATTTTCCAATGATGGTAACTTAGTCCACTTTTAGCTTTCAAGAATCTTGAAACTAGAATCTGTAGCTATCATCTTTTACTTTTTTTATTGACAAAAACCTGAATCTGAATATTCAAATGTTGACTTGCAAGTTATCTTCAAGCTCCTTTTAGGGTTTGTTGACTTGGAATGATATGGATGGAAAGATGAAACCTTTTAGCACCTTGTTCTTTCACTAATATGCATACAAAGTCTGCAAAACACACATGCAAAGAGGGGAAAAGGGTTAAGGTTAGAGAATAGGGGTTTGCCTTAGTCAAACCCAATTTTGGTAACAAAAACTCACCAAACCCTTGTTGAAGAAGTCTAAAGATATGCAAGTGATAAACTCCAATGGATGATGCTTGAAGTGCTTTGAGTGCTTGAATGCTTGATGCTTTCTTGAGAAGATAGATTGCTTGATTTCTTATGAAAATGGAGTGGTAAATGGGGGAAAACCATTTATTTATACATGTTGTGCCCTAATTTCCCAAAAATAACACATCATAGGCTGACCTTAGGGTTTAGGAGATAATATCCTACCAAAATTTTAGATTTAATTTGATTTTTATGCTGCATGGGACTAAGTCGTCCAAGGTGGAAACTTAGTCCACCTGGGAAATTTTAAGTGGATGCCAGGAATTGAAGTGTGATTAATGTTGCTTAACGAGATTGTCTTCTGAAACACACTTAAGTGGGACCTATAAATGCATTAAGGGGTCATTTTAACATAAGAAAGGGTTGATTTATTGATGAAAAGCCTAGGAAAGTGTGAGAGTTTGTTACAACTCTCTACAACACTTTAAAATAAGGCTTGGAAAGGGGTAAAGAGAGGTTGTTTAAGTGAATTATGATGCAAAGGTCTTAGAAAAGTGGGAAAATGTATTACAACACCTCACAACACCTTAGACATCATAGGTTTATATTGATTTACAAGCATTCAAGGCCTAATGTGAAAGTGTTGGCCACATTAAAACATTAAATTTAGGCAAAATAAAGCCAAAATCCATAGGAAAAGGCCCAATTGAGTGTGAAAAAGGATAATTTTTTCTATGTTACATCAGGAATTGAACTAAAACATTGTAATAAATTTATTCGAATTCCTTATTTTGTGATGTGTCATGCAAGTTATATGGAAAAGATGATAAAATGTCACAAATGAAGTTCAAATTCAAGGGAGTTGACCCTCCCTCAAAAATCCCATCAGCTTGGATCCTAGTAAGAAATACCAATATAGGCATATGGATATTGGGGAATTCAATGAACAGATCTTTGGGGATAAAAGTAAAGAACTTGCTTCAAAGATCAAACAAAATGGAATAGCTTAGGCAAGTACATTTTCATCTTCAATGATATGTCTAGAGTTAATTATGGGGTCCTGATAATATCATCACAAGGATTCCCAAGAGATAATTACCATAGATGAGAGGGTGTTGGAAAACTTATCTACCGATTTTATTTCTCGTACCTTTGAAATCCTCTCATTCTCTCACATGACTATCTCCAACAAGGAGTATGTAACTAGAGTTTTCGATAGCAACCCTAATGCAAGCATGTAGGTTTATAGATATTTGTGAATGAAGCACCCAGAAGGAAATCCAATATATTTACCCAAAAATTTGTATCGAAGTGACTTTAAGGATGAATTCAACGATCTATTTGCCCTTCTAATTAGGGTAATGGGAATTTCATCTACAACAATTTTTGAGAATTGGATTTTCTATTTCGTCAAGGAGATATTAAGATGGTTAACTAAGTTTGATTGGGCCAAAATGATTAGCAATAATTTGCATAATCAATTTTCTCTTCTGAAGAAGACTTCAACATTCTTTATGAATTCCTACATTATCTACTTCTTCATGGCCAATTTTAGATGTAGAGGTTTGAAATGTTTGTGTCTAGTAGGAACCAAACCTAACTAGCACAAGGTCTATGATTGTTACCCTCAGTTGTAGTCATAAAACATAAAGAGTCATTAGAAAAGAGTGAATGATGCTTTCACCATGTTCATTTTAACAACATTGGAAGGTGACTAGAGTAGAAGAATTTCTTGTTAATATATGAAATGCTTAAGAGGTTTGGGTATTGGATTATCCAATTCCCAAAGTTTACTTTTTTCAAAATTTGAGGCTTCTCAACTTCTTGATACAAATTGCCCAAGTACCCTAATGATAAAATTGTCATGCTAGAAATGACAAGGAAGTTGTGTATATATCACCATTTACTGCAAGGAAAGAATAGTCATGGAGTTCCTTATACTCTAAAATTTGGGAGAGGTATGTATGTGTGTCCTTTGACTCCAACTACTAAGAATTTTGATGTGGAGATACAAAAATTCAAGTTTAATTTTCATAGTGCAGAAGGGGTAACTTTGACCCTTATGATAAAATGAAGAAGCAAGTTGGGAAACAATATTTCCACAAATTGCATATTAAAGAATTTTGGGCCAATTGCATGAATTATTTGGAGGTTCGAAAGAGATCATTCATGAGGTTGATAGTGCACTATATTAGGACACTACATCATTATTTGGTTCCAGACCAAGTATACGAGGATGGTCAAGCCTTCGATGGAGAAGAATTTAATAAGGTGGCCGAGCAATCCATTCCACTTCGAAATTGGATTGAAGAAGAAGAGATTGATATAGATTTTATCACCCAACCCATTCTAAGGAACAATAAATAGTTGGAGGTCTAATGTTCAAATATTTTGGCTTAGGTAGTGGAGTTTATAGATGATGAAGTACAAGATGAGGTTTCCCCTAGTGAATAGGAATAAGTTGAGGAGAAAGTTGGACCCAGTGTAGGTCCCATAGGGAAAGAGACTAGAACCAAAGGAAAAGGAAAGAAGAGCACTAAAGAAAGAAAACCTACATATGGCTAAGTATCAAGTCTACAAGAGGAAGACTAGTGGAGAAGGAAGTAAGTCTCGACCTAAAAGGGCAAGGAGAGCTTAGAAAACAACATTAGAGCCCATGCCAAAAGAAAAGAATGATTCCTCTCCCCCATCACCTCCATAATCATCTGCATCTACATCTTCCCCACCTATTTTAATGTCCTCTACCACTTACACTCTTGATTCACCTCCATCAATTGACATTTTGGTGGATCTAAACACCTCCATTATCACTCCTTCCACTTCTCATGTTTCTAAGGAATCATCTCTACCTTGATCTTCTATCCCTTCTACCACATGAATAATGATCCTCAATTTAAAATGTATACCATATCTTCTACCATTCATTATAATTCCCCTCCCACTTCTCTCAACCTTCCTAATACTTAAATTATGTCTTATCTTTCAAACTTACCCGAGGAGGTAACTATTGTCACGAAGGATTGTGCCCAAATGCTAAGCTTGGAGGCTCAACAATCCTATATGGAAACATCTTCAATCCTATGGGATACTCATGATGAAGACGAATCTCCAGATTATGGGTTGGTTCCCCTTTAGATCTTCTAGAAACTAATGAATTTTGTTGGAAAAAGGAAGAAGGGTAGCTAATAAAAGGGAAAAGCTAATTCTAGGAGGTGATACACCAATGATTTGGAATGAAAAAGCTGAAGACTTTACTTATAACTTTGAATCAAAAGTTTCTAGCTATGATGTTCACAATTCATATTTTGCATAAAATCATAAGTGTTTCACATGATGGTTTCAATTTTTAGTTTTTCATTGAAGGTTAAATAAGTATACACAACAAGTTTTTATCAAAATTGGTTTTACACTACATATGAGCTGATTTAATATGACAAACATTCAAAATACATTGCTTAGATGATGAAGAAAACAAAGGATTCACATGAACCACAATGAAAATATGTAAGAACATACATCCACAATGCAAAATGAAATCTCCAAATAGGACCAATAACTCTTTTCTTTATTGATTTCAAAGAAAAACTTGTTGGTACATGAAAATAAACCGAGCTACAAAAATTTAAGTCTCTCTGCCATGTGCAAGAGAGAATAAAAATAAATAATTGAGGAAAAAGAATAAGCTTTCCCTCCTATAATACAAAATTAGTCTCAAAGTGGCAAGAGAGGTCAACTGTAGTCAACTGTACTCCAAAATATCCAACTCATGAGCAAAACAAAAAAACCTAGAAAAGGGGGGTCATAACAACTCCAATATGAGCTAATTTAGCTCCAAACTCCCCCTCTCATGCTATTTGACCAAAGCGAAGTCCAAAATTACCTCAATTGTACTTGAAGTCAAAGTATAAAACTCCAAATATCTCTCCCTACATGAGCCTGTACTTCAGTTCCACTCCTATTTTCGCATGATTTTGGGATAAGAATAAACTATTTGAACAAATATTAAAGACAATCAGTTATGATTTACTTTAATAAGTGTTATGTGATTGTTTATTTCTTGCATTACATGACAAATATTAAATTAATTTGTATAATATCACCTTTAATATTTGTTCACATACTTATTTTTGTCATAAATTCCTGCAAAAATATAAGGGGTAGATTTAATCCCTTGTTTTGTCTTATCTCTTTGTGACTCTTGTGGACTCCACACCTCTCACTAGGAAAATGTCAAGGCCTAAGTATTAATATTCAGGTACTTTATCAATGTTTAGTTTATTACACATATTTCCCCTAAAGGAATTAGAAAAAAGCTTTCATTTAGGGGAAATTATGGTGTCCGTAAATGTGCATGATATGGTCCTAAAAAGGTGACTTTTAAAAAGTTATTTTATACATGCCTATTATAAAATATTTTTTATCATCTAGGTATTGGAATAAATTACATATTTGAAAACTAGAATCAAAATACTAAATTTCATAATACAAAACTTTTTAAAGATTCAATATTTAAGTGCTTCAAATTTTTAGTGCAATTGTGACAAATTTTGGAAAATTAGAAAAAACACATCCACATTTTAAATATTTTTTGGACTCAACTTCTTGCATTTTCCATTTTCTAAACCCTAAATAATCCCTATTTTATACATTTAGTCACATATACAATTAATTATTTATGTTTTATGTTTTAGATTTTTTGTTTTAGAGTTCAAAGGTTTGGGTTTAAATATTTGAATTTATTATATAAACATGTTTCTTTTCTTGGTCAACCCTAATTTACCCTTTAACCCTAAATAAATCTTAATCTATACATTTAGTTACATATCAATTCAATTATTTATGTTTTATGTTAAGGGTTTATGGTTTCAACTTTAGGGTTTAGGTTTTAGTTTTAGGTCTCAGGATTAGGGTTTTGAGGTGTTGGTTTAGTGTTTAGGGTTTGAATTTTTAGGATTTATGGTTTAATTATTTAAAAATAAACTAGTTACTTTTTAAACTCAAGATGCAAATTCGCATAGAAATTCTTCATTTCAATTAAATTCAAATACATTTTAAGTTTATGAGAAATAGCTAGCATACATAACTACCAACCTTTTTTGTCATTTATCCATATCATCAATTCACTATTCATGACCTTGGTTTGAAGGCCACATGTTATTTTGGGATGATATTCACTCTTTGTTAGTCACAAGTGATAATGTTTATCCTTATTGTTAAGAGCTTTATAAAAACAAAGTGAATAATGTGATTAAAATACAAGCAAGTTAGCTTTAGATTACTTTTATAAAAATATTGTGTTTTTCATTGCGGCTCAATAATAAGGTCTTTGAATGAAGATGACCTTCAAAAATGTATTCCTTTAGATTTGAAAGTATTTTCTAACTCACCTTGAATGAAAGTGTAGGAAGTTTTCTTGCCACTCTCAATTGAAATTTCTCATGTTTCACATGTGGAAAACCTATTATGTGTTCACCCTAGCAATTATTAGAGACCCCTTCTGAGGTGAAGAGATCTTTAAAGTAGGATTGAAATTGTTTCACAATTTCCTCTTGGGAGGAGAGAATTTTCTCAACATCCCTGATTTGGTCAATCCGTTCCCTACTACTTTTCTCTTTTAGTAGGTTGAAAAAAAATTTGGAGCCTTTGTCCCCGACATTGAGCCAGTTTAGCTTTGCTCTAGTCCTTGGCCCATTTATTGGGTGAGCCTGAATCCTCTTGAGACTGGTTTTGGCTTTTGTGAGTTCAACCCCTATAGATTCATTGCAAGGGTCTTGTTGCATCTTGGCCTCTACCTGGGCTAGATATTCTTGTAGCCTATTCTCCTCCCTTCTCATGTCCAGGGCCTTCCTTTTTCCAATCATTTGGAAGAGTTTTCTCCAGCCTTCCACATTGGTGTTCCATCTTTCAATAGCAGAGGCATCTTTGAGCAGCCATTTATTAATTTCTCTGAGGGAGGCAACAACGTCCCTACACTCACTATCTTTAAGAAGGTAAGTGTTAAGCAAGAAGGCCTCCTTTTTGTTTGTCCTTGGGTGAACACCCTGATTGCAGGCAAAGGTAGCCACAATAGGGTGATGATCATATAGCGTATAAGGGTGAACAAAAATTTTTACTCCCTTTGCATCTGGTATGCACTTGAAAACGTTTTTGTTAGCATACAACCTGTCCAACCTACAATAAATTATATTTCCTCCTTTTGGGCATTACACTAGGTAAACCAAATGCCTTTGCAATCTTTTTTCCCCAATTCCATTGGGTCTGCCAGCTGAAGCTTAGATTATAGCTAGCGTACATAACTACCAACTTTTTTTGTCATTTATCCATATCACCAATTCACTACTCATGACCTTGGTTCAAAGGCCACATGTTATTTTGGGATGATATTCACTCATTTTCAGTCACAAGTGAGAATGTTTATCCTTATTGTTAAGAGCTTTATAAAAACAAAGTGAATAATGTGATTAAAATCCAAGCAAGTTAGCTTTAGATTACTTTTATAAAAATATTGTGTTTTTCATTGCGGCTCAATAATAATGTCTTTGAATGAAGATGACCTTCAAAAAATGTATTCATGACCTCCATAAAAAATAAAATAAAAAAATGTATTCCTTTAGATTTGAAAGTATTTTCTAACTCACCTTGAATGAAAGTGTAGGAAGTTTTCTTGCCACTCTCCATTGAAATTTCTCATGTTTCACATGTGGAAAACCTATTATGTGTTCACTAGTCTGCCTTTATGGATTTTTTCTAAAATGTATTTATGCAAGCAATTTGCATCCACTAGTCTGCCTTTATTTTCCTGAAGATGGTTATTACTTAGCAGTTAATAGACTAATAAAAGTTCAATAACACTCACAAAACATGAAATGTATAAATACATTTCATGTAATTATATACATATAATTGAATTTTAGTTTTAAAAGACAATAAGAAGAATACATCCCTATACATCAATCAAATCTTTTTGAAAATTATATTAAATAACCTGTAAAATAAATTTTGATTGATAAAATATATATATATATATATATATATATATATATATATATGAACAGAAATAAAATATAAGAATGCTATTAACACCCATTTACTACCTTTTTAATATAAACAAATAAAATTACCATTATTTGACAATTAAACCGTTTCATACAATCATAATCAGAAGGCGATGGCCTAACACTTCGTTGACAAATGAATCTCTAGTTGAATATATAAATATATCAATTAGACCGGAATCTGCCCTGAACATGGTTATTGGGCTTCAGAGTAACTTAATTCTCCCGCTGAAAGGGAGATAATGAGAAAACTTATTTGTACAATGTGCTTTATTTGTTTGGATCGAAAAATTACTAGATGCCTACGAAGCTATTTAGCCCATTTTGTCAGTTTAAGCACAGATTCAAATCTATAACATCAATTTCAAATACTGGATCTTAATCAATTATATATTTAATGCTTCACCATCCTCTCCATATTTAGCTTTGAATTTTTATGAGTGTTTCTGCTCGCTGGTGTTATGTTATTCACCATCCACTCCAACAACCAAATTTCAAAAATACTTTCCTATCCTTTCAAATTTGTATTAATAACAAATGACAGGTCGGTCGAATTAAAGTAAAACTAAGTTGTGGGTATACCTAGATATCTATTAACAAGAAGAAAAGTGATAAGTTTGTGTGCCAAAAGTTGTACCAACATTATATTTGGACTTCTTCAATGCAGTGAACTATCTTTATTTGTTTAATTTAATGTGTTTAAAATGATTCTCATTATGAATACAAATACATGCAGCTTTCTTCTCATGGGAATGAAAAGAAATGTTACTAATATGATATGATAATCTAACATTTTCTAAAAATTCATGTTCATACTTGCGCACACTAACACACAAATCTAAAAATAAATGATAACGCTTGTAAAACACTTGATTTTTTTATGAGTAAGAATAAATTTTCAATAAATAAACTTTGAAGCTCACCATTCATAGTGTATAATTTAAATTAGTATTCAAAGTTTAAAATCTAAAGATATATCCCATCTTTTTCTTTCATATAATGTATACATTGAGAATAAGTTCTCTTAGGCTCAATGTGTTTAAAATGATTCTCATTATGAATACAAATAAATGCAACTTTCTTCTCATTGGAATGAGAAGAAATGTTACTAATATGATATGATAATCTAACATTTTCTAAAAATTCATGTTCATACTTGCGCACACTAACACACAAAACTAAAAATAAATGATAACACTTGCAAAACACTTTATTTTTTTATGAATAGGAATAAATTTTCAATAAATAAACTTTTGAAGCTCACCATTCATAGTGTATAATTTAAATTAGTATTGAAAGTTTGAAATCTAAAGATATAATCTTTTAACTACCCCATCTTTTTCTTGCTTATAATATATACATTGAGAATAAGTTCTCTTAGGCTCAATTTTGTATTGGAAGTGTTCAATGCAAGGATTGAAATCCACAAAATAATTTATAGAAGCATGTAGCAATGAATGAAACCATGTGAATGCATGCCACTAAAGTTTTCTGGAAATAGTGGCATTCATGAAAATATGTGAACCACAAAGTTTGGAAGGACCATAAATAAAAAAATGGATCATCTCTATTGTTGTATATTATAAGAAAATGTGCTATAATTTCCCATGGTGTTCAGGGTAAGTAAAGATGACATACTCAAACAAATTATGTAATATCTCAATAGTATAAGCTTTGATTTTGAATTCATTACTCATAATCATTGTTACAACAATGTAAATGGTTCGATCTATCCATGTTGTAGTTGAAATAATTTGAAATAATGTTCAAATGAGAAGTAAACATGTTCATTTATATAATTAGACTTTGCACAAAATATATGATCAAGATAATATGAATATGAAGTTATAGAAGGCTAACTATTCTAACATGTAGGAATGATGACATCATAAGGCTCAACAAAATAATGAGTAGCTAAATAGTGTGTAATCTCATCATCATCACGCTGATGAAAATCATGATTAAGTTAGTCATAAAAAATGTATGATCGAGATAAACACACAAAAAAAAGCAAAATGAATGTGTTCAAAGAAAAGGAAAATAATTAATAAATTATATAGATGAAAAAAAACATATACAATGAAACATCTCCATACATAATACATCTCTATCCATAAGATGAAAAGACATAAAATCATGAAGAATGGAAGAACACATGCATCAAACTTTGAGAGGATATAAAATTTGTGAGATATGCATTGATAGAGGTAGCAAAATTAAAGATATATACTTGAATCCATGATAAATGACCTCAAAATAATGGTCAAAGCACACAATAGTAAAATAGTAAGGATCAAAACCTATATGTAGATGATGAAGAATAAAAATATAACAGTGAAAAGAAAAGATGGAGTCAGTGAGAAACGATCCAATTAAATATTATCAACTCAAACACATTTCACACAGTGTAATCTACTTATGCAAGAAATATGTAAAAGTAACACTTTCAATGTGGAAATACAACAATACACTCTATTGTCAAGGCTTGTAATATGTGCAAATCTTTCATCAAATTCTTTTATTCTTCTTTTGAATCCCTTTCACCTCCTCTCTTCAATCCTTTTTTATTCTTCGTTGACAAATGGATAGCTAGATAAGTATATAAATATGTCAATTGGACCGAAACCTGCGCTGAAGATGGTTATTGGGCTTCAGAGAAACATAATTGCTGCTAGTGAAAGCGAGATAATGAGAAACTTATTTGTACAACATGGATTATTTCTGTGAATGACCAATTCTAGATGCCCAAAACGTTTTCTTGCCCATTCTGTCAATTCAAGTACAAATTCAACAATATAGCATGGAATTCAAAGGCTTGTGTTTGATCTTTAAACACCCGGCAATGAATTGTATATTAAATAGCTTTGTCCGCTTTCAGCTTTGAGTTTTACCATTGTTTGTACTCGCTAGTTTTGAAATATTCACCGTCCACTCCAACAACCACATTTCAAAGAATTTTCTCATCCTTCCAAAATCAAACGAGAGACCAAACTAAATTAAATGTAAGCCCCTATATTCTACAAAATCAATATAAATATTGATATGTTTTTAAATTATATATGAAGAGATAAAACCATTACATCAGAATATTTAGGTTTATTTACTGATAAGTGCAATTAAATCCAACGTATTATTATTTACAAATTTGTTTAGATATTATAATTTTATTTGATTAATTTTAATGTGTAATTTTTTTCCTTTGTAAATTCTATGCTTCAATATAATAGAGATTTATAGAATAATTATAAATATGATTATGAGCATATAAATATTTAAATTTATGTGATATGAGTGTAGTATATCCATTCCGTTAGAGGAAAAATGATAAAATTTTGCATCAAAAGTATTTTGATATAACACATGGCCTTCTCTAAGGTAGTGAATTCCCTTCATCTGTCTAATTTCAATTGATCATGTGATAGATTCTACTTATGAGTCAAAATAGATGCATCCTTGTTCACATGGAAAACAAGAAGTGTTAATAACATGAGATAAGCTAGTGTTTTCCAATAAACCAAGCTCATATTTGTACACACTAATTCATAAATATAAAAATAAAAATGATAAGGCTTCCAAAACACTTATCTTTTCATGAGTGCAGAAGAAAGCCATTCTTCCATCCAAGCTCCTAGGTGAAAAACTCTAGGGCCCTAATTGGGGAATCCTCTTTCCCTAAATGCATGTTTTTGGTGGTTCAATATGTCGTAATCATTTCATTTGTCTTGTGTTTTTTTTTTGGGCATGATGCAAGGTGTCAATAAATTTAGGTCTCTTCCATGTTGACTCGAAAGGATTTTTCTTTGTTTTCACTCTCTTTGTGTCATTCTTCCAGTTCTATGTGTATTTGGGGAATGATGACAGTTCCATGCTCTATGAAAATATTGTAGCACAAACATACTAACCCCAAATACATAGATCCCTTATGTATTTGTAGGGAAAACCCTTCCATATTATTTAATGGCGTAGCTTTATCTCAAAAACATATGACTTGGCATAGGGTATTTTGAGGAAAGCTCTCATGTCTTAGGAAATTTTTTTGGCTACTTTAAAGAAATTGCTCACACTGATGGTGTAGCAATTGCTTTAAAGTGGGGGAATACATTGATGACATCTTTTAGAAAAATTTCATGGTGTGGTTTTTCCTTTTTCTTGTGATGTTTCCTCTTCTTGGTGGTGTCATTGGGTTTGATGTCATCCAAGAGTGTACAATCTACCATCATGGCATGATGTGAATGAGGCATCCCATGAGTGACAATCTGACACCTTGACTTGTCTTCTCTTGGAGATATTAGTCACAATGCTCCCTAAGAAGAAGACCTTTACATGAATAAAGAAAAATCCCATTTAACAAAATTTTACATTACAAAATCATTTACAAAAAGCATTACATTGTGGTGCCTTATTGAAGTTGTTAGGAGGATAACTTCAATATGGTATGAGAGGCCAATATGATTCTCTCATTTGCCACTTCATTGGGACAACTCACCTAGTGGATAGACTAAGGTTCCACTACCCCAGAGTGAGTAGCACACGTTATGGACAAACAACCTAGATGTGTTCCACATTGTATTGGACCGTCAAATCTTGATCCTTTTTTTTGGACAATCAACCCTGTTTCACATCACATTGGAACGATTGTGCTTGATCCTTAGTTTTTCTTTACTTTTATTGGCCTTTGATAGGGTATGGTTAATTTATCTTTTTTATTGTTGCATACTTAATAATCTTGAATGTCTACTTTAGTGATAGTTTGACATGGCTTCATCCTCTCACTAAAGTGGTGGCAAAATGTAGTGTTGAAAAAAGTAACCCTTTTTCACACTTAGTTTGGATAATTGACATAAATTTGAATTAACTATGTCTTGGAGTGGTGTTGTAATGTTTTTTACACATTCACATCATTCTAGGACCCTTACTTGACTCAAAATGTACCTTAGTGTTTCATTTGCAAGAGTATTGTAAAATGTTGTAACACACTTTCACACTTTTCTAGGGTTTATTTAATGAATTAAGCCTAATGGGCCCCTTTTAATGAAATGTACTTAATGTGTACCTTATTTAAGTTTTGTAAAGTGTTGTAACACACTTTCACATTTATCTAGGGTCATCTTAATTAATTTTGGTTAATTGGAGTTAATTATCCCCTTTTAATTCAAAATCTAAGCCTTATTTATGACACCTTTCGAAGACCTATCCCGACACCCACAATTCAAATTATATAACAATTAATTGGTCAAATTTAGGTCTTGGAAAATGGTGCTAGGACTCATTCACCCTAGGTGGCGAATAGGTCCTCCGTCTATAGGACCCCCCTTTATCCGTTGATTCTAAATAGGTTTTTAGTGTTCTTTCCATCCCTTGGGATTAAGTCCTAGAAAATTGAGCCAAGCCTCATTCACCCTAGGTGGCGAATGGGTCCTCCCTTAATGAGAACCCCCTTTTTGAATTTCATTATGGTGATAATTTAAGGATGTTTATCTCTAGATCTGGTGTCGACTTTGATTGTTTGAATTTTGGGGTTAATCTCTTAATTTAGTATAAATAAGGGGTTAATTCACCTTGTTTCTCCTAGAAACTTCTAACAAGATCTAGCAAGCTTATGATACATCCTAATACTTTACAAGAGAACTATAGATAAATTCAAGAGAAATTTCAAAGGCATTTCAAGGCAGATTATTAGGGTTTATTGCAGCAATTCAAAGTCATTCCATCATGCCAAGGGTTTGATGCATTCATGCATATTGTTGAGCTAAGATTGTGAGTGTAGCATTGAATATCTATTGCAAGCATTGTTCATATCATATTCAAGGATCAATATATACATTATTCATGGTTACTACATTTTAGATTGTATAATTGCATTACAAGACAACATCCAAGGTATCTACATTGCATCATTTCATATTTCATGCTTCAATTTCCTTATTTCATCAATTGTTTTAATTACCTACAAGGGGTTTGACTTAGGAAAAACCCTATTCACTAACAATAAACAATTTTTTCTTCCCTTGAATATGTGTTTACAGATTTATAGGTTGAAGATCAAGTGGAGAGAAAGTTTAGAACAAAATTATCAAATTTGTCAAGTTGCAAAGTTGTCATTCAAAGTGCAAGAATGAAGAATTGAAGCTACAAAATTAAGTATAGTTTTTTGTGAGCTGACAACCAGTAACATGAAGGTGCAGACATCAAGGAGAATAATCTAGATCTTAGCTTCAGAAACCCTAATAGGGACCCATTCTCCACTAAAGGCGAATGAGTCCTTTGTGCCCTAAAGATAGGCTTCTTGCAACAATATACACACCTCTTTGAGCTCTAAAAACTTCCCTCATAGTTTCTATAATAGTTAGGTATAATTTTTTATTGTTATTTGCATGTTTTAGCCCTCATAATTGAGTGTTTTAATAGGAGAAATACTTAGTGTTTTATCACCTTGTTTATTCATGGTGGTAAACCCTACCTTTTTCTGTTAAATACCATGATGGGTACATTAATGATGGGTTTATCTATGACAAATGCCCTTTTTCCAATTGGGGCTCTTCTAGCATAAGGGATTAATGTAGTCTAGTTTTGGGGAGGGTAATGCCTCTATGAGGTGGATTTTATTTTATCCAAATTCTAGTATTGAAGTGGCCTTGAGGAAGGATTTTTCCAAGCCTTTTTTCAAAATTGGTGCTTGAGGTTCCTTTTTCTTAACCTTTATCAAGTGGTTTTTCCTTGCCATATGTGGCTCCTACCATTGATTTGGTGCCTGGTGATACTTCCACACATTTCTCATTGAGTATTCCTAACGCCATAGTTGAAAAATCCTTTACATACATGGGGAATGCCCTCATAGGGATATTTTCATGATTTTTTCTAAATATTGATGTTGTTTGTAGCTAGGATTTGAAAATATGGTGTATTTATGGTCAATTTTGAGTGTCAGTAATGTCTAATGGTTTCTTTATTTTCTCCTTCCAATCCCTTGAGCAAAGCA
Organism: Sequoiadendron giganteum; assembly: GCA_007115665.2. NCBI lineage: Eukaryota > Viridiplantae > Streptophyta > Pinopsida > Cupressales > Cupressaceae > Sequoiadendron > Sequoiadendron giganteum. The sequence goes on from CM021110.1 coordinate 345,924,521, forward strand.
AGTGTATCTTGAAAGGAGAGCCTTGGGTCTTTGGTAAATATAGCGTCTACTAAAAAAACTGGAAAACTTGATTTGGTGCTTCCAAGGAAAATTATAACTAGGTCTCTATTTGGGTGAGGCTCCCAATAATCCCTTTGGAATATTGGAATGACAAGATCATAAGAGCTATCGATAATTCTCTTAATTGTTTTTTAGCTATTGATAAGGTCACAAAATCCATGAAAAGCTTGGTTATTTCTAAATTTTGTATTTGTGTTGATAATGATAAGTTATTACCAAATACTTTGAAGTTACACTCCATTCTAGATGTCTAGGATTAAAAAATATATTATGGGTAATCTTCGATGGTTTTCTTTCCTTTCAATAGAGCTACGTATTTTTCCCATTTGTTCCAACATATGAAGGATAAGATCCATATTCAATGCAAAAAGATATTTCCTTCTTCCAATCATATGAGATCATAGGCTAGTTTTAAGGTAAATGATTTGGGCTCTATAGTTGCAAAACTTATAGAAAAAATTAAAACTAAGGGGTATTCCCTAATGAACAAGAAAAAACCTATTGTTGTGTATCCTTTGCTTCTTGATTCATCTTTAAATTGTAGAAAGGATTTGGACCTAACTATTATGGATCCCATTGGGGACTTGAGGGGATCCCCCTCTAAGAATACAAGGGTCAAATTATAAAGCTATGTCACACTTTATAAAGAAAATGACCAACATTGATCCAAATTTTAAACTTGAATTACTAAAAAGTGGCATATATGTTTTGAATTTTGAAATGATGTAAACTAGTAAAATGTGTATTTTTTAGTATATTTTATGTTTGATTTTATTTTTAAATTATTTTAAACTAGTTTTTAATAAATTAAAACTATCATTTAGTCGCTAATAAAATGCTAAAAAATGAAATTACATGAGATATAGAACTTTTTATAGTAATTTTTTTTTTTTTCTTTCAAATTTTGTGTGTATTTATAACTTGAATCTTTAGTACATGGATTTTTTTTTCAAATTTTCATAAATATTAAAAAATTTGTGTATCAAATAATAGTTGTTTCCATTCAATGTCAACTTTTATATCAAATATTTATCTAAAATAGAAAATAATTGTACCATCCTGATATATATTTGTTTATCTAGTGCATCATATTTTTTTCAATTTGTTAATAAGTTTTAGTAATTTTCCTTGGCATGGGAATCAACCTAATATTTTGTGTTGATAACCTAATTTTATTAAAAAATAAAAAAATAAAATATAAATAATAATTGAACAATTAAAATAAATATATTTTTGAAAACTACACTTATGTATCTACAAAAGGGTATTTTTTATATTTAAAAAAAAAATGTTATTTACATGAGTAGGAGTTATTGCAACTCCAAAAAATTTAAATAATTTTATTTATTTCTTAAATTGGCCTCAAAGTGGTGCTCCATATATTTTTTTGCCAACAATTTTAGTTGAGAAATTTGTGGAAGTGTCTAACTTAGCTAGAATGAATCTTACTAGATCATATCTTTGACCAAAATTGTTTTTAGTTAGAAATACTTAAATTCAGTTGTATTGATAAGTTGGTTGAAAGTGTGATAATATACTTCTCCTTTGGTTTAGATTGGTTGTTAGGTCCCAATTTTATTCAAATCAATTTAGAGAGGTTTGGTTTCAAACCTCCTTGTTTGCATGTTTGATTTCTATTTTCATTGCTATGGTTTTGTTTTTGGTTAGTTGGGACCTTAAGACCGACTTCTTTGTGGTTCCTTGATTCATGTTGTTGTAGCTATAAGATGGTGAAATGGTATCTAAGCCAAATACCTAAACTAAATCACTCATTCTACCATAAACATTGAGGGAAAAAAATATAGTGAAGAGACATAATTTGGAAACTATCCTCAAGGGAGAGCTAAATAGGAAGGTGAGGTTTTTGGTCCCATTTATGTTTGATAATGGGATGTGATGGTTGATTGGAAGATGTAAATAAATAGGTGAATTAAGACTAAATTGATAGAATATAATATAATATGGACAATACATAATAGAAAAAGAAAGAAATAGGAAGCATATCTATAAATTGAAAATAGAGAATTACTTGGCACTAAAATTTGAGGCTAAATTGGAAAGACAAGGGCACTAGGTGCCTTAGTTCAAAAGTGATAAATTTTATGGTTTGAAACTTGGTATAGGTACATGTTGATGGTGAAAATGACACAAACAACGCTAAACATATTATTTCTACTCTATTTCTTCTGAAAAAGAAAGACAACATATAGTAGCCTAACTACCAAGGTCCCGGTAGTTGGTTCTCAACTATCTGGTGTCACTCAATTGGTCCATGCAATTGTAATGTTCAAGGGACCTTTGTTGGTAATAAGGAATGTAAGAAACATGGATTCATCAATCTATACTTCACAACAGGGGGGTTTAAATAAACATAAAAAGATAGATCAGGGCATACATCAGTGAAACATGAATAAAAATTATCTAATATCCAGACATATACTTTCAACAACGAATGTTCCTTCAATAGATCAAGAAAACCATAACATGATGCAATTTACTGAAAAATCCATACTATTTCATGCATCTATGGTGCTTAGTTTAACCATCACAATCACACATCATAATACTTTATAAGATTCAAAAAAAAAGAACTAACTCTCATTCGTTGCTAAAATCATAGATCAACAGACATTCAACAATTCAATTCATAGATAATTTAATGAAACAACCTTTGAAATATGGTTCCTTCTATTGATTCTCATCAAATAAGAAACATTAATTCTTTAGAAAACTCACTAGCATACAAACAGATTATGATTCATTAACCTCATCCAGTAAAATTCAATTCCAACATAATACTGTGTAAAAGCTCATAATTGTATTCAACTGTAACTAATAATAACAAAGTATCTTTGCAAAGCTATGAAATTCCTAACTCCTACTATCATGTGGCCAATTCTATTCTCATTAGCCTACCTTTACAATATGGTACCCCAAAAGTATATATAGACGTACAAAGCATAAAATCCTCTCAATAAAAACTAAGATCCACAATTTTAGGAACTACAACTTTCTTGGAAACTCAGATCGGTTGATCTCCAGTTCCAACGTTTATCCTGTAAAACAAGAGAGAATAAAAGAAAATGGGAAAATCCATGCGCCCAAAAAGATTGCCACTCATCCTTGCGTAGTTTGATCCAAAGTATATTCATCATAACTGGAGAAAACCTATTGAAGAACATCTATAATTGGCCCATCAATCCAGTTTTCCTCAAATTTGATTCTCTTTAACTCTGCAGTAGAAAACTCTTTCATGTCCCTCAATTTTATCAATTCCCTTCTTGCAGCCTTTACTTCTTCCATGATATCCATCAATCTATCTAATAGTAGCTCTTCTCCATCATCTTCCTTTTGCATAACCTCTTGAAATCTACTATCCCATTTCTCTTTTAATTGACTTAGAGGCAGACCCTCCTTAACCGATATATCAACCTTAACTAGAATAGCTACAACAAATACTAGTTCATCAAGTTGTTCATTCAAATCCTTACTAGCATCTTGAACTTCATTCCTATGCTTATATATCAAATTAGATCTAAGGCGAATTATACTAGAGGCCTTTTCCAATAAATATCCATTTTCTTCCTCAAGGATTGATTGCTCAAGAAGAGTGGACCTTGGCAATTTATTGATATCTTTTATCTTCTAGATATATCCCCTATAATCTTCCTCTTGTTGTTCCAATTTTTCATTATGGTGCTTCATTTCCTCTATTAACTCTAATTCTTCCTCATGGATCTTAAAAATGCTTCCTAGCAATTCACCTACCTCCTTGTTAAGCTTATACGTCCATCTATCCATCATACCAACCTTATTGTTTACTTGCATCAGATCATCCACCTCTATTTTGCTAAGAAAAACCGGTGTTTCTAAGGCAACAATTTTTTGTGATCTAGGAGCAGAAAAATCGTTCAAAAAGGTGTGTACTTGATCCAATTGAGCTTTGAGCTCATCCTTTCTCTACCTATCCTTTATCATCCTTGACTTGGTGGATGATGCAACAACATCAATCAGGTTCATTTGTGTTTTCTTGTAGGCCTTCCCAAATTGGCAGTGCGTAATAGGTAATTAGTGACTTGCATATCTCCCATATCTTTATCCACTATTGGTATTTCACATTTTGGAATAATTTCACCTACCTTAGTTAGCCTTGTGGAATGAAGAATCTAAGCCTTCTTCTTGAGTCTCTCTTTTTCAATTTGTTTCATCATGTCATCCCAATTAAGAGGTTGTGGGGGAGCTATTAATTTATTTTGAAGATCAAGCTTGAACCAAGTAGGAGCACTCAGATTAGTAGCCATTACAGTAGAAGAGGAGGCAACAGTTGTAGAGGATAATGGTTGTAGTATATTAACCCTAGGTTGAGAATCAACCTCTTGTACATTTTGTTGTTCTTCCTCTACATTCTATTTCGCAAGATTTTCAGATTCTTCCTTATCTTTTTTCTCTTGTATCCTCTTATCCTCTTGTTCCCTTTTCAATCTATCTTCCTCCAATCTCTTCTCCTCAAGTAGTTTATTTCTTTCTTCTTCCAAAAAATTAAGTCTATATGAAGCCTCCTTCTCCTTTTGTTGATGCTTAGCCAGATCTGCAACATCTTTTTCCTTTTGTAGGCACTTTGCTTCCTCCCTTTTCTTTTAGGCCTCTTCAATTATTTTGAATTTGGCCTCAAGAGCCTCTCTTTCTCTTCTTTGTTTGGCCTTTTCCTCCTCTAGCTCATGTATCTTCTGCACCATCTCCTGCTTATTATTTTCATTTTTTGTCTTGAGCTCATGTTCCCTTTGCTGCTATTGCTTGATTACTTCATCAGCTCTCTGCTTGGCATCCAACTATTGTTGTTGAAGCACTACATCAGCTTGTGCCTATTTCTATTTTCTTTTCTATAGCTTCAACATTTTCCTTCGCATCTGAAGCTTTCTTTACTTCTTCAAACAATGCCCACTAGTCTTCCTCTGTTAACACACGCTCAATTTTCTGTAGAGGCATCTCTTCTTGTGTATCATTTTCTGATAAAGTCTCATCATAATCTATTTCAATATCATGAACCTCCATTTCTACTTCCTTTCCCTTCAAGGTTTCAACTATATCATGGAGAGTCCCCTTTGGAATCTCTCCACCTTGTTTCTTTGTAGGAGGGACTTGAGCAGATGATTCACCCATCACTGATGTTGAAGCCACAGGTCCTATTGGGACATCCTCCTCATGTGTCTCAAGCAAATCTTGGGTCAGAGCTTCAACCTCAAATTCCTCAACATCAAGAGGGAATAATTCCAAGGGTTCCTTGGGAGGAATTTTCCTCTTGGTTATTTTATACTCTTTCCCTTTTTTAGAAGTCGGAGCCCCAAGAGCTTTGGCTCTGAGAACAACCCATTAGATACTCCTATCCAGGACTGATCTTCCTATCTATTTGATGCCAATTTTCTCCTCAACATCCTAATCCACTGGGTCCAAACTCTTACTACCTATGTTCAGTGCCTCATATGAAGGATCCAACACTACCCCATCCTCTGTTAGTGTATCACGAACATCAACCTTCACCCCAAATTCCACCATAACTGGGATATACAACCTTTCATAATTTCTCTTCCTGAGGTCATATTCATCTTGGAGATCACTCCAGAAGTCCTCCAGCAGGTTGAAACATCTATCAAAGACTGAAGCAAGAAAATAATTCATCTTTTTCTTCAAATCAAAGTGCTTCTGAGCAGTATATAGGCCCAATTTCATATGTATCAACTCACTACAAACCACCTTAGCCCCCCTAAGGTGTGGGAAATTGTACTCACTAAATTGTATGGGGAACTTATGACAACCTGGTTTAGGTTTTATTCCAAACTTGGCATTGACCCCCAAATCTTGGTAAACAAACTCCATTAAAACTATTATGTTGTTGCAACACATGGGGAGCAAGTGTGGATGACCCTCAAACCCAACCAGCCTAAAATAAGTAAATTTGGGGTACTGGATATACCAACACCCCAATTCTTTAATGAATTCCATGGCCTCCTAGCTTAGTCTATACCCGGTATCTCCATTAAGCTGGTTAATAACCACATACAAAAATGCATCATTAACTCTTCTAAAATGTAATCAGAAATCTACAAGGATAGCTGGTCATAATGGTTCCAAACTTTTTTTATCCCATCAGCTTCTCCCAATAATCCTACTTTGTTTAATCCTAGAAAGATGCCTCCCCTTGTTGCTTCATAGAGAACATAAGAGTTCATAAAGAATCTCGTATTTTCCCTTACTCTGATCAGTTGATTATGTATTCTATCTGAGACAATCATAGGCTAATCAAACTATTGCCTACCATCCAAGATTGTTTGAATGAATGGAAACATACATTCCTTAAAATGAAAGGAATCCCTCTTTCCAAATACTGTAGACAACATCATTATAATATTTGCTACCACTTTGTAGAATTTTTCCCTTTTTAGCTGATCCGAGAGCTTTGTTAGGGACTTCTTCTTCGTTCTTAACCATTTTTTGTTTAAGTGAACCTTATTGGTCTCCTTGTGATTTTTATACATCTCTAAAGCTTTTGCCTCATTAAGTTGTGCAATATTCTTTGGATTAGGGACACTGAACATAAATTGAAACATTTGAGGAGCCAAGTCTATGATCACATTATCTTGTAGATCTACACATTGTCTGGTGGTTGAATTGTAAGCTCTAGCTAATTTCATTATTAGTTCAGGGCTTTGAATTGATAGAGGAAACATAGTGATGTGAGCCAAACCAGACTCATCTGTCCATTTAGTTCTCCTTGTCACCTCCTCAACAAATGTCTTTGAGTATAACTCCTCATAATTGAATGGACCTAGATTTATGCTAGTTATATCAGCCGAATCATATTCCACCTTGCTAATAGTGACAACAAGACCCCTATGTTTATACCAAAACGTATAAGGGAGTTGTTCTGGTTTAACCTTATTAGGCTTAGTTGCTACCTTTGAAGCCTCTACAGGTTGAATCCTCTGAGAAGTCTCTCCTTATGCTCCTTAAATCCTTTACCTTCCTTCAATAAAACCTTAAATTAGATCTATAAAAATTATAACAAAAACATGATTAGAGATCCTACCCTTCCATACATACCAAAGAATGAACCAAGCAGAAAACATCCTAAAAATTATCTCTTAAAAACACTGTCAAGATCAGGACCGGAATAGGCATTGAGATTGTAATAATAATATGGTGGGACCAGGGTTGGCTTTTGGATGGTAACCGCAATCAAAATCAGAATGAAAACTGATTTGGTTCCATGAATAATTTTCAATTTTATGTTTGGTTCTGGTTCCGGTTCCAGCTGAGTTATCAATATTTTGAAAGCCTATTTCTTACTACAAGCGGAGTTGGAGTTAGGATGAACACAATAATCGATACTTATTTCAAAATAAGGTTCAAGATCAAAATTGATTCTGATCCCGATTCCACTCAACATAATCATGAGGTCACATGTAATTTTAACAGGATGACGAATAACATCATAATCTAAAGACAAGGTCATATCAAAATGAAGGGGCTTAAAAATAATCTATACGAGATAATCCCCATATGACCGAGAGAAACTTTAATAATTAGGGCATCAAGTTCAATTTAAATAGAAACTTGCCAAAAACCCTAATTTACAAACCCTCTACTACAAACAATTAGGGCACAAATTTAACCCCGTTCAAACTAATCAGATTGACTTGTAACAAAACTTCTAAAAAAAACCATAAATCAAAAAAATCTACAAACGAAAAGCAGCAACCAATTACGCCACTAAAAACCTAGGGCATCATGGTACGGTCACGATTAAAACATGAAAATAACCGTGACAAAACAAAAAAGTGAGAAACAAAAATAAAAGAAAGGAAAAACAAAATCGAGAAAATAGAACAAAAGAGAAGAAAAACAGAGAACACGAACTCACAAGAAAACCGAGAGTCACGAATTCATGAGAAATCGACGACTGAAAAAAATGACACATGAAACAAACGAAAGAGAAGAACAAAAACCCTACCTCCAAATGCAAATCAAAAAGGTTAACCCTCTGATGTGATTCCACACGTAATTATCTCCCTTTCGATCGAATCACATGCCTAAATGCTCCATTGCAGCTCTGGTTCACCTCCTAATGTTTTAAACAATATGGATACATTAATTAATCCTTAACTAAGGTTAAAACTGCAGCTTCATACGTGCATGTCACCTATAATCAATGCCAGAAATGTGGCAGATTGGAGTCAGAACTATAGAGGGAACTGGCACATTACTATTGTACGGCTTCGGTAAAGTCAAACAAAAAAATGATTGGAGCGGGGTTGGAATGGGAATCGATTTAGAAACTTTGTCCAATTTTGAATCCGGTTCCCATTCCATCTCTGGTTCCACCAACAGAGAAGAAAGTGAAACAAAAGACAAAATAAAAGCACAAAACCGAGACGAGAAAATCCAACACAAAATCCTAAGTCTAAACAAATAGACCAAAAGGTGGAGGCAAAGGCAGAATGAAATTTTATTTCGAAACCATGAATAAATTCAGACTTAACTTCCACTCCAGCCCTAGCTCGAACAAAGATAAAACTTAAAGACCACAAAAAGACCATCAGGACCAGGATCGGAATGAAATCTTTGAAACAATTTTCAAAACCCAATTTAATTCTGGTTCTGGTTCTGACAGAACAAACAAAAGAAAAACAAAGTGTTGTAAAAGAATAACTTCAAACTTTGTTTGAAAAATTACTAAGGACAAAAAAAACAAAGGGGGACCCATTTTGACCAAGGAAAAAGATGGGGTGGTTATGCAAGACATAACAGTACAATAGTTGGGTATGTGCAGGATCATCATGGAAAAAACAGGCCCTTAAGTGGCGATGAAAATTCAAAACATCAGACTTAGGAAAACTGGCATAAAAATTAATTAAATTTATCTATATTATTTCAAAAATATATAAGAATAGAATCTATAGAAAATTGAATGTAGTTTCTAAACTACTAGGTTTATTTAAAAATATAAAAAACCTATTTGGTGAAAATTTGAAATTTCAATGCAGTGGTATTTAAATATCAAGGAAACAATAAGAAGTAGGTGTTTGTCTTACCACCCTGACCACAGTAAAATGATAATATTTTTTTATAATATTTTAGATATAACTAGAGGAATCATGTCCCGATATGATGCATATTGTTTTGTAACTTTTTTCCAAGTAAATAATTAATTATGAATTTTTTATTATAAATTTTAAAAAATATAAAAACTTGTATGTTTGACCACCTTAACTTGGTCAAAAATTCATGAAATTCAATTTTTTTTAATCCTATAGTATGCAAGGCATAGAATGTGATGCATGTTTCAGATTCAAAAATGTGATACTATTTGAAAGCTATAGATGTTTTTCAATCCACCTATCAATGAGGACTTTAGTTATAATTCAAATAGAAAATGAATAATAATTATTTATTAAATTTGAAGTAAAGCATAATTTATATTGGTGGAAAGCTGAGAATCTTCTTTAAAAACCCTTTTCGTTTCATCAATTTTGGGTAAAAAAAATTCATCAACCACATGGGCCATCATATCACTTACATATCACCACTTTTTGGCCCATCATGATCCCGCACATACCCAGTTTCTATAGGTCTTTGACTTTGAAAAATTAGATTTGATGTCTGATAGTGTGCGAATAATCAACTTTCCCTAATTTAATAATACATAGTGCATGAATGTGTGAACTAGGTGTTGTGCCTTGCATATGCATACAATTGAAAATGAGGACCCCCTCTTTTGCTTTCTGTTTGATTTTTTTAGGTTAGGTTGCATTAGGTTAGATCTCTTTTCTTGCACTTGTTTGTTTGGTTTTGGGTGTGTCAATTAAATTTTTGGGCTTTGAACTTTAATGATAATTGTGAAAATTTTATTTGTGGAGATTTTTCTAGGGCTATATTATCTTGAAAATCCATTGAATATTACATTTGAAAAGTTTTGTAAACTTTTGAAACCCACAAAGGTTGGTCCATATGAGAAATCAACAATGAAAAGTGCACCTTAATGTACTACAAACACCAAATCTTCACAAGATTGAGTATCCTTCATTTTTATGCAAGAAGTGGCATACTATTTTTTGTAAAGCTTAGGGATTCTTAATTTCCAGAATATTGTACTTATCATTTCTTTGCAAAACTTAACCTAATTTGTATCTATGCATGTGAGTTCTTAACACTTTGTTTGCCCTAGGAATTAATGGTGATAGATTTGGTTAAAGTATATAAATGAATGTTTGCATGATTTTAATCATTTTTTACCTATTGAGAAATAATTTAACTATAAATGGAGCTTAGGAAAACTATAGGTGTACCCGAGTATGTGCAGGATCATGATGGGCCAAAAATTTGCGATATCTAAGTGATATGATGGCCCATGTGGCTAATGACTTTTTTTTCACCCAATTGATGAAATGAAAAAGGGTTTTTAAAGGAGATTATCAACTTTCCACCAATATAAATTATTCTTTACTTTGAATTTAATAAATAATTATTATTCATTTTCTATTTGAATTACGACTAAAGTCCAGATTGATAGGCTGGTTGAAAAACATTTATATCTTTCAAACGGTATCACATTTTTTGAATCCAAAACATGCGTCACATTCTATGATTAGCATACTATAGGATTAAAAAATAAAAAAATGAATTTCATAATTTTTTGACCAAGTTAAGGTGGTTAGACATATGAGTTTTTATATTTTTTAAAATTTGTAATAAAAAATTCATAATTAATTATTTACTTTGAAAAAAATTACAAAATAATATGCATCATATCAAGACATGAGTCCTATACTTATAGATAAAATATTGTAAGAAAATATTAACATTTTATTGTGGTTAGGGTGGTCAGATAGACACCTACTTCTTATTTTTTCCCTAAAATTTAAGTACTACTGCATTGAAATTTCAAATTTTCACCAAATAGTTTATTTTAATTTTTTAAGTAGACCTAGTAGTTTAGAAACTAAATTAATTTTGATACAGATTCTATTCTTACATATTTTTGAAATAATATAGATAACGTATTCAAATTTTTATGTCAAGTTGCCTAACTTCGATTTTCTAAATTTTTGTCGCCACTTAAGGGCCTATTTTTTCCACGATGATCCTACACATACCCACCCTCTTCACCATTCGACAAACTTGCAATTTGATCCATTTTTTATTTTGTGTGAATTTTAGGTTGGTATCATGGGTATTATTTTCTCACTTATTTTAAAACGGACATGGAATTTAATAAAGGACACTATAGACTAAATACTGCTTATGTTTGTGGTCTAAAATGCATTTTAATTTAAGAATATCTTCTCTAGTGGTATGTGAAAGTGTTTTGATATATATATTATATATATATATATATGTGTGTGTGTGTGTGTGTGTGTGTGTGTGTGTGTGTGTGTGTGTGTGTGTGTGTGTGTGTGTGTGATTGATATAATAATTTTGAGAGTTAGTTTGTAAGATACATGTAGGATTAACGATTTTTCCCTCAGTGTTTTGTCAATTAGGGTATTTGAACTCAGACTTAGGGTGTGTGGTCTTTGGGAGTTAGGTCTTCTCTAGTGTTAAAGTGAAATATTTTGAATCCTTCTCAAGTATTTGCAATCCACACTTGCTTATGTGGATAGGTTATGGATGGTTAAGTTATGAATTTCCCACTTGGGAATGTACTCATGGTAGATGGGGTTTTAAATGTTGGTGATTGGTAAATGTCTGCAAACTTCATATTGCAAAAATGCAAGTAGTGCGAGATTCCTATGGTCTTGAGATATTAAAATTTTAAATTTTTAATATCTATAATATCTTATGGATTACCTCAACATCTTTGTGGAAGATTTAGTAGAGTTGTAACAATGAACATTCCAAAATGTTGCTCACCTTAAAATTCTTGCAAAGCTTTAACTTTCAAAAAAATTGATGCCAACCTTGATTTTTTGCAAAGATGGATTTATCTTAATCTTCCACAAATAATTAATCAGAAAAAACCTCATAAATATTATTTGGTTTTGATTCCCACAAAGGGTGCTCATGCAGATGTTCCTTAAATATATTTCAAGAGAATTTTCTACCTAAACCAAAATCTCACTAGATTCAAAGTTCAACAAAATTCATGAAGTCTAAATGTTTGCAAATAATTTTTCTGCATAGACTACAATTCACAAAGGCTTGTCATATGAACATGCTATTCTATTCATATCACAATATTCAATTTCCCACAATATTTAATGTCTCGCAAATTCTTATTTGCAGAGATTTGGTGCATGCTGGTTTGAGAGTATTTTAAAATCCTTATCCCTGTGGGTGTGTTATGTCTCAAAAAATATAGGTTTGAACCATGAGAGGTTTCTGAGATGTTGACACATTTTTTGGATAATGTACAAGGCCAATTAATCTAGTTTAACCTTCTACTCTTTAGGCTCTATTAAACCTAGGCAGGTGTACATATGTGAATGATGTTTTTGAATTATGCTTCCTACTTGATCACTCTATCCACAATGGCAATTTGACAATGGAGAGTATGATCCTAATTTGGTATGACTTGTATAAGAAACATCAAGGAAAAACTTAATATGTTCAGTTAATAGATATAAATAAAATGGATGAAACCTAAAGAAAAATAAGACCAATGGCTTGTTAGGTAAAACATAGTCAAATGAAAGCCCTAGATGAATGGCTTCTATCTAGAAGAAACTCTAATTATTTGGCATACAAAAATTGGTTTGTAACTTGTATAAACATGCAAGAATGTAATTACCAGGTTCTTCTTAGTAATCCAAATGATACTTCCAGATTACTATGAATAACTTAAACGATTTAATATTTACTTGAAAGAACCAACCAATCATACCACACAAATACAACAAATGTGCCTTGATAAACTAAGCATATACTTGATATATCAATTTAAATAACAGATAAATATCAAACTTGGAGACAACTTGATAATATTTTCAATTAATTTAACAAACAATTGATACCAGAAAGGTGCCACAAGTTTAGATTTCATTCATTGATTCCTCGAAATTTTATACATGCATCATGGTCCTTTGGAATGTAAGCATTTTGGACATCATCTATTTTTTCTGGCTCTCTCCACTTTTCTTTTTTTTGGTCTTGGGCTCTCTTATTTATGAGAGGCAAAAATATTTAGACCAAAATACACATCATTTGATAAAAAAGTAGGAATTTCAATGATAATGAGAACTAATCCTTAATCTCTAAGAAAAAAATCTCTCTCTTTCATTCGCGGTGTCTCCCTTTTTTGCGGCTTCACAGTTGGTTGTGATATCAATCGTGACTCTCTAGGACTTTCGATGTGGCTGATCCTTAGTTTCAATGTCCTTCATAGATGGTTTGGAGCTTTCCATGTGGTGTCCCATCAGGGCTTTCCTTCGGGATGCTACTCTTTTACTCTGCCGAGCTCCAATTGCTTGCCATGTGGCATAACACAATGGTTTTATTTTTGTCTGAGTGGGGGCCACACCATAGTTGATTTTTGTTAGGAGCCTCCCACGTGGCACTCTACTGGGACTTCCCTTCGAAAATGCTCCTACTTTTTCCGTCGGGCTTCGACTGCCAAACATGTGGCGTGTCATCGGCCTCTCTTTCCTTACTTCACATTATATTTCTTATGTTTCATAGCCCCATGTCCTCACCGTATCACCACAACCACTAGACTTTATCGCATGTGGTCTTTAACTCTTTTGTGGTTTCACCTTTATGACATCACTTACAACTTTCTCCTAGCTCTCCATGTGGCATCGTATTAGGGCTTCCCTACAAGACAATTCTTTTCTTTTATGTCAGGCTTCGACTGCCTGACACATACTGTTCCCTCAAAGATTTTATTTAGACACTGTATTTTCTTTTCAGCTGGGCTTGGGTTGCATGTCATGTGGCACCATATCTACATGTGGATTTATTCCTTTACCGCTCTACTATAGGTTACTTCTTGATTGTCCACGATGTGGCAGTCAAAAGGCTATTATGGCTTTTGCTATCTACAATACTGTGAATTATTTTGCAAAGGGTTGTAGTTAGGAGATATAAGCTGCAAGCCATAAAGGGTGAACAATGTGGTAGCAGTATGGTGGTAAAATGCAGTTTTGGCTTTATGGATGGAAAAATGATTCTTTATGAAAAGGATAGCATAAAATTGGGTAGAAAATCCTTCAAAATTTTATGGAAAATTTTGGTTCTAATAGTGGCTCCTATTGGGATGAGTGATTTTCTGATCACTGCAAGAATCTAGAATATCTCTAGGAGAGTAGGCCAAGAATTCAAAGGATGTGAAAAGGAGGTGGTAAATGAAGGAGATGGAAGTGATCCTATTACAACTGTACATTGAAAAATTCATTTTAATAGAGGGAATTCTAGGATTGTCCATGTACTAGCAAGTCTCAGCCCCTTTTGAATTTCTAAACTACTGTGCATGGAAAATAATGTTTTAAGAGGTTTGTTAAGAATTGTCCATGTATTGGAAATCCTTAATCCTTTGTTACTCCTTAAGAGAAGAAATGATTTAGGAACTTTCAATTCACAGGAAATTCCTGCTCCTCTCCAGACATGTTCAACAAATAATAAGAGTCCTCCCCTCCTTTGCCAATGATCACAAAAGGTCCCAACCATAGAGCTTCAAACTTTCCATGCTTTCCCTTCTCCTAGCATCAAGCATTCCACATTAAAATAAGACCATTTTCCTCTAATCTTTGATCTCTAGCCTTTTTATCAAAAATATATTTCATTTATGATTGTAGCTTCATAGTTTGCATTTGGGCCATTCCCCTTATTTCATCTAGTTCTGCAAGTTGTTCCATTCTTTCCTCCATTGGTTTAGAAATATCCTAATCCTCTTGCAGAATAAAATTATAAACTAGTAAAATATTTTGTAGTGGCATCTTGGCTTGTGTTCCATACACCAGTTCAAATGGAGACTTTCTATTTTTCTTTTTCACTATAATCTTGTCTACCCATACAACCAGTTTCAGCTTTGAGTCCCATGCCTTTTTATTTGTGTCTAACATCCTCCTTATTATTTTCAATAGAATTTTATTACTAGATTCTTCCTGACCATTTTCTGGCAGGTGGTAAGGGACAACATAGGAAATAGTAATTCCATGTGTATTTCAAAAGTCTTTGAATTCATCATATCTAAAACACATCCCATTATCTATGATCACTCTTAATGGTGTGCCAAATCTAGTCATGATTTTTTCCATCATAAATTTTATCACCACCTTGCTTGTTGCTTGCTTAGCCAAGATTTCCTCCACCCACTTAGTAAAATAATCAGTAGCCACCAGTATCCATTTATGTCCTCCACTTGATTTTTCCTGTATTTCTCTAATGAATTCAATCCCCCATTGATGGAAAGGGGCTTCAACCTGCAAAGGTCTAAGGGGTAGGGCTTCTTGATATTTTAATTTTCTTGAAAAATTCTAACAAGCCTCACATTTCCTTACATGTGCAAAGCAGTTGTTAAAAACTTTAGGTCAATACTAGCCAGCCCTAAGAATCTTATGTGCAGTGGTTTTGGAAAAATAATGACCTCCACACACCCCTTCATGCATCTCACTCAAGACATGTTTTTCTTATGATTCAGCTAGACACAACAATAGTACTCCATCCCTATTCTTCCAAAATAAGTCCCCTTCTATAAATACATACTTAGAAGCTTGCATATTTAAAGTTCTCTCTTGATCATCATTCAACCCCTTAGGGAATTTCATTTGCTTGATATAATACATTATGTTCGTGTACCAAGGAGTATGTTCAATACTTGCAATTGCATTCACCTCACCTTCTATATTGCAAATTTGGTTTGCTTCAATGTTTGTTTCTACCATCAACTTAGCTAAACACTATCGCCTTACCAGCTTGATAATTTGAATTTCCATATCGAACTCTTGGATTTTATTAATCCATCTGGATATTTTCCTTGTCACCTCTGTTTGTATCAGGATATCTTTCACAGCTACATGTGGGACATAGACAATTACTTTGGCTCCAACAAGATAAGGTCTGAAATATTTTGTTGCTTTGACCATTGCAAAGGCTTGTTTTTCCATGATATCATATTTCAATTATGACCCTTGCAAAGAATTGCTAAAAAAAGATATAGGTTGCTCATGACCTTCATCACTCTTTTGTAACATAACAATTGCTATGGTGTGAAATGAGGTAAACGAAAATATTTTAAAGGGTTTGGTAAAATCAGCGGACTTGAGGATGGGGGCTTCTTTGATAGCTCTTTTGATAGATATAAAGTCTTTCATGGATTTTGCAGTCCAATTTATCTTTTCTCCTTTTTTAGCATCTTGGATATAGGTTTAACAATCTCAAGAAAATTTGACACAAATCTCCTCACAAAGTTAATTTGACCAAAAAATGATTGGATTGCCTTGATATTTTTTGGAATGGGGATTTTTTCTATGACTTCTACTCTCTCAGGGTCTATTTTGATCCCATCTTTTGATACAATATGTCCCAAAAGTTTACCCTCTGTAATAGAAAAGTGACATTTTTTAGGATTAAGACTAACACCATATTGCAAAGCTTTGATAAATATTTTCTCCAAATGCCCCACATGATCTTCTACCTTTTCGGAATAAGAAATAAGATCATCTTGATACACCACCATTATAGCATTAATCAAATCTGCAAATGTCACATCCATGGCCCTTTGAAAATTTTCCCCTACATTTGTGAGACCGAATGGCATTCTCACATAGACATATGTCCCCCATGGTGTAGTGAATGTTGTCTTGTATTACTCAAAATGTTTGAATTTAACTTGATTATATCCAGAAAACCCATCCATCATTGATAACATCTCACATCTCATTACATTGTGCAATATTGCCTCCATATTTGGGAGAGGATAATTATCTTTAAGGGAGCCAACATTCCAATTTCTCAAATCTACACACAATATAATATCCCCATTTTTCTTTCTTACTGGGACCAAGTTGGAGACCCATGTTGAATGTCTAATGGGTTTAATAATACCTCCATCTTTGAGTTTTTCTAGTTCCTCCTGCATCTTAGGTTCCAAAGTTGGACTAATAGGCATATTCTTTTGTCTGAATGGCTTTGCATCTAGTTTAAGTGAAATATCATGCTGGAAAAGATCTTCTTTTGGTTACCTTTAGATCCTCATAGGACCAAGCAAACACATGTTTGTATTTTCTCAATAATGCAATCAAAATTCTCCTAATGGTTGGACTGATCTTCTTTCCAATGTAGACATTTTTGGTGCTAACTCGGTTCCTAAATTTATTTCTTCAATATCTTCTCTCTTGACTGGTGTCTACTTCATGAGAGAGTGATCATTCTTATAATACACTCTTTCTAATGCCACAATCCCTTTGGGGAACTTGTTGGTTTTAAGTTGCAACACTTCCTTCACAAATATAGTTTGTTTTCCATCCACTTCTTCCACAAAAGCATTGGATTCAATCTCTTGAGCCTCGTACTGATCTATGCAATGAAGAAACTTTAGAAGGTCTGTATCATCATTGAAAACATGCCAACTGTATATGTTCTCAGGGATAGAAGGTCTTGTTTTGAATTCAACCTAAGATATTCCAGCCAAGGTGATGCCACCTCTTTCTAGGGCTACATTAGCTAGAAAATCTGTCATCAAGTTTTCTGATCTGACTATTTAATCAATTGAGAAAGCATCAAATAACTTAATCATGTCCCACACAACATTTCTATATTTTTTTAATATTTTATTCTTTGCAGCATATATTGATCTTATTTGTGAGATAGCCAACTCAGAGTCTCTTAAGATAATTATCACTTTGATCTTATGCTTGACGGCCATATTTAAACCAATCAACAAGACCTCATCTTCTGCCACATTATTTGTACATTCAAAATTTAGCAAAAATGAATATTTGAATGTAACACCTTCAGGTGATATAAATACTACTCCACATCCATCAAAATACATTTTCCACACGTCCTACTGATATTTAGAAATGTGCTTATTAATTGGGTCAGTGTTTGCTAATTCAGGCTGAGACGGTTCCACTCTGAAGCTCCCTAGATCAACATCACAAAAGCAATTTATTTTTCTTAAGGAACACAATCCACAATCTGATTCATCCTTGGTTCTCTATACAACTTGACCTCTTCACCATTGACCGGTACTATGGCATATGATAAATCAAACTGTACATTGCCTCCAACTACTGCAGTCCATTGTCTCGACAAAAGCATTCCAAACTAAGGAGGCGTGTCACTCATAGGTATATCAATATTATAAGTTGTTTGTGGGTAAGTAGCCAATTTCACTTCCACATATTTCATGATTCCCACCACCAGGACATGTCTACTATCCATGGCATAACATTTACCACCTTCAACATCTACCCACATACCAAGTTACTTCATCACCCCTAATGGCATGATGTTAATAGAAGGACCCAAATCTATCATACAATTTCTTACCAACTTGTTATTTATGAGTAAGGTAGTAATGAATGGATCAATTTGTGGTGGATTCATCAATGCATTACTTATACAAACATCTAGAACTTTTATCTTTTCCTTCTTGTTACTAATTTTAGGAATATCCTTATTTTCAAGGTTTATATTTTTATTACTTCCACTAGACATTAATTGAATAACACTTTCCTTATACTCCTTAATCTTCATCATTTCAAGTAATGGGGATGAAAATATTTACCTGAGACAAAGATTTCATGAAATCAAAAGAGGCACCTTTTTTTCTAATCATGTTCTTTTGCTTCATTGACTCTCCTATGTTCTCCTCTTTCTCCTTTTTGTTTCCCTAATCTGACTTTTGTTTGTCCTTGGGAAGATCTTTATTTTCCTCCTTATGAACATTCTCTTGTTCTTTTTTATCAGGTTGCTTATCATCTGTCCTTTCTGAAGCTTCCTGAGGCATTTTCTTATCCTTCAAAATAATTCCTCTTGGGACACCTTCACTCTCATTCATTGTCTTGTTTCTCAACTAGTATTTTCTTTTGGCCTGCTCAACTGCTGCAATGGTTAACCTTTCAATTTATTCTTCAGTTGGTCTCCTTATATTGCACTTATTTTTCTAATATGATGTACTAGGAGGAAACTACTCATCATAAATTTTTTCATGATCATAAAAAACTTGTTGTTTTTACATATGGACATTGTATTTTTGGTAATCAACATCATTTTCATACCCTCCTTCTTCTGAAGATGAATATCCCTACTCAACATGGTGAAGAGTATGGGAATTTAAATATATGTTATGGTCCTCTTCATTATTGGCTTTTGGCATGTATTTTTTTGATATCAACTGAGCTACAATACAATGATCAGGGGAATATGGCAAGTCACAAATTAAACACCAAGGAATTTTATTTACCATATATGCCCCTCTTTTCTTTAAAGGATCAGGTATCTCTTTATTCTTAGGCCTATCCATGACTGGCTTTCCATCCTTCCAATTTGTATTATATGGCATGTCATGCAACCTTGGACTTTCATTTATGTATACATTTTCTTGCTTGTTTGAAGGGGTATATTGGGGAACCCTAGGATTATCCCTCTTGTCAATCATTCATGTAGCTTTCCTATTATTTTAAATAGTTAATTATATCTTCTAAGCTTCAGATAAACTCTTGGGTACACTTGTTCCTAAGCTCATATCCTTTCTTAGGATCAAAATCCTTTAAATAGATACTTAATGCAGCAAGATCAACTAATTTAGATCTAGGAGGCATCTTATTATGTAACTTGGAAAATCTCTAGTTGAATTCATAAGCTGAATCATTCTGATTCTTCTAGATAGATACTAGTTTGTGCAGGGAAAATTCAGGTACACATTGATTCCCATACTGCTCAAGAAACTATTTATAAAACTTCTAGATGGAATCAATAGAAGCCATTGGAAAATTATTAAACCAATCTCTAGCATCTTCAATCAATGACATCATAAACAATATCATCTGTAAATCCTCATATTGCATATCCAAATCTTGAATAAATGCATTAAAAATCCTTAAGTTTTCTTCGGTTGTGACTGCACTACTTCCTGTGAATTTGGGGACAAGGCTTCTCCAACTGTTATCCATGGGATAAGGATATATTTGAAATCCAGCCAAATCAAATTGTTTGATCAAGTTCATATATGGTGGAGGAGGTGGATTTTGAGGATGCTGGTACAATGGATTGGTGTGAGGTGGCAACACATATTGATGACCTTGTGAAGGCATGTATTGTTGGTGAGGGAGTGGCTGAGCATTGTGAGGTCTATATTGATTCCCTGACTAATTCTATTGTGATTTTGGGGGATTTGAAGGTCTTGAATTATTATTTCCTTCCCTACCAGGTGGCACATATTTAGGTAAATTAGCCATCTAGGCATTGATCTGAGCTTTTTGTAACTTCAATTCTTTAAGCTCTTTTATTTCTTGGATTTTTTGTTCATATTTTACACTTTCTCTTTCCACCTCTTTCCTTTCATACTCCGACTATGCATTTATTTCATCTCGAGTCATGTGTTCATAGTTCTCTATGACTGTTGCATCATCACCATTATGGTTCCCCTCAAGTAATGCCATCTTTTGATCATATTCAAGTTGTCTTCTGACTCTTTCAGCCTCTAATCCAGCCATGAATTCTTCTTGATTATTTGGATCATGCTAATAAAAGGGATTCCTCTTCTCTTTTGGAGTTTGAGGATCTCCAAATGATTTGTTTTCATTTGTCAATGTATCATAATGATTATATGTCTCAAGGTGTTGTTTTCATGCTTTGTCTGTATTTGTTAGGCACATATCATCAGACACCCTCTTACCCTTGTCATTCTTATGTGTCCATTTACTTTTATCATTAGGACCCTTGCCATCTTTTGATCAAATTATGTAGTCCTTTGTTCCCAGTAGAGTGTTCTCCAAGGTATTGAATCTATGATGAAGACTTAGGTTCAATTTGACTCCCCAGTAGAGTTTCCAAAATGTTATGTCTCAAAAATGCAGGTTTGAACTAGAAGAGGTTGCCAAGCTCTTGACACATTTTTGGCTAACGTACAAGGCCAATTAATGTATTTGAACCTTCTACTCTTTAGGCTCTACTAAACCTAGGTGGGTGTACCTATGTGAATGATGCAGATTTACATTATGCCTCCTACTTGATCACTCTATCCACAATGGAAATTTGACAATGGAGAGATATGATCCTAATTTGGTATGAATTGTATAAGAGACTTCAAGGTAAAACCTAATATATTCAGTTAACAGATATGAATAAAATAGATGAAACCTAAAAGAAAAATAAGACCATTGCCTTGTTAGGTAAAATGGATTCAAATGAAATCCCTAGATGAATGGATTCTATCTGGCAGAAACTCTAATTATTTAAACATACAAACATTGATTTATAACTTGTATAAACATGTAAGAATTTAATTACCAGGTTCTTCTTAGTGATCCAAATGATAATTCCAAATTATTTTGAATGACTTAAAGGATTTAATCTTTACTTGAAAGAACCAACCAATCGTATCACACAAATACAAAAAATGTGCCTTGATAAACTAAGCATATACTTCATATATCAATTTAAATAATAGAGAAATATCAACCTTGGAGACAACCTGATAATATTTTTAATTAATTTAACCAATAATTGATACTAGAAAGGTGCCACAAATTCAGAGTTCTTTAGTTGATTCCTCAGCATTTTATACATGCACTGTGGTCCTTTGAAATGTAAGCATTCTATAAATTATCTATTTTTTTACCTCTCCTCTTCTCTCTTTTCGGTCTTGGTCTCTCTTATTTATGAGAGGAAAAAATCTTTAGATTGAAAGACACACCCTTTGATAACAAAGAAGGAATTTAAATGATAATAATAACTAATCCTTAATCTCCAGGCAAAAAATCTATATCTCTTACATTTGTGGTGTCTCCCCTTTCTGGGACTTCACACTTAGTTGTGATATCAGTCGCAGCTCTTCGAGGCTTCCCACATTGCCGATCCTTGGTTTCGATGTCCTTCGCAGTCAGTTCAGAGCTTTCCATATGGTGTCCCATCGGGGCTTTCCTTCGGGATGCTACTCTTTTCCTTCGCTGAGCTCTGACTTCTTGTCGTGCGACATAACACAATTGTTTATTTTATGTTTGGGTGGGGGCCACACCATAGTCTCTTTTTGTCAGGAGCCTCCCGCATGGTGCTCTATCGGGACTTCCCTTTGAAAATTATCCTACTTTTTCCACTAGGCTCCATCTTCCTGACACGTGGTGTGTCATCGGCCTATCCTACCTTACTTCATTTTATATTTCTTATGTTTCATAGCCCCATGTCCTCACCATATCACCACAACCACTAGAATTCATTGCACGCGGTTTTTAACTCTTTTACGGTTTCCCCTTTATGATGTCACTTGCAGTTTGCCTGAGGTTCTCCATGTGGTGCCCTATCGAGGCTTCGTTGTGGGACAATGCTTTTCTTTTATGCCAAGGTCTGGCTGTCGGACACATGGCATTCCCTACAAGCTTTTCTATGTTTTTTTTCTTTTTCTTTTTAGCCAGACTCTAGTTGTATGCCATGTGGCACCATATTTGTGCATGGACTACTTCCTTTACTGGTCTACTATGAGTTACTTGTTGACCCTTTGTGGTGTGGCATGAAAAAGGCTATTATGGATTTTGCTATTCGTGATACTATGAACTGTCTCACAAAGGGTTGTGGTTAGGAGATATAAGGTGTAGGCTATAAAGGGTGAACAATGTGGTAGTGGTATGGTGGTAAAAGGCAGTTTTGGCTTTATGGATGGAAAAATTAATCTTTATGAAAAGGATAGTTAAAATTGGGTAGAAAATCCTTTAGAATTTTATGGAAATTTTTGGTTCTAACGGGGTCTAGAAAAGGTGAAATTCCTACAAAATGGTAGTTTTCCATTCCCCACATAGTTTAACAGTTTCAAGTTTTCCACAATATTTATGGGCTTGCATTTTTTGTGAAATTTTTTCCCCCTTAATTTTCAATAAGGATTTTTTACTTTTAAAAACCCACAATTTGAGATTATAGGTGTTTTAATGGTATTTTATTTCACGAGTAATTGTAGATGATCTTTGATGTTTCTAATGTGGTGTATGATCACATTTTTATGCATTTTATAGAAATTTGAATAAGTTATATTTTGGGGGAATTGAACTAAAATATTCTAAAAATATTAAATTTGTTTGAATTCCTTATTTTGTGATGTGTCATGTAGGTTTTATGTAAAATATGATAGAATGTCACAAACGAAGTTTGAATTCAAGGGAGTTGACCCTCCGTCAAAAATCCCATCAAATTGGATCCTAGTAAGCAATACCAATATAGGTCACATGGATATTGAGGAATTCAATGAAAAGATATTCGGGGATAATTTAAGGAAAGAACTTTCTTCAAAGATCAAACAAAATGGAATAGTGTAGGAAATTGTGTTTCCATCTTCGATGCTATGTCTAGAGTTGATTATGGGAGGTTGAGAATAAGTTATCACAATGATTCCCAAAATATAATTACCATAGATGAGAGGGTGTTGGTAGACTTGTCTACTAATTCTATTTTTCATACCTTTGAAATTCTCTAATTCTTTCACATGATTTTCTCCAACAAGGAATATGCAACTCGAGTTCTTGATAGCAACCCTAATGAAATCCAATAAATTTACGCAAACATTTATATCGAAGTGACTTTAAGGATGAATTAAATGATCTAGTCACCCTTCTCATTAGGGTAATGGAAAATTCATCTACATCTACTTTTTCTAATTTGATGTTCTATTTCGTCAAGGAGATACTAAGAGGGTTGATGGTGCAAGGGAACCCTAGGTCTTCATGTCCCCAAGAGGCAAAAGTTAGCATTTTTTTTATAATGTTTGCATGTAATAAGGTCTCAGAAGAAAATTTTATGCTTTTTTAGGTCTTTTTTGAGTGCTTAAGGGTGAATTAGAGTCTAGTTATAAAATATTGTCAAGTTGCACAAATTTTGTCAAAGCAACTTTGCATTTTGTTGTCAAATGGGAAGTTGAATTGTTGGAAGTTGAAATGTGGTTAGGAACCATTGTAATTCTATTGGAAAAGGTTCATAATGTCTTGTATGGTCAAATAGGAGTTGGTTGTTGAAGTTTTGAAAAGAAAGCAATAAAGGAACACTATTTTTCTAAAAAATATGAACGTGTTCTTTCTTGTTTTGGTGAATAGTATGGTCTTTATTGACTAGTAATGAATCTAAAACCTATTTGATAGTGTTGAAACATGAATCCTCTAAATTTTTGGTTTTGTTTCATCAAATTTCATTAATTTTTGTAGAAGTTACAATTTTTTTTCTAAAAACATTCTAGAATCCTAGGTAAGGTTCTTAGTGGACTTGTAGAATGCATTTCTTGCCATTCCCACAAAAGAAATTTATAAAAATTGGTGGAATGGATTATCATTATATATATTTTTATTCCTCAAAATTTCAGGATCTAGGGTTTTGGTTGGCACATGTTTTGTTGATTCCCTAGGTCTGATCTTTTCATGTTTTAAGCCTATTTAGGAGGAGGATAGTCCATTTTTGAAGGATTATATATAAAGGACCTTGTCCTAGTTTTGAGATATGTGTAGTAAGGGAAAAAATGGTATTTCAAATAGGTCTTACATTTTTAATAGTAGGTCTACAATGAAATTTATGACAAAATAAACCTAAATTGTTGCCCCCATGTTTTAGGCTTTGAAAGCGAGTTATCAAGAATGAACAAGAATGCATGTTTTCGGCATTTGTATTGAAACCCTAGTTGTGTTGTGTTAATTTTTTTGTGATTTAGGACTTTTCTCTACATCAAGTTGGTATTAGAGCCCATATATTTGGGCAAAAGAAATTTGGAGTTTGTGTTTTGTCTTTTTATAGGTTGAAGGAAGAACCTGGATACCAAAAGACTAGGCCAAGGGAAAATAAAAAGGCCTAAGGTGAGGTATCATGAATACAAGAAGAAGCAAGGTGAAAGAGACTTTCTTATAGAAGAATAATGGAAGATTTGAGGAGAAAAGTATATGGAGACTTGCAGAGTGAGTAGGTACCAAGCAAGAAGTCAATGATGAGAAAAGAGAGAAGTGAGATAAAGAAGAAGGATGAGAGGGAAAAAAATGGATATTGAACAAGAGATAATAGACTTGATACAAGCCTTGGATAAAATGAAAGAAATACAATAAAAAATGCAAGAGAGAATGGAACTTGAGTTAAAAAAATGTCTTGAGAAGGAAGAACAAGCAAGTGGTTGGCATTTGCCAATAAGAAAGAGGCTCAAATGGCCTATCAAGAATATTATTCTAAAGAGAATGAAGGAAGAGAAAAATCCATTTGAGAAAGAGGAAGTTCATGAATCACAAATGGGTTCTAGTGCTATGTTGGTGAGTGAAAAGGAGTTTTTTCAAATCATAGAGAAGGAATACAAAAATCCAAAAGTGGGAGCAAGTGTGATGATAATGAGTCAGAAAGAGTTCCTAATGCCCATGAAGGAGGAAAGAGTGAATTTTGAGATCATGATCAAACCTCGGGTTGTCATGACAATAGTTGACATATTTGATTTTCCATGGGAGATCCAAAGCATGTTGAAGGATGGTATAAACATAGTTATGGATGAGTTTTCATACTATTTATTCCCAATTCCAATTATCAATCATTTACAATTGTTTGAAAAGAGTGAATTTGAGTCTAATGTGCAAGGTGAGTTGCAGGGTTCATATTTTCAATTATTTGAATGCAAGGACAAAGCTTTCCATTTAGTCCACCGTGGTACAAATTTACAATTTGAGTTTGAGGATGCAAAGATCTTTTTGTTTTCTGATAAGATAGTAAAGAGGGTTTTAGATGGGGAAGATACAGT
Organism: Sequoiadendron giganteum; assembly: GCA_007115665.2. Lineage (NCBI taxonomy): Eukaryota > Viridiplantae > Streptophyta > Pinopsida > Cupressales > Cupressaceae > Sequoiadendron > Sequoiadendron giganteum. The sequence goes on from CM021110.1 coordinate 345,950,478, forward strand.
TTCCTTTGTAGATTTTCAAACCAAGATCCTTCAATCAGGTGTTGCCATGTTGACAAGGTCACTAAAAGAGTGTGAGAAATAGGGAAAAGAAGAAGGTATAGCCGGTGACAGTGTTACACAAATAGTTTCAAAGGAAAATGTTTCCATTGTTATCAACCAAGTGTAGGAGGAAGAGTGTGAGCAATGTACTAGGAAGAAAAATCAATTTTATTTTTCATTGCGCAAGGTATCTCTGGAAGGTGAGAGTCAACATAGTTTATATAGCTGCCTTTGCCAAGTGTTCAAGAAACCTATAGTCAAGATGAAGCACACATGGGTCTTTTTTAAATAAGGTAATATGTAGGGATCTCAAGACATCATTCAAGATCTTTCAATCATATTTCTCATGTTTCTACCCTCCATTCAAGTGGAGCTTGAATCTTTCTTCACCGAGAGTATGGTGTAGGGGCACCCTAGGTCTCCATGCCTCCAAGAGGTTGGAAAGTTAGAATTTTGTTTTTTTTATGACTTTTTCATGTAATAAGGTCTAATAATACCATTTTATGCTTGTTTAGGTCTATTTTGAGTGCTTAAGGGTGAATTAGAGTCTAGTTGCAAAACATTGTCAAGTTGCACAAATGTTGTCAAAACAACTTTGCATTTTGTTTTCAAAAGGGAATTTGAATGGTTGGAAGTTGAAATGTGGTTATGAAACATTGGTATTATATTTTAAAATTTTTAAAATGTCTTTTATGGTCAAAGAGGAGTTGGTTGTTGAATTTTAAAAAAGAAAGCAATAAAGGAATACTATTTTTTCAAAAATTTGAACATGTTCTTTCTTGTTCTAGTTAATAGTACTATCTATATAGAATATTAATGATTATAAAACCTATTAGATAGTGTTAGCATGTGAATCCTATAAATTTTTGGTTTTATTTCATCGATTTTCATTAAGTTTTGTAGAATTTACAAGCATTTTTCTAAAAACAGTCTAGAATCCTAGGTAGGGTTCCTAGTGGACTTGTAAAATGCATTTCTTGCCATTCCCATGGTATAAATTCCTAAAAATTATTGGAATTGATTATAACTATATATATTTTCATTCCTCAAAATTTCATTTTACAGGGTTTTGGCTAGCACATGTTTTGGTGATGCCCTAGCTCCGATCTTTTCATGTTTTAGGCTTATTCAAGAAGAGGACAGTCCATTTTTGAAGGATTTCGTACAAAGGACCTTTCCCTAGTTTTGAGATATGTTTAATAAGGACCAAAATGGTATTCCAAATAGGTCTTAAATTTTTAATATCAAGTCTACAATGAAAGATATGACCAAAAAAAAAACCCAAATTGTTGCCTCCATGTTTTAGGCTTTAAAAGCAAGTTGTCAAGAATGAACAAGAATGCCCATTTTCACAATTTCTATTGAAACCCTAGTTGTGTTGTGTTAATATTTTTGTGAGTTAGGCCTTCTTACTCTACATCAGCTAGCAAATTTTGATTGGGAAAAAATTATTAGCGACAAGTTGCATAATCAATTTTCTCTTCTAAAGAAGTCTTCAACCTTCTTTATGAATTCCTACATTATCTACTTCTTTAGAACCAATTTTAGATAGAGGTTCAAAAATTTTGGGTCTATTGAGAACCAAACCTAACCAACAAAAATTCTATGATTTTTGCCCTTAGTTTTAGACATAAAACACAAAGAGTCATTAGAAAAGAGTGAATGATGTTTTTACCATGTTCATTGTTAGAACTTTAGAAAATGACTAGAGTAGAAGAATTTTTTCTCATCTATGAAATGATTAAGATGTTTTTGTATTGGTTTATCCAATTCCAAAAGTTTACTTATTTCAAAATTGAAGGCTTCTCAAGTTATCCATACATGTTTCCCAAGTACCCTAATGACAAAACTATCATACTAGAGTTGACAAGGAAGTTGTGTATATATCACCATTTACTGTAAGGAAAGCATATTGATGGAGTTCCTTATCCTATAAAATTTGGGAGAGGTATGTATGTATGTCCTTTTTCTCCAATTGATAAGAAATTTTATGTGGAGATACAAACCTTCGAGTTTAATTTTCATAACAAAAGGGATAAATTTGACCCTTATGATAAAATGAAGAAGCAAGTTGGGAAACAATATTTCCACAAATTTCATATTGAATAATCTTGAGCCAATTGTATTCAAATGGTTTGGAGGCTTCGAAAATATCATTCATGAGGTTGAAAATGGACTATATTAGGACACTGCATCATTATTGGCTCCAAACCAAATATAAGAGGATGCTCAAGTCTTGGATGAAGAATAATTTAATAAGGTGGTTGAGAAATCCATTCCACTTCAAAATTGGATAAAATAAGAAGATATTGATATAGATGTTATCACCTAACCCATTTTCAGGACCAAGAAATAGGTGGAGGTTTGAGGTTCAGATCTTTTGGATTAGGTAGTCGAGCTCACATATATGATGAAGTAAAAGATGAGGTTTCCCCTAATGAATAGGAACAAGTTGAGGAGAAAGTTGGCCCCAATGCAAGTCCCATAGGGAAATACACTAGAACCAAGGGAAAAGGAAGGAAGATCACTAAAGAAACAAAACCTACATATGGTTAATTCTCAAGTCTACAAGAGGAAGGTCGGCTGAGAAGGAAGTAAGTCTCAACCTAAAAGGGAAAGGAGAGTTGAGGCAAAAAAATTAGAGCCCATTCTGAAAGAAAATAATGATTTCTCTCCCTCATCAACTCCATCATCATCTACATCTACATATTCACCACCTATTTCCATGTCCTCTACCACTTACACTCTTGATTCACCTCCTTCGATTGAAATTTTCATTGATATCACCACCTCCATTATCACTCCTTCGACTACTCATGTTTTTGAGGAATCATCTCTATCTTGATCTTTTGTCCCTTCTACCACATAAATTCATGCTCCTTAATTTACCATGTATACAATATCTTATACCATTCATTCCACTTCCCCTCCTACATCTCTCAACCTTCCTAATACTTTTATGTCTCATATTTCAAACTTACCAAAGGAGGCAACCACCACCCTTCTCTCCAAAGTTAATAGGTCTCTATTAATTCAAGTGGTGCATGATACTCCTTCTTCATCCTCTCAAAACATTTTGGAGCCTCCCACTATGGAGAGTGTAGATAAAATTTTGGAGGAGATTTAGAGACAAGAGAGAAGACATGGTAGGAATCTCGATAGTTGAATAAGTTTCAATTGCACCAGAGCACCAAGATAAGCCTTTTGGAAAAATTTATGAAGTTGAGACCAAGCAACCCATGGGCCCTAAAAAGGAGAAATTTGCAAAATAATTCCCTCAGGGGAAAGATCAATAGGTACAAGAGTAAGTTTTAATAGAATATTTTCAAGCCAAACTTCACTTAACTTCATTAGTAAAGGAACCCAATTATCGGTTGCATGCACTTAACTTTAGAAGATAGATTATGATGAAAGTTGAGCCAAAGCTAAAGAGTATTATTGATCAAATCAAAAAAGTTTGGATGTCTTGAAATAAATTTTTGCAAGAAATAACAAAGGTGCAAATAAGTGCTTCTGATAAGCTATATGATTATAATTTGAAGCAATAATCGAGGTTATGGATCCATAAAGATCGAAATGATCATATATCTACAAAATTCCTAGATATAACAAAACAGTCAATCAAAGGTCATCTTGGGTGGAGGTACATCATCAGTTGATGGATGAATAAAATGTGTTATGCTATAAGGTTCATGCAACTCTTGGTCCACCAAACAAGGAAGTCATTACATCTTTGACTATTTTTGTAAAGTTTTTAATAAAAGAATAATCTTGGAAATTGGTGTTGAGAATATCTCCACCATTGATTCTTCCTCAAATATTGTAACCCTTCTCTATGAAAGGAAATTTCACCTCAATTGTAAGGTTTTGTTGAATAGGAGTTGTTGTAATCAAATTTTTGAAAACAGTACAAGAAAAACATTAGAGTTTGGTGTTCTACTTGTTATTTATTTATCTATGCAAGGTTCCTTTATTCAATTTTAGTTCATTTTTAGTTATGATAATGTTGAGCTGTGAAGATATTTTATAGAGTTCTAGTTTGTACCATTTATAATTTTCTAATTTTTCCTTTGAATATTGCACTATTTTTATGGCACTGTGAGTTGATCTCTGAGTAAATAGGAATTAGTGTTGTGAGGGATCCATCTATTTGCAACACCATCCATTGTTGTCATTGTCCTTAGGTTTTATATTTTATCTCTTTTCCCCTTATATTTTGGATTTTATTTCAAAAATAAGTTAGTTTACGAAGAAAAAAATCATTCATATTTCCATATTAGATTTTAAATCATATTTTCAAATCTTAGATCTAGAAATTTACCTAGAATTTCACATTAATTCAAATCTTGTAAACCCTTGTTATTCAGTTCCAACAAAGTAGTTGTAAGACCCCTTGTAAAATAGTAAATCATTATCCACTAATTCATCTTTTGCAAATTCAATACCTAACTATCGAAGCCTTGTAGTTATCTTTCTTAATTTTCAGGATTAGATTTTATTTTAAGAGAGATAGAATACTTTGTGTTTTGTCTATGTTGTGATGGAAAAACAATCATCAACGCTAGGGTTTTGAAGCCTTGAGATATCAAATCTACTTCAATCCACTTCAAACCAAAAATATTCAAAATGGACACAAAGATAATGGTTGTGTTGTATAGAGGCTTACCTTGGTCAAACCCTCTTTTTGTGTTTCCATCTCCTCAAACAACTATGATGATAATGATAGAAATCATGTGCTCTACGGGGAGTAGAGGAAAATTAATAAAGGATAAATGATAAATAACACAACTATAAATTACCACTCAAATCTGAAATCCTTGATGGATTGAAGTCACTTTACTCATCACATCCAAGGAGAAATCAGAGGATGCTAGGTGATATTGCAAGTATTATTAGTCATAATAATAAACATAAACATGAAACATCCTACTATGCATGAATATGAAATGTTTAATATGTTTTAGACTTGTAATTGACTATAATTGTGTTGTATATATTCTTCTTATTCTTCTCTTAGTATTGCATTAATTTTATTTAGGGTGCTAAAGTCATAAAATTTAATTAGGGTGTTCAAATGGAGGGAATAATTTTGCACTAACTATTAAGATAAATCGATAAAGGAATTTGAATTCTTCAACATATTGAGGATGAAATTATGATCTAAAATTTGGGGCCTAATTAGGTGGGAAAATGGTGTTTTGTGTTGTGGTCTAACCCTTTTTATCTCTATTAAATCTCGATAAATAAGTTTTAATCCAATTTCCCAAAAATGATAATTAAAAAGGTAAATCCTAAGCATAATTATGTACATGCACTTAAAAGGGTGTCAAACCTAGTGTGGAATTGTCATTGTCATAATTTATTTCGTTGCAATAGCCTTTTACATGTACGAGGTTTTGGGATTCTTTCAAAACATATCTCATTCATAGTTCTAGTCAAAAGTGCATCAATTAATACAAAAATACAACTATATAAGTGGTCAAATCTACCCTTGGATTGATTTAAATAATACATGAACTTGGTGACTCTCAACTACCCCTCAAATCCATATTTGTATGAATATTATATGTATAGTGGGGGTGGATGAAAAATATATATCATCAACATATGACACAATATTGTCAAAAATACAAATTAAAAATTATAAAAGATGTTTTTTTAATTTTTTCTTATGCATTCCATATTCATGTGTTTTCTTAATATAAGATGTATAATATTCTGCTCCAAAATTACTCTCTCTCTTTCCCTCTCTCAATACCTCTCTACCCCCCTCTCTCCTTGTATCCCTCCCTCCCCCTCTGTCTTACTCACTCACTCACATACACATAAATTTAAACTTGGGAGTTCAAAAAATGATCGAAAAAGGAAATCACACTTCCATTCAAAGGGATGGATGACAATGATGAAAATAAGAAACCATAGAATTTCCTAAGGGAGGAACCCTAGAAGGTATATAAGAATAATAATATGTTATAGATTCAATAGTAAACTAATCCAGTAAATCACATGACAAGGAATTAGATGATATATCAAGAATGGCATGAAGAAAATTATTTCTTATCTTTGTTAAAACATGTATCACCAAATGCATGTACTAAAATGTCATTAAAGTATGTGTATGAGCATACTATGGAAATAAAAAGGATTTAACATATAGTAAAGCATCTTCATTACATATACAAAAATCTATAATTATTGTTTGTAAATGGAATACATCATAAACTAGATCATCGTAGAATAAAACTTCACCAATGACATCACGAGAAGATAAATAAATATCACTATGCTCCTCTCTAAACTTATAAATAATATACCTTAAGGGCCATAATGAATTGCATGGAGTATAGAAAGTGAAAACTTGAGTGAAGAGGAAACATGTGCATTCACATCATTATAGTTGACACAAAATTTATCATCAATAGAAATATCATGAGGAAGACCTAAAGGATAATGGTTGTGTTGTATACTGACATATTCTATAGAGGCTTACCATGTCACTTATCTAAGGCTCCACAAATAATGGCTTTTGCTATAGGATAAATTTTTTTGAATTTTTTCTTTTTCTTTTCTTTTTCTACTTTTTTTGTTCCTATAGTTTAAACCTCTTTGTTCTCAATAAACTTGAAACAAGTGTTTCTTTTTTGTGTTATCTTCAACTCTTTCTTGATAAATGTTAGCACATGTTTAACATTGGCATCCATTTCTCATTGGTTTTATGCAAATGAATCCTTTTCAAGAAAAAAAGAATTAGGCAACCTTAATAATTGTAGTGGTGTTTAAAATTTTTTGTAAGTCATCTCTCTTGTTGCAAAGGAATTTTCAAAGGCACTAGAACTTGAAAATATTAGAAAAAATATTGAAGAAAGCAATAGGGGTGTGAGAAGAGTTGTTCGGTCATTTTTATCTTCACTGGCAATAAAAAATCATCTAGAACAATTTTAAAATTGCTTCCCAAACATTGGAATGGTTCTAGGGAAACTTTTGGAGGTTAAAACAATAATTTCCATTCACTAAATGATCCAAAAATTGCCCTCAAAGAACTTGCACGTGAATCATTTTACTTCAACATTGTTTTGAGGTAAGTTGCATGATTAGAGGGGAGAAACGACACCCAAAATGGTTTTGCATTAGTAGCATCATGCCCACTACATAATTTTAACCTCCCCACAAGCTTGACCAAAGGGAAGGCCCTTCACCATGTGGGGTAGTGATGCTATTGAAACTTCAGTAGCACTGCATAAAGTTTTCTTTTATGATTCAAATTGCATGTTGGTGGTACTTGCAAGTTTCTAACTTTCTTGGTGGCATCTTGACTTTATGAAATTTTTAAGTCTCTATTAGGTGAAAAAGGCATAGTAGTGGATATCCAAAACCCTTGCACTTTTCTTATATTTCTTGGAGAAAATAAGTCATTATCTGATAATTAATTAATAATTAATTAAGTATTAGAGGGTTTTTTACTTTAGTTCACTTAAGCTAAATTTAGGAGTTTCTTTTTAATATTTAGTTTTATTCTTTTATTAGTTTGGAGTAATGTTAGGACAAGTCGTCTCATTGCATGAAACTAACACTTGTCACTATTCTGTCAAATCCGCATGTAGGGTTTGCTTGTGCAATTCTTTTATAAAGCTTTCACATTCATTTGTAATATTTATCCAGGTGATTTGCATCAATAGAATTATCAAGTTATTGAGCACAATATTACTTGTTGATATTCTCTATTGTGATAGGTAATTTCTTACAGTTGTTTCATTGGAGATGTGAATTGAATCTTCAATTTTAACATGGTATCAGAGCCGAGATCTACAACCCCCTATTTAATTTCTGATGGGATCTGACTTTGAGAAAAAATTGGGTGCATCCTAGAGAAAAATGGGCCTCTCCATCGCATCTGAAGTGGCCAAAAACCTAAGGAATACCTATTGTTTCATTAATTTTGAAGCAGTTGCAAAAAAAGACAAAAAAAAATTGCAACAAGGCTTTCCATATGGAATCCATAGGCCTTGCTACATAGATTTGCGTGTAGACATTCCAAGGTATTATAAGGGTTTTAAAGAGTATTCAGGTTTTTAAACATTTTATATCTTGCGAATCAAAAAAATATATTAGTATTTTTCTAAATCAAAAGGTTTAAAGAAAAAATATTCAAAAGGGAAAAGTTTTTTTTGAAAATTTTAGAAAAGTTGCATTAAAAGCTCTGCGGAAGGCATAGTACCATGTGCAAGCCTGCAGCGACCAGCGTGGGCAATTAAATTTAACATAATGAAGTGATGATGTCAAAGTGACGTCAGCCATACGATGTTCCCTCCAAGCCCTTCCAAACCCTAGTTTTCCCTAATGGAGTAGGTTTTTTATTTTTGACATAACTTGGGTATACGGTATCAAAATTGGCCAAACAAGATATCATCGGAAAGCTAATTCTAAGCACTATCTAGTGTTGCTAGAAATTTTATAATATTTTACAATTTGGTTGCATTTATTTCTGCCTGAAGTTGGATCGACATTTATGGCTCTTTAGCTCATAACGTTTTTCCATGATCTCTGATTTTTATGATTCTTACGACGTTGGAAAGGTATTGAGGATCTCCACATTGCCATCCATGCACTTTTTTCCATATTTATCCCAAGTTGATCGTTATTTCAATTTTGGCTCGATGGGTGTTCTAAATATTAATTGGACATTTGAATAGTTGGGAGGGTACAATTTGGATCTTTTCACTTCATTTTAGTTATACATCATTTAGTCATATACAATTGCTTCATAGATTTCATGGTTGTGCCAATTTGTGAGTTTTCCAATGTTCCTTGGCATCAGTTTTTCTATTCCTTTATCATGATTCCACCTTGAAATAATCAATGAATCTCATATGTTTTTAGTATTAAACATAATTATCTTTCCCTGCTTGTCAAATTTAGGATTCTAGTGTTACTCTACAGTGTTCTTCCACTGCTTCTTTACAATAGGTTATCTCATTGTAGGGGGTTTTTTTCCACTATTTTTTCTCCTCTACCCCATTTATTGCATATCTACATGGGTACCACATTAGCCTTGTAGTCAAGACTCATTCTACATTCATTTATATTCCTTTATTAGTTCTTTAGTTTCTCCCTAAGTTGATCTTAAGGGGATGTTGGAGTAAATAAGTCATTATTTGATAAATAATTAATGATCAATTAATTATTAGAATATTTTTTTACTTTAGTTCACTTAAGCTAAACTTAGGAGCTACTTTTTAATATTTATTTTGATTCTTTTATTAGGTTAGACTAAAGTTAGGACAATTTTTCTCATTGCATGAGATTAACACTTGTTGCAATCTTGTCAAATCCACATTTAGGGTTTTCTTGTGCAATGCTTTTATAAAGCTCATACATTCATTTGTAATTTAATACAGGTTACTTGCATCAATACAATTCTTGGGTTATTGAGCATAATATCGCTTTTTATTTTCTCTATTGTGATAGGTAATTACTTGAAGGTGTTTCATGGGAGCTATGGGTTGAATATTCAATTCTAACAATATTGCCCCATTGATCGATTACTCGAGTTGCCCCTTTTTTGAATTGTGTTCATTATGTATCAATCTCATCTATTCATCAACCATATTTACTGGTTTAATATGGTTTTAAGTAAATCATAAGATTCTAAGCCTATGATTTTCTATGTATTCAAATTCTTGGACCCTTTGTCTAAGTTCTCACTTAAGAGATATATCTCACACATGCTATAATACAACCACTTAAGCTACCAGTGCTTAGAAAGTGGTCCCCATAATTTATTATGCCCTTCCCCCACTTCCACATTTAATATTTTGCTAAGGAAATAAAGGTCCTCAAAATTCTAGACTTGGTGGAAAAGTGTCAAAATCATAAAAGGATTATGAGGAGCATAAGGCCTTTGAGAGAGAATTTCTTATAATTGTTACAAAATTATCGCACATGGTAGGTAGTTAAAGAATACCATGGGTCCACAAGCCCTTCATGACATATTTTTAGCTATGGTGCATAATGGCAGAAAGACACTACATGGTAGTACTCCTACATGAATCAATCTCATTGGTCATAAAATAGGTAGTGTACTCTTTAGATGGATCAAGTAAATACTCATGATTGATCTCACCAGATGATTGACTCATATTCAAAATTGATAAAATGGGTAGCTAGATGAGCTACCCTCAAGTGAAAAAATAGTCATGATGGAAGTGACACATGGCAGTTCAATTTTTACAATGATTACCTTCATAAATGTTGCAATTCAATTTAAGTAGTAATTCTACTATGCATTCATTTGGCATAAATATAAAAATATATTAAACCCATTCATTCTAGATCAACTAGAGCTCCTAATAGGCTGAAGAAAAGGTATGTATTTCTCTGATAAAACTTGCTAAATTTATAGTCCTAAAATTAAAATTTGAAATTTACACATCTTTTTGTATCCAAAGGATTTCAAAATTTAAAATTTCATGTAAATTTTTATTTAAATCTGATCTAAACCCATGAGCCGATCAAGTGAACAACCCTTTACTTCTAAAAGATCTCTTGATGAAGACATTATTTCCCAACTTTCTACTTCTTTGAAAAAACCTATTCGCCCTCATTTCCTTGGTGTAGTTGATGACATAATTGATAGTGCTAGAGAATGCAGAGATGCTGAAATTATGTCCACTGGATGGGTACTATTTGTAAACTAATATGGAAAGTGGAGTCTTTGTGCTCCCATTTCTAATGTTTGGACTTATGATCTAGGGAAGTTAGTGGTCCCCAATGTTTTTCATAAATGTATAATTTATCAGACATGTTGAGAGATATGATAAACATATAAGGATCATTAGGGAAACAAGTGGGAGAAAACTAATGAGAATTGATAAGGAGCTCATTTCTAGAGTGTTCAAACTCCACATGGCTACAAATAAGACTATAAGCCTTGATTCTTCTAGAAAAAAGTACTATCAAGACAAAAGAAGTTTCAAGGTACAATTGCTCCTAAGGTTTAGGGTGAAGGGTGTAAATGGAAATCTATATGAATTCTTGAAAATGAATCAAAACCCTTCATTGTGACCTCCTTTAAATATTAATTCCTCAATACATGCTATACATTATGTCAAGTGTTTGTGGGAGTTGTATAGATAATAATTTTAGTGTCTCTAATGTACATGGATTTAGATATCTAGAATCCCATGCTAAATATCAAGTTTGACTTTACTAGCTCCATATTTGATGCGCAACTTGTGGAAATTAAAAAGGATGAAAAAATGATAAACTTCAGGTGGTACTCTCTTGTGTGTCATATGTTCTAATATGTAGGAAGAGGTCAATGAAATAAATCCCTACATGTTAACATAAAATAACATAAGGGAGAACTCCTCCTATATAGTGTTGGACCTAAATTTGGGATAGACATTGCAATATGTCTAGTTATGTCACTTTTGAAAACTCTTTCATTGGAGAAATATTGTCACATTTGGGTCTTACTGAGGTCATATTTCATAAGAAAATATTGGATTTCTTTAGACCTAAGGAAAAAAGGCCAAAAATGTTGAACATAGGTTGTCATTTATTTTAAACTAGTATCAAAGGATTGTTGTTGAGAGTGGTTATCAAAGGGTGTCAAGGATATCAAATGAGAAGGTTTTCAAATATGAAAGAGATTGTAAGAGTACTAGGGTAAGTGCACCAATTTGTGACACAATTTAGGTGCCAAATTAAAAAAATGTTTAAAAAAACTCGAAATAAGCCATTTGGTGCATGCCAAATGACTTAAAAGACATTTGGCACATGCCAAATTTGGTGCATACCAAATGACTTAAAATCCATTTGGTGCACACCAAATTTGGCATCGCCAAATGGATTATTTGACATAAAAGCCAAAAAATGGGTTTCAAACCCTCATTTTGTCTTCAACCCGCAGCTTGAGAAAGAGGATTTCAGGACTGCAGCTCGCGCTCACCAAATCTCTTCCATTGTTTGCATCCTTAGCTTTCCATTTTCCACGAGGAGGTCAATTTTTGCAAACAGGTATGCATTTTTATTCTATTTATTTCGAATTTGATTTAGAATGCAAATTTAAATAGATTTTTATAATAAAACGTTGGTATAATTCTCAGGGAATGAATCTCCACCTCAAAATATTGAGAATTCACAATCACCCCCTAATGAAGATGCTCCTATACAAGAACAACCCGAAACTCCTCCATCAATTCATAAGCATCCTCAAGGAACACAAAAAAATATTCAAAATCAAATTGAAAACAATAAAAGAGACATTCAACAATTAATTGCAAGATTAACCGAGCATGCCAAAATGCACCCTTATAGGAGAGGGATTGTTGAATCATTGAAGTCAATTGTAACTCATGTAGGAGAAATGAGCGAGAAAATTAATTTTTGGTCAAATAAGAGGCATGAGATGAGACAATTTTATGCTAGTGGTTTGTCATATGCAGATGTCCAAAAACTAAAACTTAGCAAAGTCAACTTGTCTGCCCTATTTATAAACCCAAAAACCAATGAACCTTTGTCCCATGCATGCAGGAGGTTCCCCATCCATTGGTACCACCATGAGTTAATTAAAAACAAATTTTGGGAGCGGTGGTGGATGGTATTTGACCAACCTCCATGCAATAACCATGAGGTGCCACAATAATTTTTGAGGAAACTCTATTGCGAGTTTGTCCTCAATAAAATGCCAAACTATTTTGACATCTTAGATTTTCAAGGTAGAGGTGGGGGCTCCACACACGTTAGACCTATTGCATGACGTAATCCATAGTTGGCATTGAGAGCCTTGGGAAAACCCATGGTGGAGCATGTTGTTGTTTCTTCCATTGTTAAGGATAGTTTAGAGGTGGAAATGATGAAGTCAATTGGCTCACTCACCCAGACCATTTTATAGTGTGTGAATCCTCTAGTAGAGCTTGGTGTGGATGAGACGTGTAGGCCCCGATCTCCACCTCACCATTGTGGCACTTGTGGTGTTGTTTGCATGTACAATTATCAGGGTGATCATGATGTATCTACACAACGTACGTCAGTTGCAGAGGTGATGGCTTTCATAAATGATATTCTGAATGATACATTTGGCATTAACACTTAGGTAAAATTTAGCAAGTTATTTTAATGTTGTTTATTAAAATATATTATGAAATTTAAGAATAACTAAATTAGTAGAATTTTGATATGATGAAATTTCAAGGTCACACTGTTCATGAGGGATTCTCTATTCCTACAGACCCTTATAAATTCTCAATGATGAGTCCACAAGTATGAAACTAATATTAAATATATTATTATTGTATTTAAACAATTGAATGTTATATTTGAATCTTTGTCTCATAAAATGCTTCGGATTTCAAATAGTTTCCTAGTGCACCTTCTTCCTCCACACCTCATGATTCATATCATCAAACAACACACACTCAGGTAGCCTTTATTCTTTAATGGTGTTTTAAATATATGTTACCTATTTTTTGTAATTTTGCGTATATACAAATCTAAAAAATTGATGAGAAACACAAACATTGCATTCAATTATTCCTTGATCGAGTCATATTATGTTCTCCTAATTCACTTTTTGTTCCTTTATTCCTTCCTAATCCCTTACCATTAACATCTAATAGTTCACCCTATTTTCCATGATCCCCTCCTAGCCCATCCCACTAATATCTTCTAGTCCATGTTATGTGTCATTATGTCCTACTCCCATCTTATTGTACCCATTGTTATATCACCCTAGATGTTCCATGTTCCCCTATGTTATACCATATTTATCCACATTTCATCCTAGATAACTCTTCTCTATTATTGCTACACATAGGTCAAGTTCTCACTTCGTGTACTATAGTCAAACCCTAGACACCTCCTAATTCACCCTATGTTGTATTATTCCCTAATAATAGCACCCCATTAACCTCAAGTTCTCCACCCTATATTTTTTTATCCCATCCTAGAACATCCCATCAATCTATACTAGTCCATCATATATTCCATTTATCCCTATGGTGCAAGGGTACCACTCTTTTCTATGTTTCTTCATTAAGTGTTTGATAGTGGTGCAGGAGCACCCATGGGCCTAAGGGACCTAGAATTATTTGTTATGTTTTTTTTCTTTGTTTAATGTTGTAATAAGGTCTCATGGACCATTTCATTTCTTTTTAATAGGTCTCCTAGGGATTTGGTGAATTTTTGGTCTTTATGACCAACTTTTTGTACAAACAAGGTATCCATCCTCCTTTGTAAGTCTAGTGCATTTTTGGAAAATTAAGAAAAAAGGATGCCTTGGTGTAGCTAGACACCTGAGGGGAGTCATATTTTTCATTTTGATGATTTTTGGATGCCTTTCACACAATTTGGAGGTATCTGTGTACTCGGGTTGGTGAAAGTTGGCTAAATTGCCTTAATTAGGCATTAAAGAGTAAAAAATGAAGTCATTTTGTGTTTCCAATGGCCAACTAATTCAAATTTCAGTTGGAGGAAGCTGGAGGAGGTTTTAAGGCTTCATATATGCCTCTCTTAGTTGAGGAATGGCTGTTCTTAATTTTTGGAAGAAGTTTTCAATAAAGAGTTTGTTGATTTCTATGTTTTCTTGAAGAAATTGTTGATCCCGTACTTGGTACGGTCTAGACATGTTGTTTCATGCTCCAAGCCTCTAATGGTTTGATAGGTAATTGAATAATATTTCTTTTTTAATTGGAGTGGTGATATTATGTTGAGTAGTGAGGGAGATATCTTAATTTTACTCTCGGGTGGTTTGAAAACCCTCAAAATCAGGGTTATGAGTGAATTATGGGTGTTTCTTCCATCCCCACATTGTAGAGTTGCTAAATCATAGTGGGATTCTCTATGTGGCAAGCCTAATTAACAAGGAAAAAAATGAGTTTTGCTTGGTTTCTAGAAAATATGTTTGGGGGCACTTAGGAATGATGGTAACAGGTGTGGAAAATATGTAGGAGTTTCTTTTTGGGCTTTGGGGTGAAGGGGAGAGCCAAGATAGTCAAGACCCAAGTGTAGGTATGTGATTTAGGCCTCTTGGAGCAGCGATAGAAAAGGTCATTGTGAGTTATGCCTTGACAGTCAAGAGGAAAGGTTTTGGAAATTTTTAGGGGTCCATGTGGGGTGTCTGAATCCATGGGTTTGATTTATTGACAGTCCTCCATGTGGTTTTTATTCTGACCATCCTACTGGGTAAGGGCTACAAGCCTTAAGAGGGAGTGAGGTCTAAATCATCATAGTGTTAGTTGTTTGTTGAAAACTAAGTGTTAGAGGGTTGATGAACCTTGTTTTGTCATAATGTAACATGATCCAAATGCTTTCAAGATTTGTGGTGGTCTGAGTTGTGAACCCTAGGTGTGTGGGGGCTGATCACTTAAAGAATAATGGAGTTTATGACTCCTTGTAAGAGTATTTGAGAGAAGCATTGAATTGGATTGTCTTTTCCATAATGGTTGTGTGTTTACCTTCCCTAACACTCTGCATCATAGTGGTATCAAAGCATGATTGCAGGTAATTATTAAAGGGAAGACATCATGCCTCCAAAAATACCTAGATCGGTGGTTGCAAAGGATTTGAAGGCCTTGAGACAAGAAATAGAGGCCTTAAAGGAGATGAATAGACAAAGAGGATTGGCCATGGAGGAAGAGAGTTCCTTTAAAGAAGAGCTAGAGGGTGAAGGACCTGCAAAAAGTGGAGAGAACCCTTTGGGGGAAGAGATACCCCCTCATGAGAGAAAAATCCTTAAAGCATTGCAAGCATCAAGAGGAGAGTGCTCTGAAGTGAAGATTGACCTACCGGTGTATAGTGGAAAGATGGATGTGGAAGAAGTGTTGGAATGGGTAGATACATTGAATAAATATTTTGAATATAAAGAAATGGCAGAGAATAAGAAGGTGAAGTTTTCCAAAACAAAGTTGAAGGGATCCGCCTTGACATGGTGGAATTTCATCCAAGGAGAAAGGGTGAATATGGTTAAGTCTATGATCAAATCATGGGATATGATGGTTCATAGGTTGAAGGAAAAATTCCTTCCTACTGATCATGAGGTGCAAGAGTTCAAAAAGAGGCAGAATCTGAAGCAAAAAGACATGGATGTTTCATCCTACACTGAACAATTCTTCAAGTTGAGTATGAGATGTGATCATGTAGAAAGTGAAAATGAAAGAGTGGCTAGGTATATCAATGGCCTAAGGCTCAACATATAATATGAGATCATTTTGGTTGTCCCCAAGACCATGGAGGATTGCATACAAATTTCACATAAGGTTGAAGAGAAGATAAGAAGAAAACAAGAGCAGAAAAATAGAGGAAGAGGCAAGAATTTCAGAGGTAGAGGCAGCTTTTGGGGCAGAAATTAGTCCCAAAAACATCAAGAGGAGTATAATCCTAATGAATCAAGTGGAGAATCACGAAATAGAGGGGGATTTAGAGGTAGGAGACCCAATGGTAGAGGCATATTTAATGGAGGGAGAAGTTCCAATCAGTTTTTCATGGAGATGTTAGACTTACAACTAGCTTGGGCATCCATCCTTCAAATGCCCTGAAAAGAAAGGATCAAGATCTCATGGTAGAGAGAGGAGGAATCAATTGGTACATGAAGATGAAGAAAGTGTGACCTCACCTATAGTAAATCTCACACCAAAATTTGGAGAGCATTGCTCAAGGCACCAATCCTTGAAGAACCCCCACAAAGGAAGGCACTCTTTAGAATGATTTGCAAGGTACAACGTAAGGTGTGTATGATAGTAGTGGACTTAGGATCAACTGATAATCTTGCTTTAATTGATATGGTAGAAAAATTGAATTTGAAAAGGATATCTCACCCTAACCCATTCAAAGTTTCATGGCTTAGTAAAGGACAATAGGTCTTGGTGAATGGGAAAGTATGGGTAGAATTCAACATTGGGTCATACAAGGACAAGATACTATGTGACATCATCCCTATGGATGTGTGCCACTTTCTTCTTGGGAGGCCTTGGTAGTTTTATAGGAAGGCCAAGCATGATGGGGAGAAGAATACATACTCCATTGTGAAGGATGGGGTGACTTACAACCTCACACCTCTCATAGAAGAAGACAAGGAAAAGCATGAAGGGCCTAGTGTTTTTATGGTGGGTGAGAAATATTTCATGAAGAACTTGAAGGAAGGAGGAGGAAGAGGATGATTCCTAATTATGAAGCCAAAGAGTGAAGCAGATCTTCCCACAAAAGAAGAAGGAAGATGCACCTAGAGAGGTCCAAGAGTTGATGGAAAGCTACAAGGACATAATGGTAAATGAGCTACCTAGTTCCCTACCTACAATTAGGGATATAAGACACCATATTGATCTAATTCTAGGGGCTACATTTCCCAATAATACTACATATAAGATGGAACCTACTCAGAATGAGAAGATTGCAAGACAAGTGCAAGATTTGTTGGATAAGGGGCTAGTGAGAAAGAGTTTGAGCCCATGTGTTTTTCCTACTATCCTAGCACCAAGGAAGGATGGGAATTGGAGGCTTTTCATTGATTCAAGAGCCATTAAGAGCCATTGATACATGATATTGAAGAGGTTACAAGAGGATAAATTGTTGATCAATATGGAAAAGTGTGAATTTATAAAGGGAGAACTAGTGCACCTTGGATTTGTCATCTCCAAGGGATGTTTTAAGATGGATCCTTCAAATTTGGATGCTATTATTACTTGGAAAACACCAAAATCCATGGGAGATGTGAGAAGCTTTCATGGACTTGTAAGCTTTTATAGAAAGTTCATCAAGAAATTTAGTCAAATTTGTGCACCAATCTTGGACACCATCAAAGGAGGTAACAAGGGTAAGTTTTCTTGGACCAATGAGGATGATAAAGGGTTTGAATATCTGAAAATAAAGTAGAACAACAATCTATACTTGTGCTCCCTAATTTTGATAAGGTTTTTACAATTGAATGTGATGCTGGTAACCAAACAATAGGGGTTGTCTATAGCCAAGAAGGCAAACCTGTTTCATTTTTTAGTGAGAGGCTGAATAAAGAAAAGAGGAAGTATTCTTCCTATGATTTGGAATTTTATGCTATGGTCCAAGCCCACAAAATTGGAGACACTACTTGTTACCTATATAATTTTTTGTCTATACTAATAATCATTCTTTGAGTTTCTTGAATGCACAAGATAAACTCAATCATAGGCACATGAAGTGGGTGGAGTCTTTACAAGCCTATACATTCAAAATAAAGCATAATAAGGGCCAATAAAATAAGGTGGCATATGCTCTAAGTAGAAGGGCACTTGTAATGCAAGAGATCTAACTCCAAAGCATGGGGGTTGATGCATTGAAAGACATGTATCATGAAGATGCAGATTTTAAGGAAGTATACAACGTTTTTTATCAACATTTGAATACTTCTTGATGGAGCTTCAAATTTTGATCTTTGAGTTCCATTATTGTCTTGCCTCTATACTAGTATGTCTTACTATTCGGAAGAAACCTAAGGTTGGGGGTTTTATTTTTTCCTTCATAAAGTCATAATGTTCTATCTAATACCTTGGGTAGGATCTTTTTCATCGTTACCCTTATGAGGGAGGTTTTAAAATGACTTATTTCCCATTGACTTGTCTAGGCTGGGCCCCTTTTTAATAAATAGTGTTAAATATTTTGCCTAAACTTTATTATTTCCTAAGTGTAGGTTGGCCTGTGCCCCACTTTTAAGAACAACGTTGAGCCATCATTTTCTATTGGCCTAGGCAATGTCCCCTTGTCCCTTTAATAATCATTTTATTTTTTGCAGGGAATGTTTTTTAGTAACCGTCAATCATCCAACAGTTGATCCTGACCGTTCCCCATGATCTCTTGATGGATTCACCGCTAGGTTTCAACTGATTGTGAAATCATGGGTCTCAGCTGCCGATGCTAAAAAGGATTTATAAAGTGCTTTAATTTTGTGTCGGGATTTAATACATTAAATAGTGGGTTACTAAAAGAGTTGTGAGATACACGTGCTAAAGATCGACGGTGGTGTTATAATCTTCATGAAAAATTTCTCGATGGTTATGCTCAGTGCTGGTGAGTGTTGTGAATGAGCAGGATTGTTGATGGTGGAAATCAATGGTTGCCATCACGTGATCGAAAGATGTAGGATGTTCAGTGATTGTGATATCACAGGCAAGTGCCACATGTACTCCTTTGGCGTTGCATACTATGGTGGGCCCTTGATGCTATTATGGATATTACATCAACCTTTTGAAGGTGGTCACTCAATGATCTGATGAAGACAAAGGATTGACGGTTAGAATTTAAATTCGCATCGAATGCATTTGGAGTCATTGGTGCAGCATGCAAGTGTTCTTTAATGGCGGATGAGATGTTTACTGGTTCAATTCGATCAACATAAAGTATTTGCCTTCATTCTATTTCACCACAAAGCATTCAAGCACATTGGTGAAGCAGTTTTAGAGCCAGAGACAAATTTTTCAAGCAATCATAGGAGTTTGGTTTTCTACAAGGAACGAAATCCATGACTTGTTTTATGTACCGCTTGGTTAATTTGACTATGATTTCATGAAGGATTGTAATGTGCTTGTCAAAGGGGTTTGTGATTATTATTGTAGGGTTATTGGTTTGTTTAAATTTAGGGAATTCACAAGGCCTTGTTGTAATTTCATTTTTTGTGTAATCCTAGTTTGTTCAAGGATTTGAATTATTTAAAGAAGCCCTAGTTCATCTGTGATGGCACCAACAAAGCAGCATTCCGAAAATATTGATTATTTGTAGAGGAATTTATATGATAATTTTTTGGATCAAATCTCGTTATCAATAAATGATAGGAAGAAGGGTTTAGTTTTGATGAGTGGAAGAACCCTGGGAGAAGGACTAGTGTGCAAGAGTTATAATATTGTAGATGCTAGGGTTCCTATGACTGGTTTGGAAATGTTTAGGCTGTGGTATGTATAGAAAAATTTATGTCACCCCTTTTCTAATGGTTGGAGATATGACATGGGGAAGCAAGCAGTGGCAATTGTGTTCCCATATGCAGACCTACTCAAAGTGGTGGTAGCATGATATGAACCTGTTACAAGAGTAATAAGGGATAATGATGGTGGGATTTTGTTGAGTATAAGTGCAAATGAGATTCAACAGGTGTTTGAGTTGAGTGATTCTATCTCATTTTTGGTTCCAGTTGATCTTGAGGAGATGAAGTAGGAGTATCTAAGATCGAAGACTCTTTTTAGATTAAATTTGCTTCCTCCTCATCTGGCTGGGGTAGGCAGTTCAACAATTCATATCATCCCAAGTGACCAAGAGCCTTTCAGGCTGAATTGCTTTGCCAATCACTTTTTGGCTAAATTTTATTCACTATGCCAGATTTTGGGATTCATCCCTAATATCATAATGCCAATTGCATACATGTTCATGGGGGCCCAAATTCAGCATCCCAATTTCTTTGTGGTGTATGACTTTGCATTGTTTTTGGCAGAAAAGAGACATGAGGGTTTGCTAAAGTTGCAGGTGGGTGATACTGACACACCTTTCTTTTAGTATTCCCTATTAATGCACATGTTCCTATATAAGAATTCTGAATTCTTCTTAGATAAGATGGATTTAAGGTGAGATGTGAATGGAGAAGGATTACCAATGTAGGTTTGGAGTGCTGACTTATCTTACAAAAGGGGAGGTGATAATTTTGTGCAATTTGATAATTGCTTTTCCTCCAAACTCAGGGCTCAGTTGGTAGTAAATGTTCCTAGAGTCCCTAAAGACCTGCATGATTTCCTCAAACCAAAGGTGAGGAAGCCTGACTTGAAAATCTGCCACAATTGGGGTGACATCATCTTGTACACTGTGAGTACTGTTGTAAGAGTATATGGTTTCCAGGGAGCCCCACATATTCTCCCATTTAATGTACCATCAAGAATGGGTTTTGCCGAGGTCATATGGAAAATAGATTGTATTCATGAGGACAACCTGACAAGGAGGGGAAAAGGGACTTTGTTCCCTAACTACACTATTGTTTCTGATTTTGTTTGTTCCTAGGGAGGATGGGTCCACTTTGGAATACTATTTGATGAATTTCATTTGAGGAGTGGTCCTAGGAGACAACATGACCTCGAGGTTTCTTTGCCTTGTTTAGGCAATGAATTAAAGGTGGCAAGTTTGTACGTGAATTCAATTTTCCTTAAGACCTAATCAAAAATGAGTTTGATTTGAAGAGGCAGGAATTGAATAAGGAAAAGTGGATTGCATATGAGAAGTTGTTGGCCATGGTACATAAAATGGATCCAAAATATGATCCATTAATGGAGTTCACTCCATTCCATAAGAGAATTGAATTCTTGATGGATAAGTTCAAGGAGATAATGGGCACCTTGATGAGTAAGAGGGTCAATTTGGAATTATATTTTTGTATACAAAGACCATAGGTGAGGCTTGAAGAAACAAGGCCAACTTATCAGCCCTCAGTGAATCGACCTCTTTACAAGAGAAAGAGGAATGCCAATAGTGATGAGGAGGAGGGGATAAGAAAGGAAAATGGATAATGAAGACATCATCACATCCAGGTTCAAAGATTACAACACTTGGAGGGATACAAATTATTGATTTGGATTCACCATTGAGGAGTGATCCAACATTACTACCATTAGAGCCAATTCCTAAGAGGTAGAGAGTTGAGGAAGCACAAGAGAATATGATGGATGAGATAATTGTTACACATCAATACATGCAGGTTGGTATTCCTTCCTCTCCAAGATCAACATAGTTGGTGTTATCTGATATGGATGTGAAAGGACAATGTGTACAAGATGCAAGAATGGAGGACTGCAAGGCATTCTTGGATGATGATTCATTTGTGAAGACTCATGTATTCTTCCAACTGGTGTGGAGAATGAATTTGGAAGAGTACCAGGAAAAATGTAAGAGGAGGAGTGAATCAAGGCTTGATAGGCCTGATCAGGAGAATGATGATGAGGTGAAGGCCAAACTGATGGAAGAGTTCAAAAGCATCACTCTTGAGGAGGGAAGAAAACTAGTGACTCAGGATGGTGTCCTATTTTTTCCTGAGTGGTAACATAGTCGATGGAGTGGCATTTAATTCCATTATGAAGTTAAAGCATCCCTGTAGGACTTTGCCTTTAGTGAAGAATATGAAACTTTGGGAATTTAGGCATTGGCACCCCAAGGCATAAATCCAAATGTGACTAATATTATCCCAAACCTAAGGGGAGGGTTAATCATCAAGAGAGATTCTGAAAATTCAACTATAGAAGCTGCAAGCCTGACTGTAAATGTGGCCAAATTGGCCCAGAGGACAGGTGAAAGAGAAGAGGCTTAAAAGAAGAGCTGGATGGAGAAATACATCATAATTGGAGAATATAGTAGGATGCAACAAATGAATTTTGAGCTGCAATCCGAGGTAGATAGGTTGAAATATAGGCAGGTGGGATAATCCTCCAATGCACCTAGTATCATGGCATTACCTTCTACATCGGGATCAGTAACCCCTACTTCTCCAATTATTTCTACTCCATGATCCCCCAGCCAGACACATACTCTCAGTCCTAAATTAGGGCCAGTTGAGGAAGAGGTTGATTACTCTATGGATCCCACTAAGAAGTAGATGTTAAATAAGATTGCAGAGTTACAGGTTGCTTTAAAATAAAGTGAGGATGGAGCAGTTGTGAGACAAAATGAGGTTGTCTATATAGTTTTGAGGCACCTAAATGAGAAGGTTGATGGTAAATTACCATCAGTACATTCTTTATATTCTTTATTCTTGGATAAAATAATAAATATTAATAGGGATCGGGAAATAGTTTTTCCTTTGGCTAAGAAGTGGATCCCTAGGGCCAATGATCTGGATATTATGTATAAGGCCTCTAAGTTTGATGAAAATAATAGGCCCCAATCATTGAGGCCTACTCAATTTTGTGTGAAATCACTGAAGGGTTTACAGGCCCTACTTGATGATTTGAGTAGGAGAATTAGGGAACTAGTAAAGAGCTTTGATGATTGGAGTGATACATTTTTTCCATATATAATTGATGCACAAGGAAATATTAAATCATAGCAGCAGTGGTAGGATAGAGCAAATGAAGTCATCAATGCACAAATCAAATTGATTTGTGATGATTCAAACTATTATTTTTTGGTGAGTAGCATGGATAAGATAATTAACACCAACACAGTTTTAGAGTCTTTTGAGAGATAGGCCAATCAAGTAGTAGTGAAATACACACCTTACAATACTAAGGTGAATGTGGTGGTGAATTTTGATTGGCCAACAAATGAAGTGTATTAGAGGTGGGTGGAAAATTATTTAACTGAAGAGAAGTAAGAAAATGCCTGCTATCGGCAGTTAACACCTCAACGGTTATGGTTATAACAGATTGTGGTTTTGTCTCCATGGCAGTTTTTGGCACAGGTTTTGAGGTTTGACCAATGCAATGACTATTCTCTAATGAGTGGAATTAACAAGAAGATTCTTTGGGGACTCAGAGGTTGTAATCATTTTTGTGAAGTGTTTTAGGGAAGTCCAATTGACCGGTGATAGGTGTATTTCTGGCCCGATGCTTGTTTTCTCCTTCATTCTCTATAAGAAGGATTTTAAGGCCAGAAATATGGGTTAGTAATTAGATATTTTGAGGTCGAGTCTAAGCATAATTGAAGAACAAGTTGTAAAGCCTGTTGATTCAGTGTAAATGCAATTTAGGTTTTTTGTGTCATTCTGTAGGGTTTTGAATTTATGAAGGTTTGATGTTTCATGAGACTACTAGCATTTGAGTTAGAACGATTCATTCTGAGCTCATGTCTCTCCTTTGTATAAGCATATCATAATTTTGAATAATATAATCAAGGGTTATTGCATTCATCTCACTGTTTTGGTGTGTATGATTCTCATTTTGGCTTTAATTCAAAGAATTAATTAAAATTCTTGAATGGAGTTATAGGTGGATGTGTTTATAAAGGGATTTGGTAAGAATTATTGGGTTAGGGTATAAATTGATGGAATTGTAAGGCAATATCATCAGAGATCTTTTATGCTATGTGTTTGAATCTATCACGAATTTTAAATGTTTGTGAATTTGATTCCTCAATGGTATGTGGCACTGGTCTAAATCATATTTGTTTGTAAGGTTTTGTGTCTTTTTGTCTTTTCTTAGAGCTTGCTAAAAATTGCAAATCAAATGACTATCTTAAGTTGTGAAGTATTGTTGTAATCCTCTCATGCTCCAAGTAGTTGATACTATTGATGAAAATCCAATTCAATTCAGTATTATCCTATTCTGTTGAGCTATTAAATGAGATTATATGTTATTGTTAATGATTTTTAATAAGTTTGGTGCAAAGATTATAAACACATTAAGGGTACCACCCTCTTGGGTCTTGCAGAGCCCAAAGTGTGGGAGGTTTGTTTGTTAAAATCCTCATCAGTTGGTCCAGGTCCTTCAAGTTGCCCTTGATTAGAATTGACAATTCTATAGGTAGAATAGAAGATCAGCCTGGTTACAGTAAAAACAACCAACACTTCTCATCGTGAATACTCTCATTTTCTGTTGTAGAATGGTTTTCTCTTCAAACGAATCTAATTGTGTGTGCCTAAATTATCAATGAGGGAGAATATTATAAAGGAGAAACACAGTGGGAGTCTTGGAGGTCAGTTTGGCCTTGATAAGACCTTAAAACAACTGAGGAGGTACTACTATTGGCCAAGGCTACAAGTGGATGTGACAAAGTTTGTGGAAGGATGCACAATCTTCCAAAGAGCAAAGGGGACTTCATAAAATGTAGGGCTCTATCAACCACTTCCCATTCCCAATAGGCCTTGGGAGAGTGTAAGTATGGATTTTGTATTGGGGCTGCCTAGAACCCAAAGATTTTTTGATAGTGTTTTTGTGGTGGTTGATAGGTTTAGTAAGATGGCTAATTTTCTTCCTTGTAAATTCACCAATGATGCATCTAGTATAGCAGGTCTCTCCTTTAAGGAGGTTGTTAGAATACATGGATTTCCCTTAAGCATTGTTTATGATAGAGATTATAATTTCATAGGTCACTTTCGGAGGACCTTGTGGAAGAAACTTGGCACAAACCTATCCTTTAGCTTTTCATACCATCCAAAAACGGATGAAAAAAATGAAGTGGTGAATAGATCATTGGAAAATTTATTGAGATGTCTTACCAAGGAGCATGGACAAGCTTGGGATCTAATTTTACGTTAGGCTGAATTTGCATACAATGACTCCATGAATAGGAGCATTGGTAGGAGCCCTTTTGAAGTAGTCTATGGAATACACCCTAGAGAGGTCTATGAGTTAAAATATATAGAAGGAGTTGATAGGAGAAGTGCTCAAGGAGAGGACTTTGTTGTTACAATCAGTGATATCCATCAACAAGTGAAGGAAACTCGACAAAATAATGTTGAGAAGTCCAAAGAAAGAGCAGATTTGAAGAAGAGGGATGTTAAATACAAGGTTGGTGATTTGGTGATGGCTCACTTGAAGAAGGAGACACTTCCAAAGGGAAAGTATACTAAACTCATATATGCCTCTCTTGGTCAAGGCAAGGCTGTTCTTGAAGTTTGGAAGAAGTTTTCAATAAAGAGTTTGCTGATTTCTATGTTTTGTCGAAGAAATTGTTGATCTCATACTTGGTACGGTCTATACATGTTGTTTCATGCTCCAAGCCTATAATAATTGAATATTTAATTGAATAAGTTATCTTTTTTCATTGGAGTGATGAAATTTCATTGAGTATCAAGGGAGATATCTTAATTTTAGTCTTGGGTGGTCTAAAAACCCTCAAAATCAGGGTTTTGAGTGAATTATGGGTGTTTCTTCCATCCACATGTTGTAGAGTTGCTAAATATTGGTGGGATGGAAATTATATGCCTATACTATTAAGAGGGAGTGAGGTCTAAATCACCATAGTTATAGTTGTTTGTTGAAACCTAAGTGCTAGAGGGTTGTTGAACCTTGTTTCTTCCTAATGTGACATGATCCAAATGCTTTCAAGTTTTTTGGGTGGATTGAGTTTTGAAACCTAGGTGTGTGGGTGCTGATCATTTAAAGAATAATGGAGTTAGGACTCCTTGTAAGAGTATTTGAGAGAAGCATTGAATTGTATTGTCTTTGCCATCATAGTTGTGTGTTTACCTTCCCTGCCCCTCTGCATCAAATAGGAAAGGTGTGTTAGGATGTTTGAGTTGAGTCCTTGATTATTAATAAGGTCCAATGTGACCAATCTATTGTAATTGATCAACTTTGAGGGGATTTTGTATTCATTTTGTAAGGTTTGGAAATCATGTGGAAGGAGTTCTCAAAGTTGACAAGGGGTGTCAAGGTAGATAGGATGATGTTTTCTTTAGTAAGTCATGATTTCTTAGTTGAATAAGGTCACATTAGACTATTTTTAGTAGTTTAGGTGTTTAAGAGGGTCTGGGAAAATATAAAGAATCAAAACTTGAAATGCTAAATTTGTGAGTTGCTTAAATGCAACAAATTTGTAATGCAACGGTCATGAGAGGTTTAAAAAGAATTTGTAAGGAATTTGGGCATTGTTTTTATGAGGAGAAGCCTTTAAAAAGGCATGAAAACCCATTTTGTATTATTGGCTTGAAGTTTGAAGCATTGGCAATAAGAATATCTATGTTTTTCATCAAATTTCTAAGTTTTCTTGTCATTTGCAGACCTGTACGAGCTCGTACAGATTCATTATGCCATTTAAATAATTTTACTTTATGATGGAAGGTGTTAACAATATTTTGGAACAAGTTTGAGGGAGATCGATTATGATTTGTGGTAAATATCCTTGTTTTCCTATGACAGGCCGAAGACACACTATTTGAGGGTTTTGTAACCAAAATCATGATTTAAGGTCCCTTACACAAACTGTACCTATTGTAACTAGTGTAATGGGCCCTAGGGAGTCTTATTAGGTTGTAGGTTGCATGATTAGAGTTGTGGAAAATTAACTAAGGAGATAAACCTATTGTCTTGATGAGTTTTATGAAGAAAAACACATGAAGATGGAGCCTTGGGTCTAAGGTTTGTGGAAGTCAATGAGAGTGTGGAGTTTTTTCCAAATTTTTAGCATATTGGGGTCAGAATATACATGTATGAGTCAGTAACATGGTTTGGGAGGTTGTGCAAGTGGGACTTTGAATAAACCCTCTTGACTTGGCATGAAGTTGAGGGTTTTGGAGTTTGCTATGTTGGAGGTGTTAACCTTGGGTGTTGATTGTGGTTTTAGAGGTTTGAGAAAATAGGAAATTCTTCCCCAAGGTTTCAAGGGTTTGTGTTAAGTTTAAAGGTATGTTTCTTTGTAAATTTGGCCTAATTCATGGCCTAAGATAATGTTGAGGGTCTAATTTCAAAGGATTGATCCAAAAGACTTGTATTTGGTTAAGAGATATGTTGTATAACTCTGAAATGGGTATCTGAATCCACCTTCTAATTGTCAAGTGTTTTGGAAATCATGGGAGTTAAAGGCAAAAAAATGATTTTACACTACTATTAGGTTACATGGGTGTAAGTGAGAAATTAGACTCCCGATTGTTGTCAAGCTTTAAGGATTGTTTGGATTACTCTAATATGCCATTTTAATCTTGTTAGATGCCTCTTGAATGCAGGTTGTCACTTTGAATGAGTTTGAGCCCTCTCTCTACACCACCCTTCTATTCCCATCCCATTACCCTCTCTTATTTCACCTTATGTTCCATTATCCCCTCTTGGTCTTTATATCAACATAATACCTGAGATATTGTTTCATTTGCAGATGTTGAAAAGAGATATCCCTAGTGATGTTGGTGGCTCGATGGACCATGGAGTTGCTGCAACAATAACCAGTTATGATCCATTGAGAGAGGTGTGGAATAGATTAGTCGATTTGACATTATATTTTCTCTTTTATGGTCTATTATAGAAAATTTTCATGATAATTTTATGCAGTTTAATTTATATTTTCATGGTTGCTACAGTTGATTGTCACTCCAGATCATGGATGTAGTGATGTTGTAAATGTGCATGATGACTATATGTATGCAGTAAGTGATTATATATTTTGTTATATGCCATTCCACAATTCAATGTCTATGTTTTAACATCTTTAATTTTAATTGTATTAGTTGAAGGTCTAGAGTGAAGAGAGGAGGACTAGAAAAATTAAAAGAGAAGCAACAGTCACTCCATCTAGCCGAACTTCAAAGGAAGCACAAGATCTATTTCCTTCCCCTAGAGGGAAATGACTATGTATTAGTGTTGTTTGTTGTATGCCTATGTGGAATTTTGGAACATATGTTTTGTAATATCGATATATATGGGATATTTTATGTCCATATGGATCCTTTGTAATAATCCTATATGGTTTTTTTGGATATATTGTATATACTTTTATCAATATATATCATTGCATAGTCTTTCAGATTTTTCATTAAAGAAACTCGTATTTTTCTATTGCCATTCCTGAATGATGTTATCATGTGTATTGTGTAGTTTTTATTCTTGAATGTTTTATTAATGGACTTTTTTTACATCTAATGCTTAATTAATTACTGTCAAATTCTGAATAAGCCCTATCTAAAGTGTATTGTATAAATAAGCTCCATTTGTGTTGGTTTGTATCCTTTGGAATGCTTCAATTACTTGTGTCTCACTTATCCAAATGTATGCTTCACTTATTCACATGTATACTTCACTTATATTGTGTGTACTCACGTATATTCTTCATGCTTCCAATGCATAGCAGCAAAAATCTTTTGGGGAAAATTTTTACAAACCAAAAGTATAATACTTTGTGAAAAAACTGGGAAAAATTGTACAAAAAAAATAAAAACTTTTTTTTTTTAAATTGAAAGGTATTTCCATAGCATATAGAGATATAGAGAGAAAATAAAATAAATATTTTAACCAATGAATTGTAAAAAATGGATGTTTTTAGTTTATATTCATATCGTTGATTGCATTGCATTGCACATCTTTCAAAGTCAAAACATTACTTCACTTTGCATAATTAATAAGTAGATGTTGATAGATGACCAAATTTCAATTACAATATAGTTTTTACAAAGTCAACCTATGCAGTTATGAAATTTCTTCACATTGCATAACTAATAACTAGGAGCAGCTGCCAATTGCATTTTCTTATCATGGCGTGCTATGAGACCAAATTTATTTGAGGTATTTTTTCAAATAGTTCCCTGCCTTGTCTATGTTACCACATTTTTCATACACGTCTAGCAAAGCATCTTCTCAAACAGTTCACTACCTTGTTTCTATGGCTAAAAGCTTAAAACAAGTTATTTTGAACAAGCTATGGATGCTTACAAAACAAATATCAAAAGCATAATAGTAAGCAATAGCATAGATAAGGCAGTGAACTCTTTGAAAAAATGAATCAAATAAATGTGGTGATGGAATTGCATGACAAGACATAGAGAAGGTAGTGAGCTAGCTCAAAATATGCCTCAAATAAATGTGGTCTCATAGTGATAGAATGCCTATAAAGTCATTTTTACACACTCAACGACTTGCATTTGACAATTTTTTCCCCAAGCGAGAAATCGCCACCATGAGAAAAGGCCTCCAAGATAGAAAAATATGAGAGAGGTTATTGTAGAGAGGCTCAACATGATCCCATAGGCTTGGATGAGAAGTTTCTAAGCATCACGATGTCTGAATACGAGCATGTTGAAGTTCACAACCATTTTGCATTTGGGACCCTTAAGGGATCGATCCGGTAGAACGTAGCTCAAAGCGATTTTGTGTGTTTGGGTGGGAAAGAGGACCATGCATACCCTAAAACCTCCTATTCAGATGCGTTGGAATAGTTTTTTTGGTCACACGAGCTACAGAATGAAAGTTGCATGACTTTGCAACTTTCAACTACTTGCTTTTGACAAATTTTTTCCCAAGTGGAAATTCGCCACCACAGGAAAAGGCCTTTGAGATAGAAAAAACCAAGAGAGGTTATTGTAGAGGGGCCCAAAGTGATCTCTTAGAATTAGACAATAATTTTCTAAGCATCACGGTGTCAAAGTAATAGAATGATGAAGTTTGCAGCCATTTTGCACTTTGGACCCTTAAGGGATCGATCTGGTTGAATGTAGCTCAAAGTGATTCCACATATTTGGGTGCAAAATAGGACCATGCCTAGCATAAAAATACCTATTTGGATGCACTGAAATATTTTTTTAGGTCACGCAAGCTTCTTAACAAAATTTTTACCACTTTGCAACTTTCAACTACTTGCATTTGACAACTTTTTCCCCAAGTGAAAATTTCCCACCATAGGAAAATGCCTCTAAGATAGTGAAAACTGAGAGAGGTTATTGTGGATGGGTCCAACATGATCTTGTAGGATAAAATAAAAAGTTTCTAAGCATCATGGTGTCTGAGTAATAGCTTGCTGAATTTTGCAGTCATTTTGCACTTTGGACCTTTAAGGGATCAATCTAGTTGAATGTAGCTCAGAGCGATTCTGCATGTTTGGGTAAAAAATAGGACTATTCCTAGTGTAAAAATATCTATTCAAACATGTTGGAATAATTCATTTCATCACACGACCTACAGAATGAAAGTTGCACCACTTTGCAACTTTCATCTACTTGCATTTGACAACTTTTTGCCCAAGTGAAAATTCGCCACCATGGGAAAATGCCTTTGAGAAAGAAAAAACCAAGAGAGGTTATTATAGAGCAGCCCAATGTGATCTCATAGGATTAGACGATAAGTTTCTAAGCATCACAGTGTCTGAATAATAGTATGTTGAAGTTGGCAACCATTTTACACTTTGAACCCTTAAGGGATCAATCTGGATGAATGTAGCTCAGAGTGACTCTGTGTGTTTGGGTGTAAAAGAGGACCATTCATAATGTAAAAATACCTATTTGGATGCATTGGAATAGTTCGTTTGGTCACACGAGCTGCATAACAAAAGTTGCACCACTTTGCAACTTTCAGCTACTTGCATTTGAAAACTTTTTCTCCAAGTGAAAATTTGCCACCACAGAAAAATGCCTCTGAGATAGAAAAAACTGAGAGAGATTATTGTAGATGGGCCCAAAAAATATTGTGGGATCAGAAGAGAAGTTTCTAAGCATCATGGTTTCTGAGTAATAGCATGCTGAAGTTTGCAACCATTTTGCACTTTGGACTCTTAAGGGATAGATCTGGTTGAATGTAGTTCAAAGTGATTATGTGTGTTTCGGTGTGAAAGAGAACCATGCCTAGTGTAAAAATATCTAGTCAGATGCATTGGAATGGTTTGTTTGGTCACATGAGGTGCAGAACGAAAGTTGCACCACTTTGCAACTTTCAAATACTTGTATTTGACAATTTTTTCCCCAAGTGAAAATTTGCCACCATGAGAAAAGACTCTGATATAGAAAAAATCAAGAAAGGTTATTATAGAGGGGCCCAACGATATCTTGTAGGATTAGACTAGAAGTTTCTAAGCATCACGGTGTCTGAGTAATAGTATGTTGAAGTTCACAACCATTTTGCACTTTGGACCCTTAAGGGGTTGATCTGGTTGAACATAGCTCAAAGTGATTCTGCATATTTGGGTGTGAAAGAGGACCATGCCTAATATAAAATTACCCACTCAAATGCATTGGAACAATCTATTTGGTCACATGAGTTGCAGAACGAAAGTTGCACCACTTTTCAACTTTCAACTACTTGCATTTGACAACTTTTTCCCTAGGTGAAAATTTGCCACCATAGGAAAATTCCTTTGAGATAGAAAAAATAGAGAGAGGTTATTGTAGAGGGGCCCAACTTGATCCCATAGGCTTAGATGAGAATTTTCTAAGTGTCATGGTGTCTGAATACTAGCATGCTAAAGTTTGCAGCTATTTTGCACTTTGGACTCTTAAGGGATCGATTAGGTTGAATGTAGCTCAGAGCGATTTCTTGAGTTTGGGTGCAAAAGATTACCATGAATAGCATAAACATACCCACCTAGATGTGTTGGAACAATTTATTTGGTCACATGGCGTACATAACGAAAGTTGCACCACATTGCAACTTTCAACTACTTGCATTTGACAATTTTTTTCCCAAATGAAAATTTGCCACCACAGGAAAATGCCTCTAAGATAAAGAAAATTGAGAGAGGTTATTTTAGAGGGGCCTAACATGATCTCATAGGATCACATGATATATTTCTAATCATTACGGTGTCTGAGTAATACAATACTGAAGTTCCCAGCCATTTTGCACTTTGGACCCTTAAGGGATCGATCCAGTTGAATGTAACTCAGAGCGATTCTGTATGTTTTGGTGTGAAAGAGGATTATTCCTACCATAAACGTACCCACCCAAACACATTGGAACAATCTATTTGGTCACATGAGTTGTAGAATGAAATTTGCACCAATTTGCAACTTTCAAGTACTTGCATTTGACAGCTTTTTCCCTGAGTAAAAATTCACCACCACAGGAAAATGCCTCCGAGATAGAAAAAACCAAGAGAGGTTATTGTAGAGGAGCCCAACATAATCCCATAGGATCATACAAAAATTTTCTAAGCATCACGGTGTCTGAATAATAGCATGTTGAAGTTCAAAACTATTTTACACTTTGGACCCTTAAGGGATCGATCTGGTTGAACGTAGTTCAAAGCGATTTCACTTGTTTGGGTGCAAAATAGGATCATTTCTAATATAAACGTACCTAACTAGATGCGTTGGAACAATCCATTTGGTCACATGAGCTATAGAACAGAAGTTGCACCACTTTACAACTTTTAACTACTTGCATTTGACAACTTTTTTCCCAAGTGAAAATTCGCTAGCACAAGAAAATGCCTCTGAGATAGAAAAAACTGAGAGAGGTTATTGTAGAGGGGCCCAAAATTATCTCATAGAATTAAATGAGAATTTTGGAAGCATCACGGTGTTTGAGTAATAGCATGCTGAAGTTTGCAGCCATTTTGCACTTTAGACCCTTAAGGGATCGATCTAGTTGAATGTAGCTCAAAGTGATTCTGTGTGTTTGGGTGTGAAAGAGGACCATGCCTAGCATAAAATTACCCACCTAGATGCATTGGAACAATCTATTTGGTCACATGAGCTGCAGAACGAAAGTTCCACCACTTTGTAACTTTCAACTACTTGTATTTGACAACATTTTCCCTAAGTGAAAATTCGCCACCACGGGAAAATGCCTCTAAGATAGAAAAAACCAAGAGAGGTTATTGTAGAGGGGCACAACATAATCTCATAGGCGCATACAAGAAGTTTCTAGGCATCACGGTGTCTGAATACTAGCATGCTGAATTTCACAACCATTTTGCACTTTGGACCCTTAAGGGATCGATCTGGTTGAACATAGCTCAAAACAATTTCGCGTGTTTTGGTATGAAAGGGGACCATGCCTATCATAAACATACCCACCCAGACATGTTGGAACAATCCATTTGGTCACACAAGCTGCAAAACAAAATTTTTACGTCTTTGCAACTTTTAACTACTTGCATTTGACAACTTTTTCTCCAAGTGAAAATTTACCACCACAGAAAAATACCTCTGAGATAGAAAAAACCAAGAGATGTTATTGTAGAGGGGCCCAAAATGATCTCATAGAATTATATGAGAAGTTTGTAAGCATCACGGTGTTTGAGTAATAGCATGCTAAAGTTTGCAACCATTTTGCACTTTTGGACCCTTAAGGGATCAATCTAGTTGAATGTAGCTCGGAGCGATTCCGCGTGTTTGGGTGTGAAAGAGGACCATTCCTAATGTAAAAATACCTATTTAGACATGTTGGAATAGTTTTTTTGGTCACATGAGCTATAAAATGAAACTTGCACCACTTTGCAACTTTCGACTACTTGGATTTGACAACTTTTTCCCCGAGTGAAAATTTGCCACCACAAGAAAATGCCTCTGAGATAGCAAAAAATGAGAGAGATTATTGTAGAGAGTCCCAACGTGACCCCATAGGCTTAGATGAGAAGTTTCTAAGTGTCATGGTGTCTCAATAATAGCATGATGAAGTTCCCATCCATTTTGTACTTTGGATCCTTAAGGGATTGATCCATTTGAACGTAGCTTAGAGCGATTTCACGTGTTTTGGTGCAAAAGAGGACCATGCCTAGTGTAAACGTACCCACCTAGATGCATTGGAACAATATTTTGGTACATGAGATGCATAATGAAAGTTGCACCACTTTGCAACTTTCAACTACTTGAATTTGACAACTTTTTCCCCAAGTGAAAATTCGCCACCATAAGAAAATGCCTATGAGATAACAAAAAATGAGAGAGCTTATTGTAGAGGGGTCCAACGTGATCTCATAGGGTCAGACATAAATTTTTTAATCACCATGGTTTATGATTAATAGCTTATCAAATATTGTTTCCCTTTTACACTTTGGACCCTTAAGGGATCGAGTCGGTTGAACCTATCTTAGAGCGAGTGTACTCTCTTTTCAATGGAATTAGGTGGGCAATAGACTTAAATCCATTTTAGTTATAGTTTGTTTGGATTTCAAGTGATTTTTTTCATTTTAGAAGCCAATTACTGAGGGTCGATCTATATACCCTATTTTAAGGGTTTTGAGTGCATTAAAATGTAATATTAAGCCTTCCACCCACTGTATGTTACCTTTTGGCTTGTTGTGACTTTACCTTTGGTCTTCAATAAGGGAGGCTTTGAGAATTTGTAGGGGCATCCATTTTTTGTCCAAATTTAGTGGTTTGGGCCTAGTACAGGATTGTATGTGTTTTTTGTCCTGATTGTCCTACCGGGCAATGCTACAAGGGTTAAGGGTAAAATAGGCCTAAAGGCTAGAGCAATGAGAAAATGGAATTCGTTAGGTGGAAGTTATGGTTTTATGTCTTGGAGTGGTCAGGAGAAACATGTTCTAGGGTAACAAATCTGGTCTAAACCTCTTTCTCAATCTGATTGGCCAAAATCCCATGTCAAGTGGCAAGGTTACCTTATTATGAGTTAGTGAATTGATGTCCAACTGCACATATTTGAGATAAGTTGTGTCATCTCTCCTATTTGGTTGATCCACTCTACATCATGGTTCTTGTTTGGAACAACCTCATTAGGTTCCCTTGTGGTGTTGTAGATTGGTCCACAGTAGTTGTTTGGTTGAATGTCATACCCTAAGGTATGTTAGAGATGACCTAGGTTGGATCGATTTCTATGAGGCATACACTGCCCCTACCTTGTCAACCCTACGGATCTGGCAAGCTAGTGAGCTCAGTAGCTTGCCAATTCAGTAGGATTGAAAAAAAGTGAGTTTTGAGGAATTCAATGAATCTACCTTGGGGATTATGCAAAGTTGATTTAATTATCATTGCTTGGATGTTGACAACCTCTATAGGGTCCTTGTTGAGTTTGATGCTATTTTACAAGGTTGATTTAATTGAAAGTTGATGTCTTGCTTGGCATATTTGAGAGAAGTTGTGTCAATTTGTGTCTTGGGTTACCACCACCTCTGCATCAGTAAGGGAAATAAAATATGATTTTTCTACAATTATATTAGACATTATTTCATTCTTACTCATAAATCCACATGTTTTTCCTTGAAGACAAATTCAAATGTAAACCATGAAGCATTCCAAATAATTTTAAATGTAATATACACATTTAATTGAGGCATATATTAAGGAATATACACACTTTCATGTGTTAATTTCTCATAGAAAATTTATATAAAAAAATACACTAAGTCAATGACAAATATTACAATATTGATGGAAGAACATCTTGAAAATCTTCCCATTTTTCAATACTTGTATCAATACATGTAGGGAAATAATCCTCCCATTTGCAACATAGATAATGAAATATATTATACTTGAGAAGAAACAAAAGGAGTTGCTACCTAGTTTTGTTTCTCCATTCCACCTTAGATGGCCCAATTATTTACATTCCAAAATGGTTCAAAACATGTACATCCCCTGCTCCCTATGAAACACATGGGTAGTAGCCTCTCTATGGTTGTGTAGTATCATAGAAATTTGCTCCACAAACAACCTACAAAAGCCTGTCAATCTTAGACATAGACACATAAAAATCATTAAAAGAGAAATAACTAAATAATGTAAGTCATACAGCTAACGAGACCTACTATCACCTTCATGCATGCTAGATAAGGAGGTCAATTGAAGGTCCTACAATGGTGATGTTCCCCTTCGCTACTTTATCATCTCTCAATGACCCTATGTATAAATTTCAAATATATCACTAAGAGGCTTAACTTAAAACATGTAGCATATAAGAATCCGATAAATCTAGGAGATCGAAAAGAAAGAGAATATTGAAAACCAGAAAATGCACTAGCAATCGATGTTTCTCATACCACTGAACACTTGCACCACCAACCAATGTTGTTCTTTTCTTATATAATTTGATAGAATTTATTATTACCTATAGTCACAATCAGAAAAGGATCAATGGCAGTCGTAAATGCATATGACTTCAAACACTAATGGTGAAAAATCCTTATTGCAAGGTGTTGGTCCAAAAGAGTGATCAATAACATGAATTTACAAATTCAATGTGCATACATACAAATCATTCCAGAGAACCATCTGGGTCTTCTCTACTCTTTATTGTGTCAATTATTGCCTCGTGGTCAGGCGCACACACTTTCCATGAGTTCTTGTTCGTAGGTATGCCCTTATATTTGATCAAATAAACATTGGTGGCGACAGTAAGGTTCGAGTAGTGAAGAATTTTTTGATGCATGTTGAAGTCCTCAAACAACCAAACTACAACATTCTTAACTAGATACCTTTGAAGCCATGTTTCAATAACAACCACCAAACCTATAGGATATTCTATGTTTTCTCCATCTATAACTAGGGACTCCAATTTATTTTTGGCCTCGATACAACGACACAGGTAATAATTTGTACCCTCTCCATTGTCTTCATCTTCAATCACCGCATAAACATGACCTGCATTGATATGTTCATCATTTTAGATGTATTTACTGAGCAAAATAATAAAACTTGTAAGTAAGATATATTACTTAGTTCTAGTAGGTCTGATACATGATCAAAGTTAATGGATGATTGCATCTTTGTGATTTGTAGAGCCATTGGGAGCTGATGAGTGTCAAGTAGGGTTAGACTTCTTACAGACCATTCATCAACCCACTTAGTTGACTCACAATTATTCCATGATTGAAGTGTACATGCATAACAAAAGCATGTCATCTTCCTTGTATGGATAGTCCATGTACCTGTATTGGAGATTCTAAAAGAGTGTAGCTCGCTCGATCTTGTTAGTGTCCAACAATCCTCATATTTTCCAATGTTATTATCATCTTCTAAATGAAAAAATCTATGAACTAAAGAATTACCCTCACTACCTTCACTACTTGGACCCATTGCACCTGCTCCATCATGCTCCCCCTTTCCATGTCTGGCCTCTAAGAAGTTCCACATATATGTTGAACACCACTAATCGTATGTATCTTAATCAACTAGTAAAACATTCTAGTTCTTGAATTGTGATGCAAAATTATCTGATCATATGATATGCTGACTAAATGATATGCACCTGCTAGACAGATCAACATAGAACATATGAAAGTAACCTTCTACAAACTCTATAGAATGTGTGTGATCATCACTGATGTAAAAGTGATACTCCCTCAATACTTTCCTATTTTCCTTTGTACTATCATTTGCATGAATGAATGCTATGTGCACAAATATAGCAACCTGCATGGAGTTGTAGTACTGTGGTTGTAGTGTGTAGTTCTCAACAAATTTTACAACTGAAACAATATGACGAAGTGGAAACGTGTCCTTGCATAACTTGAACTTTGAGTCCAACCATTGTGCTCTGTGTGTATGCCTTGCATAATCATAGACCATATGATCATGAAAAATGCCCATAAACTGATACACTAGAATCTTATCACTAACCAATTCACACTTCTTTGCTTCTTTCCCATATTTTAGACTATATGTCACTACCTTATATTTTCCAAATTCCACAATTTTGTCTCCAATTGTGTGTGTACTAGCCACATGTTGGAAAATTGGAAAATGTTGCATGCCACCACAATGATCACATGTGCCATCCAAACATGTTTTTTTGTAAAAGATTTGACCGTCCTCTCTTTCATATAAAATGGAAGACAAAAATTTCCTTGATGATTTAGGTGGAAGCATTATGTTAGATTCCTGCAAAACATTGTCATTATGCATATCTACACATATATGTCAATAAAAATAATAATGGTTAGAAAACTCAATATGAACCCTACAAGAAAAAGTACTGCATGTGTGATTTATTTTGACATAAAAATGCTTTAGCATTTCAAAATACCTTTGACATATTTTAATTTCAGGAAACTTTTGTACAAAATCAGCAAAAAATTGGGTTTGAGTGGTATCCAAATAATGCATTGGATGTGGCTCATGGTTTTTACTACCAATTCTCCTTCTTACAAAATCTCTTTGATTAGGAAAGGTCCTTGTGTTATCCTTCCAATAATTCACAATTAAAGATCTCAAGCCTTGAGAAATTCTTGTATCTTTCCATGGCACTCTACCCGAAATGCCCATAACTCATTGCTATTTGGATCCTCTACTCTTTCACGCCTTCCTTTGTCTCTCATTAGAGATGATCTACTTATTTTCAAAGACTTACTTGCCTTTGTAAGATTCACCTTGTTCCATGTTTGATTGCTTACAAATTTTTTTGTCATCACACGTCGTGTGGCACAACTATCCTTCGTGTGTGAGGTGGAACCCACACTCTCGTATGTACTCATCAAGTTCTTTAAAATGGATTTTTCACTTGAGTCATTCAAAATCCTTAGCCCAAGAGCCTTCATGGTGGGCCTAAATTTGATTTGCCTCATCATTTCAACAAATAGTTGGCATCTTCCACCCTCAGTTAGCTTCACAAAAAACAAACTCCATATCCTTTGTGCATATCTTTGACATGTACATTTTGGAATATTGTTAGGCATCCATTTCAAAACATTGGAATCTATATCAATTAAAAATGTAGGTTTTCTATGCAAAAATCTAGGAGGAGTTCTCAAATGTACATTTGTGTCAGTATTGGGAAGGTCAACAACATCGGGGATAGATCATGTACCTTCAATTGGAGGTGCAATTGATGACATACCTTGAGATTGACATGTAAACAATGTTGTACCTCCAACTTGAGATGTCATTTGTGGAGTGCCTTCAAATAGAGATATGTTTGCTAATGTATTCTCAAAACTCAATGTTTTTGATGGTGTGTCTTCAATTGGAGATGTGATTTCTGATGTACCTAGAAAACCACATGTTGTTGTCAATGTGTCTTCAATTGGAGATGTGCATTGAGCTTCACCTATGGTTTATGATGTGCCCCCCAACATCGGTATCCATTCCTATCCATCTATGAACTTTCCCCATTCGTTCCCTTTGTTTTTCCAATTTGACATCTCTCTTAGATTGCATGGGAATTTTTGGCTATATGGGCTGCAATTCCTTTGCTTCACAAGCTACATTTTTTGATTCTCTTCTCCTTGCATTTTTAACTGCACATTCTTCTGGTGTTAGAGGCTTCAGTCATTTCCTCGGCATGACCTTGAATGCTACATTTTCACAAACACACATAGAACAAAAGTAAGTAATGAATTTTACGAAAATATTGATATCGTTGATTACATTGCATTAAATATGAAACACACCAAAGCATTTTATGAAAGAAGGCAACAAGTTTTTTGGAATTATCAAACATGTCTATGCTACATACAATATTTTTCATACATGATGGATTTAGATGTATGTAGGGTTAGATATTAGATTAGGGATTTTGAGTGTGTTTGAAGAGTTAGAAAAGTACCTAGAGGCTTATGCAGTACATGTAGGGATCCATAATGAACTTGTTCAAAGATTTAGAGGAAGGATCTTAATAGACTTACACACAACTTGATCACTTAACTTACTAAGAAACATGCAGAGAGGGGTGGAAACAATTCAATATAGATAATCAATTAGATTCCAAATCAAAATCAGATGTTCAACTAAAAATCCCAACTTATACCAAGCTTTCCCTTATAGCATAGGTAACTAGGTTCAAGGGCCTTTTCACCAAGATTTTCCAAAACACTTGAAAAAACTAGGCATGATTAAGATACCCTTTTTTAAGCTATAAAACATAGGTAAACCCCAGTGTCAACTCCTTTGGACCAACATTGACTTCCAATAGACCCACCTTGGAAAAGGCTATTCAATTGGCCTAATTTAAAAA
Organism: Sequoiadendron giganteum; assembly: GCA_007115665.2. Lineage (NCBI taxonomy): Eukaryota > Viridiplantae > Streptophyta > Pinopsida > Cupressales > Cupressaceae > Sequoiadendron > Sequoiadendron giganteum. The sequence goes on from CM021110.1 coordinate 345,990,710, forward strand.
GAGAGTACCTTTTAAACACTACATATTCACTCAAAATCCTCAAAAATTATTATTTTATGTGTCAAAACCTTCAATTTCTTGATTTTTTTCCAAGTCCAAGACCTCTAGACCCCTAATACACCGAACCCTCAATTTCAAGCAAAATACTTGGGGTTTTAATAAAACTCCTATTTCCTAGATCTACCGGACCCATACAAAGGACCAAAAGCACTTACGAGACCCTACACATGGTGAATAATACATTACATAGACATTCCTTCCCACATTTTGTCAAAACAACACTTGAAGCCCTAATTTTTACCATGAAAAGACCCTGCTACAGTCCTAGAACATCATCCCAAACACCCAACCTTGACCCCACAACATTCTAAATAGTTTAGGCATATATTTTAAAAGTTAGAGGACCCATTCCACAAGTTATAGTAGGCAAATAAATTGTAATGGGTCAAATTACATAATGAAACCCTTCAATCCAAGAACATTGTGAAAGTAGGTAGCAGTAGTAAAAATAATATAAATTTTGCTATACAAAGAGTTAGAACCTCCAAATAGATGAAAATGAAAGCTAATTCATTAATCTAGAACATCCAACTAGTTTATTATCATCTTAGAGTCCTTACAAGCCATACAACAACAAGAAAAGTGAGAGAAACCAGTAAATTTATAAAAATAACATTCTTCTTGATAAAAAAATGGGGTATAAATCAACCAACAACCTCTCCTTTGAGGCATTGAAGGTTATTATACATATTTTTATTTCATTCCAACTCCCTCAAACTTTGCAAATTTGGCATCTTTTAGCAACTTTTCTGACCACATTTAGCCAAATTGCAAGCTATGATACAACTCAACTCCCTTAGCTCCAAATACATTATAAAATGGTCTAATTGACCTTACTGAACACAATATACTCAACATTAACTAAAATCCTAGAATTTGACCATGCTCACTAAATATAACATTTTTGACAAAATTGAGCTTACAAGGTGCTCCTACACGAGAGGCGTAGAATGTTGATTTTGAATAAACCCTTCTTGTTTCAAGAATAGAAAGGCCTAAAGCAAGGGTTTAGTGTTTAGATGCATTAGAGAGGGTTCTAGTGACTAAGATATGATAAGATATGCACAATTTTCTCTGTTGTGAATGCTACAAGGAATTGAATGTGAATTGGTCAATCTAGCATTGAATTGAGGTTTTTGAGATTGAAGATTGTTTGAAACTAATATAATTATGATTGCTCAAGGTTTTGTCTCCCTACTTTGCATCACAAACCTAGGGTATAAGTTGTTGCCACCTAAATGAAAACTAGAGAATCTTGTGTTTATTTTTCTCAAAACCAAATTTTTGATTGTCAATGAAGTCATAAAGAATATGAATTCAAAGAAGGGTTTGTGATGCTATGTATTATAATTATTCACTATTTCTTTGGAAATGAGGTAACTTAGAAAGACGATAAGCATTCTCAATCGCACAAAATTTCCCATTTTTTTATTTATTAGAAAGGTAAATGGTATGAATAAATGGAAACTTGCATTAACAACTATGTCAACTCACTTGAATTTATCTAAGCACATATGATGAAGGTGAATTTTTTATGGAACAAAAAATTAATGGACACTTGCATTAACATTGATGAAAGCTATTAGGTTTTCCAAATTAGATAAAAATAAAAGCTTTCTAAATTAGTTGAAAACAGAATGAAATACAGTGAATTCCACTAGCCATGTTGGAAATGGACTAATATAAGCAATGCAAATAGAATTCATAAGTAGATTTATGTTAAGTAAACATCATGTTTTTAATTTTTTTACTCTTCAAAATCATAAAAAATGATTTTTTTAATGCAAATCCCATCTAGTTCAATGTTGAATTCTATGTCCAATTGTTATGATTAATAAAATCATTAAGGAAATTTAGTTTATATTGTAAAAACAAACAAATATACTAAATATAAATATTTCAATATTACCAAAATGAATATATTACCTCAGATAATGTAAAATGATGTAGAAACTTCAAAATGTCTTCTTCTACATTGTGTAACATGTAGATTGGTGGTAAAAATGTGATGGATCAAGCATAGATTGGTACAATATGAAGTCAACTGCGTAAAAAAAGATGCTTCTAACTCAGATAAAGCACTAAACCAGAAAAATATAGGAGAATGTGGGCCTCAATCATGGGGTCAACCTTTATTTTACCATTTCAAGGTAAAACACATTTTGTGCTCACCAAATTTGGAGAGCGCCAAATTTGGCAAGCGCAAAATATGTTTTTTGAAAAGGAGAGACCTGACAGAGAGGGAGAGAGATAGAGGAAGTGAGAGAGAGAGGGAGTGGGAGAGAGAGAAGGGGGGTAGGAGGGAGAGACTTGAGAGAGAGAGAGGGAGGGAGAGGGCATGGCAGGGAGAAACCTCAGAGAGAGAGGGAGAGAGGGTGGGAGGAAGACACCTCAGAGAGAAGGAGAGGTATTCAAAGTGGGAGAGAGGGGGTGGGAAGGAGAGACCTAATAAAGTAGGGTAGGAGGTAAGTGAGACCTGAAAAAGAGGGATTTTGAGAGAGGGCATTGGAGTAACACAAATTAGTGTATGTAGCATGGGAGGGAGTGAGACCCGAGAGAGATAGACTTTAGAGGGAAAGAATTTATTTAGTTATGGTGGGGGAAGACCTGAGAGAGGGAGTGGGAGAGAGAGGGAGAGGGACCCTTAAACCATAAACCCTATACCATCAACCCTTAAACCCTAATCCATCAACCTCCATACCCTCTTAATCCCTCAACCCTTAAACCCTAATACCTCAACCCCTCTACAATATTATTTCCTCAATCTTTAATCCTCGACCCTCAACCCTTAAACCCTAATCCCTCAACCCCTATACCCTATTAATTCCTCAACCCCTCTACTCTCTACCCTTAAACCCTAATCCCTCGACCCTTATACCCTCTTAATCCCTCAATCCTCAACCCTTAACCCTTAAACCCTAATCCCTCAACCCCCATACCCTCTTAATCCCTCAACCCTCAACCCTTAACCCTTAAACCAGAATACCTCAACCCCCATACTCTCTTAATCCCTCAATCCTCAACCCTCAACCCTTAACCCTTAAACCCTAATCCCTCAACCCCTCTACAATCTTAATCCCTCAACCCTTAACCCTCAACTCTTGAACCCTAATCCCTCAACCCCTATACCCTCTCAACCCTCAACCCTTAACCCTTAAACCCTAATCCCTCAACCCCCATACCCTCTTAATCCATCAGTCCAAAACCCTCAACCCTTAAACCCTAATCCCTCAACCCCTATACCCTCTTAATCCCTCAACCCTGAAACCCTAATCCCTCAACCCCCAATACCCTCCTAATCCATCAACCCTTAAACCATAATCCATCAACCCCTATACCCTCTTAATCCCTCAATCCTCAACCCTCAACCCTTAAACCTTAAACCCTAATCCCTCAACCCCTATACCCTCTTAATCCCTCAACCCCTCAACCCTCAATCCTTCAGCCCTAATCCTTCAATACCTCAACAATCTTAATCCCTCAACCCTTAACCCTTAACCCTCAAACCTTAAATCCTAATCCCTCAATCCCTATACCCTCTTAACCCTCAACCCTTATCCCTTAAACCCTAATCCCTCAACCCCTATACCCTCTTAATCTCTCAACCCTCAACCCTCAACCCTTAAACCCAAATACCTCAACCCCTATACCCTCTTAATCCATCAACACTCAAACCTCAACCATTACACCCTAATACCTCAAACCTTATACCCTCTTAATCCCTCAACCCCTCAACCCTCAACCCCTCTACAATCTTAATCGTTCAACCCCTAACCCTTAACCCTAAACCCTTAAAAAATAATCCCTCAACCCCTATACCCTCCCAACCCTCAACCCCCATACCCTATTAATCCCTCAACCCTAAACCCTCAACCCTTAAACCCTAATCCCTCAAACCCTATACCCTCTTAATCCCTCAACCCTCAACCCTTCAACCCTAATCCCTCAACCCCTATACCCTCTTAATCCCTCATCCCTAAACCCTCAACCCTTAAACCCTAATCTATCAACCCCTCTACAATATTAATCCCTCAACCCTTAAAGCCTAATCCATCAACCCCTATACCCTCTCAACCCTCAACCCTTAACCCTTAAACCCTAATCCCTCAACCCCCATACCCTCTTAATCCCTCAACCCTCAACTCTCAACCCTTAAACCCTAATCCCTCAACCCCTATACCCTCTTAATCCCTCAACCCTCAACCCTCAAACCTTAAACCCTAATCCCTCAGCCCCTATACCCTCTTAATCCCAACCCTCAACTCTTAAACCCTAATCCATCAACCCCTCTACAATCTTAATCCCTCAACCCTTAACCCTTAACCCTCAACCCTTAAACCATAATCCCTCAACCCCTATACCCTCTCAACCCTCAATCCTTAACCCTTAAACCCTAATGCCTCAACCCCCATACCCTCTTAATCCCTCAACCCTCATTTCTCAACCCTTGAACCCTAATCCCTCAACCCCCATACCCTCTTAATCCCTTAACCCTTGACCCTTAAACCCTAATCTCTCAACCCTTATACCCTCTTAATCCCTCAACCCTCAACCCTCAACCCTCAACCCTCAACCCTTAAACCCTAATCCCTCAACCCTTAAACCCTAGTCCCTCAACCCCTATACCATCTTAACCCTCAACCCTTTACCCTTAAACCCTAATCCCTCAACCCCATACCCTCTTAATCCCTTAGCCCTCAACCCTCAACCCTTAAACCCTAATCCCTCAACCCCTATACCTTCTTAATCACTCAACCCCTCTACTCTCTACCCTTAAACCCTAATCCCTCAACCCCTATACCTTCTTTATCCCTCAAACCTTAACGCTTAAAACCTAACCCCTCAACCCCCATACCCTCTTAATCCTTCAACCCTCAACCCTTAAACCCTAATCCCTCAATCCCTATACCCTCTTAATCAATCAACCCTCAACCCTTAAACCCTAATCCTTCAACCCATATACCCTCTTAATACCTCAACCCCTCAACCCTCAACCCTTAAACCCTAATCCCTCAACCCCTATACAATCTTAATCCCTCAACCTTGAAATACTAATCCCTCAACCCCTATACCCTGTCAACCATCAACCCTTAATCCTTAAACCCTAAACCCTAATCCCTCAAACCCCATACTCTTTTAATCCCTCAACCCTCAACCCTTAAACCCTAATCCCTCAACCCGTATACCCTCTTAATCCCTCAACCCTCAACCCTTAACCCTTAAATCCTAATCCCTCAACCCCCATACCCTCTTAATCCCTCAACCCTCAACCCTTAAACCCTAATCCCTCATCCCCTATACCCTCTTAATCCTTCAACCGTCAACCCTTAACCCTTAAACCCTAATCCCTCAACCCCTATACCCTCTTAATCCCTCAACCCTCAACCCTCAACCCTTAAACCATAATCACCCAACCCATATACCCTCTTAATCCCTCAACCCCTCAACCCTCAACCCTTGAACCCTAATCCATCAACCCCTCTACAATATTAACCCCTCAACTCTTAAGGCTCAACCCTTAAACCATAATCCCTCAACCCCTATACCTTCTTAATCTCTCAACCCTCAACCTTCAACTCTTAAACCCTAATCCCTCAACCCACATTTCCTCTTAATCCCTCAACCATAAACCCTCAACCCTTTACCCTTAATGCCTAAACCCTCTACTTGAGAGAGAGAGAGGGAGAGGTGGTGGGAGGGACATAATTGAGAGAGAGGGAGTAAGAGAGGGAGGGAGTGGAAGAGAGATAAAGGGAGTCACAATGAGAGGGAGAGGGTGTAAGAGGGGGAGACTTGAAAAAGAGAGAGAGGAAGATGGGGTAGGACAAAGATAATTGAGAGAGAGAAAGAGGGAGAGAGGGTGGGAAGGAGAGAACTGAGAGAGAGGGAGAGATATGGAGAGAGGGAGAGAGAAAAAGTGAGAGAGAGATAGAGGGATTGAGAGAGAGAGGGAGTGGGAGAGAGAGAGATATGGAGAGACATAGAGAGAGTGAGAGAGAGGGAGGGAGAGGGGGTGGGAGGGAGAAACCTAAGAGAGAGGGAGAGGGAGAGAGGGTGGGAGGGACACACTAGAGAGAGAAGGAGAGGGAGACAAAGTGGGAGAGATGGGGTGGGAAGGAGAGACCTAAGAGAGTAGGAGAGAGATGCAATGAGAGATAGAGGGATGGGAGAGATAAAAGGATTGAGAGAGAGAGACTTGAGAGATGGAGAGGGGGTGGAAGGGAGAGGGAGTACTCGGGGGAGAGGGAGTACTCATGATAGAGGTATTCGAGAGAGCTGGAGGGGGTGGGGGGAGATACCTGAGATAGAGGGAGAGAGAGAGAGAGTTGGAGGGGGTGGGAGGGAGATATATGAGAGAGAGGGAGAGAGATAGAGGGAGTGAGTGAGAGACAAAGAGAGGCCTGCAAGAGGGAGAGGGGGTAGAAGGGAGATACTTGAGAGAGAGAGGGGAGAGAGAGTGGGAGAGAGATAGAGGGAATGAGAGAGAGGGACTTGAGAGAGAGAGGGAGAGGTGGTGGGAGGGAGATACTTGAGAGAGATGGAGAGATAGAGGGAGACAAATAGAGGGAGTGAGGTATGGAGGGAGTGGAAGATAGATAGAGGGAGTGACTCTGAGAGGGAGAGGGGGTAGAAGGGGGAGACTTGACAAAGAGAAAGAGGGAGAGGGGGTAGGATGGAGATACTTTAGAGAGAGAGAGGGAGAGGGGGTGGGAGGGAGAGACCTGAGAGTGAGGGAGAGAGTTAGAGAGATGGAGTGGGAGAGAGAGGGAGTGTGTTTGTGTAAGTGGGAGAGAGGGGGGATGGAGATACCTGAGAGAGAGTGAGAGAGAGAGGGAGAGAGATAGAGTGAGTGAGAGAGAGGGAATGTAAGAGAGATAGAGGGAGTGAGTGAGTGATAGACCTAAGAGAGGGAGAGGGGGTAGGAGGGATAGAATTAAGAGAGAGAGATAAGGAGAAAAAGATAACAACCTAAGAGAGGGAGATGGAGTGAGAGAGACAAAAATACCAAAGAGGGAGAGAGAGATAGGGAGAGTGAGAAAGGGGGTTGGAGTGAGATAGATTTATCTAGGTACCTATGTGGGAGGGAAAGAGACCTAAGAGAGGGGATTGGATTGAGAGAGTAGTCTAGGTCGTGCGGGAGGGAGTGAGACCTAAGAGATAGAGACTTTAGAGGGATAAAAAGTTATCCGGTTATGGTAATGAGTTAGAGAAGGTATGAAAGGTAAAACCTCAACTATCCATCTATGATCATAAACTGTGCACTCTAAGCATTATCAAAGTTGTTAAACAAAGAGGGGAAATTCTAGTTCTGTGCAAAGCAGGCCATTTGGCGAGTGCCAAATTCTAGTTTTGTGCAAAGCAGGGCATTTGGCGAGTGCCAAATTTTGTGCTTTCCAAATGACTCATCACATTTGGTGCTCGCCAAATAGCCTACTTTGGACGTCTTAATTGACTAGATTTTCCAAATTTTCTCATATTTTTGTCTATGCTCCCCATCTCATTTTCACATATTTCAATACAAGTTGATAAAAAAATCGTGATAGAATTAACATCTCTCTTAGCTATCCAAATATATAATTATTTTTTCATTTTGATTCAGTTAAGGTTTTGATCCATGGCTTCTATTGTAAATGCCTTTGTTTTTGGTCAAAAACCAATATGTGCTAGTTTTAGGATAGATTTTTACCCGTTCATCGAAACGTGAAACAAATTATATTTTTTGAAACTAGACTCCATTCTACACGTGATGAAAAAAAAAGAATCAATTTTTTATTAGTTTGCAAAAAAATTAGGGGGGAGCATGCTCAAATTTTAGCTTTTCAAGATGTGTCCACTTTGAAAATTCATAAAATATTATATATTCATTAAAAAAAAATCTGAATAATGAGGATAAACAACATGGTGTTAGCTAATTTCTCACTGTTGGGATTTTTGAAATTCTTAAAAAAGGTCAATCAAAAAGGGGGGAGCCCTCAAGCACTATGCTATTTTTTTTGATAAAAACAGGACTTGTTTCTCACTTTTGAGACCATTAATCTTCATTAATTTCAAAAAATATAGTAGCTTAGAAACTAGACTCAGAGCACTTCAAATTTTGTTCTTTCCGCATATTGGCATTTTGAGCATAACTATCTTCATTTTCTTGTGGAAATCAGATTTTTCTGATTTTAGAAAAAAAGTGGCATCTTAAGAGCCAAAATTGTGTCATAGATTGGTGCACTTACCCACTAGAATTGTAATTTGACTTAAGGTTTCAAAAGTATGTTGTTTATCATTGCACTGGAGACTATCTAATCACTCTCATATGCCATATTAAGTGACATGGATCAAGTTGTGTTGAGACATGACTACCTTCAAATAACTACTATATTTATTATACCATGCCAAGTATTTTGTCAACATGAGTGTGGTGGTCTAGAAGGACATATTTTAGTTAGACAAATGTCTAAATATGGCTGGCATTTCTATCAGAAATGTAGTATTTCTCTATGGTTGGAAGGAGAGTATGTCTACACTAGTTTTATTGGTTTCTTGAGTTTTTGGAGATGAGGCTCATTCTACAAGAAGCTTGAAGTTACAAAATATCTATCAAGTGATTTGAAGTTCAGGGCATGTGCAGTAATGACTCATAGTGTGCAAAATTCAAATCTTGCATGTGGAATGATGATAGGACCTATTTAAGGCTCCTATGGTGGAATAAGGTTTCAAGTTCTTCTAGTGGCAAGAAATTTCTGTTTGGACCGTTGTATTACATGTTTCATAAAATTTTAATTTAGGTCCACCTTATTTCATTCACACTTGGTGTGGATCCAAGGCCAACATAGAAGAGTGTTAATGTAGTGTCATGAATATATCTCAAATATTTAGATGCATTGTAAGTGTAATGAATGGAAGGTATGTTTTGGCTATAAGTATGTTTCTGTAATTTGGTAGGACTATTATTGTACTTGTACTATTGTTCTATTCTGGTAGGGATTGGTGTTTCTTTATGGTGGGGATTGTTTTCTCTAGTAGATTCATTTGGGATTGGTGTCTCTGGTAGGTTGGTGCCTACATCACATTGTAAAATTCACTTATTATATTCCTTATTCTGAGATTTCTCACCTTGGTTCTCCCATCTTGGGTTTCCATATATATTTGGTGTTGTGTGTTATCTTGTGTTGTTCTTTGAATAATTGCTTGTGTGGTTCAATTTTCTTCATGTTGAAAATATGTATAAAAATTGTAAAAGTAAAGTTTTTCAAATTATTTTGATCTACTAATTCCCCACCTCTTAGTAGACTGTATTCCCTTCATTTGGTATCAGATCCAAGTTCCTTTGAATAATTCTAACAACTTAAGCTAGATCCGTAATAGCGTAGGAAAGTTCATCTAGAAATAAAGGACCAAAATTTGATGGATCCAACTTTTCATTTTGGAAATTTAAGATGGAGTCCTATTTATTGGCTTTAGGGATGGACAATTGGATGTTAGTTGTAGAAGGATATGAGCCTCCTAAAAATATCCCTCCTAGGGATCAAGCTGGAAAGAGGGCTCTTGAGATCAATGTTAAGGAAAATAATGCTCTTTTATGTGGACTGACTAATTTTGAATTTGTGAATGTAATACAGTGCAAAACAACAAAGTAAATTTGGGACAAACTAGAAACAATCTATGAAGGTGATGAAAATTCAAAGAGGTAAATTTTCATAGTTACAAATCTTAGTTTGAAGGTTTGAAGATGAAAGAAGATGAGAACATTGCTACATTCATGCTCATGGTTGATGAATTTTTTAACCATATCTAAGGTCTTGGTAAAAGCTTGGAAGAGAAGATTATTTATGAAAAAGGTACTTATATCTCTCCCTAGAATTTTTGAGCCTAAAATATTTTCTATTGAAGAAGCTTTAAAGATATCAATCCTTTAAATTTGATTGAATTTTATGGAACATTAGTTGTTTTTGAAATGAGATTTGAAAGTGAAGACTTTATAAGTAAAGAGATTTCTTTCAATGTGTTCAAGAAGTAGGTTGATGAAGATACTGATTGTGGATCATATCCAAAGGAAGGAATTCTTTTTAGGAAGCTTCATAGAGGTTTTGGTAAGTACAAAGGTAATTTACCTTTCAAATGTTTCAATTGTGAAGTAGGAAATTTTATTGCTAAGTGTCATCATAATATTTATAACAATTTTGAGAAAAATAATGGAAAGAAATATTCTCATAAAAGATTCAAAGATCAAAGAAAAGATAAGAGCTTATACACTAATGAAGAAGAAGACTAATCCACTAAAGAATAAGATGAAGATGCATCAGGAGATGAAAAAAAAAATTGTGTTCAAGGATTTTGAAACTATTGAAGGAGATTTTGAAATGGGTTTCAAAGACAACATAGAAGAAAATATTATGAATACATTATTGTGGGAAGCAAAAGAGATCAAAAATCTAGAAAAGAAAAAATTATAGAAGTGAGAGTCAAAGAAAGAGTATTGAAAGAATTGAAGATTGGACATCAAAAATAGGATTGTTGATTTGAAGACCTAGGTAGAAAAAGAAAAAAAAATCGAAGAAGTTCTAATAGAAAAATTGCAATCAAGAAATAGAGATTGTAAGAAGCTTGAAGAAAAAATTGTGGCAGCTAGAAAATAACTTGAGAAAGAAAATCAATAGTTGTAATTTAAGTTCATTAAAAGTATTGAAACCCTAGATAAAATATTGGAAATTTGGAAAGCTTTGCATGGAAAAATTGGTATAGGCTATTATGATCAAAAGAAGGTGACAAAATAATTAGATAAGACTACTAAGGAAAGTTTGGAAGTAACGGGTTTCAGAAGTAAAAATTCATAAAGGACCATGATAAGTGATGGAAGTATGATTCATAATGATGGCTTTATTCAATTACAAAACAAAAGAAGATCTAGAAGACAAGGATACAATACCAAGTAAAAATTTATTTTCTTGGGTTATTATTTTAATTTTAATGATTATGGGAATAAGGTTGTGGATTGTAGAAGAGTTTTGGTAAGAAGAAACAATTTTGTCAATAATAATGCATTTGTACCTCTGTATAATTTTTATGCCATATGTTTCAAGTGCAATAATTTTGGACACATTACAAGGAACTCTAGAAGTAATTTTGTGAGTTCTCCATTACTAGAAGATGGAAGAATGGTTAAGGGATAAGGTTTAGGGAATTGATGGTATAGGGTATAGGGTTTGGAGTTATGGGTATATATTTTAAGATTGATTCTCACATCTCCCCCTCTCTACTCTCATCCCCATATTTATTATTATCTATCTCACTTCTCTCTCCCTTAGATCTACCTCTCTCTATCTAACCTATCTCTCTCTCCACTCACTACCTAGATCTCTCTATCTCATCTTTCTATCTATCTGAGCCCCTTCCTACCTCTCCCCTCATCCCTCCTTATGTACCTCTCCTTCCCTCCCTATGTAGATCTCTCTTCTCTCTATCTCAAATATCTCTTTGTATACCTCTCTTCTCTCTATCTCACCTATCTCTATCTCTCCCATGTCTCTCTCTCCACTCCCCCTTTAATATCTAAAAATTATTCACTATTTAGGGTCTAGGGCCTATGGTTTATGCATATAGGGGTTAAATTTAATTATGTAGGTTTTAGTTTTAAATTATTAATATTAGGTTTAAACATATAGGACATTAGGATTATGTATCAAGGTCTGGGTCATAGGGTATAGGGTTTATGGTTTATGATATAGGGTATAGGTTTTAGGGTTGAGAGTATAATATTGAGTGCTAAGGTTTAGGTTTGAGGGTGTAGGAACCTAGAGGGTCAAAGGTGTAGGGTTTAGGGTAGAGTGTATAGGATTTATAACCTAGGTTTGAGTGTAAGTTTTAGAGTTGAGAGTATAATATAGAGAGATAAAGTTTAGGTTAAATGGTATATGAAGCTTAAGGGTTGAAGGTATAAGGTCTAGGGTAAAGTGTATAGGATTTATACCCTAGGGATAAGTGTAGGTTTTAGGGTTGAGGGATATGGTTTAGGATTAACGATATATGGTATCTTGGGTTTAGGGTTATAGGTATAGAGTTTAGGGTCAAGTGTATGCATGCTAGGGTAAAGTTCATAGGGTTTTGGTAAGTTAAACCAATCATAATACCAAAACTAAGAAAAAAACATACATGTTTTGTTATGTTAAAAGAACATATGTGTTTTGTTATGTTAAAATCACATACAAGTTTTGTAAAGCTATATAGATCACTTGAGGCCTAAAACATCTAGATCAGCTAGATCAAGGTGATTGAGGAGATAAATTACTATGGGGACACCTCAAGGGGCATAACCAATACCATCAATAGGAGACAAGGCCAACCATTGGTAGTAGGTGACATGGTATATTCCCTAGGGCATATATTTTTTATGCTCTATGGAGGAGATGTATTGTGATGAGACCCTGAGGTCCATTTGGATGTATTATGTGATGTGACCCTAAGGTCCATTTTGATGCATTATTTGATGACATATAGTGAGGTTGTGGTAGCCTTTATACATGTATATTTTATGGTGTTTTTATGATGATGATGAAGAATGGATTATGTTAATTATGATTATGATATCAATGTATTAATAATAATGTTTGCAAGGTGTACAAGTGATTTAGGACATATGCAGGTGAATGTTAATGTAGATATGTATATGGTTTAAAATTAATTTAAAATGTATCTAATGAAGAATGTATATGTATGTCGTAGATATAAAATGTAATAAACACATAATATGACAAGATGCTTAGAATAATAAATATAAATAATTAAGATGAAAAGGAAATAATGATAATATGGTTAGAATAATAAATCTAAACACTTATGATAAAAATGCAATGAGGATAAGATGCTTCAAATAACAAATATAAACACTTAATAAAAAAATGCAATGTTGATAAGATGATTATAATAATAAATATAAACACTTAAGATTAAAATACAATAATGTGAAGATGCTTAGAATAACAAATCTAAGTAATTAAGATGAAAATGCAAAGATGAGATGAGTTGGATGGAGATGATGACTAGGTGACCATCTTAATAAATTGAGTTTAGAGACATATGGAAGAAATAGAGAATGAAAGTGCAAATACAATCCATGATTAGTAAAGATAAAAATGATGGTGATGAGAAATAAGGGATAGGATGGGAGTCAATGTATTTGGAATTCAATAGTTGAATTACAATGTAGAGAGAACTTAAATTGATAATGCATAAGATACTATGCACTAGGATATGAGGAACCAAGGTGACTGTGTATCACATGAATAGGACTAACACAACAAAAACATAGGTTCTTCCAACATCCTACAAAGTCATAAAGGGATTTGGAGGGGTTGATGTTGGAAAACCACAATCACAAGAGGATTCCCTAGTGTAACGCAAGATCACAACAAATCTTGGTGGGTACAACACTAGATAACCAAGTAAACACAATCAACAAAAGCCAAGATACGCTCCTATTTCTACCAGTCAAAGAACACCATAATATGATTGATTGTGGCAACCTCAAGTAGGTAGAGTAGGAATATCAAAATAAAAAAAATTGGCATCACCCCAAAAATAATAAAGGGTCTCAAATATCCTTTTCCATAAGGATGGCATGTGGGTTGATGCGGTATCAAAATAGAAATGATATGTATTGTGAAGACCAAAGATAGATGGGATAGATCCTAGGATTCCTATGACAAGGTATAGTCAAGATACTTGGAATTTTAGGGAGCTAACAAATTTTATTCTAGGAATGAACTTGGAAACACACAAACACAAGGATGAAAACCTAATCACCAAAATATACTATAAGGTATAGGCACCTTGAGGGTTGAAGGTATAAGATTCAGGGTGGAGTGTAGGTTTTATGACCTAGGGATAAGTTTAGGGTTTAGGGTTAAGGGTATATGACATAAGGTATAGAGTTGATGGTATAGAATTTATGATTGAGTGTATGGGTGATCAAGGGTTCATCCTATATGATTTAGGGCCTATGGTTGAGGGATATGGTTTAGGGTTGAGGGTATATGATATATGTTTTATGGTTGAGTGTATATGGTTGAGGGTTTATTATATAGGCCTTAGGGCCCAAGGTTTAGGGATAAGGTTTATGGTCAAGAGAGTATATGTTATAGGGTTGAGGGTTTAGCCTATAAGATTTAGGGCTTAGGGTTGATGGATAGGGTTTAGGGTTGAGGGTATAGGGTGTAAGGTTTAGTGTTGAGGGTATAGGTATAGGTTTGAGTATATAGTTAAGGTTTTAACCTATTGGATTTAGCTCCTAGGGTTGAGGGATAAGGTTTAGGATATATGGTATAGGGTTGAGTATATGGTTAAGGGTTTAACCTATTTTCTTTAGGTCGTAGGGTTGAGTGATAAGTTTTAGGGGTTAGGGTATAGAGTATAGGCTTTAGTTTACTAAATCTACCTCTCTCAATCTAACCTCTCTCTACACTATATACCTCTCTCTATCTCAAATTTTTATCTCCCCTTCCTACCTCTCTCCTCATCCCTCCTTATATACCTCTCCCTCCATACCTATGTAGATATCTCCTCTCTCTATAGGATTTAGATTTGAGAGAATAAGATTGAATAATAAGGTTTAGGTTTAAGGATATAGGAACCTTGAGGGTTGAAGGTATAAGGTCTACAGTAGAGTGTATAGGCTTTACGGTCTAGGATTAAGTGTAGGGTTTAGGGTTGAGTGATAGGGTTTAGGGTTGATAGTATAGGTTATATAGGGTTTAGGGTTATGGGTATAGAGTTTAGTTTTAAGTGTATAGGTGTTAGGGTTACTTAGTGCATAGGATTTTTATATTTTAAATACATCATAAGCCCAAAACTAAGAGAAACATGTACACTTTTTGTTAACTTAAAAAAATGTATGCATTTTGTAAAGGTAGATCCATAATTCAAACCCAAACCTAAGCCAAAAATTTATTCATTTTGTTGAGTTAAAATGAAATACATGTTTTGTAAAGGTAAATCCATCATTTAAACCCAAAAGTAAGAAAAACATGTACATTTTTTGTTAAGTTAAAAGCAAATACTTGTTTTTGACATTATAGGCATTTATAAGTAGAGGCCACAATGCAAGCACTTAATTTTAGGATTTTGAGTATGGGGATATATCATGGAAGTGCATCTAAGGTAGAGCATACATTGTTCATAGCCCAATTATCATTTTCTTGAGGGTTTGAACTAGAGTGTTATACCATGTATTTGATATGTAGTATACATTTATTTTTAAGGTCCTATTTATAGTTTAAAGTGGAGGAGTGCTATACTATGTATTTTGATATGTAGTAAGCATGAGAGAGTAATAATATACATGAATACTTAAGGTATTTTTTATTATTAAATGGTTATAATTTGTTTGGTTATTTTTCTTTTACATTAATCTATGTTTCAAAAAAATTGAGTAATTAATCTATTGTTGGTTACAATACTTGGTGCATGATAGTATCATTATTATATTTTACTATACTATTAATACTAAAATTATTTTAATATTATATTATTAATATTAGAATTATTTTTGGGAAAACAACAACCAAGAGGGTAACACTCTTTATATTAAATGGAAAAAGATTTACATAACCACATTTTTCCTTATCAAGGATTTTTGGTGTACAAAGTGATCAAGCTCATGCCCAATTCTATTAATCTATCCACTTTTTCATCACTAAAAATAAATTTTTTTATTACATCATTTAAGAAGGGGTGCAAATCCTTCTTAAAGAAACATTCCCTATATTTTTTTACAATAGCCATATATTTTATCTCTTTCTTCACCTTAATTGCTTCCATTGAATCACATATGAGCCTATGGTTTGAGTTCTTGTAATATGATGATATCACTTCAATGGCTTCATCAAAAAAGTTGTATTTTAGGTGTTGAGCCATTAAATTAGTGATCATATTCTTACCTACCAAACACATTGTTGTGTTTTTGTAAGAACAAAACTTAATCTCAACAATTGTCTATGAATTTTCCATAGCTTAATGATCAACAATGGTGAGGATTGGAAAATGAATAGGTGAAATATTTCTAGGCTTTCCCTTTAAACTTTAGGCTCTGCAAGACCCAGGAGTGTGACCCCTACAATTTTCTTAGTGATACTCTTGTGCCATTTATCACAGCCATTGTGAATAAAAAATACATTCCCATAGATTGTAAATTAGAGAAATCCTTCAAGAATCTAGGTAGTCCTCTAATAAATAATCATCTAAAGGAAAGAATGGATGACCTCTCATGAAACTTTACAAAAAATTAAGATGTATTAATGATTTTCAATAAGGATTTTCTCTTTGAAAGGTAGGGTTGACTCAATGACTTTAAAATTATCCAAATCAATAGAACAGTGTCTTATCTATGGGCAATGAATTCAAATTTAGAACAAAATATAATACAATAATGACCCAACTTAGCATTTCCAGACTATTGTGATATTGCATTACAATAAAACAACTCAAATTTCTTAGAACATAAACTACTTATCAAATCCTTATACTTAATCACATAAACCTATGATTTCATCAAGTTATTTTAATTAATTCCTTGAATTAAAGTAGATACAAAACCATACATTCAAACAAAATGGTTGAAGAAAAATAAAATGATCCTTGATCATTCTATTAATAATTCATACGAAAAAATATAGAAGGAGAGAATATGTTCCAAAACTTGTATTTCTCATTCAAATGTTTTCACTATTGTAAAACCATTATTCCTATTATAGACTTAACCTCATACCTAAGACTCAAATCTATGTTTTATTTTCTTGTGCTTGAATTAAAAAATTCCTTACAATGAGAACCAAAATCTCTTTCAACCAAAGACCCGTGCAATTGGCCTTGAATTCCCTTTTATAAGAACAAGGGAGCAACAAGATTCGGCCCAAATTATACATTTAGTCACATTTTCATTTGACATAAATTTTACTTTCAATTTCAAAACATCCCTAATTAGTTATATTTTTATTTTGAGAGGGGGGAATCCATATAAGATAAAATTCCCTTTTGTATGGCTGGGGAAGATACTTCCTGCCATCCAAAGGGTATTATTCATCATTGTAGCAACATCAACCATGAGAAAAAAAATATCCTCCATGAGAAAAATTATATTCCACATGCCACTAAGTCAGTAGAAAAAAGAAGAACAACAAAGACCACATCCATGTCAACACTTTATCATTACTTCATAACTAAGAGGATATAATATTTTTCAATACTTCAACAAAGGCTTAATCTATGAAATTTTCAAGCCATGTATTATAATCCTCCTCAGTGGGCCATTATATTTCCAATAAATCCTACACCTTATTGTTGTGCTAGTTGTACCTAGCATTGAATTAATATGCTATCCTTTTTAACAAATGCATCCATTTTGTACCTCAATCCCAATCATATTATTAATAGCTGCATTCAACACGGTATACTCAGTG
Source organism: Sequoiadendron giganteum (assembly GCA_007115665.2). Lineage (NCBI taxonomy): Eukaryota > Viridiplantae > Streptophyta > Pinopsida > Cupressales > Cupressaceae > Sequoiadendron > Sequoiadendron giganteum. The sequence continues at coordinate 346,008,211 of CM021110.1, forward strand.
AGACTAATTTATCTCTTAAAATGTGAGAGTAGACCTCCCAAATCTTCCTTCCAAGTAGAAAAATCCTTTAGTTCACCATCATCATTTAGTTTCTAACATACCATGCCCCTCCATGTCTCTAAACATTTTTAATTTATTCTGCAGATGCACTCCCAACTTGCTATGAAAGGCTAAGATTCCACCCAATAGGTCCACTGCCTTCAACACATCTGGGATGTTTTTTGGAGCCTCATGATCATCTTTCATATTAGCCATCCTCTCATTTATGGCTCCAACTCATCACTCCATTTACTCCAATAATTTTGGAAAGCATTTTGAACCTCATTGTACCTCTCATGGGCCTCATGGATGATTTTATATGATTCCTAGATAGTAGTAGATTTGTACATCAGCTTGGAAAATTTGTGCCTCAATACATCATCAAAAATATTGTTAGCAACCTTGATGGTTTCCTCCTTATCCTTTTTTAACATTATATTTCTTCACTTTCACTTCCCTCTTTAAACTCTGAATTCTCAATGATAGAGTCTCCCTGTCTTGAGATGATAATTCTGAAGATGAAGAGACAGAAGGAAATTCCTTTAATGATTGACTTTCTTGTGCAGTGGCCCTCATCTTGTTACACTCATCCAAGAGAGTGTTGTAGTTATTCAACAAGTCGTCATACTTCTTTTGTGAAATTTTTGCAATGTCAACACTTAGCATAGAAGCATGCACAATCAACTTTGCAGCTTGGATGGGAGTGATATAAGTGGATATCTTCACCACAACTAAACCAATGACCTCCTTAATTGATCTAACCACTTCAAATTTACCTGTATTAGGAGCCATTTACCAAATTACAATGGTATGCAATTTGGGACTAAAACCCAAAACCAAGTGCATGGTTGTCAAAATTCTCCTCAAACATTCAGGCTTGAGGGTCCCTCCTGATTACATCAAGTGTAATAGAAGCAATAAGGATCCTCCTTGGAAGCAACATCATACGACTTTCCTAAACACTGTTTTTGGCCTCAACAAGAGTAATTGTTTCTATCTCGGCCATTATCTTATCCTCTTCCACCCTTTTTTCCTCTTGTTGTTGTGAAGAGTTGACATTAGCCTTAGCCTCTTCAATTCTCTTTTCTATGTCTTATATTTTATGCTAAATGATGAACTCTTTGAATTCCTTAGTTTTTACAAAAGAATCATCAACACATAATTCATCATAGGCCTTGACCTTGGGGTCATCATTAGCTTCCTCATCATACTACCACTTGACAATTCTATCTTGGGGAACATATGGTTCAAGAACATCATTTATCCGAGGGGAAGGGAATCTCCTTTACACCTCTTTATCATCAGGTACATGCTCCATATATTTCTCATCTCCAATAAATTTAGTAGAAGAGTATTCAACCAAAGGGTTTCCCCCTTCACCAACCTCCAAAGGTTGTTCCTAAATATCCATAGCTTCTTGTTATTTCTCCTTGAGTGTGTGTGCTTTCTTAGCAGCCTCCTTGACCTTTTCCTTGAATTCACCACTTTGATAATCTTTTAGTTTAGTCATGGCCCTCTCATAACGACTCTCAATCTCATCATATGGACTGATATAAATATAATTTATTTTTATTATGTCTTCCTCAATATCACATATGGTAGTCCACTCATGCTTTCTTGAAGTCACTACACCATCAGTTACCAAATTTCTGATTATATCATCGATGTAAAAAAAGTGATGGGAAAAACTAGAAAATCCATTATTTATTTTCATTTTATTTAAAAACTCTTTGGGCTCATAATTTCTAACCTCATCTACTAAAAACCTAAGGTTATTCAATATTGTTCCAAATTTTTCATACCCCTCCTTTGCAGTATCAATGAAATAAGCAAAAGAGCACTATGGGGTTAATACTAAACCCTTCCTAGTAATTATAAAATGTTCCTTATCCATAAATTCCAACTACCACATATGATTCATGAAGGGAAACCTATCAAAAACATACATTGGTAGGAAATGGGGTGTGACCTTGGCTCCATAAGCTCTGGTCAAAGTGTAGTGTGAATGTAAAAACCAATCACACAAATTGTGAGCTTTTGTTTCTCCTTCTTTAAGATCATGGGGGTGCATAATATCCCTAATGAATTTTGAGATTCCATATAGAGGTTCCACACCCAAAGTCTCAAAAAATACCAAACCTCACAACATTGCAAAATGCAAGATAATTTGAATGTGGGAAATTCTAGTTCCAAAAATGAGTCCACATTTGGATAGGCAAATAATTTTCTTCATCATCCTTCTGCCTTAGCTTAATCATTCTCTTCCATTTCTCTTTTCCAATGTAAATAATCATGTGCATCAAAAAATAATAGTGGGGAAAAGATAATGGGGATCTTCCATCCTTGAATCATCAACAAATAGCTCTTCCATCTTGAAGTAATTGGAAGAATCATCACAATCAAAATGTTCCAAATCCTTAGGACCGCAACCCACCTTATCTTCTTTCCTATGCCTAAAAAGCACATGTTTTCTATACCCATATTTTTTTTATTCATACTCATTACATAAATCATAAAAGCTAATACTGATAGTGTAATTAGGGTTTAGCTTAAACACCTCCACAATCATGTCTCTGGTTATGTCAAGAAGTGGGGTTCGATTCTCTCAACTTTTATTGTTCTATCCTTGGCATCATAATGCCTTGCTAGGTCCAATATCAAGTCCAATTCAACAAATAAATTCAGTACCACCAACCTTCCAAGGTTAAAACCCCATAGGTGATGGGTTGGATGTTTAGCATATCTTCTATTGAAGGCATATAAGAATAACTCCCAACCACTTTGTGGTAGAGGGACCTCTCCAATTCCAACAACATTGTTAATCAATCTGCTAGTTATGACACTCTACCTTGTAAGTCTTTTTCCAATATATTTTCCTCCCTTGGAAATATCCTTGGATTCACCTTCCATGAACCTAGCAAGGTCTCTCTTTTCTCCTTTAGATTTTGTAGACTTATTCAAAGATTTTGGCTTTGGTTTAACAACTTTACACTTCTTCTATTTGGGTTTACCTCCAACCCCTAAGGATTCACTAGGATGAATCATGGTTTATAGCTTGTATTTATAATTTTGACTTATAAATGAGGGTTTATTGGTTGATACTTATAGGAAATTCAATTATAGAATTAACTATAGAAACTCCCCTATGTTTATGCTCAGATCATACTAATTCATATGAATTTCTACAATACTAAAATCCCTTTTAAACCCTAAGAATCTAGAGCCATTTGAATTAATCACTAGCTTCATTTAACCAATTTAATTCAAACACAATTTTCATAAAGAGATGTAATTACTTGCTTTCCCAAGAGAAACTTTGTCTTCAATTCGTTGCAACTCTTTTCCTAAGATCCTCACATCTTTCTCTTCAAAATTGACTAGTTATGCTACTTTGAATTCTTGTAATTGTGAGCACAAATGATCCAAAAGCCTTCTTTATGGCCAAGGAATAGAGTGTCTTCACCATCAATTCCTGAAAGAAAGCTCATGCAAGTGAATTGAAATTTAGTTTTTTAAGTTCAAATTCTAGCCATTGATTATTTTGATTCAAAACTCCATCCATGGCTCTCCTTTGTTCTCATTCTTTCTCTTTTTTCTTTTAGAAATGTCCCTTGATAGTGCCATATCACCACTCTTCACTTTTATCACCTTTTACTTTGAGGCCATCGCTCATCGCTACTTCATTCTTTTCTCCTTTGAATAGATCCGTGATGCCTTAATACTTGAAGATGAGGGGAATATTCCATCGCTCATCATTGATGTGCTCTTTAGATATCCATTTGTAACTATGATGGATTGAGGTATCATGATGGGCACAAGAATTGACTATACATTGTGTATCGATAATCATCCATTTCCTTTGCACATCCTATCAGCGATATGAACAACATATGCGATAAGATCAAAGATGTTAGATCAAGTCACTTTCCTTTGATTTTATTCTTCACTCATCGCTCATCACTAATTAAAATCTTAACAATTGAATCACATCATTGATGGAAGAAAGGTGGTGATAGTTCAAGATTTGGCCATGTGTCCTTTGTAGCAAGATCAATGGTTTTCCAGGAATCGCTCCTAGCAATACTTAGATTAGTGATATAATAATATAACCATAGACTTCATCGCTCATCGCTGATGTGAACTTGACAAGAAAGTAGAAATTCATAATGGGTGATGAGCTAGTAAATGCAAAGGGCCATAGTGTTATTGTGTATCTCTGATTTAGAGATTGAAGCATTTGAGTGATTAGTGATACAAAAGCATCTAGCAATAGTGAAGAAATTCTTCATATCATGGATCACTGATATGAAAATGAAGGCTTAAAATCTATTAGCGATGTAAAGCATGACAACAATGTGAAGGAATTTAAGTCCATCGCTCATCGTGAATTCAAAATTAGAAATCACAAGGATATTAGCGATGAGCGATATGTTGAGAAGTAGCCGAAAAATTAAGTGGAAGAATTAAAAACATGCTCATAAGTCATTTTAAAAGGGGGACCAATTAGGTAATATGAGAGATGGAGACTTAAGACCACCTTTTGATGAAGGATGTAAATGCCAAATATTTCCAAATTTCAACCTTATAAAATATTAGGACCTAGACCCGAAAAGAGAAGACAATATTATGTAACAGGTAAATGGGGAACCTTAGGTATAAGGAGTCAATGATCACATGGGTAAAATAGACTTAAGTTGTCTTGAACTGACCAAAGAATAACTATAGCAATTCAATGATGGATTAGACCAAAAGAAAAATATTAAGAAGATGAGGAAATATGCTAAGTAAAACCCACCAAATAGCATCAAACCCTAAACCCTTGTTTCATTATAGACCAAGAAACCACCCAAGTAAAGATATTGAGACTAGTGGAACATTAAAATTTGAGAGTTCCACCATGAACTATGATGGATAGGAAAGTTCCTATTAACATGTTGTCATAAATGTGACCCCAACCTCTTCTCACCAATAACAACCTTTATCACAACCTTTTTTTTTGAAGTTCTCACTTTAAAAAAGTTCTCGATCTGAGCATTTCTCTCCTCAAATTGGAACTTGCAAAAGAAACTTAGCAATTCCATTATGCTTTGTTGACAAAGAAAAAATTACTATATTATTTTAATATTTTCTTATATTTTCTTGGAGTCAAAGTTGAATGCGCTCAAGGCCTAATGGGAGAAGAGATAGGGAAAAAAAGAAGTAGGTTTACATTTGGGAAAGGCATATTTGTAGTTGTGGTTGTATGGGAAACAAGATCTACCAAAATTAGAGCTCTCTTGTGTTGAATATCCATTCCCACATTAGTATTTATAAAGAGCTACTTCCAGAAACATCCTCCTTTGTTACCATGTTAAAATTGCGAGTTTACTTACAATAGACACTTCCTAAGAAGTCATATGTATTTTTTTTTTCATTTGATGATAGTGCAAGATTCAGGCTTATCTTCACCCCTTTTTAGAAATCTACAACTCAATTTTTTTTTAGAACAACTATCACATAAACTAAAATTTAATCTTCTTTGATAGATTTGTTATCATGCAATGCTAGTGCCTTGAATTTTATATTAAGAATCTACCAAATACAAAACCACTCTCTTTTATAATAATTGTTAACTTCATACAATTTTGATTCTACAACAATTTCAACCACTTCACCCATAAAAAAATAGCAATCCAAGACCTCTTCTACATTAACCATGTCATTGGCAAGATAGGAATTTACAATTAAAATGTAGATAATGGAAATTTGCAGTTCTATTTTCTTTTTTATCTACATTTTCAATTTCCTTGAAAATTTTCTTTTCATTCAATGATAGTGCCTCAATATATTTGTTTCCATTTGATGATAGTGCCAAGTCCAATCCAAATTACATTATAATTGATTTATACCTTCGTTAGACATAAAATATTTTATCCAACATGTCCATAATTTTCTCTATATCAAATTTGCATGTTGGAGAAAAATGTGTACACATTTTGTCTCCATAAAACATGCACACATTTTATTTTCATAAAAACGCATTTGCATTTTTCTTTCATAAAAATGTGTGCATGTTTTGTTTTTAAATAGCACACTCATGTTATGGATAAGAAAATACAAGACATAACATGAGCACATTATCTGAATTTATTCAAAACACAAGTTCTTTTTGCTCATTTTTGAGCATTTGGCCACTTTTTGGTGCCCCATCTTGGTGCACATTACCTTGATCTATATTTAGAAATTGGGGTGATAGATAAATAGGATGAAGGGGTTTTGAGATAGGAGGGATGGATTTTGGAATCTAAGGGCCCAAGATAGATGGGAGTGATGAAGGACATGGTTTTTGGACATAGGACCCAAAATAGATTGAAGCGATGAAGGATTGGTGTTTGGAATTGTAGTAATGGAAAAATTATCCATTTTCCTTACTTAATCTGGGAATAATTAACAATAAATGAACCTAATATTGCCTTGATTTAGTGTTGTAATGTTTTTTACTCATTCAAATTTAGTCTAGGACCCTTTTTAATAAAATAGACTTAATGAGGACTTATTTAAGGTGTTGTGAAGTGTTTCTTCACACTTTCACACTAATCTAGGGATTTATTAATTAATTTTGGTTTTATTATCCTTAATTGGCCCCTTAAATTCAAATCCAAGCCTTAGTTATTGTATTTTCCGAAGGATAAATCTTGACACTCATTAATAAGTTTTCATAACACTTAATTTTCCAAGGTTTGAGTCCTAGGCTAGTGACCTAGGACCCATTAGCCACCTGGCTAATGGGTCCTTCCTAGGTCCTATGACCCCCTTTTTACATGTTTTTTCATATCCCCAAAAAATTTCCTATTTAATTATGCTAGGACCCATTAGCCACTTGGTGAATGGGCCCTCCTTAACTTAGGACACCCCTTTTTTAACTTTTTCTTGGTGGGATTTTAATTATTTCAAATCCTAGATCTAATGTTAGCTTGTGTTATTTGAATTTTAGGATTAAATCTTAAGAGAAGTATAAATATAAGGCTATTTCACCTAGAATATTTCATGCAAGCTAAGAGTAATTTTACAAGAGAATTACAAAGAATTCAAGAAGATATTCAATGGAAGATTATTGAAGTTTATTGTAGCAATCAAGGATCTATTTCATCTTGCCAAAGTCATGCATGTTGTTGAGCTAATGTGATGTTGTGGCATTGGTGATCAAGTTGAAGTCTTAAAAGCCATTATCTTATGTCAAGTTCATGATCAAGACCTACACTCATTGAGGCCATTTCATGCTAAGTTTAAAATTTATACTCTAAGGTTTCAATTGAGTACTAGTGAGTTGTTACACATTGTTGTTCATTCATCTTTCCTTTATGCATTATTTCATCATAAGGTTTAATTATCAAAAAGGAGTTTGAACAAGTAAAATCCCTATTCCCTAAAAAAATTCAACAATTTTTCTTTTCTCTTGATGTGTTATTGCAGGTTTTATAATGAACATCAAGTGGAGAATAAAATTTGCAAAAGCTGTCAAGATTGCAAAGTTGTAAAAGTTGTCATCTTAATTAAAAAATCATGGAAACAAAGCTACAAAAATTATTTTTGAATTTTGAGAGCTGAGCACCTGGGAATTTGTTTGTGCATACATTAAAGAATAAGATCCCAAAACTGATTTTCCAAAACCCTAACAGTGACCCATTAGCCACTGGTTGAATGAGTCCTTAGTGATTGCTGAAACAAACAAAATTCAGCAAGGTACACATCATTTAGACATTTTAAAACCTTCCTTATTTATGTTATAAAAGTGAGGATGGATTTCTAATTGCTATTTATGCATTATATCCCTCACAAATTGAGTGAACAACTAAGCAAAAATAGGTTCCTCCTTTTTGTTAATCCATTTGGGGTGAATTTTTTTTTCTATGTTTCATTTAAGTGAACCTAACTTCTTTATAATTTTTTATTTATTTTGGAGTCTCCATTTTCATCTTATATTAGATCTTGCATTCATTTTTATTCATTTCCATTGAATTATATCTCATTTAAGGTGCCTTAGTTTGCATTCAGGTTTTCATCTCATATAGGGTTTTAGGATTGCATTGTTTGCATTCTTTAAATTTGAAAAATACAAAAAATAATTAGTCATCTTGAATATCATTTAGATCACATAAATTTTCATTTGAAAATTGAAAACAAAACTACATATCAAACTAGGTCTTGTAATTCATCATTTTCAACTTGCATTTCACATTGCATTTATAGAAATTTAAACCTAAAACTTACTGTAGCAAACCTGAATCTAAAAATCATTAGAAAAAGCTTTAAAATATGTTAAAAAAGTTTCAAAACCATAATCTAGGACCCATTAGACACCTAGATAATGAGTCCTTGATCATACCTAAATTTTCATTTTTGGAAATTGAAATCTTTAATTTTGTACTTTTTTTGGCTGCTATCAAATCTCTATTTCAATTTATTTAATTTCTATTTCATTAATTTTATTAGATCTAGCTTAATTTGCTTCATTTAGTGTAGTCATTTTTGAATCATTCCAAAATTATTCAAGTAGAAAAAATCATTAGATGTAAAAACATTTACATTCTTGAAGCTTTGCATAATATGGATATTAATTTAACTTTTGCATACACAATGTTTACATTCATGAAGATTTTCATAAGTTTGATAAAATTTCTTTTCATTTTTGGATATACATTCTTGAAGAATTGCATAAATTGGATAAGATTACTTTTCATTTTTGGTCAAACAAAGTTAGTATCTTATCTTTCTAAGTATTCCAAGGAAAATTTCATCCCTCCAACCTATGAGAATGCTTTTGTGAAAGAGAACACAATGGCAGAAAATCATGGCAATCAAATTCGGTCTTCTCCTAACATCTCTCCTATTTGTGAAGAACATATTTTAGTATTAGAAGATCAAACCAACATGAGTCATGAGAATCCTATTTCTCTCTATTCCCATAGGAAAAACATTATTGAGTAAGAGGATACCAAAATTGATTAACAAGAAAATCCAACCATTGATGACTCCCATACTTGTCATGAAGTTACTTTAGAAGAATAAACCATTGAATGCCGTGAACATCTAGTTTGTAGCTCTCTTAAAAACTCTCCTACTAGAGAAGATATCATGGTGGAAGAAAATGAGAACATTGATACATGTCTTTCAAACAAGAGTAATGACCCTTCCTTAGATGAAGATGATGAAGTGACATTAGAATCCCCTTTAATAAGAGATCATGAAAATAAGTAGAAGACTTTTAAGGTTCTACACATTCAACATCCCTTGAAGTGGTCTCCTGAGCCATTTCTTACCATCTACCTTGGTAGATATTTTGAAATTTGGATATATTCTAGTTGGTTGAATGCATTTTGATGATCTTTTTCTCCTGTGCTTGTCGGTTTCATTTTGGGGTTTTACAGTTTAATACCCTTGGTCATATTTTTTCAAGTCTTAAACCCTTACTTTATATTTCTGCATTGACCCCCTATACCAAGTTGTTGGTTGTCCTAGATACAACTTGAGTCATCTATCCCATTTCCTTTACCGCCCCCCTTCACCTAAGCTCGCTAGTCATCAAGTGTCTTTCACTATTTTAAATATTCTAAGGTTGGGCTAATATTTTTCACCATTTAAAGACTTAGATCCTAAGTCTTTAATTATTTTTCCTAAAGGGTCATGGCCCATTAACCTAATCGATACCCCCTCTTTATGGCTAAATTTTTTGCACATGTAGAAAATATGATCTGTCGGATGAAAAGATCAAATCCACTAGCTATGCATGCACACTGCGCACCAATTAAAATATGCATTTTTGTTGGGTCATGCAACATGGGTGATTGCGCCACACATATTTTGTCATATGTGGGACCCAATCCCCACTATGAGGCTTGATCTCTTAAAGGAAATGGATCGACGAATTTGACATACCACCTGATATCAATTTGGGCCATACTGTGTGAGCCACACAAGGTCTTAAATATTGCTACCTAATGCACAGTGTGGCCTGTGTGATGGTGACACATGGAATTTCCTTCCGACGCGAGGACATTGGGTGGGACCAGTGGGTGGTGGACATGTATTCTGACTTAGATGGACACCATTGGCCAGTGGACTTGGCGTGCGACAATGAAGATATTTCAAGCATAATTGACTCAATCTGATTCATTCAAAGGACCACCTCGTCAATGAATCGATGACTCAAATTCAAAAAATCAGAATCGAGCATGTGATAGCTATTTTGGCTCTACAAAAAGTGAGCATTAATAGCATATGTTTTTTAGAGTATATTAATTTGATCTCCATCCATGTGAAGAACTATTTCTTTGCAATTATGAAGAATGATACATGAATTTATATGTACCTAGGAAATTAATGACAATGAAATAGATGCTAGCAAATTATCACTCGCTCGCTCGTGTTTCTCTTTGAGCATTGATGATCGATATCATCAATTTTCTCAATAAATGTGGATGAAGGCTCATCATTTTTTCCATTGAAATCAACAGTCTGAATTTTTTGTGCTTGTGCAGTGAGTAGTGTTTACTCTTGTGTGAGTTTCGTATATCAGTGCAAGATGAGTAGGTCAATTTCTTCCCCATCATTTGTGTGAAGGTCAGCTATGTTTAATGTGTAAAGGTCTCAGGAAGATGTTCCAATACATGAGTAGAGTGCTCTTAAAGGAACTTCCATCCTAAAGGGAGAATGAAAGGAGCCTATAAGTTGTTTCTAGAGGTAGCTCTTAGCTGAGAGGCAAGGTCACAACTATAGAGGAAGTAGTGGATGTCAAAGAAAATAAGCCTGTGGAGTCTAGGCGAGAATCAAGAGTGAAGATAAGGTATGGTCGGGGCACTCTAGGAAGGTAGAATTTTCCTATCAAAATTTCAAACAACTCTCTTGATAGTGATATAGAAACTAACTCTAGTTATGGCTAATATCTTATGGCCTTACATGAATTGGTTGGTGTGAATGAGGAGGTGCTCATAGTTTCCCCGCTCTTTGTGAAAGCACCATGTGGAAATGTTGGTTCTTCTATTAAGAAGAATACTAATGAGGAGGATGGAGTGGTTGTTTTTCCTCATACTATGGTGAAGACACGAAGTGGGTGTGTATATTGTTGTCCTAGTGCTGGTTTTGGTTCTGGGTTATAAAATTTGTTGTGATAATGATAATGTTGGGGGTTTGCATTGGTGAATGTGGATAACAAATACTCAATGGAATTTTACAATGGTTGTGGTGGCGTCGACTAGTTTTGGCAAGTAGTATGAAACTTTTGATTCCCCTATTTGGTGAATGATTACATCTAAATGGGAATTCTTGAAATGCAAGTGAAATTTTGTTTTGAAATGATTTTTTTTTGAAATTTAACTGTAATGAACCCAATGCTTGTTTCTCCTTTAGTCTATAAAAGGGATTTTCAAGGTTCATTACAAAGGAGGTCAAAAAAATTTGAGCTTAGAAAGTTCTATGTGAATTCAAGTGCAAAACATATATAATGCAGAGTGCTTGATGAAGTTGCTAGTAAACTGTCTTAAGTATAGGTCATATATGTAATGTTCTTAAATAGTTCTATATAAATTACCTATATCAAAACAAATCTAGAAAATTTAAGGTATGTAGTCTCCTATACATAGTGGTTGTAGATTTTGAATGAAAATATCAAGCATCTTTTCATTTGTCTTCAGTTGTTTAATTGAATGTATGGTTTTGCTCTATGTTTTAACTCAAAGATTCAATTAAATAATTGAAGATAGTTATAGGTTTGTAAGAACTTGCATGGGATTTGGGTAAGAAGAAATGCTTTAGATATTGTTATTTTTTGTAGTGTAATGCATTACAAGGATAGTCCATCTATTTCAAAATTAAATGATTTGTGTATTACAAAATATTTCATATTTGAGTCTAGTTAACCAATTGATGAGGCACTGGCTTGTTTTTCAAGAGTTTGTGCAATTAATGAATTGATGATATGCCCAGCTATAATTTCAGAATAACAAAAAAAATTATCAAAATTTGGTTAATTTTGAGTTGTAAGTCTCATACACACCCATGTTCCTATTAAATGGATAGTTATTTACTTAAAGACCAGCCAAATCTTTGTAGATGTTGTTCATTTACCAAAAATAGGAACCTATTTTTGCAGATGTGTTCTCCATTTAAATAAATCAAAATGAACACAAATAAGGAAATACCCTCCTAGGTCCCACAAAGCTTGAACTATAGGAGTAAGGACCCCAAGAATCTTTACTTGTTATGTTGTCCACTAGCCTATGAATTTCTTGAACATAAGGATTGGCATCCCTTTAGAGAATTCCTAGGCTTAGCTGAGAAAAACACCAATAGGAATGGGGACTCTATTGGGGAAATTTTTGTATCTCCAGTTCTAGACTGTAATATCACAGAGTCAAGCATTTAGTGGATTTGACTACTTTTGTTCAGATATTGAAAAGTTCTTGAACACGGAAAAGGTCTTGTTGCAGAAAAATTCAAATAATTTATGAGTGACTTAGCTAGTGGATTTAACCCAGAATGAGATTTACTCTTGAAAGAACTTCATATTTATTTGAAGTTCAATCCTCTGCAAAGGAGGTGGCGACTTTGAATTAAGAACCTGATAAATAACATGTAGAAGTTCCAGATCTGCAAAGTTTGTAGTCACAAAAGAGATCAGTAGCTAATGTGAATTTCTAGGTATTCTTGTAAACATATTTCATGATTAAGCAAGCAGTTTATGAGAAATCTTCAAGAATAGAAATGTAATCGATTCCCAATTAAGTGAAGAAGCACTAATAGAGGGGAATTTTAGTGGATTTTTGCATGTTTCTATAATGTAATGTGAAATTCATGAACTATAATAGAGAAGCATGTTATGTTTAAATCCTAAGCAAATAGATAGACATTTTGCATTGTAAAAGCTTGAGAGCTTAGGTACAAAAAGAATTTGAGCTACTCTTTGAAAAAGTCTAGCAAGGTTTGTAAAGGAATGATAAAATTGTCTTATCAAATTGTGTACCCTAATATAAATATGAGTGCAATAGTAAATAATGGATATCCTTTGGCACACCAAGAAAAAATTACCATTGAAAGATATAGTGCTATAGATTTTAGTAACATTCATGATTATCTAAATGACATGCTACCTAAAATAAATTAAAAGGTACCTAAGTTTAATGGTGCAAAGGATGAGTCAACAAGGAGGAATTTACAAGAGTTTGTTGATATGATGGGATATTATGAATTGAATTTTGAAGATGTTGTCATGAAATTGTTTGCTCAATCTTTGAAAGGAGATGCAAGGGATTGTTCTCTTTTCTACCAACATCTTCTATACATTCCTAGTATGATCTTATGCTAGTATTCATAAAAAAATTTGGTGAGAGAGTGAACCTAAATGTGGTGAGGAAATTTTTTATGGAAATCCACAGAGAGGAGGACGAGTTGGTCCCTTCTTTTAATCTCATATTTTCAAAGATCATAAGGGAAATCCATGAGAATATAAGACCAAATGATGCTAAATTTTTGGTTGTATATTTAGGTTTGTTTGATAGAAAGATGAGTTATCTATTAAGAGACAAAGAGCCCACAACATCGTGCCAAGCATATCAAATTGATATAGATATTGAAAATAATTTGAAATATTCAATGATGAAAGGATGCTTGGCTGCTAATATTACTCATCCTAGTACATCTCGTGCAAATGTAATCAATGAATCAACTAGTAAAGAATCATGCCAAGAAGATAAGGCTCCTATTGTTCCATTTTCTCCATCACCACAATATGCAAATCATAGTGAGGCCCAAGTGAAGTTTCCATAGGATCCAAATAAAGCTGATAATATCTCTTCTGCTAACAAACTATATGAAATAAAAATAAGTCAAGGTGAGTTATCCTATGAATTGTTCCATAGATTTTTGGATGTTTTTTTGGAGATACTAGAAAATATCAAGCCTAGAGATTCAATGTGCATTGAATTTTTTTTAAAAATAAACTAGTTGGGACTAAGTATGTTGCCAAAGGAATTGAAACCTAAAATTCTAAGCCAATTAGTTGACTAGATAAAATTGGTAGAGGGAATTGGGAGTGATCATGCAAAACATCAGATGCCCCTGAATAATAATGGTCATAGTCTTGATAATAAAGAGAAAGAAATCATACAAATAGGTGAAGAAGGTGAATCAGAATCAAAACATCCATTCTACTATGAAGAAGAATATGATGATTGTAATCATTTCCCCAGTGACACATGGGAAAATCATTAAAATAGTGATGAAGATGAAGACATGCATTGTGATAGAAGATATGATGTGTCTGACTCAAATTATTGGGAGGTCTTGAAGGGTGAAGAGTTGGAAGAGGTACAAAAGGTTGTCCCATTAAGAGATTTGATAAACAGATGTGATTTTGATGTTGATGATGCTTGGTAATTTACTAATGATCAAGATATTGAAAAAAAAGCTAGAACATTCAGTCTGAGGGGTCTGAATGTAGTCTTACTATTGATGAATTCTCATGTTGTGATGGTTGTGATGACATAGTGTCATATAATTCTTTTGTTGAATATGATTATCCTTACCAAATGAGGTTGGATCCTCTTTCCAAATTTTACTAGGATTTTGATTGTCATGATAGGCTATAAGGTTTACATCCTCATATAAAGGGAGCAGAAGAATCCTTGACAAAAATTAATGTAATAAAAAATTTCATTTTTGATGAACCTTTAACCATATTAGTTAATAAAGATGAATACCCTTATTGGTGTAGGGATAATCCACTTTTTGAGGAATTTGATGATGCTTTGAATGTATGGTGAGGGAATGAGTATGAACATGCATAGCAATGCACTAGCAAGTTTTGTGATGGGAATGCTTATGAATTTTTCACATTCTATCCTGTTGTGGAGGATGAGACTTAGGATTAAGGGGAGATCAAAGTACTTAAATTTTTCTCCTAGGAATATAATTGCCTCCATGAAAATGACCTGAAAATATTTCAGTTACATGAGGGAGGGAATTTTAAATTTGAGAGTGATAAAGAGTATGAGGACAAAGGTGTCACCATTTAGAGTGTAGATGTTGAGTCTAATGTCAAATGATTAGAGGATGATGTGTGAATTAATAAGGGAAGAGTTTTAGTATCTAGTGATCGAGCTACATATTTTGATGCACATATAGATTATGGATCGGCATTGAGGCTCATAAATGGTTATGTGTAGGATCATTATGGGCCAAAAAGTGGCGATATGTAAGTGATATGATGGCCCATGTGGTTGATGAATATTTTTACCCAAAATTGATGAAACGAAAAGGGTTTTTAAAGGAGATTCTCATATTTCCACCAATATAAATTATGCTTTACTTTGAATTTAATAAGTAATTAGTATTCATTTTCTATTGGAATTA
This sequence comes from Sequoiadendron giganteum, assembly GCA_007115665.2. Classification (NCBI taxonomy): domain Eukaryota; kingdom Viridiplantae; phylum Streptophyta; class Pinopsida; order Cupressales; family Cupressaceae; genus Sequoiadendron; species Sequoiadendron giganteum. The sequence goes on from CM021110.1 coordinate 346,023,634, forward strand.
CGACTAAAGTCCTGCTAGATAGGATGATTGAAAAACATCTATAGCTTTCAAACTGTATTAATTTTTTTGAATCCGAAATATGCATCACATTCTATTCTTCACATACTATAGGATTAAAATAATTAAATTGAATTTCATGAAGTTTTGACCAAGTTAAGGTGGTCAGACATACAAGTTTTTATATTTTTTAAAAGTTGTAATAAAAAATTCATAATTACTTATTTACTTGGAAATTTTTTTTAAAAAAATATGCATCACATCGGGACATGAGTCCTCTACTTATATGTAAAATATTATAAAAATATATTATCATTTTATTGTCGTTAGGGTGGTCAGACAGACACCTACTTCTTATTTTTTCCCCAAAATTTAAGTACTACTGCATTGAAATTTCAAATTTTCATCAAATAGATTTTAAAAAAATAAAAAATAAACCGAGTAGTTTAGAAACTACTTTCAATTTTCTACAGATTTTATTGTTACATATTTTTGAAATAATATAGATAACTTATTCAAATTTTTACATCAAGTTGCCTAACTCTGATTTTTCTAAATTTTATTGCCACTTAAGTGCCTATTTTTTCCATGATGATCCTGCACATAACCAAATGGTGAATGGTAATTCGGCTCATGCATATGGTAGCCAAATGATGTTGGGTATGTGGTTAGCCAAAATGAATGTGTGGTTGAGTTCTTTGTTGATGCTCCTCACCTTTGGGACATCATAATGGATTTGCTTCCACTTAATGATGATGACATTTATGTGAAGTAGGGTGAAGACCTTCTTGAATCCATTTCTTTGTTCTTTGATGCTTTAGGAGATTGTTGGACTAGTTTTCTGCATAGTGTGTTTGAAAGTTTTCATTTTGATATGTATATTGAATGTGATCAAGTGGAATATGGGTGTTTCCTTTTTCAACTTCAACTTGACAAGTTTGAGGTTAGTAAGCAAGGCAGCTCTGAAGCATGTGGGATTGATGCTATCCATCATAATGATGCTGACTATTGGGAATCAAATGGTATGAGTATTCGTACAATGTGGTTATGTGAAAGAGAGTCCTTTGAAACAAGGAAGGATGAATCCCAAAACTTGGAAAGTCTTCAAGCACCAGGCTTAAAAATTGAAGCTAGCGGAATTGGATGAGATTTCCTAATAGGCAGAACTTTGTACAGTCATGTTAATTTTGTATATAGGTTTGGTTTCTTTCTTTCCTACTATGTCTGCTTGTCTTATCCATACACGCTCCTGGTTTTGTCCTTTTGGGTTGGTTTGCTTCAACCTGAGATCTGAACTCTCACCATACCCACTAGAGGTATGTGTCCCTAAGCTAGAGACACTAGCAGAGATTTTGAAATTTGGATATATTCTAGTTGATTCCATGTATTTTGATGAAATTTTGCTCCTATACTTGTGGGTTTTGTTTTGGGGTTTTAAGGTTTAATATCCTTGTTCCTATTTTTTCAAGTCTTAAACCCTTACTTTATATTTATGTGTTGAGCCCCTATACTAGATTTCCAATTGTCCTAGTTACAACTTGAGTCATCTAGCCTATTGCATTTACTAGCCCACTTCGCCTAAGCCCATCGATCATTGAGTGTCTTTCTCTATTTTAAATCTTCCAAGGTTGGGCTGAGGTTTTTTTAAATTTAAAGACTTAGATCCTAAGTCTTTAATTATTTTCCTAAAGGGTTATGGCCCATTAACCTAGTCAATACCCTGTCTTTATGGTTAAATTTGTTGCACATGCAAAAGTATGAGTTGTCAGATGAAAAGACTGAATCCCCCAGCTATGTGCACACATCAATTAAAATATGCATTTTTGCTAGGTCATGTGGCATGCATGATTTCGCCACACATATTTTGTCGTATGTGTGACCCAATCCTCACTATCAGGCTCGATCTCTTAAAGGAAATGGATCGATGACTGTGGCGTACCACTTGATCTCAATCTGGGTCATAGTGTGCATGTCGTGCAAGGTCTTAAACATTGCTATCTAACACACTGCATGCTTTGCATGATGGTGACACGTGTACTTTTTTGTCGACTTGAGGATGTTGGGTGGGACCAGTGGGTGGTGGATGTGTCTTTTGACTTGGATGGAAACCATTGGCTAGTGGACTCGATGTGTGACAATGAGAAGATTTCAAGCATAATTGACTCAATCCGAGTCATTTAAAGTACCGCCTCATCAATGAATTGATGACACATTCAAAAAATAAAAATTAGGTATGTAATAGTTATTTTGGCTCTACAAAGAGTGAATATTAATGGCGTATGTTCTTCAGAGGATATCAATTTGATCTACGTCTATGTGAAGAACTATTTACTTGCAATTATGAAGAATGATATGTGGATTTCCATATACCTAGGAAATTAACAATAGTGAAATAGACACCAATGAATAATCACTCACTCGTTCATGTTTCTCTTTGAGCATTGATGATCGACATCATCAATTTTCTCAATAAATGTGGATGAAGGCTCATCATTTTCACCATTTCAATCAAGAGTCTGAATTTTTTGTGCTTGTGTAGTGAGTAGTGTTTACTCTTGTGTGAGTTTCATATATCGGTGCAAGATGAGTAAGTCAATTGCTTCCCCATTATTTATGCAAAGGTCAACTAGGTTTAATGTGAAAAAGTCTCATAACTGTGTTCCAATACACGAGCAGAGTGCTCTTAAAGGCCTTCCCATCCTGAAGGGAGAATTCAAGGAGCCTATATAAATTATTTCCAAAGGCAACTCTCAATTGAGACTCTAGGTCACGACTCCAAAGGAAGTGGTGTATGTCAAATAAAAGAAGCTTGCGGAGTTCAGGTGAGGATCAAGAGTGAAGATAAGGTATGGTCAGGGCACTTCGAGAAGGAAAAATTTGCCTATCGACATTTCAGACAAATCTCTTTATAGTGATATAGAAATTGACTTCGGTTATGGTTGATATCTTATGACCTTAATTGAATTGGCTGGTTTGAATGAGGAGGTGCTCGTAGTTTCCCCACTCTCTGCGAAAGCATCGTGTGGACATGTTGGTTTTTCTATTAAGAAGAATACAAATGAGGAGGGAGTGGTTGTTTCACCTCCTACTATGGCGAAGAAGTGAAGTGGGCACATATATCATGGTCCTGGTGTTGGTTTTGGTTCTTGGTGGTAGAAGTGGTGTCTGGGTTTCAATTTTTTTTGTGATGATGATAATGTTGGGGGTTTGTGCTAGTGAACGTGGATAACAAAGACTCAACAAAATTTTGCAATGGTTGTGGTGGTGTCAACTATTTTTGGTAGGTATTATGAAAAGCTTGATTCCCCTATTTGGTGAATGATAACATCTAACCGTCTGGGAATTCTTGAAATGTAAGTGAAATTTTATTTTGAAATGGAATTTTCTGAAATGTAACTATAATGAGATTGATGCTTGTTGCTCCCTAAGTCTATAAAAGGTATTTTCAAGGTTCATTACAAAGGAAGTCAAAACAATTTGAGCTTAGAAAGGTCTGGATGAATTCAAGTGCAAAACACATATAATGAAGAGTGCTTGATGAAGTTGCTAGTAAATTATCTTGGGTATAGGTCATATATGTAATGTTCTTAAATAGTTCTATATAAATTACTAATATCAAAACAAATCTATAAATTTTGAAGTATGTACTCTCCTGTGTATAGTGGTTGCAGCTTATGAATGAAAATAATAAGCATCTTTTCATTTGTCTTCAGTTGTTTAATTGAATGGATGGCTTTGTTCTATGTTTCAACTCAAAGAGTTAATTAAATACTTGAAGAGAGTTATAGGTCTATGAGAACTTGCATAGGATTTCGGTAAGAAGTAATGCTTTAGATAGTATGATTTTTTGTAGTCTAAGGTATCACAAGGAAAGTCCATCTATGTCAAAATTAAATGATTTGTGTATTAATAAATATTTCATATTTGACTCAATTTACCCAATTGATGAGGCACTGACCTATTTGCCAAGAGTTTGTGCAATTAATGAACTAATGATATTCCTAGCTATAAGTTCAGAATAAGAAAAATACTTATCAAAATTTGGTTAATTATGAGTTATAAGTATCATACACACCCATGTTCCTAGTAAATTGATAGTTATTTACTTAAAGACCATCCAAATCTTTGTAGATTTTGTTCATTTACCAACAATAGGAAGCTACATGTGTAGATGTGCTCTCCATTTAAATAAATCAAAGTGAACAAAAATAAGGAAATACCCTCCTAGGTCCCACAAATCCTGAAGTGCAAGAGTGAAGACCTCAAGAATCTTTACTCATTATATTGGCCACTAGCCAATGACTTTCTTGAACATAAGGATTGGCATCCCTTTAGAGAATTCCTAGGCTAAGCTGAAAAAAGCACCAACATACCCACTCTCACAACAACCGCAAGTTCAAAATAAACCCATGATTATCTTAGAACCACCTAAAAGGAAACTTGATAATTATAATTTTTTGCAGCAACTGAGTTCCAATATCATTGCTCATACATATAACATTAGGAATAATCTGTAACTAGGAAAACTTACTCCAACATCCCTCCTTTTTCCTAACCCTATCTTGCCTAGTGCTCCTCATTTTCCTTTACAAAATATAAAGGAGTATGATCTTTTTCAACAACTTAAGAATAGTCCTACTAAGATATTCTTATGGGACCCCATTCAAGCATCACCTAGTTATCATAACATGCTTCAAAGTGATTTACAACAAGTTCCTACCCCTTCTAATGTGCAACAAAATGATGTGGAAGCCCAAATTCAAGCTATAAATCTAGCCAACCTAGACATTACTTTCCATCAAGATGAGTTACCTCCATTAGAAGAGAAAATAAATGAAGCTTTCATGATAATAGCCTACATTAATAGAATTGGGATAAAGAGAACCCTTGTTGATAGTGGTTCAACCCTTAATGTGTGTAGTGTGAGACTATTAGAGAGGATTCATATGAATACGAGTGACATTTTCTTTGATTCTTTGTCTATCCATGGGTTTGATAACATAGTAAAACAACTTCTTGGAGTCATAACATTACATATTAGAGTTGGAAGGGTTACCTTACAAACTCCATCCCATGTTATGCCTAACAAGATTTCATATAATCTTCTTTTAGGCTGATCTTGGATTCATGAGATGAATGGGGTTACTTCTAATCTTCAGTTTAAAATGAAGTATATCTACAAAAAAAAAGTTTACACACTCAGTGAATCAAGGCTTATCTTGACACCAACATTCATGGGAGAATACAAGATCATAACAAAAGAGTCTAAAAAAGGAAAAGAAAAAATGGTAATGTCAACACAAAATTAGAAAGCATCCACCTCAAAAAATTTTGATGAAGTTGATTATGAGCAACCACAAAATCCAAAATAAATGAAAAATATTTATGGAATAGGATGAACTTATGAAACAACTCGAGTATAGTGGAAAAGGATGTGGTGCTAGAGAACAAGGTATTTGTGTCTCCATAGAGCCTAACACACAAGAAATGACTAATGGTCTTGGTTATTGCCCTTCAAAATAAATAAACAATCCTTTAATAAATAAAAACACTCTTACAAAATATTCTTCCAAGAAAAATTTAACCAAGTGGTGCATCTTGAACTGATAGATATTACATGTGGAAATATCTCATTAGATAGGCATCAAATTGATACCTTTTCTACATATTGTAATCAATAAAATTAGTTGTTTCTCCTTGTCATGTAATAGTTGTAGGATCATATAATAATCACAATTTGATGCAAAGTTCCAAGGATAGCAAACACCCAACTATGATGGCAAAGACCCTCTAGCACTTAGGTTTGAACGAACACCCAACACTATGGTGATTTAGACCCCTTTTTTTCGAAAGGCTAGTAGCCTTACCGATAGGACAATCAATACAAAACCCACATGGAGGAATTTCAAGACACCAAACCTATGGATTCATACATCCAAAATGGACCCCTAAAAATTTTCAAAACCTTTCCTCTTGACTATCAATGCATCACTCACAATGGCCCTTTCTACCACTACTCCAAGAGGCCTAATTCATAGACCTGCACCTGGGTCTTGATTACATAGGCTCTCCCCTTCACCCGAAAGCCATAAAATGAACTCCTAAAGGTTTTCCACACCTGTTACCATCATTCATAATTTCCCTTCAAACAGATTCTTCGAAATCAAGCAAAAACTCACCTTTTTTGCTTGTCACATGGGCTTGCCACATAGAGATGTCAAGCCAGAACATTGCCCTATTTTCCTCCAAAGTAATTTCTGTTCTCCAAGACCTATAGGAAATAATATTACACCCTCAAACCTTCCATCCCACCAAGATTTTTCAATGCTACAGTGTGGGAATGGAAGATGCATCCATATTTTGCTCGAAACCTTGATTTTAAGGGTTTTTAGACCACCCGAGAGTAAAATTAAGATATCTCCCTTATTAATCAATGAAATATCACCAATAAAACTCCAAAATAAATATTATTCACTTAAAATTCCAACCATTACATTCTTCAATCATAAAAAAAAATGTGCAGGCTTTACCAAACACGGGGATCAACAAATTCTACAGAAAAACATGGGGTTTAAGACCACCTGGTAGTAAAATCGGGATATCTCACTCAATTATCAATTAAATCACACCATTCCAATGCAAAAATAAATATTATTCCATTATATTTCCAACCATTACATTCTTGGAGTGTGGAGAAACATGTACAGGCTGTACAATGCATGGGATCAGCAATTTCTTAATGAAAACACAAAAAATAGCAAACTTCTTATTAAAAACTCATTCCAAAATTGTTCAACAACCTTTCCTAAACCAAGAGAGGAATATTTGAAGCCACCTAACTCCATCCAACATCCTCCAACTTCCATTTTAATTATTTGGTCATTGGAAACACATTTAGACTTCATTTGAACACATAAATGCCTAATTAAGGCAATTTAGACAATTTTCACCAACTTTCCTACAAAGATGCTTCCAAAATATGTGAAAAGCAGACAAGCCAGCTAAAATGAGAAATGTGACTCCCCTCAAGTGTCTAGATACAACAAGGCATCCTTATTTCATTAATTTTCCAAAATGTACTAGACTTACAAAGGAGGATGGAATCCTTGTTTATACAAAGAGTTAGTCACCAAGAAAAAAATTCCACCACAAACCTAAGAGACCTATTACAAAGCATTCAAATGGTCCTTAGGAAATTATTCTAAAAAAATAAAAATAAAAAAAACACAACCAAAAATTATAGGTCCATTAGACGCATGGGTGGTCTTGCACCAGTATTGCATGTTTTACATTCATTGAAAATAATTTTTATTTTGCAAGGAGCAACATACCATCATTCATCTCATCTCATCCTTGTCCTAGACTTATTGGGGGAGAGAGGTTAGTTACCCTTGTCCTAGTTTTGGCATGTGTTGTTGTCCCTTTGTCTAGTTGTCCACCTTTTGTTTATACCAATCTAAATTGAGATGCAAATGACCTGCTATAGGTTGACTTGCATGTGCCTTACTAGTCTTTTTCTTTGTTTTATTTTTTCTGTTTCTTTATGTGATTTCATGTATGCAATGTGATCCCTTGTGATTTTTCGCTTGATGCATCTCTCTCTTTTTGTGCATTCCTATATATGTACCTAAATTCTTCTTTATGTTGTAAACATTTTATCTTTTCATTTATCTTTTATTTTCCTTTTAGGTGGTACAAGGCATTGAGACATTTAGGTCTCTTCCATGTTGACCCAGAATATTATCTTTTTTCATTTTTATTTTTCTTGTGTTTTACTTTTGGGGATGATGCAAGGTGTCAAGACATTTAGGTCTCTTCCATGTTGACCCGAAATTAATTTTCTTTGTTTCCACTCTCTTTGTGTCATTCTTCCAGTTCTATGAGTATTTGGGGAATGATGACAATTTCAAACTCTATGAAAACATTGTAGCAAAGACATATTGACTCTGAATCCGTAGATCCCCTATGTATTCTTTGGGGCAACCTCTCCCTCCTTGTTCATGGAATAACTTTATTTTAGAAACATATGACTTGGCATAGGGTTTTTTGAGGAAAAATCTCATGTCTTAGGAGTACATATTGGCTACTTTAAATAAATTTCTCACAACAATGGTGTTAACAACTTTTTTAAAGTGGGGGAGTACATCAATGACATCTTTGGAAAATTTTCATATTTCATTGTGTGATTTGATTTCCTGTGACACATCCTTTTCTTGGTGGTGTCATTGGGTTTGATGTCCTCCAAGAATGTGATATTTCTAAGTGTATGATTTCCCTTAGTGGCATGATGTGAAGTGAGGCATCCCATAAGTGGAAATCTATTATACTTGAATTGTCCTCTCTTGGAGACATTAGGATGATGATCCCTAAGAAGAAGACCTTACACGAAGCAAGATCCATTTGAACAAAAACCTATAAACATAATATTCATACAGAATTCAACATTGTGATGCCTTATTGAATTTTTCAAGAGGATAATTTCAATATGGTATGGGAGGCTAATATGATTCTTTCATTCGCGACCTTTTTGGGATACTCACCTAGTGGATGACCTAAGGTTCCACTACCCTAGAGTGAGAATGCATATTATAGAAAAATAGCCTAGACTTGGTCCACATTATGTTGGACAGACTCTCGAAGCTCATCCTTGTTTTGGACAAACAACTGTGTTACACATTATTTTGGAACAGTTGATGCTTGATCCTTTATTTTCCTTCATTTTTCTTGATCTTTGATAGGGTATGATTGTGTATCTTTTTTCATTGCTTCATACATAAGTGTCTTGAATGTCTACTTTAGTGTGAGTTTTTCATGGGGGTAAACTCTCACTAAAGTGGATGAAAAACGTTGTAATAAAAAAATTATACTTTTTCCTTACTTAATTTGGGAATAATTAACAATAAACGAACCTAATGTTGCCTTAATTTATTGTTGTAATGTGTTTTACACATTCACATAGTTAAGTCGAGGACCCGTTTTAATAAAATGGACTTAATGAGTCCTTATTTAGGGTGTTGTAAAGTGTTTCTTTACACTTACACACTAATCTAGGGATTTATTAATTAATTAAGGTTTAAATTTCCTTAATTGGCCCCTTGAATTCAAATCAAAGCCTTATTTATTGCATTTTTTGAAGGATAAATTCTGACACTCATTAATAATGTTTTATAACACTTAATTTGGCAAGGTTTGATTCCTAGGCTAGTGACCTAGGACCCACTAGCCACTTGGCTAATGGGTCATTCCTAGGTCCTAGGACCCCCTTTTTACATGTTATTTTGTATCCCTGAAACTTGTCCTAGTTAAGTGTGCTAGGACCCAATAGCCACTAGGTGAATGGGTCCTCCTTAACTTAGGAAACCCCTTTTTTAACTTATTCTTGGTGAGATTTTAATGATTTCAAATCCTAGATCTGATGTTGGCATGTGTTATTTGAATTTCAAGATTAAATCTTAAGATAAGTATAAATATAAGGCTATTTCACCTAGTTTCACCTAGAAGATTTCATACAAGCTAAGAGTACTCTTACAAGAGTATTATAGATCATTCAAGAAGACATTCAAGGGAAGATTATTGAATTTTATTGCAGAAATCAAGGATTTATTTCATCATGCCAGAGTCATGCATGTTGTTGAGCTAATGTGATGTTGTAGCATTGGTGATCAAGTTGAAGTATTCAAAGCCATTATCTTATGTCAAGTTCATGATCAATATATACACTCATTGAGGCTATTTCATGCTAAGTTTTAGATTTATAGTCCAAGGTTTCAATTGAGGATTGGTGAGTTGTTACACATTGTTGTCCATTCATCTTTCCTTTATTCATTATTTCATCATAAGGTTCAATTACCAAAATTGGGTTTGACCAAGGCAAACCCATATTACCTAACAATCAAAATTTTTTCTTCTCTCTTGATATGTTATTGTGAGTTTTAGATTGAAAATCAAGTTGAGAATAAAATTTGCAAAAGTTGTCAAGATTGGAAAGTTGTAAAAGTTGTCATCTTACTTAAAAAATCACAAAAACTAAGCTACATGAATTATTTCCAGCTTTAGGGAGTTGAGCACCTGGGATCTAGGAGTGTAGACATTAAATAATAGGATCCTAAAAGCTGATTTTATAGAACCCTAATAGGGACCCATTAGCCACTAGGAAAATGAGTCCTTAGTGAGGCCTGAAACAACACTTTTTCATCAAGGTACAAATCATGTTGGAATCTTAAAAACTTCCTTATTATTGTTATAATAGTTAGGATTGATTTCTTATTTTTGTTTATGCATTATATCCCTCATAGATTGAATGAAACACTAAGCAAAATTAGGTTCCTCCATTTGGTCAATCTATTAGGGGTGACCATATTTTTCTATGTTTCAAGAATATGAGGATACAATATGGATTAAGAGGATGGAGGATATGAATTCCTGGAACTAAGTAAATGGATGTTTGTTTTGGGAGGAGTACGAATGTCTTGATCTTGATATCTAAGGCCATGACAATTAGTATTTTCTTGGATTTGGATGGGCTATACTTGATCATGGAGGCCTAATACTTTACCTTGATAATGCATATTTAGATAAATTATTTTTCTAATGGGATACTTATTATTTTTTAAACAAGACACAAGTCCATTTTGAGGGGGATATGAAATGGAAGGAATGATAGGCTCATGGAGTAAACCAAATTGGATGAAAGAAATAAATAATTTTATAGGTATGGGTTCATGGATATCATGGATAGGGGTGGTGGGATCATGTGAAGGATTAGGATCATGACATGCATATGAAGGAATAATTTTATCTTGACTTGGGTTAGGATCATGGGATGGGATGGAAAATATACTTTGATCTTGATTAGGAAGGGGATCATTAGATGCAGTGGAGGGTATGGCTTACTCTTGGGATGGAAGGGTATCATGTGATGGTGTGGAAAGTATTATTTTTTATTTATTTGGAAGGGGATCATGAGGGGGACAAGGAGAGATAATCTAATCTTGATTCAAAGAGCGCTCATGATATGACCTAGAAGGGATTATTCTCTAGATTCAGATGGAAGGGTATTATTGGGGGGAGGAGGGGAGATATATTTATCTTGAGATCGAAAGGCATCATTGTATGGGATGGAAAGAAAATCTTGATCATCATTTAGAGGGGGATTATGTAATGGAGTAAAAGAGGTTCCTTGATCTTGATATTTAGTGAAATCTATATTAGCTTTCTTTTGATTAGAGGATTGAAATCATTCATGTACTATCGATTTTATGATGGAGGAAGAAGGTTGAATAAACTTGGGTATGTGCAGGATCATGATGTGCCAAAAAGTGGCGATATGTAAGTGATATGATGGCCCATGTGGCTGAGAACTTTTTTTTACCCAAAATTGATGAAACGAAAAGGGTTTTTAAAGGAGATTCTTAGCTTTCCACCAATATAAATTATGCTTTACTTTGAATTTAATAAATAATTATTATTTATTTTCTATTTGATTTACGATTAAACTCCTAATTGATAGGTTGATTGAAAAGCATCTATAGCTTTCAAATGGTATCACATTTTTTTGAATCCAAAACATGTGTCAGATTCTATGCTTTGCATACTATAGGATTAAAATAAAATGAATTTCATGGAGTTTTGATCAAGTTAAGGTGGTTAGACATACAAGTTTTTTTATATTTTTTTAAAAGTTGTAATAAAAAATTCATAATTAATTATTAACTTGGAAAAAAATTACAAAAAAATATGCATCACATCGGGAAATGAGTCCTCTACTTATATCTAAAATCTTATAAAAATATATTATCATTTTATTGTGGTTAGGGTGGTCAAAAAAACACCTACTTCTTATTTTTTCCCTGAAATTTAAGTACTATTGTATTGAAATTTCAAATTTTCACCAAATAGATTTTTTTGTTGTTTTAAATAAACCTATTAGTTTAGAAACTAAATTCAATTTTCTACAAATTCCATTTGTACATTTTTTTGAAATAATATAGATAACTTATTCAAATGTTTATGTCAAGTTGCCTAACTCTAATTTTTCTAAATTTTCATTGCCACTTAAGGGCCTGGTTTTTCCATGATGATCCTGCACATACCCACTTATCAATTTGAATAGATGGAGGTGCAGTAGATTCATGAGGTTTAGTGGATTGGATTTTATCTCGATGTGGAGGAGATGAAGTTGGATGAATGACATGTGAAGCTTGCACAACTTTGGATTTTCATAGGGATTTAGCCACATTTGCTTTACAATAGTCCTTGGAATAAATCATGAATGATATGGGATGAAGTGGATTTGTAAGATTGGGATGATGTGGATATTAAGGATGTGGGAGTGAACAAGTGGAATAAGAGGTGGAAGCTTCCATAGATTGGTAAATTAAGGATGAGGATGAGGATCTTGAAAAGGAGTTGGATATGGGGATTTGGGATATGGATGGGAATGGAGGGGGATTTTTGATAGAGGCTTGATTTCCCTTGTCAAAGGAAGGTGAAGGACAACAAATATGAGATGGATTAGGATTGGATGGAGGTGGGAGGATGGAATTTTGACACTAGGACTAAGGAATAATCTAAGAATGCCATCTTTATCATTTTTGAAGTAGTGGGTGAGGAAGAAATTAGTAGTGGTAGATGGTGAGGGATCATTTTGGTCCACAAGACTCTTATTATCATCATGGGATCATATTTAGGGTTTTCAACAAATTTATACTCATTATAATTAATATAATATGGGTTGACCTTGAGTGTGATATTTGGTCTTATTGGGTTAGGATTGGTTCATGATGTTGGACTAGGTTGGAATGGATGAGGTTTAATTATAGTAGATTCGATTGGATGGAGGATAGATTAAGTGGTGAGAAATAGTAGATGATTGATTAGAAGAGGAAATTATGTGATTGATCTAGGATGTAGAATTAAAAATGGATTGAGTGTCAAGATAATATGACATAAGGATGAATATGGAGGATGAGATTATATTTGAGGTGAATAGGTGGATGAAGAACTATGTTGGCTAGGATGTTTGATTAGAAATATTTGGATGGATGAGATATGATTTTGGAGGGATTTAGAAGACTTGTATGGATAAGAGGATCCACAATAAGGATTATATAAAAATTTGAAATTTTTGGATGGGTAAAGGATGTGATAAATGGATTTGGATGAAGAGATTGAAAGATGAGTTTGATTAAAATCATTTTTTTTCTTGCTTGACTAGGAGGTAGATTTCAAAAAATACAAAAACTAAAATGGCTTGATGAATTGGGAAGATATGTATGCACTAGTTTAATACAAGACATACCAAACACTTGAACAAACCTATAATTATAGAGAAGGGGGATTCGATACTCATGAATTCTCTTCACTTAGAGATCCTCATAGGGTGAATTGTCCTAAACTACCACAAGGAACAAAAATGAGAGTTATAGAATTGGAAAGAGTAGGTCACAAATATTTTCTAGACAAACTGATAAGCTCTAGGACAAAGGATGAAAACATGACGTGTTGGCATCCTCAAGGCGTGCCGACATCTCGTATGAGCTAGAAAACAAGTTTGTCTCAAAAAATAGCTAAGTGACTACTTCTACCCTAATTGCTAAGAACTTCTAGGGTGTGGTAAAGCTGAAATGAAATAAAGTAAAGTAGAAGTGACAGAGTCAAAGCGGAGAAAGGGGGGAATGGAAATACTTGCAACCACAGGAGTTCTAAAGCCTCTAGCATGCAAGTGTCTTCAATACCTACATGTGAAATATCTAGAGAAATTGATGGGGCTCTATAGGGGTTTTCCTCAATCAAACTCTCATTTTGGTGTTCTCACCTCCACGGACAACTAGATAGAAAGAGAGAGATGAACCGAAATGGAAAGAGCATGTGGTGAAAGAAAAACCCACTTTAGAGTAGAACCCACACCACAAAGTAAGAGTGACAAAAGAAAACTCTGCTCGAGGAGGAGAGCTCGTATCACAAAAGGGGTGATAAAAGCAATCCATGCTCAAGGAGGAGAACTTGTATCATGATATGTGAGTGCAATAAATAGGGGATATGGAATCCCATGATTCTCACAAGCATGTCGTAAGGGAAATAGAGCTGCAAGGATTGAGAGCAATATAGCTGCAACAACAAAGGTTGTTGCAAGGAGTGCTAAGGGAGCTTGAGAGAGCTTGAAGCTACTACCATAAGTTGTATGGAGTTGTGTGAGAAAAATAGCAAGACTAGAAAGAAATTGGAAGCTGGAATGAAGCTAGCTAGAGTGATGTTAGAAGTAAAGAAGAGATGCAAATGAAGTGAAAAGATAGCATTTAAGGAGAGAAGAGAAGCTTCTCAAGCTGTTTCAGGGCATCTCAAACTGTTACCACCGACCAAAGGAGGTGACAAGTGGCAAGCATGCACAAAAATGGTTGTTTGAACATTGAAACGTTGTAGGAAACTAGCATGTCACGTGGACGTTTGCGCATCATGCTAGTGTCTAGACACGTCAAGCTACAAAATGATGAAAAATGGGAAAATCACTAGGTTCAATGCAACGCTGATGCACAAGAGTAGCTGCTAAAAAGGGGGTGCTAGAGCATATTGAGAAGGGAAAAGGCTAATGTAGGGTCTAAAATAAGCCTACTCAAGATGCTAAAGGGGATGGACACTCAAGTGAATGCAAACATGTATGTGAAATTGTGAGGGGTGAAATTTTGCAGCTATACCATAATTATTCAAGTGGGAGTGTTAAACTAGTTTGGATCACCGACCAAAGTCTAATACCTCAATATTAGTGCAAGGAACTTATCTTTCAAGAGTAAATAGATAGGGATCTAGTGGCACTCAAGCTCACCCTTTCCCTTTCTTTGGATGTTATAATACCTTTCCCAAAGAGCTTATATATCTACTCAAGGAGATAGATGGTGAGTAAATTTAAGCATGATAATATACCTTACACCACACTAAGCAACATATAAAATATCTTAAACTAGGACATGAACAGGGTCAATAGGGACTTCTCTAAATATCTCAAGTATATATGCGAGGCACAAATTTATAGTTGATGAAAGGGAATAATGATAAATAGTTGGGAGTATAAGGTAACCCACTCTTCACCTTCACTTTTCCAAGGTATAAGGTTCTTGTAAAATTAGCCCAGATTGACAAGATTCCACTTCCAGGAGAGGTTTCTTTTGATTCACCTCTTGCTCTTTATATTCTACCATAAATAGGAGTTGAGTTCATCCCCTAGGGTGATGAAATCCCTAGGTGGGACTCTTACAAGGAATTATCCAAGTGTTTTTAGTCACCCAAGATAACACGAAGCACAATGGGAGAGCATACATAAACTGGGTTCCTTGGGATAATAATGAAAATGAAAGAAAAGACTAAGTAAAGTTGTTGATCCTCAAGATCACACAAAGGAACAAGAGGAGAGAATACACACCACTAAATTAAAGACACATCAAACAATATTCACTGATCTTAAATAAAAAATATGTCTAAATTAATGGAAAAAGAAAGCCTTAGAAAATTGAATATACAAGAAAGATGTTAGTAGTTTGATGATTTTAACCTTTGACAAATAATTTTAATCTGCACAACAAGGAGGAAAAATTCATCAAATAAAATGATTTTTAGTATTAAGATAACCATAAAAATTTGGAACCCTTGTTTGATGTGTGTTGATACTCTCACCTTAAAAATAGGGGGTGTGGGGGGATAAACACAACCCCCTACTAATATGGGTTTGGGAGTGAAGCCCTCGAAGGATTTTTTGATAAGATAAAAGAAAAAAAATTACAAAAATTATGAAGAAAATTGAGACAAAAAGTGTAACTTTGTAAAATAAAGGTGATACAAGACTAAACAAAGACAACTTTTGAAAAAATAGAAGCATTGAAACACAAAAGAAGTAAAATTATACCTATGTAAAGGTATGGGTCTATCAAGTAGAAGTAAAAGTCAAAACAAAGGCACAAAACGCTAGAATAGAGGTGCAAAAAGTCAAACAAGGACATAGAAAGTTAGTACAAAGGCACTGAAAGTCAGCACGATGGTGTAGAAAGCTAGCATAGAGGCCTTGCAAGTTAAAATAGAAGCACACTTCCATAGAAACCCTAGACATAAAGAAAAAATAGTGACTAATCCTAATTTTTATAAAATAGAATGTTAATAAAATCTAAAACATGTACATAAAATAGATTAGCAAAAAATAGAAGTAGAATGGTAGGAAAACTCAAGAACAAACATAAAATAGCCAAGGATTAGCACTGAAAATAGATAAAAATTTAAGAAAAATCTAGGTGCTATTTCTCAGATTAGAAGTGCAAAATGTTGAAATGTGGGCACTCCTAGTCACTATAGAATAATAATGGCATCTAAAAGAGGTGTCAAAAGTCTTGAACTAAGAGTCAATTTGTCAAATGGAAGCGTTGCATCACAAAGCTAATATTTGAACCAAAACCAACAACTATAAACTCAACAAAAACTCACACAAAGAAGTTAAATATAGAGTCACGAGTCCCATTGGTTGTGCCAAAATGAGGAAACGAAAATGATTGAAGGTAAATAAACACACATATCTTCACCTAAAACTCTTCTTTCCCCTCAAATATATCCTAAGTTAGAGTTCACCCTAGGTCCACTTGATCCACTCTTTGATGTGTTGATGAACCTGAATGTGCTTTCTTATACAAGTAGCATGATGATACGATTAAGATAATAAGAGATAAAATGGATAGATAAACATATGACAATGGAAGATTAGCTAGTCTATTGAAGTAGATAGAAAATGTGATAACATAACAATGGAATAAGAGGAGATATGCAAATGGGATGGAAGGAATCTCATTTAGAGAATTTACATGAGAGAAATAAAGGGCCAAGAAGGATAGGTTAATGGATGGTTACGATTGAATGAGGATTATGGTTTAGCTCAAATTTATATTCATGTGACAAGTGTCACATGAGGAATAAGAGCTAGGTTTAGGAATGGATTAGGGAAACATCCTTATGTTAATGGCTAGGATTAATAGGTGTGATATGAAATAAATGGATGAGATGGAAAGCTAGTTTGAATTATGGGAAGTGTCTAGGTTTGATGAATATAGACACTTGAGGCCTTCATTAGTCATGTGAGAGGGACACTTGTCTTATGATGAAAATATTAAATTATGATCCATGTGAATGAATATAATAGCTAGGATTAAATGGATAAGGATTGATGGAGAAAGTGGAATTAAACAATGGAGAAAAAGATGGTGGGGATTAACTAGTCTAAATTAATTAATTAATTAATTTAGTTGAATAGTTTGGGGATAGGGGTAATGGATAAATTAATTAAATAAATAATATTTTTTATTTAATTTATTAACTAGGAGAAAGTGGGATAAAAGTAATGTGATAGACAATAAATAAATTAATTAAATATTATTTATCTAATTAATAACTTAAAATAGGCTAAAATTAAGTGTTGTCTAGTAAGATCATGATTTAGGTATCTACATGAACCATTATTATAAATATCCTTTATCTCATTAATTGATAAGTAGGAGGTATTTTTCATAGTGTGTCAAATTCTGATATTGTTAGGATTCAAATATTTAGTTTTTTTGATTCAAACATAGTGACCTATGTTTCATGAGTATTAGTTCAAACAAACCCATATCTCATGATAATAAATCATCAACATAACATTCATTACATCTATGAGATGCTCACAAGAATGAAGTATTGGGACTTCCCTTGTGATCACTCATCCTAGTACTACACCAAATCAATCTCGCTTAACCATGAAGTTTTTCCAAAGATTAAGCCCACTTATCTTGCTACCCCTCAAAAAATTCAACATGTGTTGTGCCTTATTAACCATTATTTATAGTGCCTCTTTACCTCATTAATTTATAAGTAGGAGGTATTTTCCATAACATGCTAGATTATGGTATTGGTATTATCCAATTGTGTAGTGTTTCAAGTCAAGCTCATTGATCCATGTTTCATGAATAGTGGTTCACATGAAATCATATCTCATTATAATGAATGATACAAATAATTCATAGGACCTATGTGATTCTCACATGAGTGAATTTTTGGGCCTTCTTGGGAGGTCATACATCTTAGTACTACTCCAACTCAAGAACTCTTAACCATGGAGTTTCCCCAAAGTTATATTTCTCACTTAGCTTACTACCTTATTTTCAAAACCTTCATAAATTGTTGTTCCTTATAAACCATTCATTATTTAAATCCTCTTTATCTCATCAATTGATAAGCATGAGGTGTTTTTCATAAATTTTCATATTATGATATTGATATTAGGATTTTGATTCAATTGTGTAGTTTCTTAGTCAAATTAATTGACCTATGTTTCATGAATATTTCACAAGAACCCATATCTCATGAGAATTAATGATTGAATTATAAATAATTTCATCTAGGGGATGCTCACAAGAGTGATGCATTTGGAATTCTTGGGAGGTCACCTATAATAGTACTAATCCAACTCAAGCATGCTTAACCATGGAGTTTTTCTAGGATTAAGTCCAATTTTATCACGACCCCATTTACAAAACCTTTCGTAAATGTTGTGCCTTATGATTCATTCATTATAGAGCCTATTTAGCTCATCAATTGATAAGTATGAGGTATTTTCCACAACGTGTCAAATTAATATCAAGATTCAACTATGTAGTTTTTACCAAACTCATTGACCCATATTTCATAAGTAGTGTTCACATGAAACCATGTCTCATGAGAATAGATGATGAACTTATTAATCATTGCATCTAGGTGAATCTCACAACAATAAAACATTGCACCTTCTCGAGAGGTCAACCATCCTTGTAACACTCTAAATCAAGAAATCTTAATCAAGGGGTTTTCCCCAAGATTAAGCCAACTTAGCTTGCTACCACATTTTTACAATCTTAAAATAATATTATGTCTTATGAATGATTTTTTATAGAGACCATTTATCTCATCAATACATAGTAGGAGATATTTTTAATAACATGTCAAATTATGATATTACATTGAGGATTTAAATATGTAGTTTTATGAGTCAAACTCATTGATCCTACTTTCATGAGCAGTGACTCACATGAACTGATATCTCAGGAGAATGAATTATCCACTTAGTACTCATTACTTATAGTTGATTCTCACAAGAGTGAAGTATTGGGATTTCTCAAGAGGTCACCTATCCATTTACTAATCCAACTCAAGAACACTTAATATTGTAGTTTCCCCCAAGATTAATCCCACTTAGCTTGCCGCTCCATTTTAAAAACCTTCAATCAACAAGTGTTATGAATTGTGATTCATTCATTGTAGAACCCCTTTATCTCATTGATTGTTAAGTAGGGATTATTATCCATAGTTTATCATATTATGACATATCTATTAGGAAACAACTATAATTTTTTTTAAGTCAAACTCATTGGACCATGTTTCATGAGTATTGATTCACATGAACCAGTCTCTCATGATAATGAATGACCCACTTGATGCTCATTTCATGTAGGTGATACTCACAAGAGTGAAGTGTTTGGCCTTTCTAGGTGGTTTCCTATCTTAGTACTACCCTAACTTGAGCATTCTTAACCATGGAGTTTCCCCTAAGACTAATCCCAGTTACCTTGCTACCCAATTTATAAAACCTTCAAAAATTATTGTGCCTTATTATTCATTCATTCAAGAGATAATTTAGCTTATCAATACATAATAGGAAGTATTATCCATTTTGTTTCAAATTATTGTATTGTTATTAGTGTTCAACTATGTGGTTTTTTTGAATCAAACTCATTGAACCATGTTTCATGAATATTTGTTCACATGAACTCATCTCTCATGAAAATGAATGATCCACTTATCACTAATTGAATCTTGGTGATTCCTACAAGAGTGAAGAATTGGATCCTCTACGAATGCCACCCATCCTAGTACTACTCCAACTAAAGCATGCTTAACCGCGAATTTTTTTCTAATATTAAGCTTAGTTAGCTTGCTACCCTATTTAAAAAACCTTCAAAATGTGTTGTGCCTTATTAACCATTTATTATAGAGCCCCTTTAGCTCATTAATTGTTAAGGAGGGAATTTGAATAGTGTGTTAAATTATGATATTGTAATTAGGATTCAATTTTGTAGATTTTCAAGTCAAACGAATTGACACATGTTTCATGAGTAGTGATTCACATGAACCTATCTCTAATGAGAATGAATGATCAAATTTGTACTCATTGCAACTAGGTGATTCTCCCAAGCACAAAGAATTAGGCCTTCCTAGGATATCATGCATCCCAAATAGAATTTTATTCAAATTTAGATAAATATGTCAAAACATATAAAAATTATAATGCATATTTATTTCAAGAATGTGATGAATTCAAAAAAGTAAATGTAAATATATATCTTAAGTTATTCAAATTGTAGAAAAACTTAGAATTTTGGAAAGCTAAAAAGTAGATTAATATTTAGTTGGTTGTTTCATGAAAATTTATTTTGAAACATATAATATTGATGAGGAGAAATTTTGAACATGTAATTTTATTTGTAAAACATGGATTTGGGTGCCTAGTATGTAGTTTGAAGCCTTGTGTTCATAAATACATTCCTAAGAAGTGTTACAAGGTGTGCACCCTTGGTCTCCTTGTGTTGTGAAACACAACGCTTGAGTTTGTGATATGGATTAACCACCTCCCATGGATTCATTAACACTGGTGGATGTATCAAGCATTAACGTGCCATATTTTTGTGCAACAAAAACCATCTTTGCAACAATTGGTATCAGAGCCTGGGTCACGGTTTCAAACCCCTCGCTTATGCTAGGGGTGATTTTTGCAAGGTGTGTTCCCTTGGTCTCCTTACGTTGTGCAATGCAATGCTTATGTTCATGACATGGCCTAATTGCCTCCTATTGATTCATTAAATTTAGTGGTTGTATTAGGTGTAATACCCCTCCGTTTTGCTTCTTGTTTGGTTTGCTTTATGCTATGTTTGGTTGCAGTTACTTTGATATTGGATACATTTTGTTATGATGTTTTGATCGCTACTATTGAGCGACAACTATTATTCTGGGATGTGGTTATCTAATTATTGTTTCACATGCATTATGGATTAATGATGTTTTAAAGTTAATACGAGATGTTATTATGAGATTATTGATTATGATGTTAATGTTAGTTTTGATGAGTGTATGGGTGAAGAGGACGGGTTCACATCACTCGCTTGTGAGTGCCCTACGAATTCATAATTTCTTCTTCACGGTGTGTATTATATGCTGGATATATTGTATGATGTTGTTTACTTGGTTTCAAGATTGCAGGTACATGACATCGACTCCACCTGGTTTCACAAGTTCAAGCATGTCGATCCAATGGTTAAGTTGAATGGGAGGTAGTAGTTAGGTAACATGTGTCAAGTCTACGCCCTAGCCTTAGTGTGTCATCAGTCTTGGTTGTTGAGTCATAGTTTACCTTATTTTAATATTATTTGATTTTGAAAGGTGCATATTTATTTAATCAATTTTTAGAATTATTGCATGAAATCATGTTGATGGTTATTTAATTAAAATTATATTTTGTGGATTGAAAGTATTATCTAAATTAATTGATTAAATTAAATTTAATCCAAAGGATGGATTTAGTTATTAAATAATTAGATTAATTAATTAAATGTGATGCAAGAAAATGAAAGGAAATAAAGGAATTAAAATTAATTTTGGAATTTAATTTCAACTTGTGGGAATTAAATTAGAAATTGTAATTAAATGTTTATTTGGAAAATTAGTTGCAACTTTGGAAATTAATTTATTATTTGAAATTGCATTGAAAGTGGGTTTTCGAAAATTGAAATTGAAATTAATATCTAATTTGCATGTAATGTGAATTAGGGTTGTATTAGGTATTTTTGATTTATAAGGAATGCATTTTTTAATTTTGGGGGAGAGAAATGTTTGGAAAAATTCATTTTTACAGCAGAGAAGAAATTTTGGAAAAAATTGCACAAAGAAGGGTTTGAAGAGAGTTTTGATTGTAGAATTGATTGGAGGAAAGATTGTTTGCATTTGTTGGGTTTTGGATTGGATTCGTTGGATGATAGAAGAAAATTCGGGAGATCTTTGGAGGAGGCTTGCATCAGAAATTCATCTTTTCCTGTAGCTTCTTAAACTAGGTTTTCTTCTATGTTTTTATTGTTCTTGGGTGCTTTTAAAATAGTAGTGATTAAAGATTTGTTTGTTGAATCTGTTTTAGAAAAGAAATATGTTATTAGAAGAAAGGAAATAAATAATTTTAAAGTTCTTGTTTTTTGTGAAAATTCTTGAGTGAAAATTGTGAAAACCTCAGTAGAATTTAAATTATTTGAGGAAATTGATTGTTTTGTTATTGGAATCAAACATTGAGGTTGAACAATACATTTAGATTGTTTTTAGAAAATGTAACCTTTGTAGGAAATCAAATTTATTTTGAAAAATCTATGTGGAAATTAGCTGGGAGAAACCTTAGGGTTTTAGAAACTTTGAGTTTTAATTTTTATCCCTTTTAACTTTATTGTTCAAGAGTTCAAGAAAATGGTTTAAGATAATTAGTTTTTTTGAGTTTTTATAAAATTTGAGATTTTCTAGAAAAGCTTTGCAATTTCACCTGTAGGTGAATATTTTCACAAAATTTCCCTATATATCTATTGTTGAAATTCATTTTATATATATATATATATATATTATATATACATATATATATGTATGTATATATATATATATATATATAATATATATATATAGTTTATATATATATTAAAATATACTATTCTTTTAATGTATATTCACTATCGTACGGTCGACGAAATTCTGGAAAAATCATTGTCAAATTCATATTTTATTTAAATGCACAGGAAGCGAAATTTTCATTCGCTATTTATTTGTCTTGGCCGAATGAAATTTGGTGGGGGTGCTATTCACACCCCATCACCCCCTTTGTATGGAGGGTGTGGTTGCCTCCAAAGGCAGCACCCTCCACTGTATGGAGGGAGTGCTGTCTTTGAAGGTAGCGCAACCCCCATTAGGGGAGGCCACCGGTACTATAGAGTGGGGCGGGGGTTCGGCTACAGCTAACCCCTCCCCAAACTTTTTAAAATGTTTTTTTTAATTTTATTTTTATTTATTAAATTTCCTGTAACCTTCAACAATACCCCCGTCTTCATTGAAATTTCAAAATAGCTAATATATATATATATATATATATATATATATTAAATATATGTATTTACATTTATATGTATTAGTAAAATATATATAATGTGTATAAGTATATTTATATATATTATGGAATATTATGATATAGATTTATTTATATTGGAAAACATTGAGAGGCTATTTTGTAAATGATAATAGATATTTTTATATATGAATATATATAATTAAATATATTGAAATATATATTTAATATATATATTACATGAGTATTTTCAATATATATGTTGTTGTATTTAGTTGCATGTAATTTAGTTTTGCATGGAATTTTTAAAAGATAAGTTGTGTATACATGGATAAATTGTTAAGGAAAATGATATTTAAATATATTGAAGAATTGTAGAAGTATTTATATTTGAATGTTTGTTTAATTAACGAGATTTATTTGGAAACAATATGAATGCATGGTTAAATAGATAAGCCAAAAGATATTTTTATATATAGAAGAAATTGCATGTTATAAATAGAAAAAAATTGAAAAGATTATTTGCAATAGTTTTATGTTGTATTAAAGGCAAATTAAGGAATTGTTTATATTGATGAGGCAATTAATTACTTTAATTTAATTATTTTCTATTTGAGCAATTTATTTGTTGAGAATGTATATTTAATGGTTTGAATAAATGGATGTATGCAATAAGGATTTGGAAAGGGAAACTCTTAGATGAAATTAACATAGTGTGTTGTTGGAAAACTAGAAGAAAAGTAAGGTTTGGTTAGGATATGGATTTAGTTTATCCAAAAATAGTAATTTTTTCATGATTGCCTTAAATGTTTTTCTCTGTATTTGTAAAAGGAAAGTGAGTCTAATTGTTTTAGATGTCCAGTAATGAAAGAGGAAATATGGTTATATGATTAGTTCAGTTAATCTAGTTATTGTGCCTTTGACTTTTTCAACATTACCTATTGGATGAGTATGGATTTAGGAAATCCAAATACTAGATTTGAATTAATGATTTGAATGCTTTTGTAGCTATGTCGTCATGATGTATTTTGGGATATGGGATTATGTGTTAGTCCAATATTATAAGTCTTCCAGTGAACCTTAGAGGATGAGGATTGTTGAGTTATTATGTCAACAAATTGTTTTCCCTTGGGTAGTGCATGGTATCTTTTCAGTATTTACCCGGTTTCTACGAACGAGGATGTTTTGTACCTCCTGTGAAAGGAGTGGACTATGTGTTTGTTGCCTCCAAGATGTTGGAGTGAGTTCTATCATTTGTTTCCTCCTTGTGTTGGAGTGGTTTTGATGCCTTGTTTGTATGCACTTGTATTTCCCTTGGTGGATTGTTTGGGTATGTGTTGTCCATTAGAAGAGTGGCTTTTGTTAGGTGTCGGAGCCCAAAGAGGTAAATCGGGTAACCTTCTGAAGTTATTTAAACAAGTGATAATTAAAGTAATGTACTTAGAAGATTAGGACTAACTTCTCACTAATCAAGATAATTTTACCTCACTCATAGACACAAGGGCTTGTTTAGACTTGGGATGAGTGAGAAGGCTTGAAATGGCATAGTCATCTATCTTGTTAGTATGAGAGGTATTTGATGCCGCATGAGTGAGCATGGGGGCTGGGATTTGATTGAGGCCACCAAGATTACCGAAGCCTATGAAGGATGCCCAAAGGAGATCTCATGACTACTATGCGATGACACTCTATCTAGGACAACTATTGTTTATTGTTTTATGTGTATGGTTCATTGAACATACTTGTTTAATATTATGTCTAGAAGCAATGTGACCTATGTCAGTGATGTTTGAGTTGTACTTGATTTGTACTTGTATTGTACTTAAGTTGTACTTGTATTGTAATTGAGTTGTACTTGTTAGTTCATTTGTTTGGTTATATCAGTATGAGTCAGTATGAATGTGCCTTTGGTTAGTGGTTGTAGATTTTTTTCCATGTTACATTGTTACTATCTCCTAGCATGGGGGGTGGGCCTTTGGGTACCACTTGGTTGGGTGGAACATGCACCATAGACTGTTGGGTCCCCATTTTCTTCAGTACTTGGAGGCAAGACATCTAGTTGGATAGCTCACAGATCTAGTTATTCTTTTCTTGCACTGTTGTATTTCAGATTGTATATATTATTTTATCCCTCTTTTGTTATGAGGTGGAATTCTGTAATTGTAACACATTTATTCTATTGCCTCATTCTGGGAATGCGTGATGTAACTATTGGATTAAGTTAGTGATTATGAGATTGTACCTTGGATGTTTATTTTATTATGTTATGTGATATCCTTATGATGTATGATGTTTATTTCATAAAGTATTTAATGCTATGATTATATGTAGATGTTTGTGTGGGTTTAGTTAATCCCAACCTTGTAGTTTTAGAGGTTGTTGTAATTAGTAAGTGAATGTGTATGTTAATTACACTTTAAAAAAAAAAAAATTGGTTCGCTTAAGTTGTTAATTACAACTTCCTTTAAGGTTGCAAGGCGGGGCATTACATTAGGCATTAACACCTGTCAATCTTTTGGTGCAACGACCACCATATTTGCAATAAGAAGGTAGAATTTTAAGAGTTTTAATTATAATTCAAATGCATTATAATGTGATTTTGTTATTTAAAATTCAAAAAATTGGCCAAAACATAGGATATGATGAGTTGTTTTAACTCTTGTGTCAAAATAGTGCATCTATTACAATGACATGCACACACTATAACATGTATATATTAAGGCTTGGTTGTAATTTTAAGCATAAACATTTTGTAGATTAATATTCAATATTGGTCAATTTTTGGCTCCCCACATTTATGCACATACTTTACTATACATATGAATATTGTTTAATTATATGGAGATTTTTACAGAAAATTGGTTGTAGGTGTTGAAATTATCTTCTATCTTTTAGTATACTTTATTTTTATAATAGTTGAAACAAGGTTACAATCAGCTACACATAAACTAGAAGAAAATATTTTTCAAAAAATCTAGTATATTTCTTCTCGTATATATTAGAGCAGATCAAATCTATTCCAAGTGAAAAGATATTGTAAGCTTGGGAACAATAGGTGCCCATCTAAAAATATAGAAGGAACCTACAACACAAAGAGCTTATAAAGGAGCTATGCAAATGAAATAACTAATAAACTAAGAAATGTTTTTTTTTTTAAAGAGAGTATACATATTAACATTAAAGTTCACCTTATGCATTTGTAGCATAATAATCTCTATGATTAAGGAAATCTCTTAAGTATATGCTATTTTTTATGCACATCTATATAGTTGGTGAATGTTCCAATTTGCTAAATTTATTCTAATGTAAAAGCAAATGGAAATTTCTTGAAATTGAAACATGTGTATGCACTAATATGAAAGCAAATAGATTTTTTTTGAAATTGATACATTTGTACATGTATTAATGTGAAAGCATAAATATCAAACTTATAACTCTAAGGAGCATAACATGTCAAAGAAATTAAATTAGCGATAAAAAAAATGTGATACTTTATGTGACAATGCATGAAGTTGTTTGAAGAATATTCTAGTGCCATCGTATTCTTGCTTTTCTATTCCTACTTTGCTCCTTACCACACTCACATCAAATGACACTATAGACAATGTTAATAATATAGTGATTAGAAAGGAAAACATTTCTTTATGGAGAGTAAATAAAAGAGATAGTTATCAATATTTGTCAGCAATAGTAAAAATGAAGAAAACTAAAACTTATTACGATTTGTTAAATTGTCGTATCTATTGACATTCTAATAAGATTCCAAATAAATATAAATTATAATATAATTATTACATCCTTAAAATCACAAAATATTTATAATGTCTACTACAACTACTACAATCAAGGAAATGGTAGATTGATATATACTTATTAATCATATGCTATCACTAAAATAATACAAATTTCCAATCGTGTATGGTCCAAATGCATTTTATAAATTTTTGATATACGTGTACAAATCCCATTCAAGAATTTTGATAAGAAATTTACGGTAATCTAAATAACTCTACACGTAATTACCTGCTAAGACAAGGATGTATAAGCCCTCCAATGGCGAACACGTCGGTGAAGTCACTAAAAGACAAACTTGTCAAATACACGTCGAAAAAATAGCTGAAATTCTCTGTTGAGTACGAGGGTGTGAAGTATTTCATCTATCTAAACTCTACGTTAACAACCACAAATTCAACACATGAATCCATCCACATCACCAAAAGTAAAACCTCAAATCATTACAAACTTTTTACCGTCATGAGAAACATGTTATTGACCTATCGCAAGGAGACAAATTCTAAGCTTTTCTTTTGGCTTGTCATTTGTTTAATGCACACGATCATACCACCGATTAGGTCGTTGGATTCGACTGTGCAAGTCACAACTACGAACCGTCAAAAATGGAAAATAAACAAAACGACCAATTATAAATCTCCTGCCAGTTTTCTCCCCTGTTCGTGCATCGAGAACATCTCTTAAACTTTTTTTCAGATAAAGTTAAAAATTTGTACTTTTGGAGAGGTCGGATCGCCGCTTGACTAAAAGCTCAAACAAAATTTGTACATACCTCTGAAGAACTGATCCAGATTGAACCATGTTATCTATATTTCATCTCGCGAATTTGGGAAACTTACTTTTAGAGGAAGTAATATGGTGGATTAAATCATACGCAGGGAAACGCATTGCTGACATATGTTTAATGACGCATCTCTTACAATGGCCAAACTCCAGATTAACCCTACCCTTGCGCTGGTTATGTTCCTCTATTTTAAATCTCTTTCTTTGTTTAATGTTATGGGCTGAAGAGCCGGGGCTTAGTTCGATTGGTTAAAATATCATATGGTCTAGTTTTTTTTCGCTCCTTTGTACTGAAAGACGTGTCCTACCATCATCACCGTCACCATCATCACCATCACTAAAAAAAGTTTACCATACGCTGTAATTTATAAGGCAGGCTACCCAATTCTTCAGCCTGAAAAAATGTTGTGGGTTTGAAATGTTTATGCCCATTGATTTGTTCTAAGGATTAATTTGTCTACGTTGTAAGAAAGAGTTAAATCTCTGCTGTGACATGAATGATATAGATTGCGATATATTCGATTTGAATCTCTAGTACTGCAGCTTTACCCCAATGGGGATGCTAATCGTGCAACTGCTCCAAAGGAATCCAGCTGTGAGATTGATGATGATGTTTTCGTAATATGCGATCTCCATTGGTGTATATATTTGATGGTTATTCCCCTAGTTTGGACTATGAAAGATTGAGTCGTTTCTCTGTGAAGAAATTTGTTTTTCTTGTCATGGTTTCCAGCAATGCGAGTATAGATTGCGATGGGGAGAACCAGAGGATTCCCATGTATAGAGGCGTGAGACGCAGGAGCTGGGGGAGATGGGTGTCGGAGATAAGAGAGCCTGGGAAGAAGAAGAGGATATGGTTAGGCTCATATGCTAAGCCCGAAATGGCGGCTCGAGCTTACGATGTGGCGGCTGTGAGTTTGAAGGGCAAGTCTGCGCTGCCCAATTTCCCTCATTTGATTAACTCGCTCCCTCGCCCGGCTTCTCTTCATCCTCGTGACATTCAAATGGCTGCTACGGAGGCCGCTTTCTCCTTCGCACACTCCTCCAACTCGGCCGCCGCTCTAGAAAATGTCGTCCATTCTGCAACTCATTCTGCTTCTCCAAATGTCATGGAAGCTGGCGATGGAAATAGCAAGGACTCCCATGATGTTAGTTCAAGTAAGGCGCATAAAGACGAGAAGCAGACAAGTTCTACAAATGATGAAGAATATGGTGAAGCGGCCACCAGCTCAAAGCGGATTAGAACCGAGCGTAACTACTCTGATGAGGAGCTGCTTCAATTTGATTCGCCAAATTTATTAAGGAATATGGCTGAAGCTCTTCTACTCACCCCTCCACGCTTAGATGAATTGTCTGGTTATGGCATCTCTTACGTTGATTATGATTATGACACGGAAGTCGAGGGCTTGGAGTTTCTCTGGAGCGGCTTTTGACACAGTCGTAGCAACACAAAAGAAGTTTCAAACTCAGATTGGATTTGTAGGTCGTCTGGTTGGGCGTAGGCTGCCTCATTCTGTGCGATTTTGGCATATAAATCTGCTGGTTTGATTCATGATTATATAATAATAATGTTTTAAAAAAAGGTCTGGTGCACCTTATTTCAGCTCTGTTTAATGCAGTCTAGATACTTGATGGAATTGTTTGTGTGCTATAGTTTTAAGTATACACTACTTTAACAAATAAAACTTTCCTGGATTAAATCATGAAAAAAACTGTTATTTAGAAATACAAATAACAATGCACACAGGATAAAATTATATACAGATATTTAATTTTATATTAAAGAATTTATTGTATGTTTTTACATAGAAAAAAAACTTAAGAAGGCCATACCTGTATATGAAAATATTAAAATAATACAGTATTAGGGCTGCTTCAATAATGGAGGCCCAGCATATTAAAAAAACCAGGGAGATAGAACTCAGAAAAAAAGCACTCTGTGTTTTTATTTTAATTTTTTTAATTTTTATGTTATTGTCAATATATTCTCAACTTATTCCCTTTAACTTGATAATTCTAATCTAATTTCTTCATTCTTAAAACTCTCTCTAGTAATAAGAAAAATCTCTCTAGTAAAATGAAATTATATTAGTATTTTACATCCATGAAAAGCTGGATTATTTAATAGTCTTATGTCTAAATTATTTAGAGCAAGTAATATAGTGGATTAAATCATACGTAGTGAAACGCATTGCTGTCCTATGTTTAGTGACGCATCTCTTACAATGGCCAAACTCCAGATTAACCCTACCCTTCAGTTGGTTATGTTCACCAAATTCTAAATCTCTTTCTTGTTTAATGTTGTGGGCTGAAGTGTGGGGATCTAGTTCATTGGTTAAAGCATCATGTTCAGACAAGAGGTCACAAGATTTAATTTTCCCTCGTTTCTGTGGTGATTAAAGGTGTGTCGCACCAGGATCACTATTACATGAAAAATGCTTATTAAACGTATTGCAGTTTATAATGGAGACTACCCAATTCCTGAAATCTAAAAGACAAAATGTTTTGGGCTGAAATGTTTATACTCATTGATTTGTTGTAAGGCATGAATTTGTCTTTGTTGTAAGAAAGACTTAAATCTCTGCTGTGACAATTATATAGATCGAGATATTTTCGATTTGAATTATTAGTACTGCAGCTTTGCTCCAATGGGAGTGCTAATCGTGCAACTACTGCAAAGGAATCCAGCTGTGAGATTGATGATGATGTTTTTGTAATATGCGATCTCCATTGGTGTATATATTTGATGGGTTTTCCCCTAGTTTGGACTATGAAAGATTAAGTCATTTCTCTGTGAAGAAATTTGTTTTTCTCGTCATGGTTTCCAGCAATGCGATTATAGATTGCGATGGGGAGAACCAAAGGATTCCCATGTATAGAGGCGTGAGACGCAGGAGCTGGGGGAGATGGGTGTCTGAGATACGAGAGCCAGGGAAGAAGAAGAGGATATGGTTAGGCTCATATGCTACGCCCGAAATGGCGGCTCGAGCTTACGATGTGGCGGCTGTGAGTTTGAAGGGCAAGTCTGCGCTGCCCAATTTCCCTCATTTGATTAACTCGCTCCCTCACCCGGCTTCTCTTCATCATCGCGACATTCAAATGGCTGCTGCGGACGCCGCTTTCTCCTTCGCACACTCTTCCAACTCAACCACCTCTCTAGAAAATGTCGTCCATTCTGCAACTCATTCTCCTTCTCCAAATGTAATGGAAGCTGGCGATGGAAATAGCAAGGACTGTTGCGATTGTTTGTCCTTGATGATATGTGCTTTGTCTTGGACAGGTATAAACGTGTTTGTCTTGACTTGGAAGGTATACATGTGTTTGTCTTGACTTGGTGACTTGCAAATTGGCAGTGTTGAAAGGTTCTTTGACATTTGTTTTATAAGGCTTATTATGTTGTTGAGGTTGCACTCATTTGTTTTATTCACGAACTTGAAGACAATATCATTGTTTGTTAATGATGTCTTTTGATCTAATATGCAGCGGATTTCAATCATTATGTTCTTTTGTCTAAAGGGCTCATTGGGAAAGGAAATAGGGCAACGTGAGTTGTTCGCTTGTTTGGTTTTTTTTATCTTTTTGCAAACAGCTGAACCCTAGCTGCTCCGCCATTGGAAAACTTACAATCTGCTGTTGTGTGTTGAGACTTGGCTTAAGCTAAAGAAATGTTGATTAATATGGTTTGGAGAATGACAGGTTTCTTTGAGAACTTCTTGTGTGTTGAAAGTTGGAAGAATCTTGTTGTTACCATTATGGAGTTGCTTTGCAGACAAGTGGTATATTTCCTGACCACCATGACAGGTATTTTGTTATTCAGTTTTGTAAGATTTCGATCTGGTATATTCTTCTTTGTTAGTTTTCCTAAACGGTTGCAAAACATTTTACTTTAGTGTGGTTTAACCTGAGTTTAACTCTCAAGGATTCTTTTATGTGTTGATATCAGTTTCTTTGTATTTGGTATGGTATTCTTTAAAAGAGGCAACTAGAAAAAACTATGTTTACCTAGTATGGGTATTCAAATATTTTTGAAGGGTTTCATTTTCTGTTATAAACCCTGGTTAATGGATTCAAGTTCTGGAATGATATAACTATTTTGTTTCTGGTATCTCCAACAACGGGTTGTAAGCCATTTAAAAAGAGAACTGTAATAGTGAAAGTATATAGAGATATACAAAAATAAAAGAGGTGTTTTCTGTTGAAAGATTTTTTAAAAGAAAAAGAAAAGGCACATTTGCTGACTCTGGTTTTCAAAACAGAGATGCAGTTTGGTTCAAGTTTTGTGAAAAATGAGTTGAGTTTATACACTGTATTTGTTATCATTGTATGATTTATTTTGTACAGTGGAGATTTTAGGATTGCACATACAATACAGTTATAAGGTCCTTTGCAAAAGAACACTACATGTAAGAGATATTTGAAAAAGGTTTTGATACCCCTATTGAAGTTGGTGCTTCAGATTGTATCAAGGAGTGAGTTGGTGCTCAGAATATTGTTGTAATCCATTTTTTAGATAAAGGCTACAAGGCAATTTGGAGTGGTTTTTCTACCCCTAGAGGGTTTTCCACTCGACATCTTTGTGCGTCTTTGTTATGTTTTTTTCTCAATCTGTTCTTTTTTGTTTATACTGAAAAAGTTGTTAGGTAGTCAATGCTCTGATATGTATTCTTGCTCAATACGTTGTCTTTTAATGTTATTTGTTCAACTTTTCTTCATGGTGGAATTATAAATCTGTTGATTCCTGAAAAATGAAAGTATTTGTTTTGTCTAGTAGTTCACCTATCTTGTATGAACAATAATGTTATGTTATAATCTGATGCTTTTATCCATTCAAGTTTGTTATGCTTTTTGCTGGTCACGATTTGTATGTTTTTCAAACAACATTATATGTCATAGGATTCTGCATAAGCTGGTGTTTTGGTTTTTTCTTGAAGAGATTTTTACAACCCCGATTCACTCCCCCCTCTCAGTGTTGTTCCACTTCCAACAAGTGGTATCAGAGCATAGGGTCCTTTGTCAGGTTTCCCAACCTAGGATTGTTTCTGGTCTTGAAAGTTTGTTTAAAATGTCTCAAGCTTATGAAGGCACTTCTATGACAAGAGCTCCATTGTTTGATGGAACAAATTATGTGTTATGGAATATCAGAATGGAAACATATCTGACTTCTATCGATCTTGATGTATGGAGTATAGTGTTAGCTAGATACACTGTACCAACTACACTTCCCACATCAGTTGATGAAAAGAAAAAATATGAAACCAATGCTAGAGAAAAAAATGCTCTCTTGTGTGCCTTGACTAAAGATGTTTTTATCAAGGTTATGCATTGTAGTTCTGCTAGGGAAATTTGGATTAAACTGGAAACTATCTATCAAGGGAATGAAAAAGTAAAATAGTCAAAAGTCCTCACTCTCAAACATCAGTTTGAAGAAATTAAAATGAAGGATGATGAAAAAATAGCTGATTATTTCTTAAGAGTTGATGAAATTGTTAATGCTATGAAAGGGTTAGGAGAAGAGGTAAAGGAGTTTGATGTTGTCACTAAAGTTATCAGAACTTTACCAAATAAATTTGAAGCTAACATTGCCACTCTTGAAGAAAAGAAACACTTTGACTAGCTCACCTTAGATAGTTTACAAGGTACTTTAACTTCCTATGAAATGTGAATCAACAAAAATACTTCTACTGGAAAAGAAACTGCCTTTAAGGCAGAAAAGAAAACTTTATTAGATGATAGTGATTCTGATCTATCTGATTCCAAAGAAGCTCTTCTTGTTAAGAAACTGAAAAAGAAGTATAAGGGTAAGATGCATTTTAAATGTTTTACTTGTGGCAAACCTGGACATTTTGCTGTGAAATGTCCTTATGCTGATCAGTCTTATGAAGATGAAAAACTAGAAAGACAGCTTAGGAAAAAGACTTACTATCCTAAAAAGAAGTTTAACTTTCAACTCAAAAAAAAGTTTTTTTTCAAAAGAAGATTCAGATTTTGTGTCTGATGGCTCACTAGATGATGAAGACTTGACTTAATTTATGGCTAAAGTTGAAACTCAAAAGGTCTCAAACAAAGAATCTGAAAAATAGTCTGAAGTAGAAAGCTGTGAAATTGAATTACTTTGTGCTCTTCAAGAAATAAAAAGATTAAAGAAACATATTGTTTCTCAAGAACATAATTCAGATAGAGAACATAGTCCAGATAGTTTGGTCACTGGTTTACAAATTGAGCTTGATGATTCTAAAATATGGTGGATACTCTTCAGTCTGTTCTTATTGATAAAGATAAAGAGATTCAAACTCTTGAACAACAGGTTGTCAGTCTAAAAAAAAAAGTGGAAGGTTATGAAAGTACTATTCACTTGAATGAGATACTTGGAAAAAAAACAACAACATAGAGATATGACTGGGATTGGGTTCAATACTAGTGAATGTTCAAAACCTTTACATCAGAACTTTAAGGTAGTTGAGAAGAAGCAGCCATTTGAGCATCAATGAACCAATTTCAGGTTTAATGCTTTCTTTCATGGTTATTGTTTCTTTTGTAATAAGTTTGGATACAAAGTAAGCAATTACAAAATAATGATGTCTAGAACAAATAGATTTGGTCACAAAAAGTTCTTTGGCTTTCCTAATACTATTAGGTGTTTTACTTGCAATTCTATTGGTCACATATCAAAGCAATGCAAACAAGGTAAACATATTTCTGGAAAAGTTTGGAGACCCAAATTTGTTCAAAACATAGTTCACAATCAATGCTTGTCCAAACCGCTCTTCTTTCAAAAAAGAAGGCATTATGGGTTTTGGACAATGGTTGTTCCAATCACATGATAGGTGATAGAAACATGTTTATCAAGCTTGAAGATTATTCAGGAGGTTTTGTGAAATTTGGTGATAATACAGGAATTGAGATTAAAGGTAAAGGTTCTCTGCTTTTAAATGATGATACTCCTATCTATGATGTGTATTATGTTGATGGTCTTAAACACAATCTTTTAAGTGTTAGTCAAATTTGTGACAACGGTTATAATGTTATATTCCACTCACAAGGTTGTGCTATAAAGAACAAATCAAGAAAAATAGTTGCAACTGGATTACAGACACAAGGTAATGTTTATAATCTTCTTGACTCTTCCAATCATGAATGTAGTGAAGGAATCTGTCTCATGGGTCAAGTTGAATAAAATTGGTTGTGGCATAAGCAGTTAGGACATGTTAACTTTGATAATCTGGTTAGGATCAGCAAAAACCAAAATGTTAGAGGATTGCCTATTCTACACAAACCTGAAAAATATTGTTTGTAAGGAGTGTCTAAGAGGTAAACAAACAAAGATTAGTTTTAAATCCAAAGAACATGCTTCAACTAAACCTTTGTAGCTTGTACACACTGATTTGTGTGGTCCCACTAGAACAAGATCTATAAATGGTGAGCAGTATTTCACGTTGTTTGTAGATGACTATACTAGAATGGTTTGGGTAACATTTCTGAAAAATAAGTTAGAAGCTTTTGATAGATTTAAATTATTTCGAAAGATGGTTGAGAAATAAGCTGACACAAAGCTTAAATACTTACGATCAGACAAGGGAGGTGAGTTTACTTCTCAAGAATTTATAGATTATTGTGAGAAACATGGCATAAACAGTCAATATGCTATTGCAAGAACACCTCAACAAAATGGAGTTGTTGAGAGGAAAAACAAAACAATGAAAGAGATGGCAAGGACAATGTTAGATGAAGCAAAACTACTAGACAAATACTAGAAAGAATTTGTTCATACAACTTTTTATACTCTAAACAGGGTACAAATTAGAGTAAATCCCAATTTCACTCCTTATGAACATTGGCATGGTAAATCAGCTTCAGTTAAATACTTCAAAATTTTTGGTTGTAAATTTTTTATCAAATGTGATGATGAAAACTTGGGCAGTTTTCAATCTAGATCAGATGAAGGTATATTTCTAGGATACTCTACTCATAGTAAAGCTTACACATGCTACAATAAAAGGCTGAATAGAATTGTTGAATCTGTTAATGTCAAATTTGATGAAAAACTGCTTCTTGATGATGAGCTTGTGTAGGATGGTGACGAGGAACCTATGCTAGGTCTTGACATTACTCCTAAGTCTGATGAAACAAATAATATTCCACAGGAGGATTCTTCAAGTTCTAAGGTAATAACATCTCCAAAGCCACCCTACAGGATTGTTTTTGAAAATCATCCTCAAGATCTAATCATTGGGGATGGTAATACTAGGATTTTAACAAGAAGAAGAGCAAAATTTGATGAGCAAGCACAGATTGCTGAACATTTCTATTTGATAACTGATTTTGATCCTAAAGTTGTATCTGATGCTTTAAATGATGATTGTTGGTTGAAAGCTATGTAGGAAGAGATTAGTCAAATTGAGAAGAATAAGACTTGGGAGCTCGTCCCAAGACCTGATGACAAGAATGTTATTGGAGGCAAATGGGTGTTTCGTAATAAGCTGGATGAGTGTGGAAAAGTAATAAGGAATAAAGCACGTTTTGTGTGCAAAGTGTTGATGGTGAAGATGACACAAACAACGTGTAAACATAATATTTCTACTCTATTTCTCCTGAAAAAGAAAGACAACATATAGTAGCCTAACTCCCAAGGTCCTGGTAGTTGGTTCTCAGCTGTCTGGTGTCACCCAATTAGTCCATGCAACTGTAATATTCAAGGGGCCTGTGTTGGTAACAAAGAATACAAGCAATGACTCATTTTACCGAATTGTTCTTATAAATAAAGGGGGTTTGAAACAAAAGAAAAAGATAGATCAGAGGGTAAATCAGTAAACATGAATCAAACTTATCTAGCATCCAGACATATATCTTCAACAATTAATGTTTTCCAAGAAATCAAGAAAACCAAAGCATGACAAAATTTACAGAATAAACCATACCATTGCATACATTTAAGGTGCTTAATTTAATATCACAATTCACATATCACAACTATTTCGAAGATTCCAAAAGAACACACATTAATTCATTACCAAGATCATAGATCAACAGACTTCAATAAATTCAATTCACTGATAATCTAGTGAGATAATCCTTAAATCTAGTTTCTTCTAATGAATTTAATCACATAAGAAACAATCATGCTTCAATACAATCACTGGCATACAGATAGATTATAACTCATCAACCTTATCAAGTAAAACTTAATTCTAACACCATATTGCATAAAAACCTATAATTTTTACTTAACTGTAAAAATGAAGTAACAATGTATCTTTGTCACAACTATGAAAAATTATATCTCCTAATATCAAGTGGCCAATTCTATTCTCTATTAGCCGACCCTTACAATATGATACCCCAAGGGTATTTATAGATATACAAAATCTGAAGTCCTCTTCTATTTTAAGTCAACCCACCCTTTTAGGGATTACAGTTATCTTTGGAAACTCAGCTAAACTGGAAGAAAAAGAGAATAGAAGAGAAGAGAGCCATGCACTTACAAAACTGTTAGTGCTGCATGCAACATGCAAAGAAGAAGAAATCCATGCATGCCTGAGATTTATGCATGTGAAGTTTGTTCCACAATGTATTCATCATAGCTGGAGAAGACTTGTTGTAGAACGTCCAATTTCGGCCCAATCACCTAGTTGTCTTCAAAATTAATTCTTTCCAGCTCCGCTGCAGCAAACCCTCTGATATCCTTCAGCTTCGTCAACTCTCTCCTAGCTTCTCTTATCTCTTCTTTGATGTCCATCAATCGATCTATCAACAGATCTTCAACATCATCTCCTCTCCGCATAACCTCTTTAAACCTTTTAGTCCACTTCTCCTTTATTTGGCTTAAAGGTAGCCCTTCTTTTACAGGTACATCAATGTTCACTATAATAGCAATAATGGCCTCCAACTCCTCAAAATGTTCATTCAGATCCTTAACAGAATCTTGAACCTCATTTCTATGTTTGTACAAAAAAATTGTTCTAAACCGGAGTATATAAGAAGTCTTTTCCAGGAAATCTTTACTATCTTCTTCAAGTATCGACTGTTCCAGAAGGGTAGTTTTAGGCAATTTGTTAACTTCTTTCAATTTCTGGCTGTATCCTTTGTACTCCTTTTGTGCTTCCAATGTTTTAACATATTGATGCATCTCTTCTATCAGTCCCTCAGTCACTTTGTAAACCCAAAAACTGTCTTCTAGTACCTCCTCTATTTCTTGATTCAATTTAATAACCCACCAATCCAACATTTCTGCCTTGCCCCTCACCTATACCAAATCATCTACTTCCTTCTTACTCAATAGAATTAGGGTCTCAATAGTAGCAACTTGTTGTGATCTTGGAGCATAAACATTCTTAAGGAAAACATTCAACTGATCTAACTGAGCCTTAAGCTCATCCTTCCTTTGTTTATCCTTTAGCATTCTTGACTTGGTTGACGATGCTACCACATCAATTAAATTCATTTGCTGATCTCTGGTAGGTCTCCCCAAATTCATAGTGCCTAGGTGATAATCTATTAATTGCATGTCTCCTACCTCCTTGTCTATCATAGGTATAGCACATTCAACCACAATTTCTCCTTTGTCAGTTAGCCTAGTAGAATGTAGGATCTTGGCCTTCTTTTAAGGCCTTTCTTTTTCAATTTCCTTCATCATATCCTCCCAATTGAGAGCTTGAGAAGGTGTCAATGCTCTCTTTTGAAGATCTAATTTCAACCAAGTATGAGCACCTGGAGTAACAGTCATCATGGTTGAAGAAGAGGAGGCAGTAGCTAAGGGAGGTTGCAAATTTGTCTGAGGTTGAGAATCAACCCTCTATTTCTCTTGCTGCTATTGCTCCATATTTGCCTTCGCAAGCTTTTCAGCTTCCTCCCTGTCCCTTTGTTCTTGTATTCTCTTATCTTCTTCCTCCTTCAACCTTTCTTCTTCCAATATTCTTTTCTCGAATTCCTGTTTTCTTTCTTCCTCTAATGCTTTAAGGTTTTCTGCATCTTCCTTTTCCTCTTGTTGCTTCTTGATCAGTTCTTTGGCCCCTTTCTCCTTTTGCAATCATTCTCCTTCTTCTTTCTCTTTATGTGCTTCTTCAGCAAGCTTCAACTTAGCCACCAGAACTTCTCTCTCCCTTCGATGTCTTGCCTTTTCCTCCTCAAGGTCATGAATCTTCTATATCAATTCTAATTTATCATTCTCTTCCTTGACCTTGATCTCATGCTCTTTTTGTCTCTACAGCTTCTCTATTTCATCAGCTTTTGACTTAGCTTCTATGTGTTGCTACTGAGGTAAGGCATCAACTTGTGTCTTGGCATCAATTGCCTTTTGTTTTTCTATTGCTGCAGCAAGTTCTTGATCATCGGCATTCTTCTTAGCTTCTTCAAAAAATTCCCATTGATCATCTTTTGTCAACACCTGTTCAAGATCCTCCTCTAGAGGCATATTCTCTTATACATCCCTCTCTGATAGAGTCTCATCGAAGTCTGTTTCAACATCATGAATTTCTACTTCTAGTTCTTTTCCCTTCATGGATTAAGCAATATCATGAGGAGTCCCTATTTGCACCTCTTCACTTTGCTGCTTTGCAAGTGGGACTTGAGTAGCGGACTCACCTAATGTAGATGTTGAAACCACATGTCCTACTTGGGCATCTCCCTCTTGTGTCTCTGGTTCATCTTGAGCCGCTGCTTCAAGATCGATCTCTTCAATATCTGGAGGGAGGAACTCCAAAGGCTCCTTGGGAGGTGTCTTTCTTTTGATCCTTTTATATCCTTTCCCCTTTTTAGGAGCTGGTCCTTGAGGAGTTTTGGTTCTTAGAATCACCCATTGAATGCTCTTGTCCAAGACTGCTCACCCTATCTACTTAATGTCAATGGTTTCCTCACTGTCCCAGTCCATCGTTTCCAAGCTCTTAGTGCCAATGTTTAAAGCTTCATACAATGGATCCAATACAACTCCATCATCCACCAATGCGTCGGGAATGTCATTTTTTATCCCAAGCTTTGCCATGAGTGAGATAGGTAACCTCTCATTATTCTTCTTCCCAAGGTCATACTCATCCTATCGGTCACTCCAGAAATCTTTCAACGAATTGAAATGTTTATCAAAAACAGAAGGCAGCAAGGCATTCATTTTATTCTTCGGGTCAAAGTACTTCTGAGTTGTATACAAACCTAGTTTTAGATGTATCAACTCACTACATGCTACCTTTGCTCCCACCAAATGTTGACAACTGTATTCACCCAATCACATTGGGAACTTATGACATCCTATTTTGTGTTTCGATGAAAATCGGGCATTAACGCCTAGAGCTTGATATACAAATTCCATTAAAACTATCCCATTGTTACAACATCTTGGCAGCAAATGTGGATGACCTTCAAATCTAGCTAGCCTGAAGTATGTGAACTTGGGGTATTGAATGTACCAACATCCCCATTTAGTGATAAATGCCATAGCTTCTTGGCTCAGTTTGTACCCTACATCTCCATTGAGTTGGTTAATGATCACATATAGGAATGCATCTTTAACCCTTCTGAATTGAGTCTCAGCAACCTATAGGGACAGCTGGTTATAATGATCCCACACCTTCTTTTGTCCATTTAACTCTCCTATTATTCCCACTCTATTTAGACCTGGGAAGATACCTACCCTTACTGCTGCATTCACAATGTAAGAAGTCATGAAAAAGCATTTGGTTTCACTAATCCTGGTCAATTGATCATGAATGGCATCTGAAAAAATCATCGGCCAATCAAATTGTTGGGTGCCATTTAAGATTAGCTAGATGAAGGGAAACATCCACTCCTTGAAATGAAAGGCATCTCTCTTACCAAAAGCCCTAGACGACATCATTATTAAATCTGATACTTCTTTATAAAAATTTTCCCTCTTTAGTTGGTCTGAGAGCTTGGTTAGAGACTTCTTCTCTATTTTTAACCACCTTTTGTTCAAGTGAGCCTTGTTGGATTCCTTGTATTTTCCATATTTCTCTAGGGCATCTGCCTCAGTTAACTGCACCAAGTTCTTTGGATCTGGGACCCTAAACATAGTTTGAAACATTTGAGGAGTGAGATCAATGATTACATTATCTTGTGAATCCATGCATTGTCGGGTAGCCAGATTGTAAGCTCCTATAGCTATCATGATTAACTTCGAGCATTGGATTGATAGAGGAAATAGGGTGATATGATCCAAACCGGAATCCACTATTGTTTTAGTTCTAGGTGTCACATCATCATTGAATGTGTCAGCATGTGATTCCTCAAAGCTGTATTGACCTAGATTGGTATTAGTTATGTGAGACCAATCCAATTCTACTTTGCTTGCAATGGCAACAAGACTCCTGTGGTTATACCTTAAGGTATAAGGTAACTTCTCTGACTTGATATTCTTGGGATTAGTTGTTGCTTTTGATGTTCCTGCAAGCCGGTTCCTTTGGACAACTTCTCCTGATGTTCCCGAAATTCTTTAGCTTTCCTGCAACAAAACCTCTAGTTAGATCCTTGAATAAACATCTCAAAATATCCCTTAAAATCATACCTTTCATACATACATCAGAGGTGGAACCAGGCATAAAACATCTTAAATAGTCTTCTTTAAAACACTGTCAGGCTCGGAGTCAAAACCGATATTGATATTAAAATAATAACAAGCGGGCTCAGAGTCGGAACTGGAATGGTGATTGGAACCGAGATCGGAATAGAAACAGATTTGGTTTCTTTCAGATTTTCTATTTTCATATTTCGTTTTGGTTCTGATTTCGCTTCCGCCTAGGTTATTGTTATTTTGAAATAAAGCTACTCACTACAAGCAGAGTCAAAGACGGGATGGAAAATGGAATCGACACTAATTATAAAACACGCCAAAAATCTAAATCAATTCCGATCCCACTTCCACCTAGGTTGACCATGACGTCATAAATGTTTTTTCCATTTTAATGCATAACTTCATGATTAAAGACTAGGTAATTTTAAACGAAAAGGGGCTAACATATAACTTGATAAAACCATCCCCATATGACCGGGGGCAACTGTACTTTCTACGGAATCATATTTAAATTAAAACGCGAATACAGAAACGCATCTAAACCCTAATCTAAAACAAACTTGAAAAAAACACTAGGGC
The DNA here is from genome assembly GCA_007115665.2 of Sequoiadendron giganteum. Classification (NCBI taxonomy): domain Eukaryota; kingdom Viridiplantae; phylum Streptophyta; class Pinopsida; order Cupressales; family Cupressaceae; genus Sequoiadendron; species Sequoiadendron giganteum. The sequence continues at coordinate 346,065,480 of CM021110.1, forward strand.
ACGAATTTAACCCTTTTGATTTAACCAGATTGAATGCGCAAAAGATTCTAAGTAAAAACTACTATTCACTAAACCCTAACTCACTGTAAAAAACCCTTATTTAATCTACGCATTTAAAATCCAAAGCAACACGACATGATCACGACTAAAACATGAAAATGACCGTGCCCTAAGACAAAGAAACTAGATACAGAAGTAAAAACGAAAATAAGAATAACAAACAAACAAACAAACAAAAACAAAAAATGTAAACCTACTGAGAATCACGAACTTGCCCAAAGAAAAATGATCTAACAAGAACATCAACAAAAAAAACGCAAAAGTAAATAAAAGAACGAAAATAGGAAACCCTACCTTGAATGCAAATAAATAGGAAAACCTCCTAAAGAAATCCGCAAGCAACTGTCTCTCCTTCGATCAATTTATTTGCACAAAAGCTTCACTGCAACTTCTGGTTCGCTCTTCAATCTCTTAAGAATAGTGATAATAACAATGCGTTAATCCCTAATTAAGGTAAAACTCAAAGTTTCACACATGCCAAACACTTGTCATTAATGCAATAAATGTAGTAGAGTGGAGTCAGAACTGCAAAAGAAATGGCCCATTACTACCATGTGACTTCAGTAAAAAAAAGTTAACAACCAAAAACCAGCGGGAGTGGAATTGGAATGAAAACTGTTTTGGAAACTTGAGTAATTTCCCAACTTGGTTCCCATTCCGGGTTCGGTTCCACCGAAAAATCATAAAACAAAACCAAACACGAAAACAAAACAAAAGACTGACACAAGAAAACATATCATAAAAACTTAGTCTAAAACAAAAGTCCAAAAACTGGAGGCGGAGGCGGAATGGAATTTGATTTTGAAATTTTGAATAAATACCGACTTAATTTCCACTCCGGCTCCGGCTCTGATAAAGAAAAGACCAAAAAGTTTTAAAATAAAGACTATCGGGATGAGAATCTGAATGAGTTTTTAAAGAAGTTTCAGAACCCGATTTAGTTCTGGCTCCGGTTCTGACAGACTAAACCAAAGAAAAACAAAGTGTCGGAAAAGAAAGACTCCAAACTTTGTCTAAAAATCAACCAAGGATAAAAACACAAAGGGGGACCCATTTTTGACCAAGGCAAAAGATGGGGTGGTTATGCAAGGCATAACAAATGGTGACTCGACTGGGAAAATGGTTTACCCATTTTCAAGATACCCAAAGAAAACTTCAGTCACCCTAAAACTACTTGGTTTATGAAGCATGCTAACTTGAATAAGATCAGATCTATCTAGAATAAGATTGAGCTGGAATCTCAGATGTATGTGCTCATGAGTTATTTTTGAATCTTAGTGTGTACCTATATTGTGCATCATTCTTTGTAGGTACTTTCTCTATTCCTAAACAACTATACCTAAGATTCAAGCTACATGAGTTGAGACCTTTAACTATCGTGCAATAAAATCCTCGAAATTGCTCTGCTACCAGACAGGCGTCCATAGGCCTGATGGAGATACCTCTAGTTCTCTCAAAGCATTTCTCTACTGCTAGCTAGACGTCCATAGCCCCGATAGAGATACTTGATTACCCACTTGATATTGAGCTTGCCTTTTCTTTCTTTATTTTCATTCTCTTTTCTCTTTTTTACTTCACTTGTGGAAATTCTTTTATGCACCTTCCTCAATACTCAGATACAATGAACTTGAAATGTGGGTTGAGAACTACATTGGATTTCATGATAGTATTGGAATCAGATTTTTCACTTGAATCAAAGGTAGAACCATTCTAAAACAAATAGGTATTTACTCATGCAAATGTTTTATCTAATTTGGTGACAAATTTTTGATCATAATTCAAGAAATATTCACAATGTATCTTCTATCCTTAATAACTTTTCAAACCCAAACTAGAATGGTCATAAAACATGAGTTTTAGAATGAAATCCTTTTCAATGATGATGATGAAAGTACCTAAACCAATTTCTCTCCTAGTACCAGTAGCATACTCTGAATAAAAACCCCCTTGACTTGAGATGAACAAAATGAGGATCCCCAACGAAACAAGACAAAAAAAACAAACAAACAAAACACAAAAACTAAAAACTAAACTAAAATAGAAACTTAATTACATATGATACAGTATAATGCATTTTCTTTAAAACATCAGACCTTCTATGCACCAAAATAGTGTTTGAGAAACTGACCATTAACTGGTAATGGAATAGGTTCTCTTGTTAAGGTACTCAAACGAAAAGCATTCTCGCCTAATATCTCAGCCACTTGATACGGACTTAACCAAATTCTATCACACTTCTGGTGATATCCTTTCTTCTCTCCGGCCTTATCCCATAGTAATACAAGATATGATATCCTAAAAGCTTTTATCTTGGCTCTTTTGTCAAACCAACATTTGACGACAACCTGATGTTTAGAGAATTGCTGCAAAGAAAGATCTCTCTGCTCTTCCATGTTAAGCAAATTAAGTAATCTAACCTCAATCCTATCATCCTTATTATAAAACTCTTGCATAAAATTTAGAACAGGTATTTGTAAATGGATCGGGAAGATTGGATCTTGGTCATAGATTAGCTTAAAAGGTGATTTCCCTAGGGCTTCTTTGATTCTGGTTCGATTTTCCCATAAGGCAAATCTCAACTGGGTGTACCAGTCCCTAGGATTATTTTCCAACAAATTTCTTATTACTTCCAACAAGTTTTTATTTGTGGACTCAGCCACTCCATTTCCCTGAGGGTAATAATTGGAAGAATATTTCAAAACAATTTTGTGTTCATATTCCCATGAAATGAAATTAGCAGAAGAAAAAGCAGGGCCATTATCACATACCAAAGAAAATGGAACTCCAAACTTGGTTGTGATTTTCTTAGTTAGAAACTTGATGACCACCTCTGTGGTACTATTCTTCCAAGGCTGAGCCTCCATCCACCGTGTACAATAGTCAATTGCATTCAAGATAAATTTATGACCTACAAAAGAATTAGGATTAATCACACCCACAAAATCAATTGCTCATTGAGTGAATGGCCTTACCTCATATACTAGTTGTAAAGGCATTGTAGGATTTCTTTCTCTGGGTGTAGAAGTTTGGCATACATGACAAATCCTGACATGTTGATGTGCATCCCTAAATATATAAGGCCAGTAATAGCCTGATCTTAGAATGTGATGGGCCAAAGCATAAATAGACCCATCCGCTATTCCATGCCTTCCATGAAATTCATTAATGGCATGCTTGGCCTCTTGTTGATCCAAACATCGTAAGTAAATTCCTTGAAAATTATTTCTATAGATTTATTCCCCTTTAAGCATGTAATGAGCACTCTTCATCCTCAATGCTCTCCTCTGAGTATCATTCATCCCTTCTAGACATCTATTATTGAGGAGGAAGAAAACTAAATCCATATACTAGGGATCCTTAGTGAATGATTGGATAGTGTACTGTTGACAGGTAATGCTTTTGTCCACTTCTACCATCGCTTTTGACAAACCTTGGCCCCAAACAAGTTTCATTGGGTGAATCTCTAGGTCAAATTCTTGTAAGATTTTCATCCACTTCCCTCTTTGTTCTCCCAATTCACTTTGCATCAGAAGGGACTTCACAGCTGGATCTAGAACTATGGCCATCACTTGACTTCGAATTATGTAATGTCTAAACTTCTTTACCGCTCGTACTAAAGCAAAGGCTTGTTTTTCCAGTGGCAAATACCTTACTTCTGCATTTTTAAATGGAGAGCTCATAAAAGCAATAGGTCTCTCCTCACTCTCTTCTCTTCATAGTGTTAATACAGTTGCACATGAATGATTAGAAGCAAAAGAGTAGATATAGAAAGGTTTAAGATAGTCTGGGCTTGTCAAAATAGGTGCCTCAGATATAGATTATTTAATCTACGAGAAAGCAGACTTAGCCTCCTCACTCCACTCAATCTTCACATCCTTCTTCATCATTTCATTGAGAGGTTTGACAATCTCTGCAAACCCTATTATAAATTTTCTAACAAAAATGATCCTTCCAAAGAAAGACCTCATTTCCTTCTTGTTGCCTGGCCTTGTCAACTTCAATATGGCCTCCGCTCGGTCAGGATCTATAGATATCCCCTCTTCTAATATAATGTGACCTAAGAGTTTCCCTTCAGATACTCCAAATAGACATTTCTTTGGATTAAGAGAGACACCGTAATTTATACATTTCTTTAGAACCTTTTCCAAGTTAGCAGCATGGTCTTCTCTATTCCTAGAGAAGATGGTTAAATCATCTACATAAATGATTATACATTTTCCTATCAGATCTTAGAAAGCTACATCCATTTCCCTTTGAAAGGTAGCTCCAACATTGATGAGACCAAACATCATCCTCCTGTAGGCAAATTTTCCCCACTTAGTGGTGAAAGTGGTCTTCATCCTATCCTCATGACTAACAAGGACCTGATTGTATCTAGAATAATCATCCAAGAATGACATCATCTGGGATCCATTAACCTTTTGTAATACTTCATCAAGATAAGGTAATGGATAATTGTCTTTCTCAGAGGCCTTGTTTAGATTCCTGAAATCCACACATAGTCCGATTTCACCATTTTTTTTTCACACAGGAACTAGATTCGCCACCCAGGTATAATGTCTAACCGGAAAGATTATTCTAGCAGATAAAAGTTTTTGCACCTCTTTCTGGATCAAGGGCTCAATTAAAGCATTGACCGGGCATTGCTTCTGGCAAAAAGGCTTGGCTTCTGGCTTGACATGTATGGTGTGTGTGAACACTAAAGTGTCAAAGGTTTTTAAATCATCATAACTCCAAGCAATAGCTTCAATTTTCTACTCCAAGACCTTGATTATCTTGTCCTTAATTTCTTGAGGACAAGTCTTTCCTATAAGAACATTCATTTTTGGGCTTGAGTGAGTCAAATTAACAGATTCATACTTCCCCCCATCACTCTCTGTAGGCACCCTTTGGCAAGCCCGTGGGTCTGAGTCTAATATCCTCTCTAAAGCAACCATCCCTTTCAAAATGCTATTACTTTTTAAATCCAATATCCCTTCTAGAATTTCTTTCTCAAGATCCCAATCTCCACGATCCTATTCAGATTCATCTATTATTTGTCCTTGAAAAACATCAGAACTTTCCAAAAAGGCCAATATATGCTGATAAATACCTGAAAGTGTCTGACATTATCAGGAACAACTAGGAGTGAAATCAACTCAACTGAAAATATTTTTAGATCAAAATATTGCATGGGTTCTAATGTGCTAGTAGCAACAACAAGAGCATCTGCAATTTGATTAGCTTCCCTAGGGATCAGACTAATCCCAAAAGCATCAAAATCTTTGATTAAATTCCAAACTCTGTTTCTATATGCAACCAATGTTTTGTTATGACATGTATATTGGCTACGTACCTGCTTTACAATCACCTCAAAATTTCTCATAAGTGTGAGAGCAGTAACCTTCTTCTTATGAGAAACATAAGACCTTGAGCAAGTGCTTCATACTTAGCCACATTGTTTGTGCAACCGAACTATAATCTATAAGAAGCAAAATAAGTCTTTCCTTTCGGGTTGGTTAGTTCAATCCTTGCTCCACTTCCTGCTTTAGATTTGGAACCATCAAACTTAAGAGTTCATAATTGGTCTTTGGTTGGGAGCTCTTTCTTCTTAGAGACAACAAGAGATGACTTAGTTGGGATGTGTGGTGGCTCAAACTTTTTCTGGTCATCAAAAATTGGTTTGGGACAAAGCTCACTCAAATATTTTTCTATGTTTTCAGCTTGCTCAGAAATCACTTCCTAAAACAACCTCTTGGGTTAAATTGCAATCCAACTCATTTTTCATCAATGCCTTGGGTATTGGGAAAGTATTTGGGGCAGGTGTGTTAAATGGGTATTGAGACACGTCAACCTCTTCTTGATTTTTAGAACATAAAACCTGAGTCTTCTCTACTAGTGAGGAACCTTCCTTGTGATAAAGGTTAGCCCGAGTAAGAATGGTAGCATCCTTAACTTTGAAAGAAAAATCATTGATGGGGGCCTTGGGTTCCTCTTGAAATATTTGTTGGGGCTGATCTACATGACTCAAGATATCTAGGCATGATTGACATGTTAATTATGAATGGTTGTGATAATGAATCCTACACCAATTAGGAAGCAATAAACTACTCAAATGAGTTTCTTCTCCTAAAACCATCTTATCTTGTTGCAATTTTCTTATTAGAACCTATTGGTTGATGCAAATCATTAGGTCACTATGTTCTAAGGGAAATGTATACTCAGGATTGACTACAGAGAAAGTAAGGACTTCCTCTTGTTTGTAAACTCCTATCTCAGTCTCAAAATATGCCACTTCATTTGAAGCATCATATTCTGTGATCATATGTTTGAGTCTTGGTTCACTCTCAAATCTTATCTCTGTAGGTACTCCCTTCCATGGTAGCCACATGTGAGATAAATACAAGGACAAATATCCCATAATACTTTTCATTAGCTCCCAACTTAGAAGCATACCATATGTTTCTGGGATGTCATCCACTTGGATATCTATGTAAGTTTGGATCCTTGGATCTGATCCAACCTGTACATGCATGTTCTTTAGTTCACCTACAACATTGACCTCTATTTTTTCTAACTGGATCACTTTCTTATTGGTCGAGATAGGACTTAATCCTAACTTTTTTCATATTGAAAAAGGCATAACATTACCCAATGCTCCCGAATCCAATAAACAATTGTGCAACTTATTTCCAAAAATCCTTAAACTTAAAAGAAAAGGTGGGGTACTGGTCTTACCTTTATAAATGGCTGCATTTATTTCCTTTGCTGGAGTCACTTTACCTTTTCCCTTTAAGCAATATGTCTCCTCTAGGCCCTTCAACACCACTTCACGTTGAGTTGGGCACCATGTCATGATGTCAAAGAATGACAAGGATGTCCTCTATCTCTGCAATTCTGCAATAAAGTCAAATTATGAATCATTCCTAACTTGATATTTAGGAAAAGGAGGTGGATTGCCTCTATTCTGAAGGTCAGAAGGTCCCTTTGGTGGTGGCGGATTGTTATCTGCATTTTGGTTTGGTGGGACCATGTTGTTTGGGGGTGCAGATGTAGTAAATGGGCCCTTATTTTGATTTCTCAAGAAGTGACCTCCCTTGGACTGAAAAGCTTGGGCATCATACACATCGTCCTTTGGCTCATTATCTCCTTGCATAGGAAACTGGTATTTCTCTTCAATAGTCTCATAAGTCATAGTAGTACTAATTGGCCCATTATCTTGATTGGAATTTCTTGGTGGAGGATGGGAATCAGCTTGTGCAATATTCACAATTTTCTCCATTTCTGGGAAATTAACCTTAGAGTGTTCTGCAGTATCATGTAGCCTACACCAATTAGTCATAAAATTAAGATTAGCAGCATTAGCAGCATGTGATCTCTCCTCACCTAATTGATAATTATGAGGAACTCCCCCATTTTTGGGTCCAGTATTCCACTGCCTATTGTTGTTGTTGTTGTTATTATTGAACCTCTAATTATATCCTCTGTTTTGATTTTGGTAATTTTGGTTAGAGGAATTTTGATTTTGAAAGTTTCGGTTGGTGTTCTGATTCCCACTCTGATTGGAATAATTTCCCTGATTGTTGTAACCTCCCTAGTTTTTATAATTCTGGTTTTGGTTGTGGGGAGGGTATTGCCTAAGCTGTGCCATGTCATTAGACATCTGAGATAGATTCTTTTTAAGAGTCTCTAACTCACTAGTCTGTTGAATAGTTTGTTCATTTTGCACATTTGGCACTATGGATGGGGAATGGACATGGGTTGATCCTCCCACATGTTGTGGTTGATTTTGAGGTTGTTGTTGAGGTTGTTGGGATGAATCTTGCATGCAATTGCCAAAAAAGGGCACAATAGGTGGGGTGTGCAACTCAGATATAGGTCCATATTGGGAATAAGACATCCCTAGGACAGTTTTGTATAATGGTGGGTTAGGCATTTGATAATTCATGGGAGGGAGAGCTGCTCATAAACCTCCTGATTACAGAGTTATTTATTATTGCAATTTGATGGCTAGATGATAAATTTTAGACATAGAGTTTATCTCGTCGGATTGATAAGTTCTTTGCAAGAATAGGCCAATCAAGGGATCAACAACTCTTAAATATGCCTGAATGGCCATATTCTCAGCCACTAATTAAGGCTCTTGTAGCCTTCGATACATCCTCTGGAATCTGGTGTTAAATAAAGGCAGTGGCTCATGATGTTCCTTTCTTATCGTGGCAAATTGGTGATACAATATGGCAGGGTCTACATAGACCCTAAATTGATTAATAAAAGCATTTTCTAAATCTGTCCAACCTAGAATAGATCCCTAGGGCAGATTTAAATACCAGTTATATGCCATATCTCCTAAACAATAAGGAAACAATCTACATACCACATCCTGATGAGCAACTTGAGCACGAGTACAAGCATCTTTGGATGCTTGTATATGCTCCTCAACACTTCTTGATTCTCCGTGCATGTACTCCAGACATTAATTCTTTGGGTTCTTTGGTAGATCATGGATTCCCCCTAGAATAGTCCCTAATGGAGAGGGATTATTCACAAAGTAAGCCATCGGTGGGATTGGTTGGGTAGGTAGTGGTGATATAGGCTGAATTGGTAGCTATACTGGCCTAACCGATGGTGATGTGGGTTGAACTGGTGGTGGTGTAGGTGGATTTGGAGGAAATCCAGGTGGAGTAAGCGGTGGTGGAAATGTAGGCACCAAAACCCTACGAGCATGGGGTCTAAGTCTAACCGAGGTTTGCAATTCTTGTAATGGTTCAGGGTCGGTAGAGGATCTAAGAATCCTTCTGTATTTCTCTGGTGAGAAATACACTATGTGGGCCAGCTTGTCCTTTAAGGCCCTCCTTCTAGCGCCAGATTTGTTGATGGTGAAAATGACACAAACAACGTGTAAACAAAATATTTCTCCTGAAAAAGAAAGACAAAATATACTAGCCTAACTCCCAAGGTCCTGGTAGTTGGTTCTCAACTATCTGGTGTCACCCAATTAGTCCATCCAACTGTAATATTCAAGGGGCCTGTGCTGGTAACAAAGAATACAAGCAATGACTCATTTTACTGAACTATTCTTGTAAATAAAGGGGGTTTGAAACAAAAGAAAAAGATAGATCAGAGGGTAAATCGGTAAACATGAATCAA